>CM046430.1:32464559-33664559 GCA_025506505.1 Flaveria sonorensis | reverse complement strand
GACAGTTACCATCCCCAGCCCCTTGATTTAAACCAACCAATTCCTAGCCTTAACTTCTATGATGATGAAGACATGGGCTTTAGTGAGTACCATGAGTCTCTCTTCTCCACCCCTGCTCAAGGAAAGATGAGTACTCCTGTCTCACCCATGTCTAGCCCATAGCATCCACCCACCACTGAGGTGGATCTCCCTGAACCTATTCAGAAGATCCATATGGAATAGGCTCTCACTTTAGCAAGTGATTACATCATTTGGACCTCGACCATGGCAACCCAGCCTCTTGACACTTCTCTTGAAATTGTCATGATGCAGGGGAAATCTAGCAGCCAAGAACAACATGCTAGTGATGAGGAAGAAGACCTTGGTCCTATTCTCTCATCCCCCATGATTCTTCTGATGAAGATGAGGGGCGTCTGAAACAAATGGTGCACAAACTGACTAAAACTTACACCTATTTAGTCTCTAAGATTAGTCACCTGGAATCTCAAGTGACTATCTTACAAAGGAGGGTCAATGACCAGCAACTTGAGATCACTTATCTTGAGGGCAAGTTAGCTGAAAGACTACTCAGGAGAACTCAACCAGGTCCATAAGAACCTGTGAATATGACAGACTCAACCCCCAGCTCATTTATGCAAGAAATTGATGCTACCAAAAAGGGGGAGATAGTCCAAACAGTCACAGAACCTGGGAGTTCTTCTCAGAGTGTGGACTTTAAGGATTCACCACCCTCACTTGCAATAGTCCATACTCAGTAACCTCCTCAAGTCCACATCGATGTGGACTCACCCATACATAGCCTATTTAAGGAAGGTATACCCAGAGCCATGCCTACCCCATCTCTTTACTCTGAGAACCCAATCATAGGATGGAGGTATGACACAAAAAGAAGGGTTCTTGTCATCTCGAGAGCTCAGGGTCACTAGGAAATCTTGAATTTTTCAAACCTGAGTTTCTATGAGTGCATCCATCTGGTTGATCTTCCACTTGTCAACCCAAGTCAAAACAAACAAGCTATAAGATTAGCAGATTGGATTCAAGGAAGAGTGCTAGAAGAGTTCAAGATAAGATCAAGATTATATATATAGAGGCTAGCAGGTGAGATTTTTGGTCAACTAGATGTTGAGTTAGACCCTAAGATTAGCTTTGAAAGGGAAGCATTGACTAAAGGCCTAGAAGTTGAACCTATGAACCTTGAGATAGGATCTCCTTCAACACCCAGTACCCTCAGTGAGGTGCTAGCTGGTGAAGGTGCTTCACATCCTCCCTCTGGCTAGAGCTTGACTGTTGAACCAAGTAATGAAGGCCAAAGCTCTCTCCACCATGAGTCACCAAGGCCTGTGCGTGACAAAGGGAAGTGAAAGATGACCTCTGAGGAGATAGAGAAGGAGAAGAGAGAGAGAAAGAGGAAGCTAAGGGGAGAGAGTTCAAGAGGGTTTCCAGGCATCATGGAAGCTGCTATCTAGGCTACCCCCAGGCCAAACACTTAAGATGATAAGTTGAGGGCAGCCAGTCTAAACTACCTAGGGACCAGGAATTAAAACATTGATGAACTCATATCTCTCCCCTTAGATGAGTTGAATGAACTGGCTGACAATGAGTTGTTAAAGGAGAGGAAGGAGGCAGAAGATGCAGCATTGCTCTTTAAGATCAAGGAAGAAAAGTGAATGCTCTACAAACATGCTCCTGTCATCTCCCCAGTTCAAGAAAGTCCTGACAAAGAGGCTGTGACAACTGCACAACCTCAGGTAGACAAGGAAGCTGAAAGAATGAACATGATCAACTACCTGAGCACCACAGGACTCTATCAGGCATCTACACTTTTTCCCTTATCAATTGAGTATATAGAATTTGAATATCTCAAGCAGCTGGAGGAACAAGCTACAAAAGAAAGAAAAGCTGCTAAGAGAAAATTAAAGGAAGAAGCTGCAAAGTCAATAGACATCATCCACAAAAGCCAAAATAAGTCTGATGACAGACAAAGGATGATGAGCTTCTTGAAGCTGTATGGATTCTCAGGAACGAGGCTTGGTCCTATGTCTCTATCCAGTATGGATGAGCATATTAGAGTGATCAAGCAGAAGATTAAAAAGGGAGAGCTTGTTGACTTGCATTCTCTACCAAGTCCAGCTCAACCTGAAGTTCAGGTGAAGGTTGAACCCCCTGAGACAACTCAACCTGAACCTAGAGCTGTATCTCAACCAACTTCGGCTTCTGATCCACAGTAGGGTCCTCTTCTCTCTCCTTCTGAACCTATGAGATAAGATAACCCAACTGAAAGAGACACAATAGAACAACCTGGTGCTGAAGACCAGTCCTCTCAGTTAAAGACTTCAAAGAGGAGGAAAAGGATGGCCGGGAAAAGTGTTTCCAAAAAGAAGAAGACCAAGGCGTCCACCTCCACACCTCAGGATGAGTCAGAGCATCCTGAGGTGGTGCATGAAGAGTCTTCTCAACCAACTCCTATTCAAGTAGAGCCTCTTACAATTGGAAGACCCATCATGTCCTATAGTTTTGCTGCTAATCCGAACAGATGGTATGTCATTTGAGATCAAGGAGGTCAAGATGTCTGCTTCTAGCAAGACATGCTTGATCTTCCTCTACATGATCTCTATGACATGAGAAGAGACTAAGAGAGTCTGAGGGATCCTGACCAGATAATGAAGAAAGGCATGGTCTTGATCTTAATGAGGACTGTCAACATCTGAAGAACTTCTCTATTTTGGTAGCATCAGCCTAGGGGGAGTTTATAAGGTAATATCAGAAGATTATAAGGTTGATGCAACCAAAAAAGCGAAAACAGCCAAGGGTCTTCCTGCATGCATGCACTGGACGTACAAGGTAGAAGTTGCTTCAGAGATAAAATCTTCTGAAGCCAATTTGCTGTGAAGACTGATTTCTTCTGAAGATAGACAAGACTTGCTTTCTCTGATCTACTTTACATAAAGCTGATATAGTTTCGGCTGCAACTCTGAAGACTCACCAACTTATATAAGTTGGTGAAAAGTCGATGCTTTTGTAAACTGTAGATTAAGGTCTTTGTCTGTAACTTCCTACTATTGTACCTATAAACATTTTTATATTAGAAAAGGATGTGAGCTATGGCACGTCATAGTCACTAATCAAAAGGCAATCTGCTTTTTTACTCTACATTGATCTTGTTGTTTATATTATTGTTTCCAACTATCTTTCTAAGTATTGATGGTTGTAGGATGTAGTATAAAGTGTCTCAGGTCCTTGTAATTCTTTTATGCTTTGTAACACTTGTAATAGAACTTTGAGAGTAATATACAACATCCTTGAAAACCATACTTATCTATTGTGTTCTTAGTTCTGTCTCATTACTTACTTGTGTTCTTAGTGTCATCTTATACAAACTCTGTTCCCTATTTGATCTGTTAAGTGTTCTAAATCTCTCCTCATTATGAGACTGATTGTATTGACCACCCTTCACATGGTCCTGCATGGTTTTCTATGAAAAAGTAGTTAATAAGGTGTTTTGTTTCTTTCTTTAACTATCAAAGTTTGATTTTGCACAAAACACGATGTGTTGACTGCTTCGGCCCAAAATGTAATTGGCAGCTTAGCATTGGCTAGCATTGTTCTTGCTGCTTCAATCAGTGTTCTGTTTCTCCTTTCAGCTACCCTATTTTGTTGAGGAGTTCTAGCTACATTGAATTGATGAGCAATGCCTTTGTGTGTGCGAAATGAACTTAGATTTTCATTTTTAAACTATGTCCCTTTATCACTTCTAATTAAATTTACCTTTCGATCAAGTTGATTTTCAATTTTAGTGATAAAATCTTTTATTATATGGGACGCTTCATTTTTGTGTAGTAGGAAGGAGACCCATGTGAATTGTGAAAAGTCATCAATGATCACCAAACAATAATATTTCTTGCTAATAGTCATGACATGAGTTGGTCCAAAAAGATCCATATGAAGTAACTTCAACGGAGTATTGATTGTGTTCACAAGCTTTGGCTTATGGGAAGATTTATATTGTTTTCCTTTGAGACATGCAGAACAGTGGTCAAAAAAATGAAATTTCTTTTGAGGTAAACCAATTACATGATTTCCTTTTACCAATCTGTTCATGTTTTTGAAATTTGTGTGTCCCAAACGTCTATGCCAAATTTGTGACTCATCAAATGATGCTTAAGTCAAAGACATGTTTCTTCTTTTGGTTGTGCAGAATTAAGGTTCAAGACATAGGTGTTATTCTTTCTCGGAGTCTTCAAGAAAACCCATTCTTCAAGAATTTGAAATACTGGCTTCAGAATGTAGCAATGGGTTTCTGTGACATGAGTGGAATATTTCTTATCACAGAGCTGAGACACGCTGAGGAGGTTGAAATTTAGTTGTTTGCAGTAGTTCACTTTGTCAAAGCTCAGTAGTCCATTTGTTACAGACCCTTCCCCAGTAATTCAGCCACCTTCTGAGTTTCCATCGAATGCTACAGTAGTTACTTGTATATGTTTGAAGTCATGAAGGAGGGAACTGTCTCTAGTCATGTGTCAGGAGCATCCACTATCCACGTACCATAAGTTTTTGGACTTGTATGGACGACCCTACAAGCATAAAAGAACTAGTTAGAATGTGGAACCCAAGCCATGATGGTCTTGGGTTGCCCGTTTCTGTCCATTACTGTAACCTTTTGATACATGCATCTAGGTTGTGATTTAGAGGTTTATGCTTTGATGAATTTCTGTGGAGTCCTTTTTGGATTTATTTGATTAATTTCAATAGAGCTGTCTGAAGAGTAGTCAAATCTTTCATCCCTATTTCTATTTAGAAATTGGGCACATTTTTTATTTTCAGAAATCATTTTTGTTTTAAATCTTGGATAAGAATTAAGTGATTGCTTCATATTAAGATTAAGATTCCTTTTGAGACTCTTTGACTCCCATTGATCATAGAAGTCATCATTAGAATTTGAAACCCGTATTTGTTTAATATGTGATTGACTTCTATATTTGGCCTTGTCGGTTGAAATTGATGATATAGGCTTGTTTTGTGGAACTGTCAAGCCTTTTTGTTTAAAGAAACAATCAGATGTATTGTGATTTGTCATGTCACAAACATAACAATACTTGTTGAAATAGCAATTTTTACTGGAATGATTGTTCATGTCACAGATGGAATAATATTGATTAAAATAACACTCATCTGTGTTTTGATTAGACATGTAACAAATGTCACAGTACATTTGTTTGTCTTTTGATTTTGATATGGAGGCTTCATGTGATTTAACAAATTTTAGATTAGCCTCAGATTTTGTTTTCAATCATGAAGCATTTTTCAGTCTTCTTAGTTTCAGTAGATTGTTTCACAATTCTAATTGGCTTGGTCTTTGGAGATTGCTTTTGCTTCCTTTTTCCCTTACTTAACTCCTTTTCAAATTGGTCTACATCTTTTTTGTTGAAAATGTCAAAACTAACCCCCTGTTTTGACTTTGTTGATGAGATTGGTTCAGTTTTACTTCTGACTTTTGAACAAGGGGAGATTTTCCTTTGGATGATGGAGATGCTATTGCTTTGCTTTTGGATTTTAGTGAAACCTTTTCTGATTTGCTTGAATTTTTAGGATATTTAATCTCATTATCAGATCTGCTTTTAGCAAAGGATTTCACTGGTAATTTAGCATTCTTCACCACCTTGAGATTTTCAGGAATGAATTTCATAAATGGCACAATGGCTTTGACAGGGCTTTTTGGTTTCTTAACAATTACAGGTTTGTATGAGTATTCTTTGATTTTGATTGGGTGACCCAACTTGATTTTATCCTCATTGGTTTCAATATAAACACTCGATTTGTTTTGAGGATTAGTTATTTGTGAAACCATTGTTTTAGTTTCAATAACTTTAGGTTTAGTTGAATCAGAATGAGTGAGTACCTCAAGGATAACTGTATAGTTGTCATTGTATGGAAGTGGACAAGAATTGTACCCTATCCCAGTCATATCCTTTGGCTCTTTCTGTGAGTCAAGTAACTTTTGCAACTTAGCAGAAGAGAATTGAAACTTTTCAAGTTTCACTTCCGTAGCCGATTGCTCAGCTTTGGTTTTTGGTAACAATTCAGTTAACTTCTCATTCTCAGCTGCTAGACTGTACTTTTCACCATGGAGTTTTTTAATATCTGAAAAAATTGATTTGATTTTAATTTCAAAACTTTTCATCTCTTGTTTTAACATTTCAGATTTGACTTTTTCTTCTTTGATTTTAAGAGCCAACTTGTGATTATGTTCTCTGTATCCCTATACTTCTTGAATGCATTTATCACTATAGAGATTGGATTTTAGCTCAGTTGACATTGGAGTTGGACCATCATTAATGTGAGCCATGAGAGCATGATTCTGTAATTGAGGCTTGACATCCTCTGGATATAGGCTCCAGTCACAAACTCCATCTTGTCTGATGACAAGTGCATTAGAGGTTGATTGGTTGCTTCTATGAGCTTGATGAGTCAGTTGGGGTTGATTGTGATGAGTTTGTTGGTGCTGATTTTGATGTTGATACTGATGTTGATTGCTTGATTGAAAGCTTGAATTGGATTGAGATGATGGCTAACCATGTGATGATCAATTATAGGGTGGTATTCACGTTGTCGTTTGTTTTTCTATTGTTTAGCTATTGTTTATGATAGCTTAGATATTATTGTAATAGGATCTAGTTTACTATTATCTTAGTTTTTATTCTGTGGCATGCGAAACTGCATGCGAAACTGCATACGAAACTGTAGTTTCGCCCTCTGGTCTCGCATGCCATGATGCATACAGTTTCGCAATATGCGAAACTGTATGCAAAACTAGGTCCTGTATATATATGTATCTTGGTTCTTAATTATGTAACTCTTGGAACTTTATTGATATTATAGATTTGAGTTCATTGATTGTGGGTTTATTGCTAGGATCTTATATTTCTTACATTTGAGCATTATTCATCTTGTTCTTCACAAATCATCTTACAAATGAGTATTATGTTTGATTTGGATTCATATTCTCTCATTAATTGGTCCACAAGCTATTAGACTTAGTGATATCTTTTGGATTTTAGTGTTAAATCTTCATCAAAAGCACTTTCTGACAATCATCTGGACCAACAATATGGTATCAGAGCCATTGTGCTCTTGATTGTTTGTATTTTAGGGTAGTTTTGACATATTCACCTTTTCAATCATTTCAGAGCTGTTTCACGTGTATTTTCCATGGAAATTGATTGATGAAAGTGTGGTGTTAGCTTGGGAACCTTCTGGAATCATCAAATCTCAAATTGATTGTTATTTGAGTGAGATTTGGTGATTTTTAGTTCATTTTCACAAAAAGAGGGTTTTCAGATTCATCATGCAAAACTAGCATTCTTAGTGCGAAACTATAGATCTTTGTTGATTGTGATTCCTTTGCGAATCTAGAACAAAAGTTTTGTGGTCCGATCAGTTTTCTTGCAAAGCTATCTTGATTCTTCTTTGAATAAAAGTTCAATAGTTTCGGCCGAAACTGTTGCCGAAACTACAGCCGAAACTAGTTACGAAACTAAGCTCTGTGTGCGAAATTAGCTCCTGTGAAACTATTGTTTTCTGTGAGAAACTAGCCTCTTGTGTGCGAAACTACTGGTTCGTTGACTTAATAAAATTTCAATGGCAACAAGTCTTACTCTTGCTGATCTTGAGAGTGTGGCACCTAACAGACCTCCTAAGCTAATCAACGGTGACAACTTTGATGATTGGAAAAGGTGTTTAAAATCTTTCTTCCTGTACACCGATCACACTCAATGGGAGTCAATTATGAAAGGACTTCATGTGCCTGTTTCAGTGGAAGACAATATGACAATTCAGATTGCAGATCCAACAAAATACTCTGAGAGAGACCTCAAGCTGATTGATCCAGATCAAAAGGCATTCGATGCTCTGCCTTGTGCTTATCAGCAGAAATCTACAATAGATTTGGTGAATATAAAAGTGCAAAGGCTTTGTATGATGCATTGTGTGAGTTCTATGATGGTAATGAGGAATTGGTCAAGGATAAAGCCGCCCAAGCTGAAAAGGAATTCAATTCTTTTGTTGGACACAAAAATGAGAGTCTCACTAATCTCATAAACCGTTTTCTATCCGTTACAAGCACACTGAAGAAGTATGATGAGAAGCTATCAAACAATGAGCAAGTCATGAAGCTGCTAGATTCTCTTCTACCACAGTGGAGTCTGCTAGTGAGGATGTTGAGGCAAGAAAGGGGATTTCTGGATTACAAACTGATGGATATTATCAATAAGTTGAAGTCCTTTGAGTTAGACCTGAAATAACGAGAATACAATCAGGCAATGCTTCCATCTCAAGCTTACTCATAGAATACTGCTCTTATTTCATCTACCTCAGATTCATCAAAGCATGTGTCAGCTTATGGTGGTATGACAGGGACTTCTGACAAGACTACAAGCAGTGGATCTACATCAAAATCGTCAAGTCTTCCACAGGTTTCTTTAGAAAGCATGGCTTTATTTGGTCTCTTCATACATAGTTATGAAGCTTTGGTGGCTAGTGAACTAAAGGGAAGAGGAATGACTACAGAAGACATGTATCAGGTGGATCCTAATGATTTAGAGGAAGCTAATCTTCAATGGCAAATGGCTATGATCACTTTAAGGGCAAGAAGATTCATGGAGAGAGCAGGAAGGAAGAATTTTGGAAACCAGAACACAAAGGTTGGATTTGATAAATCAAAGCTGAGGTCTTCGACTGCAAACAACTCAGGCATTTCAAGAGAGAATGTCCATCTCCCATCATGACTAAACCTGGAACAGGTGTTAACCGGGTTATCTTAATTGAAGATAAGGAAGAAAACAAAAAGAAGAAGGAAACAGCTCTGCTAACTAACTTTGATTGGAGTGCTGAGTTAGCTGGAAATAAAGAGGAGATCAATCATGCCCTGGTAGCTGAGATTACAGAGGCAGTAAAGAATGAAGCAGAATGGAAGAGGGAATGTGAAATAAAAGGATGTGTGAAGAATGGTTGTGGAGAAAAGGAGAAGGCGAGTATGGTGGATGCTTGTGAAAAGAAAGAGTGAAGATGGAAAAGTTGTAAGAGAAGAAGAGTTGAAGGTGGAATCAAGGGTGTGCAATTATGAGAAAGCCCTAGCTGTAGAAAAGAAGATAATGGAGATTCCATACGAGGTAGTTCAAGACATGTGTTCATCTACTTGCAAACTTTGTCTGTTTGGGATTTATAAAGTGAATTACATATTAAAATAAAATGGCAGGGAACTAAAATGGGTAAATGAGGAACTTAAAAAGAATGAAGCAAAATTTTTTGTAAAATTAAATGAAGCTTTAAAAGAAAATTATCATTTAAGAAGAACTCTTTTTGGAAGAAACGTGGAAGTAAATACTTTGATAGAAAGGGTAACATTAGCTGAATTCGAGACCACTAAACTTAAAACAAAACTTGATAAATGGACTATTTCTGGAATGAAGCTAGAGGAACTCTATAGCAAACAAAGAGGAGCTAGAATTAAGATAGGGTTGGGTTATGGTGAAACCACTCATGTTTACCCACCGCCTAGCACCTTTTGCTATTCTCCAATGCCTACACCTCATCCTACAATTAAAAAGGATACTAACAGTGTGTTTGCAGGTTTAGAAGGTGTGAATCATAAAGAGGTTCGGAAAGATTATGATTATGGAGGAAGTAGAGGTCTTGGCTGTAGTAGTTCTAGTTCTTCAGATTCCAAAAAGTCTTTTGTAGACAATAGTTCTAGTAGCATAGATTGTAGTTTGGATAGTTTGCATTCTAGTTGTTCTCATTTCACAATGCCTGAATCAAATGAAATTGATGTTTTAAGCATTAATGAAAAAGTTAGTATTCTCAGTAAAGACGATAAACATTCTTCAAAATCAAACTGTTTTGAAAAATTCATTTCTCTTCCCATTCCCACTTTCACTCCCATTCGGATCACCACTCCAAGTGAAACAACATCTTCACATGATTGTAAAGTTTTAGAGATAAGAGAATCCATAAATCATGACAGATCATTTGACTCAAAAAACAAATCACAGGAAGTGCACGTCACTTACAGTGATTGTGACTCTCTTATGTCTGAGTGTGAGGAAGAGATTATTATGGATAATACTCCAATTCAAGAAGATAAAAGAAAAAGCCTAAAATCTCGTTGTTTTTACTGTGGAAAAGATGATAACGTTGTCAAGCATTGTTCAGAGGTTGTAAATAGAAATGTAGAAAATCGCTCTTTACGAAATAGAATAAAACTTTTTGTTGATAGTTTCTTTTGTACAAATTCATCTTCTCCCAGAACCAAGCCTGTTAAGGTTCGGGTCCCCGTATCTAAATGTTTTTCTTTAATTCATTTTCCAGGAACATTCGAGAAGGACTATCAACAACACGTGGCATGTAGATAGTGGATGTTCCAGGCATATGACCGGCTTGAAGGACCTTCTTACCTATTATCGAATAATCGATGGAGGATATGTTGCTTTCGCGGGTGATAAAAAGGGAGGTAAAATGATAGGTCAAGGTGACGTATCCAATGGTTCTTTAACCTTGGAAAAGTTAAATTTCGGGCCTAAATTGGCATTCAATCTTCTAAGTGTGTCACAAATTTGCGACAAGAATATTCCTGTGCTTTTTAAATCTAATGAATGTTTGTTTCTTAAGCCTGAATTTTCAGTTTCAGATGATTGGATAATCATGCGAGCTCCAAGGAAAAACAACACACATTTGCTTGATATGAACTCCAAAGAATCAACCTCTACCATGACCTGTCTCTTGTCAAAAGCTTCTCCCTCTTAGTCATTTCTCTAGCATCGATGTTTAGACCATGTGAATTTTAAGAACATTAACAAATTAGTTAAAAATAATTTTATCAGAGGTTTACCTCAAAAAGACTTTTCAGTAATCGAAAAGTGTATATCTTGTGCTAAAGGTAAACAACACAAGAAATCACACAAGCCTAAACAAGAAAACTCAATTTCTAATTCTCTTGAGTTATTACATTGTGATCTGTTCGGTCTAATAAGTGTGAAGAGTATTGCTAAGAAATCTTATTGTCTTGTTGTTACAGATGATTTTTCCAGATATTCTTGGGTTTGTTTCCTAGCACATAAGGTGGAGACAGCAGAGGTGTTACAGAAGCTGATTTTAACAATTGAGAATATCAGCAACAAGAAAGTGTTGGCGATTCGAAGCAACAACGGGACAGAGTTTAGAAATCAGATCTTTGATTAATTCTATGCAGGCAAAGGAATCCTCAGACAATTCAGCGCAGCTTGAACTCCTCAACAGAACGGTGTTGCTGAAAGGAAGAATCACACTCTTATTGAAGCAGCCAGGACTATGCTCATAGAATCTAAATTTCCTATTATTTTATAGGCAGAAGCAGTCAACTGTGCCTTCTATGTTCTAAACAGAGTTCTGATTATGAAAGACAAGATAAAGACTCCATATGAATTGTTTCACAAGCGTAAGCCGTTGATTGACTTCTTTCGTCCTTTTGGCTGCTCATGCACGTTGTTAAATACTCAAGCTCAAAATTCTAAGTTTGGAGCAGTGTAAGATGAATGTTACTTTGTTGGATACTCTTCAACTCAAAAGGCTTACAGAGTATACAACAAATAGACCCGAATTGTGCAAGAATCTTTCTATGTCGATTGGCAAGAGTCGAATGTTTTCAACATTGGTTCTGATCCAGATTGGTTCTATGATTCGAACACCGTTTTTAATTCATTCAATCTGCCATCCTTCCCTGACGATGACGTACCTTCATCAGGTGGTCAACCTTTCATTCCCATTCAACCACCACCTCAACCATAACCATAACCACTACCTCAACCTCAACCTGAACTACTACCTCACCTTCAACCAGAATTCCTACCTCAATATCAACCTAAACCTAAAAACCAAATCCCTTCAACACCATCACAAATTCCACAATGTCTTATTTCTAATCAACTATCCTCCTTACCATCATCAACCTTACAACCATCTTCCCTTCAACCCACTTCATCAAATTCCTCAACTCTCAACACTAACTTTAAAACACTAAATGACTTCCCATATAATTATGTCATTTGTTCAATATCTTATGGTGTCAGGACTCGAAGCCAATCTGGCCTTATCAATGAATGTCTCTTTGCTTGCTTTCTATCACAAATCATTCCCAAAAATGTCACCACTGCTGTTCAAGATCCAAGCTGGGTTGAGTCAATGCAGTTAGAACTTCAACAGTTCAGAAAACTAAAAGTGTGGCAACTAGTTGATCTTCCTCCAAATAGGTATCCAATTGGTACAAAGTGGGTATTCAAGAACAAACCAGATGATCGTGGAGTTATGATTAGAAACAAATCAAGGCTGGTTGTTCAAGGCTTTGCTTAGGAGGAGGGGATTGATTACACAAAGGTGTTTGCCCGTGTAGCCCGGATAGAAGCCATTTGGATTTTCCTTGCTCATGCCGCTCATAAAAACTTCAATGTTTTTCAAATGGATGTTAAATGTGCCTTCCTGTATGGAGCTATTGACGAAGAGATCTATGTTTGCCAAGCACCGGGTTTCGAAGATCCAGATTTTCCTGAAAAAGTCTACAAACTAAATAAATCCTTGTATGGATTACTTCAAGCTCCTACAATCTGGTACGAAACCCTAACATAATATCTCCTCAGAAAAGGCTTCACTCGTGGAACTATAGACATGACTTTGTTTAAAAAGGAGGTTAATGGAGATGTGCTTATTGTTCAAGTATATGTCGATGACATCATCTTCAGCTCAACGAATAAGAAGTTGTGTAGAGAGTTTTAAGAAGTGATGAAAGAGCTCTTTGAAATGAGTATGATGGGGGAGATGTGCTTCTTCTTAGGATTACAAGTTTATCAAAAGCTAGTATGGAATTCTCATTCTTCAAGAGAAATACATTCTGGAAATTCTATTGAAGTATAACATGAATGATGCTTCTCCCGAGCTTACTCCTTTTTCTGCACAAACCTGCTTAACCCCTGATGACAATGGAAATCCAGTTGATACTCACCGATATCATTCTATGATCAGATCCCTAATGTATCTCACAGCGAGTCATCCAGATATTACATTTGTTGTGTGTTACTATGCTAGATATAAAACCAATCCCAAAGAATCCCATGAGAAAGCTGTTAAACGTATCTTCCGCTACTAAAGGGATCTCCCCGTCTGGGTCTCTGGTACCCAAAGGGAGGAAACATTGATCTTCATGCATACTCTGACAGCGATTATGGTGGTTGTAAGCTTGATAGAAAGTCAGTTACAGGAGGATGCCAATATCTTGGGGATTGCCTGGTTTTATCGCAAAGCAAGAAGCAGACAACAGTTTTTCTATCAACAGGGGAGGCTGAGTATAGTGTTGCTTCAAGTTGTTGCTCTCAAGTGTTGTGGATTCAACATCAAATGATGGATTATGGGATTATTTTCCTTCACACGCCGCTCTTCTGCGACAATGAAGTAGCCGTTGGAATTGCCAAAGAGCCAATTCATCATACTCGCACCAAGCACATTGAAACTAGAATTCACGCAATCCGAGACTCACAAGAAAATGGTTTTATTGACATTATTCCCATTGACACCAAAAGTCAAAAGGCCGATCTTTTCATAAAAACCTTTGATAAACCTTGGTTTTATGAATTAATCAACATGTTGGGTCTAATTTCATTTTAAGGGAAAATTCTGGCTGCAATCTGTAACTATTTCATAAGTATTATGATTATAATTTTTCTTAAAAAAATAAAAAAAAATCTATTCTTTATAATTCGCGTGATAAGAAGTTTCAACACCCATACTTTCCCGAAGTGTATCTCCGTTTACAAGGAAATTTCTTTTGTTGCACTTTAATAGAAATTTTGGGGGAGAATAGACTTTGACCGTTCATATTTTTCTTCTATTGCTATTTAAGTTGTTCTGTATATAATCTTATCTTTTCTTTGGTGTAGGATTTAGGAAGCTTAGGTAGTGTCTGAAGGAGCTCAGAGGTGTTCTGTTGGGATGTGTTAGTAGGCTCGGTGGCCTAAAACGAAGTAGACGGTGTCTGTGTGACATAACTAAAGATCAACCTCAGTGATAAGTCATATTCCATGTCATCTCGGCTTGCACAAAGTTATAAATCTCGTCAAAATCTGTGTTGAGAGTGGCTGATTACTGTGTTTGATCTTGTATTACCAAATTTTCCCCATCCTTTAGCCCTGAATAAATTGCATGTCCAACTCCTCTGCTATGTGTAAGCATTGACCTGGAGAGTTGATCTTCTCTGTTATACGTGAGTATAGACCTGAAGCTCTTATCAACATGCTCAAATGATGATCTTCTTTGTTATACGTGAGTATAGACCTGAAGTTATCATCATTTTGATTAAATGATTATCTTCTATGTTATATGTGAGTATAGACCTGGAGCTCTGATCACCCACCCTTCATCCATCCTTATGTATATCATATGATCCACTTTCTGTCCATTCCAGAAAATTTCAAGCAGAATCAATGATTAAACTCTATAAACCATGATGACGAGATGAGTTCTTTGCCGAATGACTGTGGGAACCAAGTTTCTTAAGCATTCTTAATCGAACCCAAAACATGATAAAATTGTGTTACAAGTCTTCGTTGAAAAAAATACGGCATGGGTTTAAATGGACAAGCATATTAGCAATCCCGTCAACCCTCGACTCTCTAGATGATTTCTTGAAAAAGCGTGTCTGATATCCTTGCCTCTGTGCTTTATTTTTTTAAAATTTTTGTTGTCAAGTCTCGTGGGTTTAGAAGTCTTCCTTTTACATAAAAAAATTGGTTATTGCGAAATTGTTATTTCGCTATGCGAAAGTACTATTTCGCTATGTGAAAGTACAATTTCGCTAACCTGGTTCTGCGAGCGAAACTATAGTTTCGTTGGCAGCAAGAAACTGTTGTTTCTCCATTTTCGAAACTATAGTTTCGGCACATGCGAAACTGTGGTGTATAAATACCAGTTTCGTCATTTGTTTTGCCATCTACGAAATTCCCCTTTTTTCATTTGAAAAACAAACCGCCTTTTAGCCAAGGATTCAAAATCGATTTTTGAAGTGTTTTTGTGCAAAACTAACCGGTAAATCTCGTTTTTAAACAAGTTTCGAAGCTTTGGATGTGTTTTGTTTGTGTTTTTAAGAAAAAAATTTTTCGGTGACTTTTGGGTTTTGCACATTCAATGTACGAAACTAAGGTGTCTTGGTGCGAAATTGAACTAAAGTTCACTGATCTGTGCGAAACTATAGTTTTCCGTTGCGAAACTATAGTTTCTCACTCCAAGTGAATCTATTGAGTCTTGACTGTGAAACTATAGTTTCCCATGTCTATTCTCTTCAGTTTTGTTGGTTCTTGCGAATCTATATTCTTCTGTGCGAAATAATAGTTTCTTCTTGTGAAATTATATGCGAAACTAATTAAAAAAAATTAAATCATATCATTAGTTAATTATATAATTTATTATAATAATAAATAGTAAATAAATAATATCAATTAAAATTATAAATTTTTAAATGTTTTATAATCTTTTGTGATCTAACGAATTCTCGGTTTCACCTGCAGCCACTATGGGGAGTTTGAAGTTTGATCCTAGATCAAACGTGGTGGAGTACCTAAACGATAGAGATCCAAAGTCTACCGGCTATAGAGATGCCATTGATTGGCTGAAGAGATCTCCCATCTACTATGCCATTTCTCACTCTCCTATTATAGATGAGAATCAGATCAGAAAGTTCTGGAGAACGGCTAAGTATGAAACCAAGCAGAGGATTATCAAAACGTCGATTAAGGGAGAGCTATTTGAGATCTCGGCCAAGCCAGTGGCCAAGGCCCTGCATCTGGAGGATGACATAGGAGAGAGCTTAGAGATGACTGATTCTAAGGTGATTAGAACATTTAAGGATATCGGTTATAAGGGAATCGACTTCGAGAAGCAGAAGGAGATCATGAAGTCATTTCTCTCGAAGGAGTGGAGGTTTATAGCTCATGTTTTCATTAGCTGTTTGGATCATAGAAATGGAGGATCAGATGGGCTAAATCTGAAATGGTCCACAGCTATGATTATGTTCTATAAAGGTGAAAAGGCAAACCTAGCCCAGATCATTCATGATTACCTGTTAGAGAACATCATGGCTCTGAAAAAGGATAAGTGGCTGGTTTATCCAAGATTCATTCAGATCATTCTAGAAACTTACCTAAGCTTGGAGATGAACTGAGATTGACTCTAATGAACCTGGGGATCTTTGCTGACTGTGCTACTTCCAAGCATGATTTTTCAGGAAAGATCACATATCTGCTGGGGAGCATGTACACAAAAGAAAGGTGGAACTATATCAAGAATTTGATCCCTTTTGAGGAAAGAAGAGCAACAGAGACCGAGGGAAATGTTGAGGAGATTAGAACTATATCAAGACTTTGACCTTCAAAGAGCAATTGGATGAGATTGAGGTGGAACTAAGAAAGAAAAGATAGAAGAAGAGTGTTGAGAAAACAATTAGAGATGATTCCCTAATACGGGAAAAGAGGAGTAAGAGCAAGTAGCCAGTCATTCTTGAGACTAGGCGTGTAGAAGAAGCTTAGAGGGGAAGGAGGGATGTCAGATCAAAGTTTAATGAGGATGTGATTAGGAATGTCAATACATCCTTATCAAATGAGCTAAGCATGATAAAGACCAAGCTAATTAACTCAGATGAGAGGGAGAAAAT
This sequence comes from Flaveria sonorensis, assembly GCA_025506505.1. Taxonomy (NCBI): domain Eukaryota; kingdom Viridiplantae; phylum Streptophyta; class Magnoliopsida; order Asterales; family Asteraceae; genus Flaveria; species Flaveria sonorensis. Next base: position 33,647,839 of record CM046430.1, on the reverse strand, counting down.
AAGGGATTCAGAGATTGATGAGATGAAGAAAGTTATATTAAGCCAACAGGATTTGATAAGAAGGCTATTGGAAGTGGTAAGTGATCTAAGGAGGATTGCTAGTGCTGCCAATGTAATTAGTGCTAAACAAATCAGGGAAATGACTGACACATCCAAGTTCTCTTTTATTCATAAGACCTTAGGAGTAGGTACGAGTGGTGTAGGAGGATCGAGAGTTAGAGGTAGTGTCGGTGGAATCTCTGGAGCTGGTGAAAGTGATATAGGTGGTGATGAAGCTGATGTTAGAGGTGAAGCTGGTGGTAGTGGTGTTGGGTTTAAAGCCGATGTAGGTAGTGGAGAAGGAGTTGCAGAAGGAGAGGATGCTGATCAAGTTATTGAGGCTGAATTCATTGATTTGGGGTTTGATTTGGACACCGATCTTACTGGAAATAAGGTAATCAGGGTGGAGAGTCAAGGAGGTGAAAAAGGGAATGTTGAGCTTAACTTAATAGATGAGGAGGAAGAGGTGGAAGAGCAGTTAGTGGACTACGATTCTGAGCTGGAATTTTACATAGTTGATAAGAGGCCAATGACTTATGTGGCTCAGAGGAGTTTAATCAAAGGAGATGTGGTTGAGTTGAGCAAGGAGGATTGGTTTACTAAAAATGAGGAACCAGAGAAGCAAACCCCTCTGTTTCAAAACATGAAAGAAGCAGGGAGGAAGGAGTCAGATAAGAAGATTATGAGTTGGAAGTACAACTCAAAGCAAAAGATGCTTATGATTAAAAGGCGCGAAGGGGGAATCTCTTATTTGCATAAAAGGAAGGCATTTAAGACCCTTCCTAAGTGGGATTTGAGGAGGTTGGTAGAGATTCCTCTCCTCGATTCATCTTTGAGTGAACGTGCGACTTTGTTGGAAAATGAGATCCATCAAGGCATAAAAGACAACTTTGAAGCTTTTGGATATATGAAGCCAGAGAGGAGACGATCAAAGAAGGATCTAGTCTGGGTGATCGAGAAAGGAAAGATTATGTTGAAACTAAAGTCACCAAAGACCATCAACATAGTAAGGATTCATGATCAACAACCTTCTAGACTGCCGAATTTTGAGAAGTGGTTCTATGATAACCAAACAGGTGAGCAGTGGTGAGGGTGACGGATGGAAATGAAATAAGGTTGTTTGATCATATGGAGGTCTTCTTATTTAGTGATGATGATATAAAGGTGTTATGTGAGAACCAGATTAAGGCCGAAGCAGGAGAATAGACTAAAACTGAGGCCAGCTTGTTTGAGAGGGTTGCAAACAAAGCTCGAGGTGTGAGATTGGAGATTAAGTAGCTTGCAAAGAGTGTGCAAGAACATTAAGATCTGGAGGCAGAAGTTAGAAACTTAGTAAGAATAATGAAGCAAGCAAAGGCTGGAGCTAATTCTAAAGACCCGGCAGGTGAATACCCCTTAGGGGGAGTATTGATGATCAAGTATAGGGTGGTATTCACCTTGCCATTTGTTATTCTATTGTTTAGTTATTGTTTATGATAGCTTAGATATTATTGTAATAGGATCTAGTTTACTTTTGTCTAATTTTGTATTCTGTGGCATGCGAAACTGCATGCAAAACGGTAGTTTCGCCCAGTGGTCTCGCATGCCATAGTGCATACAGTTTGGCAGTATGCGAAACTATATGCAAAACTAGGTCCTTTACGTATATGTATCTTTGTTCTTCATTATGTAACTCTTGGAACTTTATTGATATTACATATTTGAGTTCCTTTATTATGGGTTTATTGCTAGGAGCTTATATTTCTTACATTTGAGCATTATTCTTCTTGTTCTTCACATATCATCTTACAAATGAGTATTATGTTTGATTTGGGTTCATATTCTCTCATTACTTGGTCCACAAGCTATTAGACTTGGTGATATCTTATGGATTTCATTGTTAAATCTTCATCAAAAGTACGTTCTAACGATCATCTGGACCAACACCATGTGAAATTATTTGGTAATTGTTGCTACTTCTTCTGAGAGCATTGCATTCCCTAGAGAAATGGTCAGTCACACCACAAGTAAAACACTTTACCTTGGATTTGTCATATCCAAGTTTTGTGTTCTCATTAAGACTCAGCTTCTTCCCTTTTCGGAAGAATTTCTCAGCTCTCATTACAATCATGGCCATCTTCCATTGCAAGTCCATTCTTCAACATCATATGGATCCATTTCTTCTAGATCTTCTTGAATCAGATATGCTAAAGTAAGTCTTCCTCCTAGATATGCCTCAAAACTAGCAACAAAGGCATTGTAAATTTCCTTTTGCTCTTTAGATCTTTGATCACTAGGCATGCATGTGGGTGTTGAAGTAGATGGAGTTGAAAATGATTGCTTGTTTTGTTATGAAGAAGCAATGAATCTAGTTGTTCTTGCTTGATCTTTGGAAGATAGAAAATCATCTTCCTCTATCACAAAGACATTTTCAATAGAATGAGTTTCTGATGGAAACTTATATGCTTCAATGACTTGAGGTCCACTAAGATTTTCGCTCCTTTCATCAAACTCAAGAGCTTCATCTTGGCAATCATGATGTCTAAGTTGGTCTCTCCAAGTCAAGAGTGTTCTTCAGCATTATAACATTCTGCTTCCAGTTTTCTGGTAGATTTTGCAGCATCTTTTTGTTCATTTCCCTCTCTTTATATGTAACCCCCATGATTTCCAGGTCATTCACCAATTGTACTAAACGATGTAGCTGCTTGGAGATTGATTCACCCTTGGTATGATAAAAGTTTCATATTGGTTCACCAGTTTCTCTTTGTTCATTTCTGTCACCTCACTGCTTCCTTCACACATAATCTCCAGTGCATACCAGACACCTTTGGCTGTTCCATATTTCTCTAGTCTTTTGAGGACATCCATTTTCAAAGCCTGAGTTAGAATGGAGTAGGCTTTGAGATCCATCTTGATTTTCTTGTATTCCTCATCATCAAGATTTTGATTAGGATCCTCAATAGGAATTCTAACAGTTCTGTACTGAGCAGTTTGATTAGCATTAAGAGAGATAGGAATGTATGGTCCTTTGCAAATGGATATCCGGTAGTCAGGATCCACACCTGTAATGTAATTTCTAAACCTTATTTTCTGCTGCTTAAACTCAGACTTGTGTTTAAGCATTGGAGGTTTAGATGCATCACCAAGTTTAGAAAAGTTAACAGAATCCATTAGAATAAACTTGATTTTAGAAGGTTTGAATATTTATTAAGTTGATTTTTTTTTATGTCCAGAATGTTCAAACAGTCCAGTGTCAAGTTTTTCTTGTCTAGATTCGGTGAACAGCAGCAGCAGTATAGTTGATTTTTGGTCGATTTAATGAATAGTCCACTTTTAAGTTGATTTTAGGTCCATTTTAGTCAATATTTTGTGATTATGATTGGTTTTTATCTAATTTTTTGTTGAGAATCAATAATCATATAGTGTTCTTGTGTTTGTCGATCAGAAGAACAGTGATGGTTGATGAAGCTTCAAGTATTTTCAGTATGAATGCTTATTAGAAGTATAAAACTTGCTAATAAACAGCCCAATCACCATTCAATTGATTTTTATTCAAGATCTGCACTGATTATGAGAAGAATTCAAGAGTAGAGGCTCTGATACCAATTGACCAGGTCCGAAATAAGAATCTCAATTGATGTGCCTCAACTAGGATCGATTATGATGATTGATTCAATGATTATGTAGCGAAAATACAAAATCAATGAACATGAAATGCTAAAAATACTAATAAATGCTTTGTATATTGATATGAGTAAATAAGATACAAAATGTGCTAGGGTTTGTAGCACAAGAAACTTCTGACCTCTTTCATTGAGAGTATACTATTCTATTTATAGGCAGATACAATGGCTGTACAAAATGACTAAACTCCCTTGACAACTATATACCAGAATACTAGTCTAAGTACAAAATAATGATCAGCATTTGTAATGAACATCCGCATTAGTTAATACGGATGTGTTGATCTTCTTCAGGATTTCTTCAATTGTGTATCCGTATTAAGTATGTCATCCACATTGACTAATGCGAATGACCAAATACTTAGCCGCATTTGATTTTGCTTAACCGCACTAGTAAATGCGGATGAATAAATACTTGGCCGTATTTGTTCTTGCTCATCCGCATTGACAAATGCGGACAACCGATACTTGTCTTTTTCTTATGCTTTCTTCACCTGCATTAATTCTTTGACTTGGGCAAATTCTTTCCAACCAGAACAACCTTCAACCACCTCTTGAATTGGCCTGTATGATCCTTTTAGGGTCTAACACTTTTGAAGTTTAATATCTTCCAAAACCAAATATGTCTCTGAAGCAAAATTACTCCAAGTATTTTTCTTCCAAATCAAATTTTTGTCAAACTAAGGAATATCTTCCAAAGTCAAATTGGTTTGGGAAGTTTTCTCAAAACTTTTGAAGACAAATTACCTTCGAAAGATTTTCTACTTCCAAGATAACTACCTTTTGGGCACCATTTTAGAGGTGGGATCGACATTTGGATTTCAAAGTTTATTCTTTTGCATTAACTTTGTCTCAAATCTAGCCATATATATAGCCTTACAATGGTTCCCCTCTTTCTTCTTCCACTTCATCTACAAACTTCTAACCTTAAATTCACCCACAAACCCTCTTTGTTTTTAGCTTTCTTCATCCCAAAGCTTTCTCAAATGGCCAACCCTTAACCCCGAAACTAGCCAGATTTCTCTATTCACCTTCATGAGCAACATAATCAGGTTGCTCTATTGACATCTTAGAAAGATCCTGGTTTCTTATATGTTTTCCGCTTTCTTACTCAATCATCCTACCATACCGCACTTACAATCAACCCTCCACTTTATGAAGAATAATTGCTGGAGTTCTAGAGGACCTGCCAAGAGGTGATCTTGGATGGTGAGAAGGCACTGTCTGTATTAGTGTAGGGGAGAACAGTTTTCAACACCCCAGTCAGAACCTTCAAAAAGGGTAAGGCTGGATGATGAAAAAGGCGAGCTATCTTTTCCCAAAGCTGTTGTGAATGAATCATTCAGGAAGATAGGCTATTAAGGGAATTTCACAGTCAGAAACCTTCAAAAAGGGTAAGGTCTCCTACCAATGTAAGTACCTCGTACATGTTATAATTCAATCATTATCAAACAAAAATAAAGGATGGGACCAAATTCCTAAGGACTTATCCTACATGGTCCATAAAATGGTTCAAGGGGTCAAGTTCAAGTACTCCCAGTTTGTTTACATAAACTTGCTTGCCAACTTGGACTCCTTGGAGTACTACATGTTCCCTAGATATGTCTAGCACATTCTCAACTGTGAACTAGGCTCAAAGTTAAGTGGAATAGGTGCTACTCTTAAACTAGGACAGATGAAGCTCGGCATCTTTAAAATCATAAGAAAACCCACTGTTGGTTTCTCAGGGGTAGAAACAGCCTTGGTCCCAAAAATGTTAGAGCTCATTACTCGAGGTGACAACTTGACAGCACAAGTCAATGTTGAACCCACACCTTCTACATCTCCACCACCCATACAACCTCAAATAAAAATCCAAACAGACCCCTACTCAATCTATTCAGATTGAGTACGCCACCATACAATCATCGATGCAAGAAGAAGTGGAACCTAGAGCTCCCACTTCCCCTGAGGAGAAAACCACTTCTATTATTTCATTGATCAGTTTTGAGGTTCCTCATGCTCAGCTAGATTAGCTCATTGCCCACACCTCAAACCTTCACTCTGAGTCTCAAAACTCAAGTGATCAACCTTTAGAGGACAGCTACCATCCCCGGCCTCTAGATCTAAACCAACCAATCCTTGACCTCTAATTCTATGATGATGAGGATATGGGATTCAATGAGTACCATAAGTCTCTTTTCTCCTCCCCAGCTCAAGGAGAGATGAGTGCTCCTGATACACCTATATCTAGCCCACATCATCCACACCTAACTGAGGTGGACTTCCCTGAACATGTTCAGGAAGTCCATATGGAAGAGACTCTCACTTTTGAAAGTGATTATATCACTAAGACCTCAACCATGGCAACCCAGTCCCTTGACATTTCTCTTGAAGCTGTCATGGAGCAGGGGAAATCCAACAGCAAAGAACCACAAGCTGGTGGTGAGGGAGATGAATTTGATTGTGTCCTCTCATCCCCCCATGATTCTTTAGATGAAGATGAGGGTAGTCTACAACTAAATATGAAAAAACTATCCAAAACATGCACCTATTTAGTTTCAAAGGTAAGTCACCTTGAATCTCAAGTGGGTACCTTGCAAAGGCAGGTCATTGATCAGCAACTTGAGATCATCAATCTCAAGGGCAAGCTCGCTGAGAGGCCTACCAGGCAAACTCAACCAGGTCCACAAGAACCTATGAATGTGGTGGACCTAACCCTTAGCTCTTATGTGTAAGTGGGTGATGCTACTAAAAAAGGGGAGAAAGTCTTACCTACAATCATAGAACTTAGGAGGCCTAAAGTATGGACATAGAGGCCTCAGCATTCTCACTTGTAGTTGTTCATACTCAAAAACCTCCTTAGGCCCACATCAATGTAGATACCATGATTCAAAGCTTATTTGAGGAGGGAATCCTAAGGGCTATGTCTACCCCATCCTACCTTGCTGACAACCCAATAGTAGGATGGAGGTATAATGTAGATTGAAGAGCCCTGATACTCTCTAGATCTCAGCGGCAACAAGAAGTATTCAATTTTCAAACCCTAAGATACTATGAGAGTTTTACTCTGGTTGACCTGCCACTTGCCAACCCAAGACACAATAAGCAAGCTAAAAGGTTGGCTGAGAGGATTCAGTTGAGGGTGCTTGAAGCATTCAAGAGAAGATCCAAGCTATATAAATAGAGGCTAGTAGGCAAAACTGTTAGTTGACTGGATATTGAGGCAGACCCTAAGATTAGCTTCGAAGGGGAAACATCAGTTGAAGGTCCAGCAGTTGAACCTATGAACCTTGAGACTGGAACTACTTCAGCACCAAGTACCCTTAGTGAGACACCAAATGGTGAAGGTGTCTCATAGCCTCTCCCTGGCGAGAGCTCAATTGTTTCACTAAGTGATGAAGGCCAAATCTCTCTCCATACTGAGTCACACATGCCAATGACTAACAAAGGGAAGAGGATCATGACCTCTAAAGAGATTGAGGAGGAGAAAAGGGAGAGGAAGAGGAAGGCAAAGGGAGAGAGAACTAGTTAGACCCCTAGCTTCATAGAAGCAGCAATCAAGGCTACCCCTAGGCCAAACACTTAGAAGGATGTGTTAAGGGCAGCCAGATTGAACTATTTAGGGTCTAGAAACTACAACATTGATGAAATCATCTCTCTTTCCTTAGAGCAGTTAAATGAACTGGCTGACACTGAAGTGTCAAAAGAGAGGAAGAAGGTTGAGGCTGCAGAGTTGCTCCTCAAGATTAAGGAAGAAAGGAAAAGAAAAAGACTTTACAAAGCCCCTGTCCTCTCTCCAGTTCAAGAAATCCCTGAAGTAGAGGTTGTGCTGCGGAACAAGAAACTCAGGTAGTAAGGGAACAAGATAGACAAAACATGATAACCTACCTGAGTGCCACAGGCCTTTTTTAGGAAGCAGACCAACTTCCCTTGTCATATGAGTACATTGAATTTGTGTACCTCGAGTAGCTTGAGCAAGAAGTGTTAAAAGAATAGAAAGCTACTAAGAGGAAGATGAGGGAAGAGGCTGCTATGTTAAGAGCCACCATCCGAGCCAATCAGAAGAAGTCTACTGACAGATTGAAGATGGTGAGCTTCTTGAAGCTGTATGCGTTCTCCGGATGAAGACTTGGTCCAATGTTTCTATCCACTATGGATGAACACATTAGAGTGATCAAGCAGAAGATTAGCTGGAAAACTTGCATTCTCCACCAAGTTAGGCTGCACCTGAAGCTGAGGTCAAGGTTGAACCCTAAGAGATAACACAACCTGGACCTAGTGCTGCATCTTAGCCAGCTTCATCTTCAGACCCACAGCAGGGTCCTAATCCTTCTCATTTGAAACATGTGAAGAAAAAGGACCCAACTGAGAAGGATAAAGAAGGAACATCTAGTACTTAAGAATAACCCTCTCAGTTAAAGTATAGAAAGAGGAAGAAGATGGCCATAAGAAGGGACAAAAAAAGAAGAAGATGTCCAAGAATCCACCTCTGCACCTTAGGATGTGTCAGTACATCTTAAGGGTGATCAAGAAAAGGCTGCTCAACCAACTCCACTTCAAGTAGAGCCTCTTGTTGCTGATAGACCCATCTTGTCTTGGGCTTTTGCTATAAACCTAGACACATGGTATGTCACTAGAGATCAAGCGGGTCAAGATGTATATTTCTTGCAAAACATGCTTGGCCTTCCTCTTCATGATCTTTTAACATGACAAGACACTTTGAGAGTCTGAGGAATCCTAACCAACTGATAAAGAAGGTAATGGTCTTGATCCTAATAAGGACTGTCAACAGATGAAGATCAAGACTTAAAGTTATTCTCAAGTTTTTGTAGCATGAGCCTAGGAGGAGTTTGTAAGAGTTAACTTAGAGACTGATGCAACCAAAAAGCTCTTAGCATACACACTGAAGTACAAAGAAAGTTACTTCGAAGGATTTGACAAAACATAGAGAAATTCACTAAATGACTAATCTTCTAAAGCCAAAAGACTATTTTTTTCGAAGGCAAAGATGATGTCATTCAAAGATTCAAGACAAAGTATTCCAAAGCCAAGAGACTGATTTTTTTCGAAGATAGAGAAGACATGTTTTCTCTGACATGCTTTTGACAAAAGCTGAACAACTTTTCGCTGCCATCTCTAAAGGCTCACCAACTTATACAAGTTGGTGATATCTCCATACTTTTGTCAACTGTAGATTAAGTTCTTAGAGTTTGTAACTTTCTGTTTTGTACTTTTATCCTTTTTTTAATAGATAAGGATGTGAGTTATGGAATGTCATAGTCACTAGTCAAAAGGCAATCTGCCTTTTGACTTTACATTGATCTTGTTGTCTAGATTAGTGTTCCAGCTGGCCTACAAAGTGTGACATCCCGTGTTTCCAGGTTAATATTCGTACGTTAATAAAATGTGGTAAATTAATTAAATGCATTATAAGACTTATTTTCTAATAATTAAGGACATCTAAGGTCTAGAAAATCCCCTTTGTGCATTAATTTTATAATTGGTAATTTTGAGAATTACCGGGTCGCGTTGCGATAAAACTTTCAATGAGCGTTGGTGTCAATCTGATTAATTAAATATGGTCAATATATCTTGATTTTTATAAGTTAATTTATCTTAGGTGAAAATATTATTATTCATAAAAAAATAATAATTATTATTATTATTAATCTTGATAGCCTAAAATTTAGACTTTTTAAATATTGCCTTGATGCAACGTACAGTCCGTTGCACGATGTGTTAAACCATGTATATTTTTATTTTTGACTTTTGCTCACTATTATTAAATGTTGTGAACCCTTGGAAAAACGCAAATTAATACTCAAATTTTATAGAAAATTTTTGCGTAAAAACCCGAACGTTTAAGATTTCTACAAAAAAAATTAACGACACCGACACCCGCCTTACACTGGGTGGCATTTCACTTGGAGATCCACCAGCCAAATTATTAAGTTAATGACATGATTAGCACACAAGAATCACAATTTTTATTCATTTCTACCCCTCGACTAAAACCCCCATCCCCACTATCATCATCTTCATTTTTATTCATTTCTAGATCAAAACAAGCTATGATTTCTTGATTTCAAGGATCCCTTAGTGAGTTTGGTAGAAGAAATTGCATAAATCCAACTCCAAGGAAAAGAAATCTTCAGGGAAATCATTCTTGAATCTTCAAAATTTGTTCATCTTAGGTATGAATATTACATCTTTTATCTCATGCAACTTGACTTTAGAATGATTGTTGCAAGTTTTGTTCACCAAAAACTAGATTTTCTTGAAATCCAAGGTTCCAACAATGGTTTTTGATCGAGAAAAATGGGTTGTAAAAGAATGTTTGTATGTGTGCCATAAGTGTGTGTGTGTTTGATGATTTTGTGTTTTGTAAATCTTTAGTTATTTTATTGATTTCTCTTGCATGCAAGATGATCAAACTTTGGTTTGTGTTTATGAACATCATAAGAACACCCATCTCCAAAGAAGTTTATCAAAAATAATGAAAATGGGTGATACATGAATGCATGTAGCATGATGTTCTTGAACTCATCTTGCTCTTTGATTTCATAAATGACTGAGATGATCCATGAATAATGGTGATCATTATCTGAAATCTTTTAATTTTTAATGTATGTTTTGTTGAAATGAAAACCAAGAACACAAGATAATGATTTGGATTATATATGTATGTATAAAATCATGTTTATGTATGTATGTATGGTTGACATTTGTTCTTGATTTGTTCTTGACTTATGAGTTTAGAGATGATTGAAATGATCCATACATATGGTGATCATGATCTGGAAACTTTGATAGTTTTACTCACTTTTGATTTAAAGAAAAGATAAAAACAAGTTACAATTAATAGTAATCAAGTATAGATGAGACATGACCACTAGTAATGATTTCACAAAATTCTATTACCAACAAGGCAAAGATCTTTATAAACATGGAAAAATAAGTTTAAAAAAATGTTAAATATAAGTTAAAGGTAAATAATCTTACTGAAAAAAAAAGTTTTGATGATTGGTTTAATCTCGTAAACGTTTTACGTTTAAAAACGGGTGTTTTCGGGTCTAAAACAAGCATTTTCGTACAAATCCAGTTTTGGACAGAGAATGAAATTGTGTTTTAAGTTAAAAACTTATGTTTTCAAGTATAAAACAAATCCATAGCAAGCATGGTATGGTAAAAATAATGGACTGTTTAAGAACTGATTTTTAACAAAATATTTCAAAATATTTTTGGTATAAAAGAGTAATTTTGAAACATGTATAATGGTCATAAGGTATATATGGGTTGATGTACGGTTTATGCGCGTAAAACCATACGGTTTCAGGTTAAAAACCACCGTATACGGGGTGAAATTTGGGTTAAATATAATAGAACATATTTTTATAATAAAACTTGTCTAAAAATAATATTATATATTTTTTACTACTGAAAATTAAATTATTTGTTAAAAAGATTAATCGATGTTGATTTATGTCAAATAAAGTAATATGTTTAAAAAAGATAATAAAATAAAAAATAGTTTCCTTAACAAGAACAAGATTATGAATATATCTTATTTTTAATCTTAAATGAAATATTATTATGAATTAATGTTTATTTGATTAATTAACTAATTATTATTTATTAATTAATTAATTTATTAATTTATTTATTTGTTTAATACATAACTTGGTAAATTTTATGTTTTATGTGTGATATGATTTAATTATGGAATAACTGCATGATCTTTATGATGGCCTTGAGTTGTTTTATTATTTGTGCACACTGTCCTCTTCCATAATCATTAACCCTTGGAGGGCCACAGGATATATTGGTAGATTTACTGGGTTTGACAACCGCCCCTCAGGATCGGTTGGACTGGTCTAGTACGGAGGGAATATATGTTGAAAGGATTTTGAGGGACTTTGTGTCTTGGTTTGATTATAGGGCACTTGGTTGCGATCATAGTCAGTAGACCTAGCTAGTCCTTGACGATCAAGGGGTTGATTCCAGGATAATCATATCTTTTTATAAAAGAGATTTACGATAACCTTCTTATATAAACTTGTGAACTCACCAGCTTTATGCTGATAAAATTTTGGGCATGTTTTTTAGGTGTTTAGGCATGCATGGTAATGAAAAGAGTTTTAAAGGCAAACTTATCAAGTTTGGATACCATTTTTGGGACCCAATTTCTGCTACCGAATAAAAACTCTTGATATGTTTAAAAATAACATTCGGTTATTACTGTTTTTGTTTTCAAGTTAAGACTTATTTTTGGATCAATGTAATAACATTTTTAAATTAATATTTTACTTTGGTATCCATGTTTTGTTTACTTGATAATTGTTGGAAATAATCCAACTTTCGTTATCCCGTCACCCGCATGCCATTCCGGTGCGCTTTTCGAGGTGTGACAAAAGTTGGTATCAGAGCCAATGGTTATAGCGAACTAGAAAATAGTTTTCAAAATCTAGACTATAACCAAAAATGAATTTGTGTTAAAACATTTTCATTCCCAAGTATTTGTTGTCATGCATGCATTAAAATGGAGATTATTTTATATATGCTTGTTCATATAAGATAAACATAGATGCCTTTAGATAGATATTTAGTACGGATATTCTTGTGTTACAGATGCCTTCTCGGACGCCGTTCATTCTAATCCATGACTCCGATAGTGATTACGAGGATCCTATGGTTTCTCTTCCCCCCTGTCACACCCTTGGAGATTTATCACTACCTATTTGTACCTAGATGGGAGCCTACTTTCGAGTACGAGAATGGCTGGATTTGAGAATCTAATAACAAGAGTACTCCTTTTATTGGTGAACCTAGTCAGGTAGCACCTGCTAGTGATGAGTCTGTTCCTAACATTCCTGAGCGTGTTGCTGAGGTTCGCTTTGCTTACTCGAGGAAGAAGAAGAGGGTGCCGAAGATAGTTATGGATGAGACTACTAGTGGGATACCGGAGGAGACGGAGCCCAAAAGGACTAAGGTGCGAGATGAATAGTGGGATTGGTTGCCCGGGCGTTTGCAGGAGTGGGCTGATGAGGGTGGTGTTCCCTCTACATTTGAGGTTGGTGAGTCGTCCTCAGCCCGTCGAGACTTACCGTTGATTGATGAGCCTATTGGTCATACTTTAGTTACCCTGGTTACCAGATGCATTCACTATAAGCACCAGATTTCATCCTTACAGGGTAAGGTGGGAGTGACGAGTGACATCTTGCAGGCGATGGATGGAAGGATGATGAAATTTGAGGAGGAGAAAGTGATTGAGAATGACATCCTGAACCAGCTACATTTTAGGATTTGTGATTTGGAGTCGGGACTGGCAGAGACAAAGAAGAAGCTTACGGTGGTAGAGCTAAAGGTGGAGGCTGTAGAGGCTGGATTGGTAGTATCATTGCAGCAGGTGACTTCTCTTGAGGAGCAAGTGGAGACGACATTATTGTTGGCGATGTTTTGTATGAGGATGGCTTCGGTAGTGATGCGTGCCAATGTGATGGCACGATTCTCTCATTAAATTTGTAGGATCTTTGTTATGTTAGTACTTGGAATATTGAAACAACTATTTTGTATTGATGTTGGTGCTACTATGACATCTATTTTGTATTGTTTCTGGACATGTATTCTATACTGATTCTCTCTCTCTTATTAAATGGATATGATGATTCAAATAAATGTTATGACTATCAAAATATTGTGATTATATACCTATTATTATTATGCACTCTAATATTATTTCGTGTATGTCGTTTATTCTCGTTTGTTTGATCCATAACAGAAGTAAATCAAGGGAACCTAACACATGAAACACCGCTGGTGCTAGAGGTACTGGTTTACCTACAACTACTGAAGAGTTAGCACAATTGATATCCTAACATGTCAACTCTGCACTCGAGCAGCGTGACGCAAATGCTGGGTGTGGTAGAGGACGTGGCACCATGGGTGGTTCCAGTGGAGGCACTTCCATTAGAAATCCCTCTGGGAGTCAAACTAATGGTTGTACCTATAAGACATTCCAAGCTTGTAATCCACGAATCTTTACGGGAGCTGAAGGACCTCTTGACATTATTAGATGGATAGAGAAGATGGAATCCATGATGGCAATTAACAACTGTGTCGTTGATCAGCGGGTGAAGTATGTAACATGTTCATTCTAAGATGATGCTTTAAGCTAGTGGAATTCGCAAGTTCAGAACCTAGGAGAGGAAGAAACATTTGGTCTCTCTTGGAACCAATTGATGGAGATGTTGCTTAAGGAGTACTGTCCTCGTAATGAGCTTCAAAAGATCGAAACCTAATTCTAGAATCTGACTATAGAAGGTGCGGAAGTTAGAGCCTATACTTCCGGGTTCAATGATTTTGCAAGACTCGTACCCCGTATGGTGACCCAAGACTATGTCAGGATTGAGAAATATATTTGGGGATTGGCACCCCAGATCAAGGGCATGGTTACAGCATCAAACCCTACCACAATGTAGAGCGTAGTGGTGCTAGCTAATTCGTTGACTAATGATGCTATTCGAAGAGGTATGCTGGTTAAGAAAGGATATACTTGTAAGAAGTCAATGGAGAATGAAAGGAAGGTTGTGGAGTCTAATAAGTGGTCTATGGAGAGTAAGGGGAAGTGGAGTGGGAATTTCGAGAACCGAGCTGGGAATCAAAAGAATCAGAGGGTTGGATCAGGAAAGATGTATGCTACTAACTTGCTGGAGACAAGGAGGAGAGCTGGTGTACAGCCGAGGTATAACAATTGTAATCTTCATCATGGCGGTAACTAAAGTGTGAATGTGTGTTCGAGGTGTAACAAGTATGGGCATCAAGCTAGACTTGTCGAGTAAGGTTGATTGAGAAGCCCGAGAGAACCGGGCAAAGATATTTTGAATGTGGAGCTGAAGGTCATTACAAATGGGATTGCCCCAAGCTGAAAGGATCAAGTGCAAGGGGCAGGGCATTTGAGATGAATGCTAAGGAGGCTAGACAGTAATCCTCCGTCGTCACTGGTACGTTCGTTGTCAACAATCATTTCACATCTATATTATTTGATACTGGAGCTAATATGAGTTTTGTGTCAAAGAACTTTGAACCATTGCTTGGCCTCAGATCTAGAAAATTAGATAGCTAGCCAACGAAAAGATAATTAAGGCACGTGATGTAGTTAGAGGGTGCACTATGCAATTAGAGGGTCATACTATAGGATCGGTGTTGGTCTCTCAACACAAGGTTTTATCTCACGAACTCACTAAGTCTCACTCGGTTGATGAAGCAGAATCTCTAACTAAGTCGATGATAATATAATAAGTTAATGAACATAAGAATGGTTTTCAAGATACTTGTATATATTACTTCTCAACATAGTATCACAAGACTCTTACAAGCATGGTTACTTAAGTTACAATGAGAAACTATATATACTACTATCTACAGCCAGTTATACTTAGAAAACCAACTGGAATTTACCGCTAGACAAATACTACATTGCTAGAAGTAAAGTATCTAAGATAAAATAATATCCTAGATTAGGTAGTCAAGATAGGTCCATGACTTACCTTTTGTCACCAACTAAGTATGGTAACTGTACTAACTGATAAAGGTGAACAATGGATTAAAGTATGGTTAACTACACGGGTATGGGAAAGCACCATGTAGTGTATCAGAGTTGTCAGCGGATGTCAGACAGCCCATACTTATGTCCACTGGTTCATAGTTGATTCGTCTGAAGGAAAAATGGCTTCGGGAGAATAAGATCTTCTGAGGTCATTTGTACTTCGAAAGAATCAACTTCTTTCGAGTCTTCTGCAAGTCTTCATGACTTCATTCTTAGAATGACTTTGTCTTGGATCTTCTAAGTGTGAATGCTTCGGAAGGAGAACTACTTGGTCTTCAGAAGACTTGGTTTTACCTTCGGAAGGTCTTCATATACTTCTGAAGGAAAACTACTTAGTCTCGGAAGACATAGTTTTCCTTCAGAAGTTCTTCATACTTAAGCTTCAGAAAATAATCAACTTGTCTTCGGAAGAGCAGCCTTGTCTTTGGAAGACTTTTTCAATTGTACATCAAAATATTCTAAGTGTTGTTTTGGTTGCAACAGCCTCATATGATCCAACAAACTCCCCCTAGGCTGATGCTACCAAAACTTCACTTCCTTCTGCTCCTTAAGGTCTTCAACACCAGGGAAAGAAGATAGTTGTCTATCTCCTTGTTCTTTCCTGATATGGTGGTGAGGAGCTTGTACAAGTCATTCGTAGATAATAGATCAAGTCTGTTGTTCTGAGTGACATGCACCCTTTGTTGCGTCCCTCTGAAGAGAGTTAGTTGATGTGAATTGTAATCATATTCCCATCTAACTATAGGATCAGAAGTTGAGCCTTCAACCATTTGAAGGAATGTTTTTCCTTTTGTAGTTATGCCTTCTTCCTCATCATTTGCTCTCTTTTTTAACTCTTCTTTAGTCTTGGCTTTCTTTGTAAGCTCAGCCAGATGAAGACTACTCAGATGATTTCTTATATGAGCGGCAACTTGAGAGTTAGTGGGATTGGAGAATGGTTTCTCTACTAACTCAACAACGCCAAATCTGCTGGAGTGTAATAGAGATGAAGTATCAACCCTGTTTACTTCACCATTCTCTCTCTCCACAATAAAGCTATATGAAGGTTCATCGAACCTCCACTGGACTATTTGTTTTCTAGGATTGAGGGGTTAGGATGAAAGCTTGTCCCCCTTCCTAGTATCCAGCAGAGTCACCGGTCTTCTTCTTAACTTCTTCTCTTCTTCTGTTAGAACATCTGAATTGACTGCAAGAAGTTGGAGAGCTTGGTCCAGTGTTCCCCTACGCAGATCAAGGAATGCATCTATTATGAGGGAACCGAAAGAGCCATAAATATATTTTAGCTTAGTTGTCTCTTCCTCACAAGAGATATCGCTCAGTGTTATGCAGTTAATGAGCTTCTTCTTGACCTCCTTGAACTCTTCTAAGGTTAGGGGCTTAGATGTTTTAGAAGATGGTTTGGTTAGAGATTGGGTTCTGGGTTATGTTTTGGGTTTGAGGATAGGTAGTTGAGGTGGTTGTTAGGAAGCAGTGGGTGAGGGTGTAGGTAAGGATGATGGTGTGGTTTTAGGGGTGTGAAGCTTAGTGGTTGGTTTAGTTTTGATGGTGAAGGGAAAAGGTGTGGGTGTAGGTTGTGCTGGTTTGGGTATTGGTGTTGGATTGGGTGTTGGTGTTGGTTTGGGTGCCATCTTCTGAACACCTGATGTTTGAATTACCTTCTTCCTAAGCGAATGTCAGCCTTGATGTTACTGACATGTCGCTGTAGAGTCTTCAGTGACATGGTACCCACTTTCTTGCCTGAGAAACCAAAGGCTTTGAGATAAGTTTTCATCCATTCCTTATCTCCCTCCTTCTTGGCAGCAACAAATTGTGCCTCTTCCTCCTTCTTCTTCTTCTCCCTCAGCTTCTCCCTAGCATCTTTCTTCCTTTCTTTACTGATCTGATCTTGTTCTTTGTGGAAAAGAAACAAGATCGTATCATAATTTTGCGGTGCCAACTCTTCTTGAGAATAGACTCTAGAGAAGAGAAAGGCTATCCTCTCCATCCTCTCCCTTTCCATAGCCTCCTCCTTCCTTTTCCACTTCTCCTCTTCTTCAGCCAACCTTACTGCTTCCTCTCTTTCCTTTTGCAGCAAGATAGCTTTCTCCATCTTCACAAGTTCAACAAGTGGGAGTAGAAGAATTTCTTTATTGGCTACTCCAAGGTTGATGAGCCTATCAATGATCTCCACTCTCTTTTTGTTGTTGATACTTTCTTGAGCGGCTGCTGCCGCTTTACTACTTACAGCCAACAGCTTCCCAGTATCAACTCTTCCTTTCTTCTTGAGTTTTTCCAATCTTTCCTCCTCTAAAAGCTCCTCAGCAGTGAGCTTCCTCTTCCCCTTAGGATCAGAGGAAGATTCAGCCTTTGGAGACTCAGGTTTAGAGAATTCAGGTTGGGGAGAGTAGGGTTTGACTTGTGGTGTTTGAGATAGAGGGGTTGTAAGGAAGTCCTCACTGTTTACCTCAAAGGCTAGGTCAAGAATGGCCTCTGTGATGAACAGCTCATTGGACAAGGAAGACAGTTTAATTATTCCTTTTGCCGCTTGGGTTTCAGCTTCTGAAGTAATTGGAACTGCACTACCTGTCCCTTCCAAATTGGTTGCTAGGCCATAAGTCTATATATCCCCTTCGAAGTTAATCTCAAGTTCAATAGAGACCTTAGGTTGACCAACTTCCTTTTTAGATGTAGGTGGTGCACTCAGCCTTTGAAGCTCCTCTGCTCCAAAGTAGGCAACGGCTACATCAGGGGAAAGTTGTTCAAGGGAGGAGCTTATCAGAAATGTGGTTAAAAATCTATTGAGGTCGATAAGCATCCTTGGGTCCACTTGAATAGAATAGTAATGGGAGCTGGTTGAGGGAAGATGGTTGTAGGATGTTACTATGTAGGGTAAAAAGAAGATATGGCATCAAGGGAAGTTGTTGTGATAGCAAGGCAGGGTTCCTCATGTCTTTGTTTCTATACATTCTCCCCCTTTTTGGTAGCATCATCTTAAGAAGTAGATGAGCTAGAGGAAGAACTTAAAGAAACCTGAGTATGTACATGCCTAACAGACTTCTCAATCTGTGTCTTAGCCAGTTGAGCCATGAGATTTTCAATCTCAAGTTGCTGAGTGGCAGACCTGTCCTCTAAAGTCTTAACCTTTAATTCAAGGTTTGAGAAGGTGTGAAAACCAAGTCTTCTGTATATGAAGAACCTTCGAAGGTAAAACCAAGTCTTCTGAAGACCAAGTAGTTCTCCTTCCAAAGCATTCACACTTAGAAGATCCAAGACAAAGTCTTCCGAAGAATGAAGTCATGAAGACTTGCAGAAGACTCGAAAGAAGTTGATTCTTCTAAAGTATAAATGAATTCGGAAGAACTTATTCTTTCGAAGTGATTTTGCCTTTGGAAGAATCAACTATGAACCTGTGGACATAAGTATGGGTTGTCTGACATCCGCTGATAGCTCTAATACACAACATGGTGCTTTCCCACGCCCATTAGTTGACCATATTTTAATCCACTGTTCACCTTTATCAGTTAGTAAAAAATGGCTCATCAGCACATCTTTGATCAGAAGGAGCTTAACATGAGGCAACGTCGATGGGTATAGTTGCTAAATGATTATGATTTTGAGATCCGCTATCATTCGGGCAAGGCTAACATTGTAGCCGATGCATTGATCAGAAAGGAGAATGATAAGCCTAAGCGTGTACGCGCTTTGGAAAAAATATTCATTCAGGTCTTGATATTCAAATCCGAGATGCTCAAATTGAAGCTCTAAAAGATGAGAATTTGAAGAATGAAGGATTGAAAGGCATGATCAAGGAGTTAGTGCCTAATACCAATGATGTGATGTACTTCATGGACCGAATTTGGGTTCCTAGTTTTGGAAACCTACGTGAATTGATTTTGGATGAAGCCCATAAATTCAAGTATTCGATTCAACCCCGATTGGATAAGATGTACAAGGATGTGAAGGAACATTATTAGTGGCCCAATATGAAAGGTGAGGTAGCAACCTATGTGGGCAAGTGTTCAACATGTTCTAGAGTGAAGGCAGAATATCAAAAGCCATTGGGACTTCGTCAACAACCCGAGAGATTCCTCAGTGGAAATAGGAACGAATAGCAATGGACTTTTTCACACAGTTACCCTGCACATCAAGTGGTCACGACACTATTTGGGTAATAGTCGATAGGTTGACTAAGTCTGCTCATTTCCTACCCATTAAGGAAATAGATCGGATGGAAAAGCTAAACAAAATCTACCTCAAGGAGGTGGTACCTCGTCATGGAGTACCAATCTCGATAATCTCTGACAGAGACGGTCGTTTTACCTTGAGGTTCTGGCAATCCTTACACCAAGCTTTGGGTACTGATTTGGACATGAGTACTACCTACCATCCGCAAATAGATGATCAAAGTGAGAGGACTATTGAAACATTGGAAGATCTACTGCGAGCATGTGTGATTGACTTTGGAGGATATTAGGATACTTGCAGGACCGGTAAGGGTACTTAACACTTAGTTTCACACTGAGGAGAGATCTTAGATCACTTAACAATTCAAATAGGGAACTGGTAACTTAAAACAGATGCTACAAAGAACACAAGTAAATCAAAGAGACAGAACTAAGAACAACACAAGATTAGTTTTCAAGGATGTTGTATAATGATCTCAAGTTCTCTTACAAGTGTTATGAAGCATAAAGAAATTACAAGGACCCAAGACACTTTTATACTACAACCTACAACCGTCACTTACATGTAAAGACAGTTGGGATTTGACTAATCTAGACAACAAGATCAATCTAAAGTCAAAAGGAAGATTGCCTTTTGACTAGTGACTATGACATGCCATAGGTCACTGACTTTTCCTAATACAAAAAGTCTACAGGAACAAGTAAGGTAAGTTACTGACAAAGACCATTCCTACTTTTTGATAAAGCATGGAAGTTTAACCAACTTGTGTAAAGTAGGTGAACCACCAGAGCAGGCAGCGTAAAGTGCGACAGCTTTATCAAAAGTTGATTCAGAGAAAGCATATTTTCTCTGTCCTCTAAAGAAATCAGTCTTCACAACTTCAGAAGACTTTGTCTCTGAAGCTTCAGAAGATTTCATATTTGGCTTCGGAATATGCTGGTCTTTGGCTTCAAAAGATTTCACACTTAGAATATTTTTCTGTTTGAGTGTGAAACTTCCGAAGTAACTCCTTCTGAACTGTTAGCTTTGGAAGATCTTACACTTAGACACATTTGAGAGTGTAAGACTTCTAAAGCTAGTTCATAGTTGTTCCTTAGTGCATGCATGGAAGACTTGGTTGTTCTGGCATGTTGGTTGCATCAGCCTTATAATCTTCAGATGATCTTACAAACTCCCCCTCGGCTGATGCTACCAAGACAGAGAAGTTCTTCAGATTTTAATAGTCCACATTAGGATCCTCAGCATAGCTTTCTTCATCATTAGGTCTGGATCCTTCAGACTAACATAGAACCTTCTCATGTCAAAGAGATCATGCAGAAGAAGATTGAGTATGTCTATTGAGGAATAGACATGCCTGCCTTCCTGATCTCTTATGACATACCATCTATCTTGATCTTCATCATAAGACCATGACATAATTTGTCTTCTAACAACAAGAGGCTCTACTATGATTGGAGTATGTTGAGAGACTTCTTCATGTACTCCCTCAAGATGCTCTGACTCATCCTGAGGTTGGGAGGTGGATGCCTTTCTTCTTTTCTTTTTTGAGGGTGATCTTCTGGCCATCCTTTTTCTTCTCCCTGATGATTTTAACTGAGGGATTGGTCTTGAGTACCAGTTTGTTTAGTTGAGTCCCCCTCAGTTGGGATCTCCTCTCTCACAGGTTCAGAAGAAGAGAGAGGAGGACCCTGCTATGGATCAGAAGATGAAGTTGGCTGAAATGCAGCTCCAGGTTCAGGTTGTGTTGTCTCGGTGGGTTCAACCTTCACCTCAACTTCAGGTTGAGCTGGACTTGGTGGAGAATGCAAGTCCACTAGCTCTCCCCTTTTTATCTTCTGCTTGATCACCCTAATGTGCTTATCCATTGTGGATAGAGACATTGGACTAAGCCTCCTTCTGGAGAACCCATACAGCTTCAAGAAGCTCATCATCCTTTGTCTGTCAGCAGACTTCTTTCGGCTTTTGTGGATGATGGCCCTTGACTTTGTAGCTTCTTCCCTTAATCTTTTTCTTTCAGCTTGTTTTTCTCTTTTAGCTTTTTCTTCCATCTGCTTATTGTATTCAAAAAATATATACTCAGATGGTAATGGAAGAAGTGTGTCTACCTGATAGAGACCTGTGACACTCAGGTAGCTAAACATCTTTAGTCTTTCTTCTTCAGTTGCTACCTGAGTTTGTTTAGTGGCCACAGTCTCTGGCTTAGGACTTTCTGGAACTGGGGAGAGGATAGGAATGTTCTTGCAGAGTCTTTTCAGCCTCATTTCTTCTTTGTGCTTGAGGAGCAGTGGTGCATCCTCTGCTTCCCTCCTCTCCTTTGACAGCTCTGTGTCAGCCAGTTCATTCAGCTCATCTAATGGAAGAGAGATGAGTTCATCAATGTCATAGTTTTTGGTTCCCAGGTAATTCAGCCTGGCTGCCCTTAACTCATCTTCCTGAGTGTTTAGCCTGGGGCATCCCTGATTGCAGCTTCCATAAACCCTGGGGAACCACTTGAACTTTCTCCCCTCAGCTTCCTCTTCCTCTCTCGCTTCTCCTCCTCAATCTCCTCAGGAGTCATTTTCCTTTTTCCTTTGTCGACCACAGGCTTTGGTGACTCAGGCTGGAGAGAGCTTTGGCCTTCATTGCTTGGTTCAGTTGTCAAGCTCTGGCTAGAGAGAGGTTGTGAAACACCATCACCAGCTGGTGTTTCACTGAGGGTAATGGGTGCAGAGGGAGATCCTGTCTTAAGGTTCACAAGTTCAACCTCTAGGCCTTCAGTCAAGGTTTTCCCTTTCAATCTAATCTCCGGGTCTACCTCAACATCCAGCTGACCAAAGATTTCACCTGCTAGCCTCTGTCTATATAATTTTGATCTTAATTTAAACTATAACAGACATTTCACACCTGAGTTACTATGAGAGCATCAACTTGGTAGATCTGCCACTTGTCAACCCAAGCAATAACAGACAAGTGGCACGATTGTCAGAAAGAATCCAAGACAGGGTGCTAGAGGCTAGCAGGTGAAATCATATAGAGATCACAAGAGCTTTCCTATTTCTGTCAAACCCCCAACCCCAGATTGGATTCTCAGAAGGGGCAGACATTGCTCTTGGTATTCCCTCCTCAAACAGTTGTTGAATGAGCAAATGTAGATCATTGTCTAGAGAAGGTTGCTGAGTATGAACATCTGCAAGAGAGGACGGTGATTCCTTTATGTCCATACTCTGGGAAGAACTCCCAGGTTCTGTGATTGTCAGAATTTTCTCCCCCTTTTTGGTAGCATCACCCTCTTGCATAGGTGAGCTGGGAGATTGATCCATGACATCCACAGGTTCTTATGGACCTAGATGAGTTGTCCTTATGGGTCTCTCACCTAACTTGCCCTTGAGATCAGGGATCTCAAGTTGCTGGTCATTGACCCTCATCTATAAGATAATTACCTAAGATTCCAGGTGAGCTATCTTTAAAACAAAATAGGTGAAAAGATGTGACAGTTTGTACACCTTTTGTTGCAGACTCCCCTCATCTTCAGATGAAGAATCATCGGGGGATGAGAGAATTGGACCTAAGTCTTCTTCCTCACCACCAGCATGGGTTTCTTGGCTGCTGGATTTCCCCTGTCCAATGACAAATTTCAGAGAAGTGTTAAGAAGCTGGGTTGCCATGGTAGAGGTCCTAGTGATGTTATCACTTGCAAAAGTGATAGCCTCTGCCATATGGATTTCCTGAATAAGTTCAGGATGATCCACCTCAGTAGGGGTTTGCTGATGTGGGCTAGAGATGGGGGAAGCAGGAGTACTCATCTCTCCTTGAGTGTGGGAAGAGAGGAAAGACTCATGGTACTCACTGAAGCCCAAATCTTCATCAGAATATAAGTCAAGGCTAGGAATGGGGCGGTTTAGATCAAGAGGTTGGGGATGGTAGCTTTCCCCAGAAGGTTGATCACTAGAGTATTAAGACTCAGAGTGATGACTTAATGCTGTTTGTGGGGTTGTGAGCTCATCAGGCCAAGAATGAGGAACCTCAGCTTTAAGTTGTGGAAAGATAGGAATGGTTTGCTCCTCAGGGGAAGTGGGAGCTCGAGATTCCACTTCCTCCTATACGGGTTCTGATATGGGGACCTGTACATACTTAGTAGCAAGTGAAGGGGTTCGTTGGGATTTTCTTTTGTAGGTGATGGTGATGGTAGGTTGTGTTTGAGGTGGGTGAGAGGTAGAGGGTGTTGGTTCAACACTAGCTGGTGCTGCTAGGTTTTCACCCTGAGCAATAAGCTCCAACATTTTTCGGACAAGGGCTGTTTCTACCCCAGAAAAGCCGACAGTTGGCTTCTTCAAGATTTTGAAGATGCCGGGCCTCATTAGTCCTATTTTAAGAATATTACCTGTTACCCTCAACTGTGGTCCCAACTCACAGTTGAGAATATGTTGAACATACCTAGGGAACATGTAATACTCTAAGGAGTCCAAGTTTGCAAGTAAATTAGTATATACAAACTGAGAGTACCTGAACTTGACCCCTTGTACCATCCCATGGACTATAAAGGAGAGGTCTTCTGGAACTTGATCCCATCCTCCATGCTTGTTAGAAAGGCTGTGAATGACGACATGGAGGAGGTATTTCCATTAAGATGAGACATTCCCCTTCCTGAAGGTTTTGACTGAGAAGTCACCTTCATAGCCCATCTGCTGAAAGGAATGGTTGACAATAGATTTTGGAAAGGACAGCTCACCTGCTTCATCATCCAGCTACAAATGGGTGTTTATGATGGCCGGAGTGATGAAAACCATCCTTCCCTGCACTGTAGCAGACAGTGCCTTCTCCCCATCCATGGTGACCTCTTGACAGGTCCTCTAGAACTCAAGCAACTGATCCTCATAGAGAGGAGGATCGATTGTAAGGGAGGTGAAGCAGTGAGACAATGAAAGGTACCTACACACATCTGAGAATCTTGGATCCTTCTCAGAATGTAACAGGGCAACTTGATTGTGTTGCCTGTGTAGGTGCATGAAAAAATCAGGGTCGTTGTGACGATCAAGGTTGGCCATTTGGGAAGCTTTACAGTGAAGAAAGAAGAAGAAGATAAAATTTGGGGGTAAATTTAGGGTAAAGATCAGTGAGAGTAGAGAGACGAAATAGAATCGTTTGTAAGATATATGCTGTGGATTTGAGACAAAGTTATAACAAAAAGATAAACTTTGAAATCCGTAAGTGGGTCCTACTTCTGAAAAAGTGCGCCCAAAAAGTTAGTTTTCTTGGAAGCTGTAAAACTTCCGAAGGCAATTTTGGTTCGGAAGCTTTGTAGCAAAGCTTTCGAAAGCAGTTTTTGCTTTAGAAGATACTTCAAAGAATTTTGAAACTTTAGCTTCGGAAGAAGTGAATAAGTCTTCCGAGACTTAGTTGCTTTCGGAAGATATTTGTTCTTTGAATGCATTTAAGTGCTTATATAAAAATTTAAGCTTCGGAAGATACCCAAGAATTTCTTCTGAATGTAAATCTTAGATAAGCTGTTAAATGATTTAAGGACATAAATTTCTTCCGAAGGCAATTTTAGTTCTTCCGAAGATAAATTTTCACAAATCTAAGGAATATCAGTTAAAAGTTAGTTTTCTTCCAAAGAGAACTGGGCTTATGAGTTGATCTAATACACAACTTAGGACACATAATTTTAAGAAATAAAGTTGATTAAGTTGTAAAAAAAATCTATTCAAAGTTAATCATCCCAATAGCTGATACAAGATATTTAAATCTCTGTTCATCAAATGCCTTTATGAACAGATCAACATATTGTTCATTTGAGTTAACTTTGATTAGTTTGATCAATCCCTTTTCAAAATTATCCCTAATCAGATGATACCTAATGTTGATGTGTTTGGTCCTTGAGTGCTGCACAGGATTCTCTGTAATAGAGATGGCACTGTTGTTGTCTATATGGATGGGAGTCTCCTTGAAGTTGAATCCATAGTCTAGCATCTGATTTTGAATCCAAAGCACTTGAGCATAGCAGGTTGCAGCAGCAATGTATTCAGCTTCAGCAGTTGATGCAGACACACAGGATTACTTCTTGCACTGCCAAGAGACTATCCTTCCATAAGGAATTGACATCCCCCAGATGTAGAATTGCAGTCATGTTGCAGCCACCATAGTCACTATCTGTATAAGCATATAGATCAAACTTTGAATTCTTTGGATACCAAAGGCCTAGATTTGGAGCACCTTTGAGGTATCAGAGAATCCTTTTGACAGTGATTAGGTGTGACATCTTGGGGTTGGCTTGATATCTTGCACATATACATATGGCAAACATGATATTAGCCCTGCTAGCAGTAAGGTACATAAGTGACCCAATCATAGACCTGTAGAGATGTTCATCAACACACTCCCCCTGAAGATCAGGACCAAAGGAGTGGTTTCTGGCTATGGGTGTCTTTGCAACCTTACAGTTAGTCATCTTGAATCTTGTAAGTATGTCCTGTACATACTTTGACTGACTAATGAAGATGCCTTCTTCAACCTACTTCACTTGAATTCCTAGAAAGAAACTGAGTTCCCCCATGGCACTCATTTCAAATCTATTTTTCATCAGCATCTCAAAGTCTTTATAGAGCTTTGGATTAGTTGAACCAAAGATAATGTCATCTACATATATTTGAACTAGCAGTCTGTCATTTCCTGTTTCTTTGATGAAAAGAGTCCCATTAATAGTACCTCTTTTGTATCCATGGTGATAAAGGTATGTTGATAGTGTCTCATACCACTTTCTTGGAGCTTGATGCAGTCCATATAGAGCTTTATCAAGCTTGTAGACATAATCAGGATGATCAAGGTCTGCAAAGCCAGGTGGTTGTTTAATATAAACTTTTTCATCAATCACCCCATAGAGAAAAGCACATTTCATATCAAGCTGGTAGACCTTGAAATCCTTGGATGCAACATAAGCCAGAAATATTCTTACAGCTTCAAGTCTTGCAACTTGAGCAAAGACATCAGTGTAATCATTCCCTTCTTCTTGAGTGTATCCTTGGACAACCAGTCTAGCCTTATTCTTGATGATAATCCCTCTATCATCCTTCTTGTTCCTAAATACCCATTTGGTTCCTATGACACTTTTCCCTTGAGGAAGAGGGCATAAGTTCCACACCTTCTGTCTTCTGGTTTGAAGCAGCTCATCTTGCATAGCTTCAATCCAGCTTCCATCCTTCAAAGCCTCATCAACTTTCTTCAGCTCCATCTAAGATAAGAAACAAGAATGTAGACAAACGTGGCTATCATGAGTTTGTCCTCTTGTTCTTACCCTTGAGTCAACATTTCCAATGATGTTTGTGGTGGGATGTGACTTGTGGATCCAAAGTTGAGGGATCATAGCAAGTTGGTTTGACAGATCTAAATTTGAGAAATTGTGATTTGGCAATGAGGTGTCTCCCACCACATCAGCACACTTATCAAGAGAAACTTGATCCAATGAGTGTGTGACATCATTCATGTTGTCTTCAATGGAGTGGTTATCAACATCAAGAAATTCTTGATCACTGTCACCACCTCCAGTTCCTCCTGCATTTGAAGTTCCTTCACCTGGATTTGGAGCCTTTGAGCTAGAATTTGAAGGCGTCTCAGATGAATCAGCAGTATTTGTCATGCTTGTGCTGATAGGAGCTTCACTTGTTGGGTTAGTTACCATTGGAGCTGAAGTGGTCTTCTTGGTTGGTCTTCTCAGCTCAAATCTTGGATCAGGATCTTTTGTTGATCTGTTATCTGTAGATCCTGACACATTCTCACAAGACTTGTTAAACTAGTTGGTAACTAAATCAAGATCAAACAGCCAATCCGGACTAGAACCTTTCACACAGGGTGTGTATTCATTAAAAGTCACATTGGCTGACTCCTTAATGATTCTAGTTCTGAGATTGTATACTCTATAAGCCTTAGCCTGAGAAGAGTATCCAACAAAGTGTCCATTATCTGATTTCTCAGCAAACTTGGCTATTTGATCTCTGGTATTCAAGATGGTGCAAGGACATCCAAATGTTCTGAGAAAACCAATGAATGGTCTCCTTTTGTGCCATAGTTCATAAGGAATCTTACCGTGAGTCTTAACTACTAAAACTCTGTTCTGCACATAACAGGCTATGTTGACAGCCTCTGCCCAGAAGGTGATAGGCAGTTTAGAGTCAGACAACATGGTTCTAGCAGCCTCAATAAGTGTCCTGTTTCTCCTCTTAGCAACACCATTTTGCTTAGGAGTCCTGGGAGCACTATATTGTCTTGAAATACCCTTTTCATCACAAAATGTATCAAGGATTTGGTTTTTAAATTTTGTTCCCTGATCACATCTTATAGTTTTGACCTTGTGATCATATTGATTCTCAATTTTCAGAATGAAGTTCTTCAAGATCTCAGGAGTCTCATCCTTAGTTCTAAGGAAGAAGACCCAAGTCAATCTTGTGAAGTCATATGTGATCACTAAACAATAAGAGGTCCTTGCTAGACTCATTACACTGGTGGGGCCAAACAGATCCATATGTAACAAGTGTAGGGGAGTAGTGATGGAGTTGGTTTCCTTTGGCTTGTGAGACATTTTATGTTGCTTCCCTTTCAGGCATGCAACATATTGGTCATCACTTGTAAACTCTTTCTTTGGCATTCTAGTTTCCAAATCATTTTTAATTAATTTATTCATGTTTTTGAAGTTTTCATGGCACATTCTTTTAAGCCAGAGGAAAGACTCATCACTATTTGCTTTAGATAGAAAGCAAGACACTTCTCCGGAGGGAGTTGTTTCTTGCATATCCATCTTGTACATGTTTCCCTTCCTGGGGGCTCTGAGCAGAATGTACTCCTGAGGAATAACCACCCCAGGCTTGAGAACAATGCACTCATGCTCAGTGAAGACCATGTGATGTTTTTGGTCACAAAATTAGGACACACTCAAAAGATTGTATCCAAGCTCCTTGACAAAGTTTACCTTCTCAATTCCAAGCTTACCATTTGAGACCATGCCCCTGCCAGGATGTAACCTCCTGCATCTCCTCCAAAAGCAACTAGCCCTCCATCAAACTTCTCAAAGTTTTAAAGTAAGGACTCATTGCCTGTCATATGCCTGGAGCAGCCACTATCAATGATCCACACATTTCTGTTTGCCTTTGTCTGTCCCTGCACAAAAGAGATGATTTAGTTACATTTGGAAACCCAAGCCTTATTGGTCGTGGGCTTGTTAAAATGAATTGAAGGCAATGAAACGATAAGTGATCCTATGTTCAGGCTCTGAGGATCATTTGCTGATGAAGAATCTTCAGTCACACAGTCCTCCTTCATCTTCCATGCCATCTTTGGAAGATTTGGCTTGACCTTCAAAGCTTCGGAAGCTTTTGCAGCTTTGGAAGATTTGGAGACTGGACCTTCGGAAGATCTTGCTTTCACTGCAGCAAGCTTCAGTACTTCGGAAGCATTCCTTTCTTCCTAGACCAAATTTTCTTCCAAAGGAAATTTTTCACTTGCCTTCTTTTTCATTTTGGAGCTTCCGAAGGAAACAATTTTCTTTCTGAAGCTAGCTTTTCCTTCATCTTCCCAGAAGCTTTCTCTTTAAACATGTGGATAGTGCTTTTGGGATTGTAGATACAATCTTTAGCCAGATGGGAAGTACCACCACACATGATGCATTCCACTTGCTTCCTTCTGGGAGTCTTCTTCTGAGAGCAAGACTGAACTTGAACACTTTCTTTCTCCAGCTTCTTCTTCACAGATGATGCAGCAATTCTCTTGGGGAGAGACTTGCTCTTGGAGGAGGATGGTTCAAACTGTGTAGCAGTGGTACACAGCAATTCAGCCTTTTCTTTGTTTGAATGAGTTGGAACTATGCTAAAACTCTTAGAACAAGAGTTTGTAGTTGATTCCTCAGCGTTTACCAATTCAAACCCTGCAAAGATAAACACTTTTTTCTGCTTGGAGTCAAAAGTGGCCTTGATCTCTTAAGCCTTCTTTGATCTTCTCTTTGCTCTTATGATTAAGTTCTTCCTCTTTGTCTTTATCGTACCAGCCTTCTTACTCTCCACAGGAGCATGGTGACCCTTTTTGGATTGACTCTCTTTACTCATTTCAGAGTCATCCCTCACCATCTCCTCTTCATCCTCTTCAACACTAGGGTCTATGCAGGGAAGCTCATCTTCACCAGTTCCACACCTTGGAGATCTTACAGATAATAGAGTGTGTGGAGGAGCTATCTCATTAGATCCCAATCCCTGCTTATTCTGATAATAGAGTTTTGTATGCAGAGATGAGGATATGATGTTCTTGAAGGTCTCTTCTTCAAGAACACATTTTTCAGCCCGGGCTTTGCTGATCACAAGCTCAGCCTAGCATTCAGTCAACTTGGTGATGAGATCTTTAATTTGAGTCCTGTAATTTGTCTGCTCATGTTTAAGAGTTGAAACTGTTTTCTCTAGATCAGCTTTTAGGATATTTAAGGACTCAATATCAGATCTTATTTCCAAGTTGTAGGACCAGTATCTATTCACTTTAGCAATACATTCAGGAGAGCAAAGATGTTCTAGTACCTTACCCTCATCATGGTCAGCCATGAGTGCCTGATTTGGTGAAGCATCTTCATCCTAAAAACTCCAGTCAAAGCCTCCTTCTTCAACCCAACAGCAGCTTGCTGTCTTGGCTTCTCATTCTGGTGCCCTCCCTCAGTGTAGTTTGGTCTGGATGATGCTTGGCCACCATTTGACTTAGGTGCCTTGCATTCTCTGACAAAGTGACCCATCTGGTTACAATTGTAACACTTCACTTTGCTCTTGTCCAGTTCAAACTTGCCACTGGCAGCATTGCTAGGAAACCTTCTCCCTATCCTCTTGTAGAATTTCTGGGCTCTGTGAGTGAGAAGAGCCATTTGTTGGACTATCTCCATGTATTCCAGATCATCTGGATGGATACAATCCAGGTCTTCAAGAGTGAAGAGACAGTTGCCTGAACTTTCATCAGTAAAGACAAAAGCTTGAGAGGTGCTTGTCAATTGGAAGGGACTTCCTTGGATGTAGCTCTCTCTAGGTGTCTTTGGGAATGTGATTAAAGGACCCTTTTGTGAAGTTTCATGGTAGTGGATAAGATGATGTTGTGGTTCTCTACTATCCCTTTCACCCATATGAAGGGCTAAACTCTGGTGAGTATTGGAGTTACCAGATGAATTTTGCATGTTCATCTCCATCTTGTATCCATTGAGTATCCCATACAACTCAGTGAGAGTAAGGGTCTTGAGGTTTTCAGTCCTCTTAATGACCATACAGTAGTGTGTCCATTGTCTAGGAAGAGAGGACATGAACTTCCTAACAATATCCCTATTCTCAAAAGTTACTCCAACATCAGCCAGAGTATCCACAATCTCAACATAACTAAAATACTGTTGAGTCATGGTTTCACCTGTCTTGAAGGTGAAGTTTTCAAACTGCTGCTTCAGGAGGTCCTTCTTGTTCTCCTTGGCTTCATTGGACCCCTCATATATTAGTTTCGGTGCAACCCATAGCTGTTTAGCAGTCTTGCACTTCTTGAAACCTCTGTAGATGGAGTTCGGAAGAGCAGTTTGGAGGGATGTCATGGCTTTCTGATCAATATCAATCCTTTTCCAGTCTTCATCAGAAAAGTCAGTCCTCTCCTTCGGTATCATGCCACCACCACCAGCAGCTGAAGAGGTGCATGGTACATGAGGTCCATCGACAACAGACTCCCACATCCTTGAATCCTGAGACTTGATGAAGCCTTCCATTCTTTGGCACCAAGTGTAAAAATCCTCAGGAGTGATCAGTGTGGACTTTGTCATAGTTCCAGTTTCCATATCAGCCTTAGAGATAGCTGCTATCTGAAGAGTTAAGTGATACGTGAAGCTAAAAGGATTAAAGATGGTGAGATCTTACAATCAAGAGCCTGGAATGCTTTGATACCAATTGGAGGATCGGGTAACGGTACTTAACACTTAGTTTCACACTAAGGAGAGATCTTAGATCACTTAACAATTCAAATAAGGAACAGGTAACTTAAAACATATGCTACTAAGAACACAAGTAAATCAAAGAGACAGAGCTAAAAACATCACAAGATTAGTTTTCAAGGATGTTGTATATTGATCTCAAGTTCTCTTACAAGTGTTATAAAGCATAAAGAAATTACAAGGGCCTGAGACACTTTTATACTACAACCTACAACGGTCACTTATATGTAAAGACAGTTGGGATTTGACTAATCTAGACAAAAAGATCAATCAAAAGTCAAAAGGCAGATTGCCTTTTGACTAGTGACTATGACATGCCATAGTTCACTGACTTTTCCTAATACAAAAAGTCTACAGGAACAAGTAAGGTAAGTTACTGACAAAGACCATTCTTACTTTTTGATAAAGCATGGAAGTTTCACCAACTTGTGTAAAGTAGGTGAACCACCAGAGCAGGCAGCGGAAAGTGCGTCAGCTTTATCAAAAGTTGATTCCGAGAAAGCATATTTTCTCTGTCCTCTGAAGAAATTAGTCTTCACAGCTTCGGAAGACTTTGTCTCTGAAGCTTCGGAAGATTTCATCTTTGGCTTCGGAAGATGCTGGTCTTTGGATTCAGAAGATTTCACACTTAGAATATTTTTTTGTTTGAGTGTGAAACTTCCAAAGTAACTCCTTCAGCACTGTTAGCTTCAGAAGATCTTACACTTAGACACACTTAAGAGTGTAAGACTTCCAAAGCTAGTTCATCTTTGTTCCTTAGTGCATGCATGGAAAACTTGGTTGTTCTGGCTTGTTGGTTGCATCAGCCTCATAATCTTTAGATGATCTTACAATACTCATGTACCCCTAGTTAAGTTTTCCTACAACAACAGTTATCACAGTAGTATCAAAGCTGCTCTGTTTGAAGCTTTGTATGGAAGAAAGTATCGCTCACCGCTTCGCTAGGCAGAAGTTAGAGAGAAGCAACTGACTGGACCTGAGATTATCCAAGAGACTATGGGTATGATTGTTCAAATCAGAAAGAGGTTAGAAGCCGCCACGAGTTGGCAGAGGAGCTATGTGGATAATCAAAGAAAACCAATGGAATTCTAGGTTGGAGACAGAGTCTATCTAAAGGTCTCGCCTTGGACAGCAATTATTTGGTTTGGAAAGCAAGGAAAGCTTAACCCCCGTTATATCGGACCATTTGAGATTATAGCATGAGTTGGTCCTGTTTCATATCAACTTAAGCTACCTCGTGAGCTTAGTGGAGTACATGACGTGTTCCATGTATCAAATCTGAAGAAGTGTCTTGCTGATGAAGCTTTGGTCATCCGACCTAAAGAAGTTTGCATCGATGACAAACTGAATTTCACTGAGGAACCAGTCGAAATTATGGACTGAAGAATTTAGAAACTCAAAACGAGCCGACTTAAGTTGGTGAAGGTAAGATGGAACTCTAAGCGTGGTCCCGAGTTCACTTGGGAACGACAGGACCAGATGAAGCGCAAATACCCTCACCTCTTTCCGTCTAGATCAGAATCTAGAGCTACAGCTCAAATGTCGGGACGAAATTTCCTAAACGAGGGGAGACTGTGACATCCCGTGTTTCCAGGTTAATATCTGTACGTTAATAAAACATGGTAAATTAATTAAATGCATTATAAGACATAATTTTTTAATAATTAAGTTGATCTAAGGTCTAGCTAATCCCCTTTGTGCATAAATTTTATAGTTGGTAATTTTGAGAATTACCGGGTCACGTTGCGATAAAACTTTTAATGAGCGTTGGTGACAATCTGATTAATTAAATCTGGTCAATATATGTTGATTTTTATAAGTTAATGTATCTTAAGTGATAATTTTAACAGTCATAAAGAAATAATTATTATTATTATTAACCTTGATGGTGTAAAATTTAGACTTTTTAAATATTGCCTTGATGCAACGTACAGTCCGTCGCATGCTGTGTTAAACCATGTGTATTTTTATTCTTGACTTTTCATCACTATTATTAATTGTTGTGAACCCTTGTAAAGCCTCAAATTAATACTCTAATATTATAGAAAATTTTGGCGTAAAAACCTAAACGTTTAAGATTTCTACAAAAAGTTTTAACGAGACCGACACCCGCCTTACACCGGGTGGCATCTCACTTGGAGATCCACGAGGCAAATTATTAAGTTAATGACATTAGTAGCACACAATAATCACAATTAATCATTACAATTTATACCCAACACTACACTCCACCTTTTACACACACTCCACCACTACTTTCTCTCACTAAAACTCTTCTCTCCCTCTTCTCTCTACGCCTTGGCCGAAACCCCCATCCCCACTATCATCATCTTCATTTTTCTTCATTTCTAGATCAAAACAAGCTTTGATTTCTTTATTTTAAGAATCTCTTAGTGAGTTCGGTACAAGAAATTGCATAAATCCAACTCCAAGGAGAAGAAATCTTCAAGGAAATCATTCTTAAATCTTCAAAATTTGTTCATCATAGGTATGAACATTTCATCTTTATCTCATGTAACATGACTTTTGAATATTGTTGCAAGTTTTGTTCACCAAAAACTAGATTTTCTTGAAATCCAAGTTTCCAACAATAGTTTTTAATCAAGAAAAATGGGTTGTAAAAGAACGTTTGTGTGTGTGTGTGCCATAAGTGTGTGTGTGTGTGTATGTGTTTTTGATGATTTTGTGTTTAAAAATCTTCTGATATTTTGTTGATTTCTCTTCCATGCAAGATGATCAAACTTTGGTTTGTGTTTATGAACATCATAAGAACACCCATCTCTAAAGGAGTTTATCAAAAATAATGAAAATGATACATGAATGTATGCAGCATGATGTTCTTGAACTCATCTTGCTCTTTGATTTCATAAATAATTTAGATGATCCAAGAATAATGGTGATCATGATCTGAAATATTTTAATTTTTAATGTATTTTTTTTAAAATGAAAACTAAGAACACAAGATAGTGATTTGGATTATATATGTATGTATAAAATCGTGTATATGTATGTATGTATGTATGGTTAACACTTTTGTTCTTGATTTGTTCTTGACTTATGAGTTAAAAGATGATTGAAATGATCTATGTATATGGTGATCATGATCTGGAAACTTTGATATTTTTACTCACTTTTGATTTAAAGAAAATATAAAAACAAGTTAGAATTAATAGTAATCAAGTATAGATGGGACATGACCATTAGTAATGATTTTACAAAATTTAATTTTCAACAAGACAAAGATCATTATAAATCTGGAAAAATAAGTTTGAAAAAATGTTAAATATAGGTTAAAGGTAAATAATCTTACAGAAAATAAAAGTTTTGATGATTGGGTTTAATCTCGTAAACTTTTTATGTTTAAAAACAGGTTAAAAACGGTGTTTTCGGGTCTAAAACAAGCATTTTTGTAGAAATCCTGTTTTGGACAGAGAATAATATTGTGTTTTAAATTAAAAACTTATGTTTTCAATTATAAAACAAATCCATAGCAAGCATGGTCACTTTATATCAGCGAAAAAGCAGAAAACCAATAATTTCGGGTTAAAAACAATGGACTGTTTTAAAACTGATTTTTAACAAGATATTTCATAATACTTTTGGTATAAAAGAGTCATTTTGAAACATGTATAATGGTCATTAGGTATATATGGGTTGATATACGGTTTATGCGCGTAAAACCGTGCGGTTTCGAGTTAAAAATCATCATATACGGGTGAAATTTGGGTTAAATATAATAGAACATATATTTATAATAAAGCTTGTCTAAAAATAATTTTATACATATTTTACTACTGAAAATTAAATTATTTGTTAAAAAGATTAATCAATGTTGATTTATGTCAAATAAATTATATTTCTTAAAAAGATAATAAAATAAGAAATAGTTTTCTTAACAAGAACCAGATTATGAATATATCTTATTATTAATATTAAATGAAATATTATTATAAATTAATGTTTATTTGATTAATTAATTATTTGTTTATTTTTTTGTTTAATACACAACTTGGTAAATTTTATGTTTATGTTTTTATATATATTTTATGTGTTTATATTGTGTGTGTGTTATGTGGTTGTCATTTAAGGGTTAAATGGTATATTTGACAAATTAATATTTGTCACTTATAATATAAATCATTAAACTAAACCGAAAGTCGCCAACGGGTCTTTTAAAAATGGATTTCAAGATAAGTCTAGTAAGTTGGGTAAACAACTTACGTATTAGACTTATTACTGACAATTAATAGATCCTTCGTGTTTAGGGCGTTAATTGGTCGTTTCTATTCCCGAGCTCGATTTTGCTAGATCATCTTTGTCACGTTTAAGGTGAGTTTTCACAGCCTTTATTTTTAAATAACATTTTATTTAACTATTTTAGGGAAAAAACATGCTATAACGTTTTATGTGTGATATGATTTAATTATGGAATACCTGCATGATCTTTATGATGGCCTTGAGTTGTTTTATTATTTGTGTACACTGCCCTCTTCCATAATCATTAACCCTTGGAGGGCTACAGGATATATTGATAGATCTACTAGGTTTGACAACCGCCCCGCAAGATCGGTTGGACCGGTCTGCTATGAAGAGAATATATGTTGAAAGGATTTTGAGGGACTTTATGTCTTGGTTTGATTATGGGGCTCTTGGTTGAGATCATATTCAGTGGACCTAGCTAGTCCTTGATGATCCAGGGGTTGATTTCGGGATAATCATATCTTTTTATAAAAGTAATTTATGATGACCTTCTTATATAAACCTGTGAACTCATCAACTTTTTACTAATAAACTTTTGGGCATGTTTTTTAGGTGTTCAGGCATCCATGGGAATGAAAAGAGTTTTAACACCAAACTTATCAAGTTTGGATACTATTTTTGGGACCCAATTTCTGCTGCCGAATTAAAACTCTTGATAATGTTTAAAAACAATATTATGTTATTACTATTTTTGTTTTCAAGTTAAGACTTCTTTGTGGATCAATGTAATAACATTTTTATATTAATATTTAACTTTGGTATCCATGATTTGTTTACTTGATAATTGTTGGAAATAATCCAACTTTCGTTATCTCCGTCACACGCATGCCCTTTCGGTGCACTTTTCGGGGTGTGACACAAAGTATGGCCGGCTGTAGGATGTAGCATAAAGTATATCAGGTACTAGTACTTAGGACTAAACCATGTAACATTTGTAAAACACTTGAGAGAAATATACATCATTCTTGAAAACCATAAACTTGTGTTTTGCTTGTGTTATTTACTTTTGTTCATTGTTTCATAAGCCAGTTTCCTATTTGATCTGCGAAGTGTTGCTTGTTCTCTCCAACATTGTGAAACTGTTGCATTACCACCATTCACCGGTCGTGCAACCTTACCAATTAGCACCCTCGGAGATAAAGAAATTAATATCCCAACTTCAAGAGCTGGTGGAGATGGGATTTATAAGATCAAGCTTGTCCCCATTTGGAGCTTCAGTCTTGAGTGACGAAAAAGCATGGTTCTATGCTAATGTGCATAAACTATCAAGATCTAAATAAGGTAACTATCAAGAACCGATATCCTTTACCACGCATCGATGACTTATTAGATTAATTACAAGGATCAAGTTACTTATCGATAATTAATCTACGATTCGGCTATCACCAAGTGAAATTATGTAAAGAAGATGTGCCAAGGACTGCCTTACGAACAAGGAATGATCATTATAAATTCCTAGTGATGCCATTCCAACATGAATGCACTTGCGGTCTTCATGGACTTGATGAACTGAGTGTAGAAGTTGTATTTGGACAAGTTTGTGATTGTATTCATTGATGACATTCTTGTATACTCAAGAACCAAGGCTGAACATGGAGAACACCTTTGAATGTTGTTGGAATTATTATGTGAGGAGCAATTGTATGCAAAATTCTTCAAGTGTGAAATTTTGATTGAGAGAGGTGTAATTTTTGGGACATGTCATCAATGATAAGGGGATTCAAGTGGACCTAGCCAAGGTGGAAACAGTAATGGGATGGGAAGCTCCTAAATCACCAACTGAGATTCATAGGTTTCTTGAGTTGATAGGATATTACCAAAGATTTATCCAGGACTACTCCAAAATTGTTACACCGCTTACTGCTCTTACTCAAAATAGTGTGAAATTCAGCTAGGGTATTAAACAAGAGGAAGATTTCGAAATGTTTAAGCAAAAACTAACTAGTGCGGCTATTCTTGCTATGCCAGAAGGGAATGATGGTTATTTAATATACTATGATGCTTTAATCAATGGACTAGGTTGCGCATTTATGCAAAGGCACAAAGTAATTGCATACACATCAAGGGAACTGAAGAAGCACGAAGGAAATTATGCAACACATGACATATAATTGGTTGCAAAGGTGTTTATGTTGGACCTTGAAAGGAACATGCATGCCAATTTAAGAGGTGATTAGAAAGTTTTTCTGGTTGGAAAATTATCACAAGTGTGGAAGAAAAATGCCACTGATGAACAAGTAATACAGAGCAGAATGTCTAAATATTGGACATCCGCACTAGTCAAATGTGGATGACTTAGACAAAAGCGGAAAAGCATTTGTCCAACCGCATATGACTAATGTGGATGTACAAAACAAATGCAAAGGAAAAGAACAAAAGAAATACGGCCAAGGTTATGGTCATTCACATTTGTCAATGCGGATAAACCAAAAGAAATGCTAATTAAGAAAATAGAAATAATTACATAGTTTTGTACCTTTAAACTTAGATTATCCGATGTACTTTGTCAGGGTAGTTTAGTCAATTGTACAGGCTATGTATAAGACCTATAAATAGAATATTTTGTTGTATATTTTATAACTCTACACACACCTTGAAAACCTACTAATTTTGATCAATCCATTATTAATATACATGATGTTTCTGAGTATTTCAATTGTGTTTGATATTTGTTGATGGTAATTCCGCTATAATTTTGCATTGATATCTATCAGTATATTCGATCTTCATTGATCTAACCCAGTCAGTTTACAATAAAGATCTAGCGACATTACTTATATGAAATGAAGTTTCTCATGTATCTAGATCATAGGAGCCTTAAAAACATATTCTAGCAAAAGGAGCTCAATATGCGGCAAAGGCGATGGATGGAGGTATTGGCTGATTATTATTTCATGCTTTGGTACCATTCGGGCAAGGAGAATATGGTTGCTAATGCCCTAAGCCAAAAAGAATAGACAAAAAAATTTGTGTACGTGTTATCTAGATAGATATTTGAGTGATCTTGATTGAAGAATTCAGAAAAATCCTAAATGAAAGCTCTACTAGAGGAAAACATGGGAATTGAGGAAATGATTGAAACTATAAAATAGCTAGTTGCAAGAAGTGATATACTACTTCATATGGGCAGTCGGATAGGGTACCCAACATTAGGAATCTAAGATACTTGATGCTAAAAGATTCACACATTGGGAATCTAAGATAGTTGATTTGGGTACCCAACATTAGGAATCTAAGATAGTTGATACTGAAAGAGGCACACAATTCTAAGTATTTAATGCATCCTGGAGCTAATAAGATGTATTAAGCAATGAAGGACTGTTATTGGTGACAGGGAATGAAAAAGGACACTATGGCCAATGTGGAGAGGTGTATGATGTGCCCTTAAGTAAGAGTCGAACACAAAAAATGTTCAAAGATGCTACAGCCTTTAGATATTCCCGTGTGGAAATGGAAAACGATCATGATGGACTTCGTAGTCAAGTTGCCAAGGACACGAAAGGGCAAGGATGCGATATGGGTTATAGTGGATAGGTTAACGATGTCCGCACTCATTATACCTATTAAGGAAACATATGAAATGTAAAGGTTGGCCTGGTTATACATTGATAAAATAGTGTCTAAGCATGGAGTGCCAACGTCGATCGTATCTGATCGTGATGCTAGGTTCACCTCTAGTTTCTAGCTAACATTTCAGAGTGTAATGGGGACTAAATTAGAATAAGTATGGTTTATCATCACCAAACGGATGGCAAGAGCGTACCGTACAAACCCTACAAGACATTCTTGGTGGTGGTTGGGATGATCATCTCCTATTGAGAGAATTCTCACGTAACAGCAACTACCATTTGAGTCTAAAAGCATTTTAAGGCGTTATATGGTCAAAAATTTTGGATGCCACTTTGTTGGTTCGAAGTGGGTGAAAGACAACTCATGGGTCCTGAGTTGATTTTGGATACCACCAATAAGGTAAAAAATATAAGGGATAGATTAAAAGCTACTCAGGATCGTTAGAAGAGTTATGTCGATAGGCGGAAATCGTTAAAATTTACGGTTATGGACAATGTCATGTTAAAAGTGTTATTGTGGTGGAGCATCATTTGTTTTGGAAAATGAGGTAAATTGAGTCTTGTTATATTGCACCTTTGAGACGTCGAACGAATAGGCATTGTAGCCTATAAGTTAAAACTCCCTAAGGAGTTAACTGGTGTACATCTAGTATTCCACATGTCGACCCTAAAAAATGTTTATTTGTTGAGACATTGAGAACCCTACTAAATAAGATCAAGATGGATAATCAATTAAATTTTATGGAAGATCCAATTGAAATCATATAGAGACAAGAGAGGATATTGAGACAGAAATAAGTTTGATTGTTAAAGTGAAATGGAACACCATGCAAGGTCTGGAGTTTACATGCAAACCAAAGAGAGTATGAAAAAGACATCCTCTCCTATCCACAAACTAAACCAATTTTAGGATGGAGTCCTTTTAAGAAGGAGGATGTCACCCCTTGGTCTTATAGACTAGTTATGATATGTATAAACGGATTGGAAACGTGTATAGAATGATTCAGGATGGAAAATTTTGAAGAATATGTGGATGAAGGACCATAGCGGACCGCTATGGGTCCTACTGGTTGCGGGTCTACAAAGGAGAAGAATTCGGCCAGTGACCCACGTCTCATAGTAGACTGCTGGGGAGTTGGGTAACGGTCCGTCAAGATTGCAGGTGACCGCCATGGTTGTGTGTAATGTTCTACGAAGAATATTAGTTTGGTAAATACGAATATTCCATTTGAAAGATGTTAATACTCCATTTTAAGTCAATAACAAACCACCAAGGATAGATTTGTAGTCTCCGATAAGGCCTAGTCGAGCAAAATCGGTTTAAAATATTAAGCAACCCAATTTGACCTATTTCTTTCTCTCACACTCTTGGCACTCTCTCTCTATAAACACAATACTCCCCCTCTTTACATTTATGACAAACTGGAAAGCCCGAGTGGATGATCTAAGCTCGTATTTACACTCCAGGACGTCGTTTTGGCTTAGCACTGATGTTTGGAGGCTCGGGTTTTGTGGGTAAGCCTCAATCCCTTCATCGAGATCTATGGATAGGTTTAGGGTTAGCCTGATGCCACAATGAAGAATATAAATAGGATTGTGAAGAATTGATGACGAGGAATTTGATCGTCCGGTGTGCTTGTAACTTACCCTCCCATTGTTATATATAATAAGCCTAGAGTGTCACATATATGGTCAAAACTGATGCTCGTTGCGACCATTCAGTGTAGATTTGATTTGTTGATATTAACTTGCACACTTTGTCATATTGTATAACTGTAGAGTTAATAGTTATGACTTACCAACAACGTTGTTGGCATATTTTAGCTCACGATGCAGGAGCAGGGAATTCCAGGAGGCAATAAGCTAGGTCTAGGAGACTTAGAAGTTTAAGTTGAATAAAATTTTCACGTAGAAGGTATTGACTTGATTAAACATGCCTAGGGCAATGTAATGGATTTATGTCTTGTGATTTTAAATTCAATGGATATGTGGATATGTAACATTATTAAGGATTTTCTTCAGTCTAGCTTGTGGTCTTAAATGTGTTTAAGACTTCCCTTTGCTATGTTATGAGATTGATACAATTGGTTGCGCCTGTAGATTGAGGTATGAAAACCACTAATGTTGGATCTTTGTTGTTTTAGTTAGGGAATCCAATGATCAAAGTTTATAAGTTGAAGTCGAATTGTTAGGATCGGGATAGCTTGACAATCACCTATTTGAGTGTAATTAACTCAACCCCACTAAGGCAAAATCACGGGAATGCAATGAATCGTCCATGAAGAATATATTATTTGCAAGAGAATATGTATAACTACAATATCTCAACCAAGCCTATACAAAGTACAACTATCTCTAAATCCATACTATCATATAGATAGAGGTATATAACATAAAGTCTTCTAAGGCAAAGTCAAGTCGTATAGGCTGTAAGTCTTGTATAAAGTTTGTCTACATCAAATCACTTGTATTCAGCATCCAACGAGAAAAGAAATATTCAAAAATGCCAACTCTAGGTTGGTGAGTTCACATGTTAAAGTAAATTACAACTATGTCGTCTAAGTCCAAAGCAAAATCCTTGTGTGTGTATTTAAGTACAAAAGTAGTAAAGATTATCAAGGGCTCATAACCAAACCACAACGTACGATAGTGAACATGAACAACTAAATTATATTTACCAATGGCATATCCAGCCCAAGTCAATTACAGCTAGCGTACCGATAATAATGGTGGGGGTGTGAAATGCGTTAGTACCAATAATACCTCTCCACGCCTCCAACACTAGAGTTAAATGGTTATGAATTACGAGGACTTTATGAACATGAACAGAGAAACACAAGCATGTAGTTCCACGCTTTAGCTAATTACACAACAAACCACACATTAGTATCAAAATTTACAAAGTATAACAACAAGTTCAAAAGGTTTGGGCAAACTCCCCACCCCTAAGTAAAATAGTAAAATGGACCATGAAACTCATCTTGAATAATATGCTAGACATCCCAAAGTCGATTTAGTAATCTACAAATATAGTTTAAGTCTATGTCAACACCAAACCAAGTCTAACTAGTTCTTCTTGTTATGACCCATTTATAAGACGTTCATGACGAAATCATATTTCTGAAGATGTAAGGTCCTTTGATATGTAATGACTAGTTGATGTCCAATAATAAAAACTAGCACAAGTGATATTGATGAAATTTTGTGATTTTATTTACCATAATTTTAATGGGAATTTTATAATTCATTGTTATCATTTACTTACCCAATCTATGATGAATAAAATTACTATTACTGTAGTTCTTAAATCATTAATAACCATGCTTATTTAATGGGCGATAAAATACTTCTATGATCTTTTTGTAAAACTTGGTAGATTGTGTGTCGCTTTGCACATTGATCATGTGTAGACTGTTTGGAAATTCAAAAAACATCATTTAAGAATGTATTATATGTCATTGAAAATCTAACAAGACAGTCTAAATTCAAGAAAAAAATCATGTAAAAACTCCAAATATTGGAAGTGTTATGCCTTTTCAAATTCAAGCATGAATCTGCCAGCCGGAAACTGTTCTGACCAATCTCTTTGTATCCACTATTTGAAGGTTAAAATGTTAACAAAAGGAAGCGAGACCAACTGGGTTTGAAAGCAAACAGAGTGAACTAAAAACCTTGAGAAAATCACATCATTTTTATAAAGATTGAGAGAGTTATGAATTTCTAAAGTCGACTTAACAATCAACTAAAAAAACTCAATTTTGGCATTTAATCTTGCATCAAATGTTTGGTGTTCAAAACTTATCAGATTTTGATTAGATCACTTGGTTTGGAAATACAAGCTGTCATATTAGTTTTAAAAAAATCTTAATTTTAATGTCATTTGTCCCAAAAATCATTAATAATCAGATTAAAACTATACTTTAACCAATTTTAAAAGACCAAAGACCATTATCATTTATCAAATCATTTTTTTATGTTTTAAATATTCATTGAGTCAATTTATACAAATTAATGCTTTTACGTCGTTTAGTATGTCTATTTTTACATTATTTGTTAGAGGTGATGTAGTTTACCAAATTTCATATTTTAATTGTTGTAAGTCTCATGTTGGTCGTTTGAATATTTGAAGTAAAGTGGATTACAAAAAGAATAAAATGAAAATCGGAAAATAAAGAGAAAGTATGCCATAAAATAAAATTTTAACAAGAATGTTGCACGACCGGTTAAGGGATGGTCAATACAATGAGTCTCACAATGAGGAGAGTGTTAGAACACTTAACCTATCAAATAGGAAACCGGTTTTATATAAATGATACTAAGAACACAAGTAAACAATGAAACAGAAATAAGAACAAAAACAAGATATGTATGGTTTTCAAGGATCCTGTATATTGCTCTCAAGTTCTTTTACAAGTGTTACAAAGCATAAAAAGAAATACAAGGACCTGAGATACTTCATACTACATCCTACAGCCGGCCATACTTTGAAGGCCAGCTGGAAACACTAATCTAGACAACAAGATCAATGTAAAGTCAAAAGACAGATTGCCTTTTGACTAATGACTATGACATGCCATAGCTCACATCCTAATATATTACAAAAAGGATAAAAGGTACAAAGTAGGAAGTTACGGACTCAACCA
The DNA here is from genome assembly GCA_025506505.1 of Flaveria sonorensis. Taxonomy (NCBI): domain Eukaryota; kingdom Viridiplantae; phylum Streptophyta; class Magnoliopsida; order Asterales; family Asteraceae; genus Flaveria; species Flaveria sonorensis. The sequence goes on along the minus strand of CM046430.1, from coordinate 33,603,962 downwards.
TAATCTACTGTTTACTAAAGCATGGACCTTTTCACCAACTTGTATAAGTTGGTGAGTCTTCCGTTGCAGCGGAAAGTAAGTCAACTTTATGTAAAAATACATTAGAGAAAGCATGTATTCTTTGTCTTCGGAAGAAATCAGTCTTCACTTCATTGGCTTCGGAAGACTTTGTCTTTGAAGCTTCGGAAGACTTCATCTTTGGCTTCAGAAGATTTGGTCTTTGGCTTCGGAAGATTTTAAACTTAGAATAATTTCTGTGATAAGTGTAAAACTTCCGAAGTAACTTCTACCTTGTACATCAGTGCATGCATGCAGGAAGCTCCTGGTTGTTTTGACTTCCTTGGTTGTATCAGCCTTCTAATATAACCATACAAACTCCCCCTAGGCTGATGCTACCAAAACAGAGAAGTTATTCAGATTTTGACAGTCCTCATTAGGATTATGACCATACCTTTCTTCATCATCTGGTCAGGATCCCTCAGACTCTCATAATATCTTCTCATGTCATGGAGATCATGTAGAGGAAGATCAAGCATGTCTTGCCAGAAATAGACATCTTGACCTCCTTGATCTCTAATGACATACCATCTGTCTGGATTAGTAGCAAAAGTCCAGGACAGGATGGGTCTTCCAGTTATAAGAGGCTCTGCTTGAATTGGAGTTGGTTGAGCAGCCTCTTCTTGCACTACCTCAGTATGCTCTGATTCATCTTGAGGTGTAGAGGTGGATGCCTTTGACTTCTTCTTCGAAACAATATTCCTGGCCATCCTTTTCCTCTTCTTTGAAGTCTTTAACTAAAAAGACTATCCTTCAGCACCAGGTTGACTTGTTGTATCTTTCTTAGTTGGGTCCTCTTCCCTCACAAGGTCAGAAGTAGAGGGATTTGGACCTACTGTGGATTAGAAGATGAAGTTGGCTGAGATGCAGCTCTAGACTCAGGTTGTGTTGTCTTAGTGGGTTCAACCTTTACCTCAACTTCAGGTTGAGCTTGACTTGGTGGAGAATGCAAGTCAACAAGCTCTCCCTTTTTAATCTTCTGCTTGATCACTCTAATGTGCTCATCCATAATGGATAGAGACATTGGACCAAGCCTCCTTCCAAAGAATCCGTACAGCTTCAAGAAGCTCATCATCCTCTACCTATCAGCAGACTTCTTTTGACTATTTTGAATGATGACTCTTGACTTTATAGCTTCTTCCCTTATTTTTCTCTTAGCAGCCTTTAGTTCTTTGGTAACTTGTTGCTCCAGCTGCTTAAGATACTCTAATTCAACATATTCATATGATAAGGGAAGAAGTGCAGATGCCTGATAGAGACTTGTGGCACTCAGGTAGCTAATCATGTTTTGTCTATCAACTTCCCTATCAACCAGAGGTTGTTCAGTTGCCACAGCCTCTTTCTTAGGACTTTCCTGAACTGGGGAGAGAATAGAAGCATGCTTGTAAAGCCTTTTCTAGTTCCTTTCTTCCTTGAATTTTTTGAGCAATTCTGCATCCTCTGCCTCCTTCCTCTCCTTTAACAGCTCTGTGTTTGCCAGTTCATTTAGTTTCTCTAAGGAAGAGAGATGATTTCATCTATGTTGTAGTTTCTGGTCCCTAGGTAGTTTAATCTGGCTACCCTCAACTCATCATCCTGAGTGTTTGGCCTGGGGGAAGCCCTGATAGCAGCTTCTATGAACCCTGGAGACCTTCTTAAACTCTCTCCCCTTAGCTTCCTCTTCCTCTATCTCTCCTCCTCCTCGATCTCCTCAGAGCTCATCTTCCTCTTCCTTTTGTCACGCACAGGCCTTGATGACTCAGGGTGGAGAGAGCTTTGGCATTTATTACTTGGTTCAGCAGTCAAGCTCTGGCCAGAGAGAGGTTGTGAAGCACCTTCACCAACTGGTGCCTCACTGAGGGTTGATGATGTTGAAGCAATTCTTGTAACAAGGTTCACAGGGTCTATCACTGGCCTTCAGCCAAGGTTTCCCCTTCGAAGCTAATCTTAGGTTGCACCTCAACATCCAGTTGACCAATGACATTGCCTGTTAGCCTTTGTCTTCTTCTTTGTCTGAACTCTTCAACAATCTTGTCTTGAATCCTCTCAGCCAGTCTGCTAGCTTGTCGATTTTGACTAGGATTGGCAAGTGGCATGTGGACTAGAGGAAGACTGTCATAGAACTTCAAGGTTTGAAAATTAGAAACCTCTTGCTGCCCCTGAAGTCTATACAAAATTAGAGCTCTTCTATCAGCATCATACCTCCACCCAAGTATTTCATTCTCAGCATCATGAGGTGGGTAGACATAGCTCTTGGAATACCCTCTTCAAACAGACTTTGAATGAGTTGAGTCCATATCAATATGGACTTGAGGAGGTTGCTGAGTATGGACAATTGCAAGTGAGGTTGGTGAATCCTCAATTTCCATACTTTGTGAAGAACTCCCAGGTTCTGTAATTACTTGGACTTTCTCCCCTTTTTTGGTAGCATTACCCACTTGCATAAGTGAGCTAGGGGTTAGGTCTGTCACATCCATAGGTTCTTGTGTTCCTGGTTGAGTCTTCTTTAAAGGTCTCCCAGCTAGTTGTTCCTTGAGATCAGAAATCTCAAGTTGCTGATCATTGACCTATTTTAACAAGGTAGTCACCTGAGATTCCAAGTGATTAACCTTGAAGACTAAATAGATTCATGTTTGAGTTAGCTTTTGCACCTTTAGTCTCATATTCCCCTCATCTTCATCAGAAGAATCATGGGGGGATGAGAGAATAGCACCTAAGTCTTCTTCCTCATCACTGGCACTTTGTTCTTGGACGCTAGATTTCCCCTGCACCATGACAGCTTCAAGTGAAGTGTCAATGGGCTGGGTTTCCATGTTCGAGGTCTTAATGATGTAATCACTTGTTAAAGTGAGAGCCTCTTCCATATGGACCTCCTAAACAAGTTCAGGAAGATCCACCTCAGTAGTAGGTGGATGATGTGGGCTAGACATAGGAGAAATATAAGTACTCATCTCTCCTTGAGCAAGGGAGGAGATGAGAGACTCATGATACTCACTGAATCCCATGTCTTCATCATCATAGAATTCTAGGTTTGGAATGGGTCGGTTTAGATCAAGAGGTTGGGGATGGTAACTGTCCCCTGAAGGTTGTTCACTAGAGTGTTGAGACTCTGAGTGAAGGCTTAAGGCTTAGGGGTTCTGAGCTCATCAGGCTAAGCATGAGGAACCTCAGCACTGATCATTGGTGAGATAGGAGTGGTTTGCTCCTCAGGAGAAGTGGGAGCTCTAGTGTCCTTTTCCTTCTGTGTGGGTGGTAATATAGGGGCCTGTACAAACTGAGTAGCATGTGCAGGAGTTTATTTGGATTTTCTTTGTAGGTGATGGTTATTTGTGGCTGTATAGGAGGTTGAGAAGTAGAAGGTGTCGGTTCAACACTAGCTGGTGCGACTAGGTTGTCACTTTGAGCAATAAGCTCTAACATTTTTGGGACAAGGGTTGTTTCTGCCCCTGAGAAGCCAACAGTTGGCTTTCTCATAGTCTTGAAGATGTCGAGCTTCATCTGTCCCAATTTTAGAATATTATCTGTTCCCCTCAGCTGTGAGCCCAGTTCACAGTTGAGAATGTGCTGGACATCTCTAGGGAACATGTAATATTCTAAGGAGTCCAAGTTTGCAAGTAAATTAATGTACACAAAATGTGAATACCTGAACTTGACCCCATGAACTATCCTATGGACTATGTAGGAAAGGTCCTCTAGAATTTGGTCCCATCCTCTATGCTTGTTGGATAGACTGTGAAAGACGACATGGAGGAAGTATTTCTATTGAGAGGAAACCTTCCCTTTCCTGAAGGTCTTGATGGAGAAGTCCCCTTCATAGCTCATCCGACCAAAGGTATGGTTAACAGTAGACTTGGGGAAGGACAAATCACCTTCGACTTCATACAGCCTTAGATGTGAGTTTATGGATGCTGGATTGATGAAGATTGTCCTCCATGCACTGTGGCAGATACTGCCTTCTCCCCATCCATGGTGACCTCTTAACAGGTCCTGTGAAATTCCAACAGCTGATCCTTATAGAGTCGAGGATCGATGGTGAGGGAGGTGAAGTAGTTTGATAAGGTAAGAAAGTGACAAACCTCTGAGAAACCAAGATCTTTCACAGCGTTCAATAGAGCAACTTGATTATGTTGCCTGTGAAGTTGCATGGAGAAATCGGGTTGGTTTCTATGATGAAGGTTGACTATTTTGAGGTAGCTTTGTTGTGAAGGAAGATAAGAACAAGGGCGGTTTGTGGTGAATTTAGGTTACAAGATTTTCAGATGAAGAAGATAGTGAAAGAGGGAAACCGTTGAGAGAGAACATATATGAAATGGATTTGAGACAAAGTTAATGCAAAGGATAAACTTTGAAATCCGAATGTCGGGCCCACCTTTAAAAGGTGCCCAAAAAGGTAGTTTTCTTAGAAATCGAAAATCTACCGAAGGTATTTTTGTCTTCAGAAGTTTTAAGAAAAGCTTCCGAAGCCAAATTGGCCTCGGAAGATATTCGTAAGATTTATGAAATTTTGCTTCAGAAGGAAAATACTTAGAGAATTTTTCTTTTGAGACATGTTTGGTTTCTGAAGAAATCAGGACTTGGAAGTTTTATTCTTAAGAGGATAAATCTTCCAAGACTTAATTGTTTTCGGAAGAAAATTGTCTTTCAAATAGATGTAAGTACTTAGAAGTATATTTTTGCTTCAGATGATATATCAAAATTTCTTCCAAAGGTAATGTCTGATAAGTAGTTATTTGTTTTGAAGACATAATGTTCTTCTAAAGACAACTTGATATCTTTCAAAAGAAAATACATTTAAAATTTTCAAAAATCTAAGGATTATCTTTTGGAAAAATTTTCTTCCAAAGGAAACTGGGCTTATGAAGATGACAAAATAGACAACTTAGGACACACAGGTTTTAGAAATAGATTTGATTTAAGTTTAACAAAAAATCTACTCAAAGTTAATCATCCCAATAGCTGATACAAGATATTTGAATCTTTGTTCATCAAAAGCTTTAGTGAACAGATCGGCATATTATTCATTTGTGTTAACTTTGACAAGTTTGATTAATCCTTTCTCAAAATTATCTCTAATCAAATGATATCTGATGTTGATGCGTTTTGTCCTTAGTGCCACACAGGATTCTCTGTAATAGAGATAGCACTGCTGTTGTCTATATGGATGGGAGTCTCTTTGAAGTTGAATCTATAGTCCAACATTTGATTCTAACTCCAAAGCACTTGAGCACAGCAACTTGAAGCAGCAATGTATTCAGCTTCAGTAGTTGATCCAGACACATAGGATTGTTTCTTGCATTGCCATAAGACAATCCTTCCACCAAGGTATCGGCACCCCTTAAATGTAGACTTTGTAGTCATATTGTAGCCACCATAGTCACTGTCTGTATAGGCATACAAATTGAAGTCATAATTCTTTGGATACCAAAGGCCAAGCTTAGGAGCACCTTTGAGATATTTAAGAATTCTCTTGACAGCAACCAGGTGTGACATCTTGGGGTTGGCTTGATATCTTGCACAGATGCATGTGGCAAACATGATATCAGGCCTGCTGGCTGTGAGGTACATAAGAGATCCAATCATAGCCCTGTAGAGATGTTCATCCACACACTCCCCTTCAAGATTAGGTCCAAGGGAGTGGTTTCTGGCAATGGGAGTCTTTGCAACTTTACAATCAGTCGTGTTGAATCTTGTGAGGATATCTTGTACATACTTTGACTGACTTATGAAGATGCCATTTTCAACTTGCTTCACTTGAATTCCTAAAAAGAAATGAAATTGAGTTCCCCCATGGCACTCATTTCAAATCTATTCTTCATCAGCCTCTCAGAGTCTTTGCAGCGCTTTGGATTAGTTGATCCAAAGATAATGTCATCTACATATACTTGAACCAACATTAAGTCATTCCTTATTCCTTTGATGAAGAGAGTTCCATCTATAGTACCCTTCTTGTAGCCATGTTGATGAGATACTGAGTTAGTGTCTCATACCACTTTCTTGGAGCATGGTGCAGCCAATAAAGAGCTTTATCAAGCTCGTAGACATAATCCGGATGATCTGCGTATGCAAAGCCAGGTGGTTGTTTGACATACACCTCTTTATCAATCACCCTATAGCAGGCAGTGTTGACTGCCTCTGCCCAGAAGGTGATGGATAGTTTAGAGTCAGACAACATGGTTCTTGCAGCCTCAATAAATGTCATGTTTCTCCTCTCAGCAATGCAATTTTGCTGAGGAGTCCTAGGAGCACTATTTCGTCTTGTAATACCTTTTTCATCACAAAATTTGTCAAGGATTTGGTTCTTAAATTTTGTTCCTTGGTCACATCTTATGGTTTTGACCTTGTGATCACATTGATTCTCAATTTTCAGAATGAAGTTCTTCAAGATCTCAGGAGTCTCATCCTTAGTACTAAGAAAAATGACCCAAGTGAATCTTATGAAGTCATCTGTGATCACCAAATAATATGAGGTCCTTCCTAGACTCATTACACTGGTGGGTCCAAAGAGATCCATATGTAATAAGTGTAGGGGAGTAGTGATGGAGTTTCTTTCCTTTGGCTTGTGAGACACTTTGTGTTTCTTCCTTTTTAGGCATGCTACATAGTGATCATCACTTGTAAGCTCTTTTTTTGGTATTCCAGTTATCAAATCATTCTTAATTAATTTATTAATGTTTTTAAAGTTTACATGGCACATTCTTTTATGCCAAAAGAAAGACTCATCACTATTTGCTTTAGATAGAAATCAAGAAACTTCTCTTGAGGGAGATGTTTTCTGCAAGTCCATCTTGTACATGTTCCCTTTACTGGGGACTCTAAGCAGGATATGCTCTTGAGGAATGATCACCCTGGGCTTGAGAACAATGCACTCATGCTCAGTAAAGAGCAAGTTTATCACAACCCTGCTTATAGCGGAAACACTAGGATGTAACGGACACACAACTCGGTCACCCACACTGCACACACACACACATCGGTCTCCTACATACACACACCATGATTCATAACACACACACATACACACACTACATACATACACAATACGCACACACACACACAATTAACGCACCCACGCACCCACACACCCATTATCGATGTATACATATAGCCATATACACCCACAACAACAGTCGAGGGCTGCTGTGTGGTGTCTCTTCGGCCATCCACACGCTGCACACACCGAACCGGCCCAACATCAAGGAATGAGACGAAACGAAATTCACAACGATCGGTTACCTGGGAAACGAGTAAACGGTGAGACGACAACAACCGACGACGACGGGAGACGCTGATTTCGATGGTTTACGGGTGAAGGAGAAAGATGGCGGCAGTAGGGTTTTCGAAGGGAGGGGTGCCGAGGGTTCATGGTACGTATGTATATATATTTTTGTTATTTGCAGTTTGGCCCCCGAACTTTCAATTAATTATTCCCTCGAGTTTAGTTAAATTGCAATTTAAACCCTGAACTTATTAATTATATTAATAATAATATTAATATTAATAATAGTAATATTAATAATAATAATATTATTAGTGATAATGATAATAATAATAATACTTATCTGATTTATCATATTATAAAATTTCGGATTAACGCGCAAGAAAATTAAGACGAGATTCGGTCCAAAAACGAATTAATTACACAAAATAATTAATATACGAGGAGAGTTAACGACCTTAACGTTAATTGACGGACCTGTTAGTGACGGATGTCACAGTATCCCCCAGTTGAGAGAATTTCGTCCCGAAATTCAACTGGAATTAGATCCCGAAGCTCTATCCGCGAACAAATGCGGACATTTAAGTTTCATCTGGTCATCCCATTCCCACATGAATTCTGGCCCTCGCTTAGAGTTTATCGTACCCGAACAATTGGAATTTTGTTGCGCTTCAATCGTTTGACTTCCCTGTCCATAATTTCCATCGGTTCTTCCATGAAATGAAGTTTCTCATCAATTTTGATCTCCTTAATTGGCACATGAAGGGATCCATCAGTTAAACATTTCTTGAGGTTCGACTCATGAAATATATCATGCACGCCACTAAGCTCATGAGGTAACTTTAATCGATACGCCACAGGATCAATTCTTTCAGTGATCTCGAATGGTCCCACATACCTTGGAGCTAACTTTCCCTTCTTCCCAAATCATACGATTCCTTTCAAAGTGGAAACTTTCAATAAGACTCGATCACCCACGCTAAATTCCAGAGGTTTCCGACGGTTGTCGGCGTAACTTTTCTGACGGTCTCTAGATGCCTTAAGCCTATCCTTGATTTGAAATATCTTATCAGTCGTCTCCTGAATAATCTCTGAACCTGTCAATTGACTTTCACCTATCTGAGTCCAACACACTGGAGACCTGCACTTCCTTCCATATAATGCTTTGAATGGAGCACATCCAATGCTCGTATGGTAACTATTGTTATAAGAGAATTCGATCAACGGTAAGTGAGTATCCCAACTACCACCAAAATCAATCACACATGCCCTAAGCATGTCTTCTAGAGTCTGTATCGTACATTTGCTTTGACCATCCGTTTGAGGATGATAGGCAGTACTTAAATCTAATCATGTGCCTATTGCATTCTATAGAGTCTGCCAAAACCGCGACATAAATCGACTATCACGATCTGATATAATTGACACAGGCACGCCATGCCTTGCCACAATCTCATTTACATATAATCTCGCTAGCTTTTCCATCTTATAATCCTCGCGAATTGGCAAAAAGTGAGCGGACTTCGTCATTCGATCCACAATAACCCAAATTGAATCGTGCCTGCTACTTGTTCTAGGCAGCTTAGTGATGAAGTCCATCGCTATATTTTCCCATTTCCACTTAGGAATTTCTGGTTGCTGTAATAATCCTGATGGTTTCTGATGTTCAACTTTGACTTTCGAACAAGTCAAACATTCACTTACATACGTTGCAATGTCTTTCTTCATACCTGGCCACCAATACAATTCCTTAAGATCTTTATACATCTTGTCTGCACCAGGATGAACAGAATACTTGGACTTGTGCGCTTTGTTCATAACCAAGGTTTGAACATCTCCCCACTTAGATACCCATATACGATCTACAAAGTACCGTACACCATCTTCCTTACAACTCATCGGTTTATCCAATCCTCGAAACTCCTCACTTTCTATATTCTCTTCCTTCAACGTTTCACCTTGTGTTGTTAGGATTTGAGTTTTCAGATTCGATTGAATGGTCATTCCTAACGCTCGTGCATGTAAGGGTTTCACGCATTCCTTCCTACTCAAGGCATCAGCCACCACATTTGCCTTTCCTGGATGATATCAGATCTTGTAATCATAGTAACTAAGAAGTTCCACCCATCGTCTTTGGTGCATATTAAGTTCCTTTTGATCAAAAATGTGTTGAATACTTTTATGATCGGTGTAGATGACGCACTTAGTCCCGTACAGATAATGCCTCCATATCTTAAGTGCAAATACCACCACGCCTAATTCCAGGTCATGTGTCGTATAATTCATTTTGTGAACCTAATGTTGACGAGAGGCGTAAGCAATCACCTTATCGTTTTACATTAGCACACAACCCAGTCCTTGATGTGATGCATGGCAGAACACCACAAAGTCATTGGATCCATCCGGAAGAGTCAATATCGGTGCATTACACAACCTTTCCTTCAATGTCTGGAATGCCTCTTCTTGCTTATGCCCCCAATCAAACTTCTTATCCTTCTAAGTTAACATTGTCAACGGTTGAACGATTTTGGAGAAGTTTGCAATGAATCGACTGTAGTAACCAGCCAACCATAAAAATTGACGTATCTCCGAAAGCGTCTTAGGTGTATTCCATTTCTTAAATGCTTTGATCTTTCCAGGGATAACGTGAATTCTGTTCTCATTCACCATGTGTCCTAGAAATTTCACTTCTCGCAACCAAAATTCACACTTTGAAAACTTGGCGTAAAGTTTCTCTTGACAGCATAGGCTCTTTTGGGTGCTCCAAATCCATAGGGTCTAAAGCATTTCATCATAGACCTCATCTTCAGTCTATGCCTTCACGCACCTATTGCTAACTTCACTTGTTTCGACTGGCCAGGTGACACCTCCTCACTCTCCGAGTCAGAAGAAATCACAATGATAGAAGGGGGAACAGAAGAACCAGTAAAGAAATCCTATAAGGAAAAAGTAGGAGTACTTTTCCTCAGGTGAAATAGATCAAAGAGTAAAGAAACAGATGAACAGAAAAGGAGGAACATACATGTAATATAAGATGCACACAGAGCCCTAGTATGCATTCTACATGAAGGTTCCTAGGTTATATTCTAGGTTGAGTGATTCGCCTAATTCTTTATAACTAATGGCTCTGATACCAATCTGTCACACCCCCGCTTATAGCGGAAACATGAGGATGTAACGGATGGGATCGTCAACAATGAATAGAGACTTGTGCTGTGGCTAGTCAATTCCATGACAAACATAGCCAAACAATCAAAAGAATTGTAAGTCCCACAACCCGGGAGTAGGTGATCAAAACATGAATAACAAAGAAAATCCAATGTAATTGTCAGACACATCCAACAAGTTTAAAATGCAATCCTAAGGTCGTCACTAAGGCAGCATCCCTAGCTATCCTCAATGATTGTTACCTGAAAAGATACGCGCAAAAAGGTCAACATAATGTTGGTGAGTTCACAGATTTAAGTAGTAAACATAATTGATGCTGTGTAATAGTTTTGTAGGACATAGTGTAAACAGTTATAAGCAAGTAATATCACATGTAAACATGAGCATCACAACTAAACCTACAATGTACACACAGATCTTGTTGGAACATATTCACCCTAGGGCCCGTCCCTGGCCACTGTCAGTCCCAACTAGTATACCAACAAACAAGGGTGGGGGTGTCAGCCCAATAGTACTATTAATACCTGTCCGTCGGTTCCAACACCGGAACTAAATAGTTGTGAATAAAGAACCACACATCAAACTCACGCATGTACCAGATATAAACTTACAAAATAGTAAACACAACAATCCCAAAGAATAAATGAGTTCATAGCATAAAAAGGGTGAGCATACTTTTCCCCCAAGTTTGTAAACAATTGAAATGAAAACAGGGCCGCGAAACTAACCTTGGATGTGATGAAATAAAATAAACAATTGCTTCGAAGAATGAATGCAACGCACGATCAAACACTTATAATTAATTTTAATTAAAGTCTTAAAACGCGTCTAAAGGGAAAAGGGTACTTTCGGTCGGTTTCGGGTCGGTTCGGGTTCAACGTGCGACACGCACACCAATAGAGATATAAATATACAACACACCATGTCATAATAATATTAATAATGACGATAATAATAATAATAACGACACTATTATTATTATTATAAAAAAATATAAAATTAATAATAATAACAATAATAATAACAACAATAATAATTATTATTATTATAACAATAATACAACCCACACGCACCACTGGCACACACGAAAACACACACTTAAACTCACGCACACGTTAGTAATATATATATATATTCACCCATGCACACACACCTATATTTATATATACGCACACTATATATATAATATATATACATCCATACATACACCCCCACATACTCATGAACACACACACCCAACAAACACACAAACGGGTTCTTAACCCACACATATTCACATATGTATATACATGGTAGCACACATATATGCTATGGTTACCAACATATAGACACCGAAACATACACATTTGTCATGCACACAACAACCAAAGGCTGTTGTGTTTTGCTACTCTTGAACGACACACACACCACGCACGGTGCACATACAACTCACGCACCCACACTGCACACACACACACATCGGTCTCCTATGCACACACACCATGATTCACAACACACACACATACACACACTGCATACATACACAATACGCACATACACACACACACAATTCACGCACCCACACACCCATTATCAATGTATACATACAACCATATACACCCACAGCAGCAGCAGAGGGCTGCTATGTGGTGTCTCTTCGGCCTTCCACACGCTGCATACACCGAACCGGCCCAAACACCGTGGAATGAGATGAAACAAAATTCACAACGATCGGTTACCTGCGAAAGGAGTAAACGGCGAGACGACGACAACCGATGATGGCGGGAGAGGCTAATTTTGATGGTTTACGGGTGAAGGAGAAAGATGGCGGCAGTAGGGTTTTTGAAGGGAGGGGTACCGAGGGTTCATGCGTACGTATGTATATATATTATTGTTATTTGCAGTTTGGCCCCCAAACTTTCAATTAATTATTCTCTCGAGTTTAGTTAAATTGTAATTTAAACCCTGAACTTATTAATTATATTAATAATAAAATTAATATTAATAATAGTAATATTAATAATAATAATATTATTATTATTAGTGATAATGATAATAATAATAATACTTATCTGATTTATCATATTATAAAATTGTGGATTAACGTGAAAGACAATTAAGACGAGATTCGATCCGAAAACGAATTACCTAAACAAAATAATTAATATACGAGGAGAGTTAACGAGCTTAACGTTAATTGACGGACCTGTTAGTGACGGATGTCACAATGTTGTGCCTATGACCACAAAACTGAGATACACTCAGTAGATTGTACCCAAGCTCTTTGTCAAAGTTTACCTTTTCAATGCTAAGCTTACCATTTATGACCATGCCCCTTCCGGTAATGTAACCTCCAGCATCTCCTCCAAAAGCAACTGCTCCTACATCAATTTTCTCAAAATTTTGGAGTAGAGAACCATTGCCTGTCATGTGCCTGGAACAGCCACTATCAATTATCCATACATTTCTCTTGGTCTTTAGCTATTCCTGCACAAGAAAGAAGTGTTTAGTTACATTTGGAAACCGAAGCCTCATTGGTCTTGGGCTTATCAAGTTGATTTGAAAACAATGTAATAGTAATTGAAGATTAGATGAAAAACAACTGTTGTAGATGAAGAACTTTCAGTCACTTGGTCTTCCTTCATCTTCCACACCATCTTTGGAAGATTAGATATGACCTTCAATACTTCGGAAGTTTTGACAACTTCGGAAGTTTTGACAACTTCGGAAGTTTTGGAGACTGGACCTTCAGAAGATCTTGCTTTCACTGCAGTAGGCTTCATTACTTCAGAAGCATTCCTTTTTTCCGAGACCAACTTTTCTTCAGAAGGCAAGTTTTCACTTGTCTTCTTCTTCACCTTGGAGCTTTCGAAAGGAAAAGATTTTCCTTCTGAATCTAGCTTTTCTTTCTTCTTCTCAGAAGTTTTCTTTTTGATCATATGGGTAGTACGTTTAGGATTGTAGATGCAATCCTTAGCAAGATGGGAAGCACTACCACACATGATGCAATCCATTTGCTTCCTTCTAAGATCCTTCTTCTGAGAGAAAGGCTGAACTTGATCACTTTCCACCTCCATCTTCATCTTTACAGATGATGTAGCAAGCTTCTTAGGGTGGGGCTTGATTTTGGAATTAGATGGTTTAGGTTATGTAGCAGTGGCACACAACTGATCAGCCTTCTTCTCTTTGCTGGAATAAGTTGGACATGAACTAGAACTTGTGCTACTAAAGTTCATAGTTGAGTCTACAACCTTCACCACTTCAAATCCTATAGAGATAAACACTTGTTTCTGCTTAGAGTTGAAAGTGACCTTGATCTCTTGTGCCATCTTTGATTTCCTCTTGGCTTTTCTGATCAAGTTCTTCCTCTTAGACTTGGTCATCCCAGATTCTTTTCTCTCCTCAAGAGAATAGTGTCCCTTCTTAGGATGATCTTCTTCATTCTTCTCAAAATCATCCTTCACTATCTCCTCTTCATCCTCTTCATCAATGGGGTCTATGAGAGGAAGCTTATTTTCACAAGTTTCACACCTTGGAGATCTTACAGACAATAGAGTGTGTGGAGGAGCTATCTCAGTAGATCCCAGTCCCTGCTTATTTTGATAAAAAACTTTTGCATGCATAGATGAGGATATCATGTTCATGAAGGTTTCTTCTTTAAGAACACATTTTTCTGCCCTGGCTTTGCTAATCACAACCTCAGCCTGGCATTCAGTTAACTTAGTGTTGAGATCATTTATCTGAGTCCTGTAGTTGGTATGTTCATGCTTAAGAGTTGAAATTGTTTTCTCTAGATCTTCTAATATTATTTTTAAGTTACTCATAGTTAAAAAGTTTTATTAAGAAACAAAAAAAAAATCAACTATAGTAAATATATAGTGCATATGTATGCGTAAGTTTGTTACTTTGCATATGTATATGTAAGAAACTAACAATTATGTTTGAAGAAATTTTTTTTGATAGTTACTATAACATTAATACATATTTGTAAGCTTGAAATGTTGTTTTAATTTTATTTACATATTAAATTAGTAAAGTATTATTTGAAGTTGCAAACTCATCAACCTCGTTTATTGCGATAACACATTAACTCAATACATATTTGTAACCTCGTTTATTGTGATAACCCTCCTCTCTCTCTCTCTATATATATATATATATATATATATATATATATATATATATATATATATATATATTATATATATAAAAGATAGAGAACGAATATTAACCCTTATTTATTGCGATAACATTAATACATATTCGTAACCTCGTTTATTGCGATAACCCTCCTATATATATGTATATACATATATACATATATATATAAGATAGAGAACGAATATTAACCCTTGTTTATTGCGATAACCCATTAACTCAATTAGTGGTTCACAGCAGGCCACGTCATCACTGTAGGAGAATTATAAAACTAATGATTTACAATGAATGGTTAAAAATATCTTAAAAATATATAGCAAGACTATACTCGATTTAATGATATTAAAACGACCTATCTAATGGTGTAATTTGTATAAAAAAATAACATTATACAAAAAGTTAAGAATTTTTACAAAGGGTTATGTTTTTTTTTAAAAGGGAGGGAAATTTTAAAAAATAGGGTAAAATTGTTACATTAGTGGTGTAATGCGAATAAAAGTTAGTTATGCTACATAATCATAGTGTACGTATTCTTTACATTACTGTTAATTGTAACGGCCCGAATTCTTTTTGATGAAGACAGAAGTTCTCGCACGAGTCAGCAAGTTCTCGCGTGGAGGCGGTTGCGAGGAGAGAGAGACACTATAGATAGGCCCATGCACTCAATCTTCTCTACTCATGCGAAAAGTCCTACTGTTGTGCTTGTGAAAAGAGAAGTTGGTGCCAGGTGGTATCTAAGGTATGTATTCATCAATATTTGATGTATTTAAGCATGTATGAACCGTATGTAATGATATTGCACAATGATTATGCAGCTTTTGGCTCGAAACACTCTCGATTTTATGGTGTTCGTGTGCAAGGATATCATTAGGTGAGTTCTAGACCCCTCTTTTATGTGTTTTATCATATTTTAGGGCTAATACGCATACCTAAACGAATGTTTTGTGAAAGAATGATGTTTATAACTATTATAGCATGTTTTGGGCGTAAAAAGGGCTAGGGGAGCATAGCTGTGAAAATGTTAAAGCACTAAAGAAGTCTTGCAAGCACTTGATAGGAGATATGCTTCGTGCATTCTCACCAGATAGGAGCTACACTTCGCTGTGCTCAACTGATAGTAGATATGCTTCGTGCATTCTCACCCTATAGGAGCTACACTTTGGTGTGGTCAACTGATAGGAGATATGCTTCATGCATTCTCACCCGATAGGAGCTACACTTCGGTGTGCTCAACTGATAGGAGTTATGCTTCGTGCATTCTCACCCGACAGGAGCTACACTTCGGTGTGCTCAACTGATAAGAGTTATGCTTCGTGCATTCTCACCCGATAGGAGCTACACTTCGGTGTGCTCAACTAATATGAGATATGCTTCGTGCATTCTCACCCGATAAGAGCTACACTTCCGTGTGCTCAACTGATAGGAGTTATGCTTCGTGCATTCTCAACCGATCGGTGATACACTTCGGTGTGATCACTTGATAGGAGACATGCTTTGTGCATTCTCAACGATGGGAACTAAGCTTCGTGCTATGTTCAAATGATAACGTAAAGGTTATGGTAAAGTAAAGTAAAGTAAAGTAATATATGGGTAATGTAATGGTAAAGTGGATGGTAAAGTGAAAGTTAAAGTATAATTATCGAACGAGTTTGGTAAGATGATGTGTACAGTTAATGTTTTTATGAATGTTGAAAATGATAAGGTGTGCGTTTATGTTAGAGTTTTGTTCTTGTAACCTAGAGCTCACTCAGTATTGCTGACTTTTGTATGCATATTAGATTGACAGGTATGCTAAACATTTTTGGGGGTGAGCTTGGCATGGATGGGAGAGAGCTACCTGGCACATGATTGAGACTGGCATCCCAGCATAGAGCTTTAGATAGATAGCTAAAGTGATCTTTTGATGTAAATGTTTAACGATAGAAATTTTCGTAAGTTCCACTGCGTATATTAATGAAAATTGATGTTCGAGAACCTGTGTTTCTGATGTCCAAATCCAACTGTGGGGTTTCCCGGAACGGGGCCTTACAAGTTGGTATCAGAGCCATAGTTTGAGAGATTTAGACACTTCGATGTCTAGACTCGAACTGAAAATGGGAACGATTTAGGGATGCCAGTGCCAGTAGCTCCATGCCAGGAAGGTTAGGACTGTTAGAGGTTCCTTGAAATTATAGTGCTATTAGTGAGATTAAGAGCTGATGTGACTCAGGATAGGAAACGTTTAGGACATGAAGAGTAAAGTAAGTAGTTAATTACAACTGGCCATTATCATTTGAAACTTACATTACTTAACATTGTCTGAACTATTACCTGGAATGATAATGTTAGCCTTTTGTATCTTATAACAAGCTATGGCTAGAAGAAAAGCTACTCGAGGAGGTGCTCGTGGTGGTAGGGGTAGACCACCAGTCACCAGAAACCAAGGGAAGACGACTAAGGAGGTGCCTCTGGACTCTGTTCACACTGCTAGCAAGGAAAACTCTTATCATTATAAAGAGAGGATTACCTTGGAGCCTATTGTTAGGGAGGCTATCGCCAAAGAGGTCCACAAGATCCTTCAAGACATCATGCCTTCGATCATGACTGAGGCCATGAAGGAGGTAACAAAAGATTGGATGTTGGAGGCAAAGAACAAAGCTAGCAAGAAAGACAGTGAAGGTATCGGGGAAGGCTCGGGGAAGAATAAGGGGGATGAAGCTGATGGGGATTTAGCCAAAGGGTGTTCGTACCGCATCTTCAAGGGATGCAACCCTCCATCCCTGGATGGCAAGGGTGGTGCTATTGCCACTCTCCAGTGGGTGTCTGAAATGGAGGTGGTGATTGAGATTAGCGAGTGAAAGGCTGACCAAGCCATGAAGTTCGTAGCTCACTCATTTGTGGATGAAGCTATTCATTGGTGGAACACTATCAAGTAGACTAAAGACCCTCATAAGTTCAAGAACTTAAAGTGGGATGAATTGAAGGAGATGGTAATGAGGAAGTTCTGCCCTTAGAATGAGATTGACAAGTTGAAAAGAGAATTCATGGGATTTAAAGCTGGAAGTATGACCCACAGGCAGTACACATCTCGCTTCAACGAGATGGCCAGGTTGGTGCCTCACCTGGTAAGTACCTAGGAGAGAAGGATGAAGTGTTATGTACAGGGTTTGCCTTCAAAGGTTAGGACGTATGTGAAGGCAAGCGGGCCAAAGACCTTTGAGTCTTTGGTGGAACTGAGTGGGATAGTGTATGATGATATGGTGGCTGATGAGCCCGTTGAGGAGGTGAAGAAGAAGAGTTGGTCGGGGAATGTGAAGCGAGAGAGAAATGAGAGGTATGCTGCTCAGGCCAAAAAGATGAAGGTGGAGCCATCCGGTGATTGGCGGAAATGCGGGAGAAAACATGCTGGTGAATGCAGGCTCGGTTCAAGCCTGTGTTTCATATGTGGGAAGACGGGGCATTTCTCCAAGGATTGTCCTAGTACGGGAAAGTGCTACAACTATGGCATGTTGTGGCACTTTAGCCGAGATTGTAAAGAGGCGTGAGTGGTTGACTCGGCCAAGGGAAAGGAGACTGAGAAGGAAAAGAAAGCTGCTGATAAGCCAAGGGCTAAGGCTAGGGCTTTCAAAATGACTAGAGAGGAGGCCAGAGCGGAACCTGATGTTGTGTCAGGTATGTTTTCATTTAACAACATACTTGCTTCTGTTCTGTTTGATTCTGGTGCAAGTAAGAGTTTTATAGCTGCCACCTTCTATGATGTGATGAATGCTAAGGCCAAAGAAATAGATCATGTGTTTAAGGTAGAGACTGCCATTGGAAAGACTACTAAGAAAACTGAGGTCTTAGAGGATTATAGCATAGAATTGGAAGGTCATAGATTCCTTGCTAGGTTGTTTGTTATGACCCTAGGAGGATTTGACGTCATGTTGGGTATGGACTGGTTAGTCGTCTATGAGGCTAACATAGTTTATTAGAGGAAGATGATTCAGATGAAAGCGCCCAACGGTAGCTTAGTCACGATTTACGGTGATAGGATCTGCGAAGTTCCGAAGATGATTTCTATGATAAAGGCAGAGAAGTTTATGAGACGAGGGTGCAGAGCATTATTAGCATACTTTAAAGATGCTAAAGCTAAAACTATAAAGTTGGCAGATGTGCCCGTGGTGTGTGCCTTCCCGGATGTGTTCCTTGATGACTTGACAGAGGTACCACCAGATCGGGAGATAGAGTTTCAGATCGATCTTGTGTCAGGAGCTCAGCCCGTCGCTAAAGCACCGTATCGTCTGGCTCCGTCAGAGTTGAATGAGTTGTTAGCCCAACTACAAGACCTTCTCGATAAAGGATTTATTAGACCGAGCATTTCTCCTTAGGGTGCTCTGGTGTTGTTCTTGAAGAAGAAGGATGGTAGCATGCAAATGTGTGTAGACTACAGGGAGCTGAATAAGCTCATGGTGAAGAATAGATGCCCGTTGCCTCGGATAGATGATCTGTTCGACCAGTTGCAAGGTGCGAGTTGGTTCTCGAGGATCGATCTTCGATCGGGTTATCACCAGCTAAAGGTTAAGGAACAGGATATCCCAAAAACTGCGTTTCGGATGCGATATGGGCATTATGAATTTCTCGTGATGTTGTTTGGTCTAACCAATGCTCCTGCAACATTCATGGACTTAATGAATAGGGTTTGTTGACCGATGCTCAACAAATCCGTGATAGTGTTCATAGACGATATCCTGATCTACTCAAAGAATGAGGGAGACCACGCCTATCACCTCTACGAGGTGCTGGAAACTCTGAGAAGGGAGATGTTGTATGTGAAATTCTCCAAGTGTGCATTTTGGTTACACGAGGTGCAGTTTCTGGGTCATGTGATTAACCTAGAGGGAATTATGGTTGATCCTGCTATGGTGGAGGCGATGATGAAGTGGAATTCGCCTAAAACGCCATCTTAAATCCAAAAGCTTCCTCGGATTGTTAGGTTATTACCCAAGATTCATCCAGGATTTTTCCAAGATTGCCTCGCCGTTGACAAAGTTGACGAGAAAGGATGTGAAGTTTGAATGGGGCGACAGACAAAAGAATGCGTTCATGGAGTTAAAGCAAAGATTGACACAAGCTCTAATGCTAACATTACCGGAAGGGAATGAGGACTTGGTTGTCTATTCCGATGCTTCTTATCAGGGGTTAGGGTGCGTGCTAATGCAGTGAGGTAAAGTCATAGCGTATGCATCTTATCAATTAAAGGTTCATGAGGTGAACTACCCTACCCACGATCTGGAGCTGGCTACTGTGGTATTCGCATTAAAGATATGGAGACACTACTTATATGGTGTCAAATGTACGATTTTCATGGACCACAAAAGCTTAAAGTATTTCTTCAAGCAGAAGGATCTTAATATGAGACAGAGACGATGGTTGGAGCTCATAAAGGATTACGACTGTGAGATTCATTATCACCCGGGTAAGGCTAACATGGTAACTGATGCCCTAAGCCGGAAGGAGGACCTGGACCCAATTCGAGTGAGATCTTACCAATTGATTGTGACTCCTGATGTGATAAGGAACATCTGCGAAGCTCAGAAAGAAGCTCTAAAGTCCGAGCACGTTAATGAAGAAAGGATGAAGGGGCAGATCGTGAACCTGGAAGAAAACGCCAATGGTGTCAAAACTAGGTTTGGGCGCACGTGGATTCCTATACATGGAGGTCTGCGAGAGAAGGTGTTGGATGAAGCCCACAAGACTCGCTACTCCATTCACCCGGGAACCAACAAGATGTACCATGATCTAAAGAAGAATTACTGGTGGTCGAGAATGAAAGCTGACGTAGCAAGGTATGTAGAAAGGTGCTTGACCTGCCTCCAGGTTAAGGCCGGGCATCAGAAGCCATACGGGAAAATCCAACCCTTGGAAATTCCCGAATGGAACTGGGAGCATATTTCTATGGACTTCATAATGAAGCTACCTCGTATAGCTAAAGGTTATGATGCCATATGGGTCATAGTGCACAGACTGACAAAGAGTGCTCACTTTCTACCCATCCGAGAGATGTATAACTCGAAGCGGCTTGCCGAAGTGTTCATCAATAAGATAGTTACCCATCATGGTGTGCCAATGTCGATTGTCTCCGACAGGGATACGCGGTTTACATCTAAATTTTGGAAGAAGTTCAATGATGCGATGGGAATTTGATTGCACATCAGTACAGCATACCACCCACAGACGGATGGCCAATCCAAAAGGACTATCCAGACCTTGGAGGACATGCTTCGGGCATGCATCATAGACTTTGGCGAGAGCTAGGATAGTCATCTACCTTTGGCAGAGTTCTCATACAACATGCCAGTATTGGTATGCCCTCGTATGAGATGTATGGCTGGAGGTGTAGGGAGTATTGAGGTCATCGAGACGACCAATGAGAAGTTGGGAAGGATTAAAGCCTACATGAAAGTCGCTAAAGATAGACAGAAATCCTACGCCGACAAACGTTGAAGACCAATTGAGTTTAACGTCGGTGATAGAGTGATGCTAAAGGCATCACCTTGGAGAGGAATCATTCGATTCCGAAAGAGAGGAAAGTTGAGCCCTCGATTTATTGGGCCTTTCAAGATCCTAGCCCGTGTGGGGGAAGTGGCGTATAGGCTAGAACTACCAGATGCATTTAGTGGAATACATTCCACCTTCCACGTATCACATCTACGTAAGTGTCTAGCAGA
This sequence comes from Flaveria sonorensis, assembly GCA_025506505.1. NCBI lineage: Eukaryota > Viridiplantae > Streptophyta > Magnoliopsida > Asterales > Asteraceae > Flaveria > Flaveria sonorensis. Next base: position 33,582,716 of record CM046430.1, on the reverse strand, counting down.
CGAAGACGCTCATGTCCACTGGAGGATGTGGAGATTGATGAAAGACTGAACTACATGGAACAACCCGTAGCAATAATAGACAGAAAGGAGAAACGACTTAGGAATAAAGTAGTTCCACTCATCCGAGTACAGTAGAAGCATAGAAAGGGGTCGGAGTCCACTTGGGAATCCAAAGATGAGATGAGGCAGCATTATCCTCAGTTGTTTGAGGAATGATTGGTTTTGGGGACGAAACCCAAATAAGGGGGGTGGACTTGTAACGCCCCAAATTCTTTTTGATGAAGGGAGAAGTTCTCACATGAGAGGTGGAGTTCTCGCATGAGTCAGCAAGTTTCCGCGTGGAGGCAGTTCCAGCGCGAGAGAGAGAGTTCTCGCGCGAGTGATAAAGTTCTCACGTGAAGGCAGTTTTCGCGCGAATAGAAGTTCTCGTGCGAGAACAGTTGCGAGGAGAGAGAGACACTATAGATAGGCCCATGCACCCAATCTTCTCTACTTCATTCAAAAAGTCCTGTTGTTGTGCTTGTGAAAAGAGAAGATGGTGCTAGGTGGTGTCTAAGGTATGTATTCGTCGATATTTGATGTAGTTAAGCATGTATGAACCGTATGTAATGACATTGCACAATGATTATGTAGCTTTTGGCTCGAAACACTCTCGGTTTTGTGGTGTTCGTGTGCAAGGATATCATTAGGTGAGTTCTAGACCCCTCTTTTACGTGTTTTATCATGTTTTAAGGCTAATATGCATACCTAAATGAATGTTTTGTGAAAGAATGATGTTTATAACTGTTATAGCATGTTTTGGGCGTAAAAAGGGCTAAGTCAGAGATAATTTAGGGAGCAAGTTGTGTACAGCAGAAAAGTTATCACGCGAGAGGTAAGTTATCGCACGAGCAGAAAGTTCTCGCGTGAAATGTGATTTGGCGGCTGACGTTTATCTTTTGAAAGTTCTCGTGCGAATGATGAAGTTCTCACACGAAAGAGAAGTTCTCGCGCAAATGCGGGTTCTTGCGCGAAAACTCCTAATTGTTACGTGTTTTGTTACCCCGTAAACGTGCGTTAGTAATGACTTAATGGTGAACTTAATGTTAAGAATTAAAGTACGTATGTAGATATATTATATATATCATGATAGTTAAAGGTTAAAGAATGATGTTAATTCACATGTGAAATGCGAAACAATAAGTTACTCTGTTACCCTGTATAGCATAGCTGTGAAAATGTTAAAGCTCTAAAGAAGTCTTGTTAGCACTTGATAGAAGATATGCTTTGTGCATTCTCACCCGATAGGAGCTTCACTTCGGTGTGCTCGACTGATAGGAGATATGCTTCATGCATTCTCACCCGATAGGAGCTACACTTTGGTGTGCTCAACTGTTAGGAGATATGCTTCGTGCATTCTCACCCGATAGGAGCTACACTTCGGTGTGCTCAACTGATAGGAGTTATGCTTTATCCATTCTCACCCGATAGGAGCTACACTTCGGTGTGCTCAACTGATAGGAGTTATGCTTCATGCATTCTCACCCCATAGGAGCTACACTTTAGTGTGCTCAACTGATAGTAGATATGCTTCAGGCATTCTCACTCGATAGGAGCTACACTTCGGCGTGCTCAACTGATAGGAGATATGCTATGTGCATTCTCACCCGAAAGGAGCTACACTTCGGTGTGCTCAACTGATAGGAGTTATGCTTCGTGCATTCTCACCCGATAAGAGCTACACTTCGGTGTGCTCAACTGATAGGAGTTATGCTTCATGCATTCTCACCCTATAGGAGCTACACTTCGGTGTGCTCAACTGATAGGAGTTATGCTTCGTGCATTCTTACCCGATAGGAGCTACACTTTAGTGTGCTTAATTGATAGGAGATATGCTTCTTGCATTCTCACCCGATAGGAGCTACACTTCATTGTGCTCAATTGGTAGGAGTTATGCTTCGTGCATTCTCACCTAATAGGAGTTACACTTCGGTGTGCTCACCTGATAGGAGACATGATTTGTGCATTCTCACCCGATGGGAACTAAGCTTCATGCTATGTTCAAATGATGACGTAAAGGGTATGGTAAAGTAAAGTAAAGTAAAGTAATGTATGGGTAATGTAATGGTAAAGTGGATGGTAAAGTGAAAGTTAAAGTATAATTATCGAACGAGTTCGGTAAGATGATGTGTACAGTTAATGTTTTTATGAATGTTGAAAATGATAAGGTGTGCATTTATGTCTGAGTTTTGTTCTTGTAACCTAGAGCTCACTCAGCATTGCTGACTTTTGTATACATATTAGATTGACAGGTATGTTATACATTTTTTTGTGGTGAGCTTGGCATGGATGGGAGAGAGCTACTTGGCACATGATCAAGACTGGCATCTCGGCATAGAGCTTTAGATAGATAACAAAAGTGATCTTTTGATGTAAATGTTTAACGATAGAAATTTTTGTACATTCCGCTGCGTATATTAATGAAATTTGATGTTCGAGAACCTGTGTTTCTGATGTCCAAATCGAACTGTGGGGTTTCCCGGAACGGGGCCTTATATTAACGGGTTATCGCAATATGGGTATTGTAACAACCGTTCCTTCCCATATATATATATATATATATATATATATATATATATATATATATATATATATATATATATAGAGAGAGAGAGAGAGAGAGGGGGGAGGATAGCTTCGGTACAAACTTTATGCTACCTAAAAACCATGAGAACACATCCGATACGTTGATTAAATATATTAATGACTGAGATTAATGACAACTTATCAATCTTTAATTAGTCTAATAGTGAATAAGAATAAGGATAAATTATTAATTAGTGATAACTAAAAAAGCTAAATGAACATCCACTATAATTTAAGATTTTTCATGTGTTGATTTTTTTCTAAAAGTAATAACTACTTCCACCAATTTTTTAAAACTAACATATCTTTTATATATTTTATTATATTTTACAAAATTATATTATAAAATCAAGCATTTTTTATCTTCAATATGTGTATAATATTGCTATATTTTTCAAAAAATAATAACATTTTTAAAAAAGTTTTCGAAAGTGGCACTTATAAATATAAATAGTGCTACTTTCGAAAAACAACACACAATGAAAATAACACTTTATAATTTTAAACTGAAACTTATAACATAAAATAATCACGTTATATATAAAAGTAAAACTTGAATACATATGTTTAAAACACAACACCATTTTAACTATTTAAACATCAAATTTTACCTCAAATTAGCGCATACACTTAAAATAAAACATAAAACTAAAATAATACTTAATGAACATAACACTGGATAATATCAACACAACATTTTATAATCAAAAGCACACTTAACAATGCCCAATAAACACTTAACAAAAGTAAAATAGTACTTCAATATAATTTTTTTTCAAGACAACATCATTTTAATAATGAAAAATATCAACATTTACCTAAAAGCAACACATATATCTAAAATAGCACATCAACCTTAAATAACACATAATGTAAAATAGCACAGTCGACCAAAAGAATGTCAATCAAAATGAAGATGAAATAATGAATGAATATAAAATTACAATTTCTAACAGTTAACTACGTTTGAATTAGAAAATTAATTTAGGAGTTATTTGAATTGCATGAAATAAAGAGTTATCGAAATAAACTTAAATTATTATGACAAAATTACCCATACTACCTACGAAACAAACAGTCCACGTGACAAAATAATATAGGTTGTCACGGTTTTTACAAAATAGAGGTATGTGTATGACCTTACTCCTATATATATATATATATATATATATATATATATATATATATATATATATATATATATATATGGTTATGATCTTTGCATAACCACTTTTAATTAGAGAACAAAAAAACAATTGATTTACATAAATGTAAATTACGAACCAATAATTTACATAAATATAAGTTAAGTTATTTAGTTGTTTTATATGGTTTATAATTCATGTATAATATACATATATGTAACTGTTCAAGTATCACCAAACTTAATTTACATCTATGTAAATCAATGGTTCTTTTGGTTTTACAGATAAAAAGTGGTTCTGTAATGATCCGTATTATATATATATATATATATATATATATATATATATATATATATATATATATACATATATATATATATATACATATATATATATATATGTATGTATGTATATATATATATATATGTATGTATATATATATATATATGTATGTATATATATATATATGTATGTATGTATATATATATATATATGTATGTATATATATATATATATATATATATTATATATGTATATATATATATATATTATATATGTATATGTATGTATATAAGGAAAGTTTACGGTACAAAGTAAATAATTTGTGCGAAATGTACGAAGTGATAGCAACCATTGATCTAAGTGATGGACGGTTCAAATTAGAAATGAAATAATTACGCAACAAATGTGTCTGGAGGGTAGATTTGGAAATAGCATACAATTGTTGACTTTTTCCAAATTCCTGTTGTTTTTTAAACGTATATAACTTTTTTTATATGAGATTATTTTTTAAATAAAATACACTATAAAATCAAGAATTTTATATAATTTAATATAAGTATAGTATTACTATACTTTTTAAAGAAATCAATATTTTTTTAAAACATCTATTTGTTGCGTATAACTTGCGTGATTATTAACTGCGTAATTATTAACATAACTTGCGTAATTATCATATAACTTGCGTAATTATTTTTTATAACATGAGTAATTTTTTGTTACATAATAATAAATATAACTTGCGTTATAATATATATAATTTGCGTAATTATGAATAACACTTTGTATAGTAACCGACCCCGCTTACTATACAAAGTCTAATTTTCGTGCGAAGCGTACGAAGTCACCGGAGCATGACACGTGTTTTTTGGCGGAAGGGTAGTTTCGTACGCGCTACAATTACGCATAAAAGGTATATAATTAGCAAGTGTTATTCATAATTACGCAAGTTATATCTATTACTACGCAAAACAAAAAAATTACTAACGTTATAAAAAATAATTATGCAAGTTATATTTGTAATTACGCAAGCTATATGATACTTACGCAAGTTTTGCTTATAATTATGCAGTTAATAATCACGCAAGTCATACGCACAAAACATAAACGTTTTTAAAAAATGTTGATTTTTATAAAAAGTATAGCAATACTATACTCATATTAAATAGAATAATTTTTTTGATTTTATGGTGTACTTTTTTTTAAAACTAATTTCATATAAAAAAGTTCTAAGCATTTAAATAACGGGGGGAATTTGAAAAAAAATCAACAATTGTAGGCTATTTTCAAATCTACCACTCAACACATATTTCTTGCGTAATTATTCTATTGTTAATCTGAACTATTTATCGCTTGAATCAATGTCTAGTATCACTTCGTACACTTCGCACAAATTGTTTACTTTATACCGTAAACTTTCTCTATATATATATATATATATATATATATATATATATATATATATGGTTGAGTTCTATTGAAGACAAATAGAAATTATGTAAACTAATAAGCCATCTAAACCAATCCTATGGTGACAAGTGTCATGCTTTATAAAAAATAAATGTAATGTTAAGGTTATTGTAGTCTTTTAACATATGTTTCCCTTCTTTATCTTGTACTTTTTCTAATATAATATTTATCCATATTTAGTGATATGAAGCATGCTTTTAATAAAATCATTATTTTAATTTTACTTTGTATTTAAAATTTGAAATCTTTTCAAAACTTACGAATTCCTTATTATCTTTATCATATTTTCCCTTCAAAACATCCATAATATATACATACATCCATTTTTTTCATCTCCAACACTTACACTACCAAAGAAACTTCAAGTAAAAGTAGAGGATGAACCTGACTCAAGCAAGGAGAAGGGGAAGACACCGTATGTAGGGTCAATGGATGAGTATATCGATCATCTTTCTATTTCATTGCAGGTTAATTGTTCGATGAATAAAAAAGAAGGTCTGTAAGTTTTTTTGTTAAAAATAAGGGGGGAGGCACCTGTGTAAACTCATAAATGTTTATTTTCTGATGCGTTTACACAAGGCTAAAAATATATAAAAAAATACTTTTGAAGTACCAAAAGGTCTGAAACACTTTAGTAATTAAAAGATACCAAATGAATGTTTAAGAAGGAACCGAAGATTAAATACTTAAGTGTTTAAGAAGTACTAAAAACACTGAAAATAAAGTGTTACATGTAACAACCCACGTAAACCACACCAAGATACTGTCCGCTTCGCCCCCGATGAGTTGCCCATCCAGAAACTCACGGTTTTGTTTTCACCCGACGAGTTGCTCGCCCAGGAAAAACACGTCTTGGTAGAGGAGGTTTCCACCCCCTTATAAGGATGGTTTTGCTCTCCTCCTCAACCGATGTGTGACTTACATCTCCACCCCAATTACGGAGCCCAGCGTCCTCGCTGGCACATCGGTCCGGTCCCTGGCTCTGATACCATCTGTAACAACCCACGTAAACCGTACCAAGATATTGTCCGCTTCGCCCCTGATGAGTTGCCCATCCAGAAACTCTTGATTTTGTTTTCACCTGACGAGTTGCTCGCCTAGAAAAAAAGCGTCTTGGTAGAGGAGGTTTCCACCCCCTTATAATGAGGGTTTCGTTCTCCTCCTCAACCGATGTGTGACTTACATCAATGTGACAACTCACCCGAAACTTACCCGATTTTCTTGTGCCAATGCAGTAGACCAGTAATGTAACCCAACCATGTAACGGAATTTTCGGGAAGACACATTCTTTCAACATGGGGATAATGTGACATCCGGTAATTTTCCGTTACCAAACTCCGTTAGTTTCCGTTAGGTCTTGCGTACACGTGTCGTGAGCACACACTAGTTGTCGTTGAACGTTGGTGACTTAATAATAATTAACAATGAGTATTAAATAATAACTTAATTAATAATGTTGATTATTAATTTGTGGTTACGTGATTTATAGATTTTAAATATTATTTGTGAATTTTACTTGATAACTTGACAACGTGTTATATTTATTTCATGTGTTTTGTAGCTAGTGGAAAATATACATGATTATTATTGTTGATTAATAAAGTTTGTGTTTTGTAGTTAAAGTTGTTAAAAAATGTTAAAAGAATTAATTTTTACAAAAGTTGATCAAGGAGGGGTTAATTTGTAAAAACTACAAAACTTAAATTTAGTAAAAACCCAACCCTAGCCCCCTAACCCCACCTTGCGGCCGAACACCCTCAAACACCCCTCCCTTTGCGAAATTTGATCATGGGCAAGCATAAGCATTCGATTGTTGTTAGTTCCAAGTGGTATTACGTGTTAGCAAGTGTCATTCCTTGATTCCTACGCGATTAAAGGTTAGATTTTGATTAACTTTTCATAGTTTTGATTCATGATGAACCCTAATTCGAAATTGGTGAAGAAAAGTTGGAATTGATGATTTTTTGATGATGATATGATGTAAGTTATCTTATATGAATGTTAATCTATGTAGATTATGCAAGAAATCCATGGTTTTGTCATCTAGTTCATATATTGCCAAAATTGGAAACTTTTCTTCATAAGAATTCATGTTTTGATGAATTGTTAATGTTAAATGGGTGATTATGATTTCTATGAACTTGATTAGGTATAAAGTTGATAAATTTATGAATGAGTTGGGTGTTAGATGGATTTTGGGTGTTACTTTCCCGAAAGGGAAACTTTATTCATGAAGATCAATGGATATTGTGAATTAGACATGTTCATGATGTTAGGATCATGATAGAATGCTTGTTGATGATGTCTAATTTGGTAGAAGGTGTTAACTGAGTTGTATGGACGCTTGATGCATTACTTGGGAAATTTAGGTTCTTATGAACTGCTACATGATGACGGGTTATGTTAAGAGATCATGAAATCATGTTTGGTATTATAATAAATCATTGTTGTGTATGTTAGTTGGAATGAATCTTGTTGAATAATATGATGGTGATTGTCATACACACGTGCGAATCTGAGGCCCCTACTTAGTAGGATTGGCAGGGCTTAGGGTGTGAAGTCGTGAGTGTCTTCACATGGCATGTAGTGCATGATTAGACTCCATGTTGATTGTGTTGAGCATGTTGATTGTTGAATTGCTATACTTGATGATAACCATGTATGCTGAATTGCTATACTTGATCCGACGTGATTTCATTTAACATGTCACCAACGGATCAAATGGGTCAACTAGGACAAATGAGTCTTGTTCTTCCAAAACCTTAGGTCAATGTGTTTATTAGGCACCTAGGGTTGTTAAGCTTTCTATGTACACGTACTTATGTACTTGCGTGTTCTAGGTAACCTGTGACGGGTTGTCTTTCCACTTATTGTTAGCTCCTGGTTATTGTTCGTTGCACACCAGGTGAGTTCATGCCCCACTTTTTATACACTCTCTTTTGGGGGAGATAGCATGCTCATTTACAAACGCTTTATTATTGTAAGTTGTGTATAGTGTAACATAGTGTGATATACCTTGAAAGTCCTCACACTTTCTGATTGTTAATATTGGTAACTAGCGGGAAATTTTGGGTAGTAATACTGGGTCTGACAAGCCCCACCCATGCGACTCGAGGTCAAACGGGTTCAATATTGTCCTAACACAAACATCGTCACGACCTGGTATGTCATGACGGGAGGCAAACAAACGAAACACAGTCAGCTTCGATCGCGAAATCACTATGGTCATTACTTATGAATATAGACTAGCTATTTATTTCAATTCACTTCTTATGATTTACAACTGTTACTGATTACGTTAAACGCAAACTCTTGAACTCACCAACCATTGTGTTGACTCTTTTAGTATGCTATTCTCAGGTCGAGGTTAGCAGCAGCGCCTAGGAGCACTCACCTGTCAGCATGCATTGGAATTAACATTGTTTTGCATATGGGATTTATTATACATTTTTTTTTTATTATTGGCTTGGCGCGTGTCTGTGCATTTTACGTTTCACGCCTTGGATTTGACCTATTTACAAAATGCTTTCGCACAGTTTTAAAGTTTAAACTCTAGTTTTTTTTAAATGTTTCAAATAGTGTTGTTCTGAGTAACTAATGACTTAGATCCTGGTATGTTCACATGCCTTGCGGTTAAACCCCGCATGTGGAATTTGAGGGTGTGACAGATTGGTATCAGAGCCATTGGTTATAAGGAACTAATGATCCTGGTGTGATGAACGCCCTCACAACTTAAATAAATTAATTATGCTTCATATTTTAATCTATATAGTGATTTTCTTAGCAACTGTGACATAACATACCGTGTTGAGGTGTCAAGTTTGTTGTCAATAAACTGTGTTGTAACCTAACATGATGTTTACTCTTTTCATATAAAACTTAAAAATTAGGTGAGGTCAAGGGAATGGTATTGTAATAATAGAACTCAAAGTTTTGCAATATACTATTTACAATCTACTGTCAGTTGTCGCATATAAATACTTTGATAAATTTTTCTAACCATCAATTCCATGTAATACACAAATAAAATAACAACAATTTATGCACAAAGAATTATATGTATATGAATTATTAAAAGTTACATGTTCTCTTTTATGATCAATTATGGTAATCTTACCTTATGGGGCAATTAGGTTATCAAGTAATGAATATTTGAAATCAGAATAAAGAAGCGCTCTCCTAGTAATACAACTTACAATACTATAAATTTGAGTTAAATACATTATATAATAATCGGCATATTATTATAAATATGATGTTTGTGATCGGCATATTATTTTAGAAACATAACTATCGAAAGTAGCCTCAACCCATAATCGGCATATTATTATAACTGTCGTCTTAAGAAGGATAATATACAACAAACATGCAAGTCCAATTCTTATAGATGAGTACAATACCACAAAAAACTAATATCAATATGGACGTTAATCTTGTATGTCTTAAGGACTAGTCACGGAAAAATAAGCTAAGCATGTGTTCAGATATGTTAGTCGTGTTACTATAAAATTGATTTGACCCATTGTGACCCGAATCAAAAGTAGCCTCAACCCAAACAGACCCATACACATATCTAGCCCTTTTTAATTAGGGCATGTTCACCCAGATCATCTTAACTCAAGGTGACCTCGACCCGGCAACCAATCCAATCCAACCCACCCACTTTGCCACCTCTACGTATAAAACTGTCAACTAATAAAATTTCATAAATTCAAAGGAATATTATAATGGAAAAATATACACTATTCAAAACTGAAAAAAAGCACGACAATCGCATCATGGGATATGAACGTTATACGTTACATGAAATTAACGAACAATATAAACCAAAAAACAAGATCTTCTTCAAAGAATGTATATTATGGAATGCATCAAACTAATTGAAATTTGTTTGAGAAAAAATGGTTACCAACATTTGCAGCCTCCTTTCTTTTCTTCTTTTTAACTTTTATTGCCTCCTCCTTATTTGAATCAACTAATGACACGACCTTAGGCCCTTGTTATAGAAATAGAGTTACTTTCATTATAAGTTGATAACATCAAGAAACAACAACAAATATCTACTAGAAAGAACCCCAAAATAACATCAATAACCAAATTATTTCATCCCTAGCATCGACTATAAAAAACGTCTATATAACGAGAAATTAATAAAATTCCAGCCCAAGATGTTCAAATAAGCTTCAAAATCAAAGAGTCATAGCAATGAAACAGCCATACCTTTATGATTTTATGGGTTAAGCGTTACTGAATCACTGAGGTTGTGGGATTTTTGACTCAGATAAGGGTAAGGTTCTATTGTTAACCTACTCTTCATGTGTTAACTCATTAACCTTCATCCAATGGTAGACAAATTTGGTGTAATAATATGTTGCCATATGTCAACCATATTATTATAATAGAAAGGGCAATTTAGTCATTTAACTATATACACAAAGTCAGATTAAATATATGAATGACATGTGTCACTCATTTATACCCACTATTTCCCCTTTTTTTTAAAAAAAAAATCCCCCATTCATTTTTAAACCTTATAACTTTTTCATATTATATTATTTTTTAATAAAAATTACACCATTAAACAAATCATATTTTTGTCTTTAATACCATTAAACTTACATTGGTGTAACGAAAAATTACATTGATGTAATGAAAGTATATTAAAGAAAAAAATTCACACATAGAGTTTATTTTGTACATAGAAATAAATACACTAACTGAACTATGTATCCGAATAATAAAAATAAATTAAAATAGTAATTAAATGGTATTCTATTTTGATGTCGGTGTTGCATCGATGTAAGAACCTGTTGCAGTTTAAATGGTCTTCTGTTTTGACATAACAATGAACTACAAGTTCAAATCACCTCCTTTATCTACTTTAATCCAACTACAAAAGATAAAAACAACTTTTTTCTTACATATCTAAGGATATGTTAATAGTGGTAGAAAAAGTTATATTACAAGAACTAATGAGTTTGTTCTTTCCATTATTCTACTATAACACCCGAAATAACTAAATTATGCTACCTTGCAACATAAAAAACACCTCACATACTCACCAAAACATAGCACAACAACTATGAAGCCAATTTAATGTTTAACACATAGACATTTTATCGAACATGTGGCGTGCATACCTTATTACCTATCAACATGAACCACTTTAAGCTAATCTAATACATACTTTTTTTTTTGGGGGGGGGGGGGGCTGTTTATGGTCACAAGTTCAAGATTAAAAGGTTTCTAGAGGTTCTTAGGCGTTCATGACAGAAAGTGGATTATGGTGTTGAAGAAGGTAAAGGTGAGCGGCGATTGATGAAGGAGAGTAAAGGAAGGTGAGCGGCGAATCCCGTCTATTTTGGTGGTTCGGCAACCCATAGATGTTGATGATGATTGTGATTTTGGTGGCAAATCTGCGCATACAAATGCCATCTACAGCTAGATCGATCAAGAAGAAGGCAACTGGTGGTTTAGTGGCGATATCACAACGAATCACAACCATCGCAGGAGACTTTGACCATTTCCAAACTGTTAGATCTATGGTTAAATCGATCAAGAAAGAAGGTTCCCCTGGTGGGTTGGGTGCACTCCATGGGTGAAGGGAGGTTGAAGACGATTTGCAGGTTGAGTATATGACAAACATTGAGAGAAAGTGTGTGTGTGGAAGGGAGAGATGATTATGAAAATTGATTTTTAATGAGTTTTTTATTTCATTGGAAATATTTATTTGATTTGAAAAAGAAAGAAAAAAGAGAACGATACAGATCTATGAAAGAAAGGACAAAAATAAAAAACATTATTACCCTTGATATCATCTAAACCTTTAAAATGGAATCTGGATTTTTTTATATTAAATCTAGGGCTATTATAGGGTTAATGGGTTAAGATGTTTAGAGGGGGTTAACAAATGATGCATACCATATATATATATATATATATATATATATATATATATATATATATATATATATATATATATATATATATATATATATATATATATATATATATATATATATATATATATATATATATATATATATATATATATATAGGGTAGGGTTTCAATGAAACCTTTGATCTTTTCCATCTATGGTTGAGATTAATTGATGTTATTTTAGTAATTAAATAAAAGATTATTAGTGTTTAATAAGGTTTTAAGGGTAAAATAGGAATAAACTAAATAATTAATTTGGTAACCACCACTCATAATTAAAATTCCTAAATTCACTCTCATATCTCTCTTTCTCTCTCTCTTTTTCTCTCCTCTCACCTCTTTCCTATTTTAATAAAATTTATAAAAATCAAATATTTTTCAACTTTTACTTTGAAGTGAAATTCAGTTCCTAATTTTTGACATATATTCAAGTTGTATTTACGTATATGTTCCTGTCGATATAAGCCACGGTTACGTATATGTAAGTCACATTTTTTCGTGTTGATCATAGTTTGTTTCTATACATCTATGACTTACATATACGTAAACACACATATGATAAAACAATTGTAAAAAAAAATATAGAGAATATGAATGAGAAAAATTATCATAACTTTAAACTCAATAATGTAAACTATATATGTTACCTTGTTACATATATTGTGTATTTCATACAGCTTACATATACGTAACACTTTAAGATACATATATGTAACACATACCAGTTACATAACCTGTAGTTTACATATGTAACTCATCATGTTGTTAGTGTTCTCCCCTTCAATGACCCACTTACATGTACGTATCTTTATTTACAAATCTCAAATTAAGAAAACTAGATGACCTGTTACAAATACGTAACTCAAGTTCAAGTTTCATATACATAAAAAACATCTTCTTCATCATCAAAATACTAAGAACACCAAGAACACACATATTATTGTGTGTTTTTACATATACAAAATATCAATAGTTTCTCCCAATTCTTGATGTGAGTTTTTGAAAATCATAATGAAAACATGTAAGAAAGTCATAAGAATTTTGCTTTTGAAGCGTATATAATCAATTTGGTCAAATTCATAAAGTTTGATGAAACACACAATAAGTGCATGGCTTTTTCATTTTCCATCGTCTTCATTCCCATTCAAATCATCCACCAACGCTTTTCAAACTCTACCAGAAAATCATTTATTCTTGATTCATCTTTTGATTCTTCATACATTGTCTATTCAAGATTATATGAATGAGAGAAGAAGAAGGATTCAATGATAGATATAAAAGAATATATTATTCAATTAAAAAATTAAATAAGATAGTAATGGAGTCAATAAAGTAGATAATTATCAAATTTAGAGAGTAACAAAATGACCTAATTAACCTTTTTAAATAAAAAAGAAAAACTTAAAATAAAAATTTTGATTGGTTGAACTTAGTTTTCATGTTTTTCTATTAAAAGAGTAGTTTTCATTTGATCCCTCTATATATATATATATATATATATATATATATATATATATATATATATATATATATATATATATATATATATATTTATATATATATATATATATATGAAGGAGATCATGCTAACCCACTGAAATTGCAAGAACTCAATAACACTATTATAACCATTGATTTATTATTAATTATTTGAGATTCCAAATCAATGGTTTAGATTGGTTGAAGTGTAAAAAAGTAAATTTAACTTTGTACTTGTTTTCTAATGTCAGATACCCATCACCTCAAAAACAATATTTTATCTCTCTCTCTCTCTCTCTCTCTTTCTCTCTCTCTCTCTCTTTTAAACTACAAATCTCATCTCTCCTTAATTCAAGAATACAAACCTTCTTTAATGGAGTTTGTTCAAACTTCCAACCGACAATGAAGCCCTAATCAACTAAGTCTTTATCGTTTTTGACACAACAATGAATTTTCCCCCCAGCTTTTAATCACCGTAATGGCAACGGTGGTCTTCTTGTTGTGTGTTTTCGGCATTAACTAAAGTTAGCAACAAAGTAGTGGTGATGGTAAAACATGAGGCTGGTGAAAGACGCAAGGTCCAGTGATGCTCAAAAATACAAAACCAGGTAGCATCATTTTTTTATGCTCAAGTAAATTAGTTGTTTTGAACCAATTTGCTTAAAAAGTGATATTTCAAGTTTCTACATTTTATAATTTTAATATTTTGTTACCTTTTTTATTCAACAATATACTTTTGTAAAAATTTATTATAAAATCATTTTTATTATTGTAATATTGCTCATGAATTTAGTATGTTTTATTTTAATATTAAAACATTACAGGTGTATGTAAATTAATATAATAATATATTGCTTTTAATTGTGAATGTGGCTTGTTTTAAATCTGATGAAAACAATTGCTTCATAGGTAAAACCCATTTTTTTATCAATTAATATTTCTAATTCGTAAATAATATTTGTTTAATAGTTTATTGCATTTACTTTATTGTAATCTTTGTGCTATATTAATGTACTGTATGTTAAATCAGTCCAACTCTTACATTTTTAATAGGGATTCGAACTCATTTTATTTTGTTTTATTCATGTTGGCTTTTATATATGTTTATTCAATATAATTCACTTTAACTAATAATAAATATGATATAAATCACTATAAGTATTAGAATTTGTATTTTCAAATCAATATTATGTAATTTATTGTAACTAAGTGTATCCGTTACATGAACTTCATTCTAACAAGCTTTTATGTTTTTGATGCACTGTGCTTTTTGAACCAAGGTGGATGGTTATGATGATGCATCAGGTCAAGATTTATTTAAACTTTGAATTTGCATTTGAAAAGGGTTTTGAACCTATTATATTAGGGTTTTGTTTGTTGTTACAAATGTTTTTTCAATGTAATTCACTATAATTTTTTTATAATATGATGAAAGTCACTGTATGTATTAGGACTACATTTAAATAAACATGGTATAATTTATTGTAAATAAATGTTGCGCTATGTTATATCACGATAACCATGAAATTACATTAACACATATGTTGTTCTATATGATACAAGTATGTAATAATCAGCATCCAAAAAAACAAAAATATTTTAAGACTATGTTGCATTTTTTTACAGAGTAGCACAAGACCCACAAGAGAAAATGTCATAACGCCCCGGAATGTTAAAGCGAGAAACTTAGTAATAATGGTTGAGTTCGGTTTATGTAAAAAAAAAAGAAAAAAAAGAAAATGATTATGGGCCAAATTACCTTATGGGCTAAGGGTTTATGGGTTTAAGGGCCCAACCACCCATTAAACACTCATAATCAGCCACATTCTCCATTTCTTGTAACTCAAGCCACTAACAACTTAGAGTGAGAAAGTAGTGAGAGAAAGTGAAGAAACTTGAAGATTTGGAGTTTTATTGATTGAAGGATTAAAGATCTGGTGTTTGAGCATCAAATCAACAAGAAAAGAGTAAGAAATCCTGGTAAGAATCACCATCTAAACATCTCTATAGATCTGGGTTTGATTTTTGAGTTTTGGGTTTTTAGGGTTTTAAGAAAGATGCAAAAAAAGATCACATTTTTACGTATGAAATGGTGTAAAAAGCTTAGATCTAGCCCTAGAAATCATAAACTAAAGGTTTGGACGTAAAAAGTATAGATTTTGATTGAAATATGAAGGTTTTTGATGAAAAACGAGCTGAAAAACTCGTCTAGCGAAACCGCAGTTTCACCATGCGAAACTACGTGAGAAACTGCATGCGAAACTGCGTGAGAAACTGCATGCGAAACGGCGTGAGAAACTGCACGCGAAACTGCGTGCGAAACTAGCTGAGAAACTATAGTTTCGCTAGTAAACTCCAATGAAAGTTGGACAAAGATCTCATGCGAAACTGCATGAGAAACCTAGCTGTATTTCATAGAAAATGATAGATTCGTGTGGTAATTTCCATGCAGATTATGCAACTTATTTGTTTACCTGAATTTCTCTTAGACTGATAACAATCTACTCATCAGGTGAGTTATAGATCCCCCATTTCATACATGTTTTAAACGTTTTGGGCCTATATGCATACTAAATGACCAGTTCTTTTAAAGCAAAGTTTTATGCACTATATTATATAGGAAATAGGGTTTTCTAGTGAATTCATGTTGTGCTTTTCCTATTGTGTTATGACCTTGGTAATGATGATATGTCTTGTACTATGCTGTGTTATATTATGTATAACCTAAAGATGAAAGTGAAACCCGAAGAAATGTTATTGGGTCCATAACATATACCTTTGTAAAGTAAAGGCTTGCAAGCAAATGACAAAGGAGGGCTGCATTTGTTATGCCCTCATGACAGTAAGGCCTGGATTGGCATGTCAGTAAAGTAAAGACCCGGACAGGCAGGTCAGTAAGGCCTGGATTGGCATGACAATAATGGCCTGTATGGGTATGACAGTAAGGCCTGGATTGGCATGTCGGTAAAGTCCTGTGTTCATCGTAGGCACCAATGGTGACTGGGAATTGACGAATAATAAAGAGACATAGATATCAAATAAATGAAAGTATTGATGATAAAGCAATAGTCTGGTATAGTAATGTTCGGATATGTGATAACTACATTCAAATGATAAGTTAATATATTTTACTAAAAAGTTATTTGATAAAGTAAACCTAGAATTCACTTAGCGAAGCTGACTTTTGTATGCATATTAGTTTGACAGGTGAGCTGTTGGACTTAAGTGAGTGTGGGCATGGATTCTAGAAGCTACTTGGCATCTGAAGGCTGGCATCCCTGATTAAGAAGATTACTAAGAAGACTCTTAAAGACAATTTGATGTTTTAAAGACAATGTTAATGTTTTATTTGAATTATGTTGAAATGGATTGAAACTTAATGTACTTTTCCACTGCAATGTTTATCTAAATGAATGTTTTTAATCTATGTTTTGCTGTGAATGAGCAACTGCAAGGTTTCCTAGGATCAGGGCCTTACAAGTTGGTATCAGAGTCAAAGTTTAAGCGAAATGGGTAAATTATTTTCAAAAGAAAAACCTAAACTTAAACTGAAAATGGGACCAAAGTGAGGATGCCAGTCCAAGTAGCTCCATGCCTCGAGGTAATGATATATGTTGTAAATATTAGTCGACTATGTAGTACCTTGTTACTAAGGTTAGACTTGAGGATAGAGTAATATATCATTAATCTGTTGTGCCTACCTGAATTTATGTGATCTATACATGCTTAGAATATGAATAGTAGGTTCGAGTGTTGGTATGGCTCAAGATAGGGAAGTTTAGAACATGAGAAGTTCTGTAAGTAGTTAATCACAACTGGCCATTTTTATTAAAAATTTACAAAACTTGTCATAATCCAAACTTGCCTTGAAGGACCATATTAATACCCTGAATCTTATAGGAAGTTGAGAAATGGCACCAAAGAATGCAGTTCTAGCTATGGCTACTTGGAGGAGTACTAGGGGAAGGCCCCCTACTAAGGCAAAGGAAGCAGCAAGCAAGGCTACAAGACCGGCAAGAAAGTCAACCTGGAAACCAGTTGAGAAACCGGATGGGGAGAAAATTGAGTCTGAAACAGAAGTTGAGGAGCCTACTACTAAGCAAGAAAAGCTGAAGGAAACAGTGAAAGAAGCTATTGCCCAAGAGGTGCACCAAATTCTGACTAATATGATGCCCGCTTTGTTTGCGGAGGTTGTGGAACAGGTCAAGGGTGACGATAAGAAAGATATGGTTTAGAAGAAGGTTGATAAGAAGAAGGTGGTTAAGATTGAGGAAAGTGATGATGAGGATAAAGATGATGACTCCAAGGTTGAAGAAGTGGCAAAGGGCTGTAGTTATGTGGCTTTTCAAAGGTGTAAGCCCCTAACTTTTGATGGTACCGGTAATGCTGCTGCTGCTCAACATTGGATTAGGGAAATGGAGGCAGTGTTGAGAATCAGTGAGTGCCGGGAAGACCAAGAAAGTGAAGTTTGCTTCCCATTCACTTTTGGACCCAGCACTATGTTGGTGGGATAACATTGTTGACGCCCTTGGGGAGAAGGCTGTTAAGAGGATGAAGTGGCTAGAAATGAGGAGATTGGAGATAGAGGAGTACTGGCCGGAAAGGGAACTTGATAAGATTGAACAAGAATTCGTGAGCTTAGAAGCTGGCAACATGACACACCAGGAATACACCTCAAAATTTATAAGGTAATATCAGAAGATTATAAGGCTGATGCAACCAAAAAAGCCAAAACAACCAAAGGTCTTCCTGCATGTATGCACTGGACGTACAAAGGTAGATGTGCTTCAGAAGTTTTACACACTACATCAGAAAATACTCTAAGAGTAAAATCTTCCGAAGCCAAAGTCCAAATCTTTCGAAGCCAAAGATGAAGTCTTCCGAAGATTCAGAGACAAATTCTTCCATAGCCATTTTGCTGTGAAGACTGATTTCTTTCGAAGACAGAGAAAGACATGCTTTCTCTGATCTACTTTACATAAAGCTGACACACTTTCTGCTGCAACTCTGAAGACTCACCAACTTGTATGAGTTGGTGAAAAGTCCATGCTTTTGTAAACTGTAGATTAAGTTCTTTGTCTGTAACTTCCTACTTTTGTACCTGTAAACCTTTTTGTAATAGAAAAGGATGTGAGCTATGGCATGTCATAGTCACTAGTCAAAAGGCAATCTGCCTTTTGACTTTAGATTGATCTTGTTGTCTAGATTAGTCAATTCCAACTTTCCTTCTAAGTTTTAACGGTTGTAGGATGTAGTATAAAGAGTCTCAGGTTCTTGTAATTTAGCTATGCTTTGTAACACTTGTAATAGAACTTGAGAGCAATATATAACATTCCTTGAAAACCATATTTCTGTGTTATTGTTGCTTGTTCTGTCTCGTTACTTACTTGTTTTCATTGTATCCTTATAATCAAACCCGGTTCCCTATTTGAACTGTTAAGTGTTCCAAGTCTCTCCTCATTGTGAAACTGATTGTATTTGGCACCCTTACCCGGTCCTGCAATTGGTATTAGAGCATTTCAGGCTCTTGATTGTAAGATCTCACCATCTTTAATCCTCTCAGTTTCACAGTTCACTTAACATCTCAAATGGCAGCTATCACAAAGGCTGATATGGAAACCGGTACAATGACAAAGTCCCCACTAATCACTCCTAAAGACTTTGATACTTGGTGTCAAAAAATGGAAGTCTTTACCAAGTCTTAAGACTCCAGGTTATGGGGGTCTGTTGTCGATGGACCTCATGTACCATCCACCTCTTCAGCTGCTGCTGGTGGTGGTATGATACCAAAGGAAGTGGCTGACTATTCTGATGAAGACTGGAAGATAATTGATATTGATCAGAAAGCCATGACCGCCTCCAAACTGCTCTTCCAAACTCTATCTACAGAGGCTTCAAGAAGTGCAAGACTGCCAAGCAACTCTGGAATGCACTGAAGCTGATGTATGAAGGGTCTGATGATGCAAAAGAAAACAAGAAAGACCTCTTGAAGTAGCAGTTTGAGAACTTCACATTCAATACAGGTGAAACCATGACTCAACAATACTTCAGGTATGTTGAGATTGTGGATACTCTGGCAGATGTTGGAGTAACTCTTGAGAACAAGGATGTTGTAAGGAAGTTCATGTCCTCTCTTCCCAGACAATGGACACACTATTCTGTGGTCATCAAGAGGACTGAGAACCTCAAGACCCTTACTCTCATAGAGTTGTATGGTAGCCTTAGTGGCTACCAGATGGAGATGAACATGCAAAATCCATCTCGTAACTTCAACAATCAATAGAGTTCAGCCCTTTATGTGGTTGAAAGAGATTGCAGAGAACCACAGCACCATCTCATCTGCTACCCCGAAAAATCACAAAAGGGTCCTTTTATCACCTTTCTGGAGACACAAAGGGAAGGCTACATCCCTGGAAGCCCATTCCAGGAGACAAGCTCTTCACAAGCTTTTGTGTCTTCTGATGAAAGTTCTAGCAACTTTCTCTTCACCCTTGAAGATCTAGATTGTATTCATCCAGATGATCTGGAGTATATGGAAATAGTCCAGCAGATGGCTCTTCTCACTCACAGGGCCAACAAATTCTTCAAAAGGAATGGAAGGAAGTTTCCTAGCAATGCAGCAAGTGGAAAGTTTGGGCTTGATAAAAGCAAAGTGAAGTGTTACAACTGTAACCAAATAGGACAATTTGCCAAAGAGTGCAAGGCACCAAGGTTAAATGGTGGGCAAGCACAAATAAGGCCAAACTACACTAAAGGAGCTCACTAGAATAAGAAGCCAAGACAGCAAGCCGCAGTTGCTGTTGAAGAAGGAGGCTTTGACTGGAGCTTTCAGGTGGAAGATGCATCTCCAAACCAAGCATTGATGGCAGATCATGATGAAGCCAAGGTATTGGAACATCTCTGTACACCTGAAGTATTGCTAAAGTTAATAGATACAGGTCCTATAACTTAGAGATGAGATCTGATCTTGAGTCCTTAAATATCTTAAAAGCTGATTTTAAAAGAGCTAAAAATGATCATAAACTTAACATAGAAGATCTAAAGAAAACCATTTCAACTTTTAACCATGAGCACACTAACTACAGGACTCAAATCAAAGATCTCATCTCAAAGTTAACTGAATGCCAGGCTGAGCTTGTGATCAGCAAAGCCAGGGCAGAAAAATGTGTTCTTGAAGAACAGACCTTCAAGAACATAATATCCTTATCCCTACATGCAAAAGTTTGTTATTAGAATAAGCAGGGACTGGGATCTACTGAGATAGCTCCTCCACACACTCTATTGTCTGTAAGATCTCCAAGGTGTGGAACTTGTGAAGATGAGCTTCCCCTCATAGACCCCATTATTGAAGAGGATGAAAAGGAGATAGTGAAGGATGACTCTGAGAAGAGTGAAGAAGATCATCATAAGAAGGGTCACTATGACACCCTACATAAATCCAACATCAGCCATGGACAGGAGAGATTCTTGGTTCATAAGGAACGTCTGGTCTAATATCACCAACGCGTTTTGGGCGTATTGGCTGTGGATGAGAGGAGAACTCCACAGTTAAGCGTGCTCAGGTGGCAGCAATCCAGGGATGGGTGACCTCACTGGGAAGTTTTCACCCGGGCAACCAAAAGCAAATCCGTGAGCTCCTCATGGGCAAAGCGGACAATATTGGTGGTATGAAAGGCCGGGTGTTACAGAATGGTATCAGAGCCACTCCTGTGCCGCTCGGGACGTGGGACATACCTCACCGAGGATGGTGACTTCTCGGACTCATCGAGGACGATGAGTCCAAAGGGGGGTGATTGTGACACCCTACATAAATCCCACATCGGCCGTAGACAGGAGAGATTCTTGTTTCATAAGGAACATCTGGTCTAATATCACCAACGTGTTTTGGGCGTATTGGCTGTGGATGAAAGGAGAACTCCATAGTTAAGCGTGCTCAGATGGAAGCAATCCAGGGATTGGTGACCTCACTGGGAAGTTTTCACCCGGGCAACCAAAAGTAAATCCGTGAGCTCCTCGTGGACAAAGCGGACAATATTGGTGGTATGAAAGGTCGGGTGTTACAGTCACTATTCTCCTAAGGAGAGGAAAGAGTCTGGAATGACCAAGTCAAAGAGGAAGAACTTGATCAGAAGAGCTAAGAGAAGATCAAAGAAGGCTTAAGAGATCAAGGCCATTTTTGACTCCAAGCAGAAACAAGTGTTTATTTCTGTAGGGTTTGAAGTGGTAAAGGCTGAAGACTTAACTATGAACTCTAGAACCAAGAGTTTTAGTTTAGTTCCAAACCATTCCAGCAAGAAGAAGAAGACTGGCCAGCTATGTACCACTGCTACACAGCCTGAACAATCCAACTCCAAGAGCAAGCCTCTCCCTAAGAAGCTTGTTGCATCATCTGTGAAGATGAAGATAGAGAAGGAAAGTGATCAAACTCAGTCTTGCTCTCAAAAGAAGACTCCCAGAAGGAAGCAAATGGACTTCATCATGTGTGGTAGTACTTCTCATCTGGCTAAGGATTGCATCTATAATCCCAAAAGCACTATCCACACGGTTAAAGAAAAAGCTTCTAGGAAGAAGAAGGAAAAGCAAGTTTCAAAAGCTCCAAATTGAAGAAGAAGACAAGTAATAACTTACCTTCGGAAGAAATTTTGGTCTTGGAAGAAAGGAATGCTTCCGAAGTACTAAAGCATGCTACAGTGAAAGCAAGATCTTCCGAAGGTCCAGTATCCAAAACCTCAGAAGTTATTGAAACTTCCGAAGTGTTGAAGGTCAAGTCCAATCTTCCAAAGATGGTGTGGAAGATGAAGAAAGACCTGGAGATTGAAAGTTCTTCATCAACAGCAACTAATGATCCTCAAAGCTTGAATATAGGATCTGTTACTGTTATATTGTCTTCAGATCACTTTAAAAAGCCAATGACCAATAAGGCTTGGGTTTCCAAGTGTAACTAACCACTTCTTTTTATGTAGGAACAGCTAAGGACCAAGGAAAATATGTGGATCATTGATAGTGGCTGTTCCAGGCACATGACTGGCAATGGTTCTTTGCTTCATAATTTTGAGAAAATTGATGGAGGACCAGTTGCTTTTGGAGGAGATGCGGGTGGTTACATCACTGGAAGGGGTATGGTCATAAATGGTAAGCTCACCATTGAGAAGGTAAATTTTGTTAAGGAGCTTGGATACAATCTGCTGAGTGTATCCCAATTTTGTGATCAGAGACACAACATGCTCTTTACTGAGCATGAGTACATTGTTCTCAAGCCCGGGGTGGTCATTCCTCACGAGCATATCCTACTCAGAGCCCCTAGGAAAGGAAACATGTACAAGATGGACTTGCAGAAAACATCTCCCTCAGGAGAGGTTTCTTGCTTTCTATCTAAAGCAAATAGTGATGAGTCTTTCCTATGGCATAAAAGAATGTGCCATGTAAACTTTAAAAACATGAATAAATTAATTAAGAATGATTTGGTAACTAGAATGCCAAAGAAAGATTTTACAAGTGATGATCATTGTGTTGCATGCCTGAAAGGGAAGCAACACAAAGTGTCTCACAAGCCAAAGGAAATGAACTCTATCACTACTCCCCTACACTTATTACACATGGATCTCTTTGGTCCCACCAGTGTAATGAGTTTAGGAAGGACCTCATATTATTTAGTGATCACAGATGACTTCACAAGATTCACTTGGGTCTTTTTCCTTAGAACTAAAGATGAGACTCTTGAGATCTTAGAGAACTTCATTCTGAAAATTGAGAATCAATCTGAACACAAAGTCAAGACCATAAGATATGATCAAGGAATAGAATTTAAGAACCAAATCCTTGATACATTTTGTGATGAAAAGGGTATTACAAGACAATATAATGCTAATTGGACTCCTCAGCAAAATGGTGTTGCTGAGAGGAGAAACAGGACACTTATTGAAGCTACAAGAACCATGTTGTCTGACTCTAAACTGCCCATCACCTTCTGGGCATAGGCTGTTAACAAAGCCTGCTATGTACAGAACAGAGTTTTAGTGGTTAAGACTCATGGTAAGACTCCTTATGAGCTTTGACACAAAAGGAGACCTTTTATTGTTTTCCTCAGGTCATTTGGATGTCCTTGCACCATCTTGAATACCAAAGATCAAGTAGTTAAATTTGATGAGAAGTCAGATGATGGACACTTTATTGGATACTCTTCCCAAGCTAAGGCTTATAGAGTATACAATCTTAGAACTAGAGTAGGTGAGGAGTCAGCCAATGTGACCTTCAATGAGCACACCCCTAGTGTGAAAGGTTCTAGTCTGGATTGGCTATTTGATCTTGACTTAGTTACCAACTATTTTAACAAGTCTTGTGAGAATGTTTCAGGATCTACAGATAACATATCAATAGGAGATCCTGACCTAAGATTTGAGCTGAGAAGACCAAGCAGGATTACTACTTTAGCTCCTTTGGTGACTAACCTTGCAAATGAAGATCCTATCAGCACAAGCATGACAAATTCAGCTGATACATCTGAGATGCCTTCAAATTCTAGCTCAGAGGCTCAAAACTCAGGAGAAGGAGCTTCAAATGTAGGAGGAAATGGAGGTGGTGATAGTGATTAAGAATTTCTTGATGCTGATAACTACTCCATAGAAGACAACATAAATGATGTCACATACTCATTGGATCAAGTCTCACTTGATAAGTGTGCTAATGTGGTGGGTGACACTCCATTGCCAGATCTGAATTTCTCTAATCTATATTTGTCAAATCAACTTGCATGATCCCTCAACTCAGGATCCACAAGTCACACCCCACCATAAACATCATTGGAAATGTTGATACAGGGGTGAGAACAAGAGGACAAACCTATGACAAAAATGTTTGTCTATATTCTTGCTTCTTGTCCTAAGTAGAGCCAAAGAAAGTTGATGAGGCTTTGAAAGATGGAAGCTGGGTTGAAGCAATGCAAGAGGAGCTGCTTCAATTCAAAAGATAAAAGGTTTGGAACCTATGTCCTCTTTCTCATGGGAAGACAGTCATAGGAACCAAGTGGGTTTTTAGGAACAAGAAGGATGATAGAGGACTTGTCATCAAGAACAAGGCAAGACTAGTTGTTCAAGGGTACACACAAGAAGAGGGAATTGATTACACAGATGTTTTTGCTCTTGTGGCAAGACTTGAAGCTGTAAGAATATTCCTGGCTTTTGCTGCATCCAAGGATTTCAATGTCAACCAACTTGATATCAAATGTGCTTTTCTGTATTGGGTGATTGATGAAGAGGTGTATGTCAAACAACCACCTCACTTTGTAGACCCAGATCATCCTGATTATTTTTGCCAGCTTGATAAAGCTCTTTATGGCTGCACCAAGCTCCAAGGAAGTGGTATGA
The DNA here is from genome assembly GCA_025506505.1 of Flaveria sonorensis. Classification (NCBI taxonomy): domain Eukaryota; kingdom Viridiplantae; phylum Streptophyta; class Magnoliopsida; order Asterales; family Asteraceae; genus Flaveria; species Flaveria sonorensis. Next base: position 33,557,415 of record CM046430.1, on the reverse strand, counting down.
AACACTATCTCAGTATCTCTGTCAACATGGTTATAAGAGGGGTACTATAGATGGAACTCTCTTCATCAAAGGGACAGGGAATGACTTAATGTTGGTTCAAGTATATATGAATGACATTACTTTCGGGTCAACTAATCCAAAAGTCTGCAAAGACTTTGAGAGGCTGATGAAGAATAGCTTTGAAATGAGTGTCGTGAGGGAACTAAATTTCTTTCTAGGAATTCAAGTGAAGCAAGTTGACAATGGCATCTTCGTAAGTCAGTCAAAGTATGTACAAGACTTACTTACAAGATTCAACATGACTAAATGTAAGGTTGCTAAGACACCCATAGCCAGAAACCACTCCCTAGGACCTGATCTTGAGGGGGAGTGTGTAGATGAATATCTTTACAGGGCTATGATTAGGTCTCTTATGTACCTAACAGCCAGTAGGCCTGATATCATATTTGCCACATGCATCTTTGCAAGATATCAAGCCAACCCCAAGATGTCACACCTGGTTGCTGTCAAAAGGATTCTTAGATATCTCAAAGGTGCTCCCAAGCTTGGCCTTTGGTATCCAAAGAGTTCTGACTTCAATCTATATGCTTATACAGATAGTGACTATGGAGATTGCAACATGACTGCAAAGTCTACATTTGGGGATGTCAAGTCCTTGGTGGAAGGATTGTCTCATGGTAATGCAAGAAACAATCCTATGTCTCTGCATTAACTGCTGAGGCTGAATACATTGCTGCTGCAAGTTGCTGTGCTCAAGTACTTTGGATTTAGAATCAGATGTTAGACTATGGATTCAACTTCAAAGAGACTCCCATCCACATAGACAACAACAGTGCTATCTCTATTACAGAGAATCCTGTACAGCACTCAAGGCCCAAGCACATCAACATCAGGTATCATTTGATTAGAGATAATTTTGAGGAGGGATTAATCAAACTAGTCAAAGTTAACACAAATGAACAATATGCTAATCTGTTCACTAAAGATTTTGATGAGTAGAGATTCAAGTATCTTGTATCAGCTATTGGGATGATTAACTTTGAGTAGATTTTATTAAAAACTTAAATCAACTTTATTTCTAAAACCTGTGTGTCCTAAGTTGTCTTTATCACCTTCATAAGCCTAGTTTATTTCGGAAGAAAATTTTTCATGATATTCCTTAGATTTTTTGAAAAATTTTCAAACATATTTTCCTTCGGAAGATTTCAAGTTGACTTCGGAAGAAAATTATGTTTTCAAATCAAATAACTACTTATAAGAAATTTACCATCGGAAGAAATTCTGAGAATATCTTCCGAAGCTTAAATAGGCTTCTAAGTACTTGCTTGTATTTGAAGGACAAATATCTTCCTAAAGCAATTAAGTCTCGGAAGATTTATTCTCTTTAGAATAAAACTCCCAAGTCTTAATATCTTCCAAAATCAAATTGTGTCGGAAGAAAAACCTCTACGTATTTTTTCTTCCGAAGCCAAATTTTCACAACTCTTAAGAATATATTCCGAAGCCAAATTGCCTTCGGAAGCTTTTTCTTAGAAACTTCCGAAGCTAAATTACCTTCAGAAGATTTTTAACTTCCAAAATAACTACCTTTTTGGGCACTTTTTCAGAGGTGGGACCGACATCCGGATTTCAAAGCTTATCCTTTTGCAATAACTTTGTTTCAAATCCATTTCATATATATTCTCAAACAGTTCCCCCTCTTCTCACTCTCCTCTTCATCTACATTGTTCTCTAACCTAATTTCACCCACAAACCGCCTTCGTTCTTATATTCCTTCATCACAAAGCTACTTAAAATGGCTAACCTTGACCACAAAAATCAACCCAGATTTTTCCATCCATCTTCACAGGCAACATAATCAAGTTACTCTGTTAGACTCTGAGAAAGATCCAGGTTTGTCGTTACCTTTCTTTGACCAACTACTTCACCTCCCTCACCATTGATCCTCCTCTCTATGAGGATCATTTGTTGGAGTTCTGGCGAACCTGCAAAGAGGTCCCCATGGACAGGGAGAAGGCACTGTCTGCCACAGTGTAGGGGAGGACAATTTTCATCACTCCGACCATCATAAACAGACATCTTCAGCTCGATGATGTAGAAGGTGACTTGTCCTTCCCTAAAGCTGCAGTCAACCACTCCTTTGCACAGATGGGCTATGAGGGTGACTTCTCAGTCAAAACCTTCAGGAAGGGGAAGGTCTCATCCCAATGGAAGTACCTCCTTCATGTTGTCATACACAGCTTGTCAAACAAGCATGGTGGATGGGAACAGATTCTAGAAGACCTCTCCTTCATAGTCCATGGAATGGTTCAGGGGGTCAAGTTCAGGTATAATCAATTTGTATATATCAATTTGCTTGCTAACTTGGACTCCTTAGAGTATTACATGTTCCCTAGATATGTCCAGCATATTCTCAACTATGAACTAGGCACATAGTTGAGGGAAACAGGTAATATTCTTAAATTGGGACAAATAAAGCCCGGCATCGTCAAAATAATGAGGAAGCCAACTATTGGCTTCTTTGGGGTAGAAACAGCCCTTGCCCTAAAAATGTTTGAGCTCATTGCTCAAGGTGGCAACCTAGCAGCACTAGCTAGTGTTGAACCCACACCTTCTATCTCTCAACCACACATACAGCACACAATAATCATCACCTACCAAAGAAAAACCAAGCGAACCCCTGCACATGCTATTCAGCTTGTACAGGCCCCCATATCACCAACCTTACAGGAGGAAGTGGACACTCGAGCTCCCACTTCCCCTGAGGAGCAAACCACTCCCATCTCTCATATGTTCAGTGCCGAGGTTCCTTATGCTCAGCCTGATGAGCTCACACCCCAAACAGCCTTAAGCCTTCACTCAGAGTCTCCACACTCTAGTGAACAACCTTTCGGGGAAAGTTACCATCCCCAGCCGCTGGATCTACACCAACCAATTCCCAGCCTTGACTTCTATGATGATGAAGGCATGGCATTCAGCGAGTACCATGAGTCTCTCTTCTCCACACCTACTCAAGGAGAGATGAGTACTCCTGTCTCATATAGGTCTATCCCACATCATTCACCTATCACTGAGGTAGATCTCCCTGAACCTGTTCAGGAGATCCATATGGAAGAGGCTCTCACTTCAGCAAGTGATTACATCTTTAAGACCTCAACCATGGCAACCAGGCCTTTTGACACTTCTCTTAAACCTGTCATAAGGTAGGGAAAATCCAACAGCCAAGAACAATATGCTGGTGATGAGGAGGAGGATCTTGGTCCCATTCTCTTATCCCCCGTGATTCTTCTGATGAAGATGAGGGGAGTCTGAAACTAAAGGTTCACACACTGACTAAAACTTGCACCTATTTAGTCTCTAAGATTAGTCACCTGGAATCTCAGGTGACTATCTTACAAAAGAGGGTCAATGACCAGCAACTTGAGATCACCGATCTCAAGGGCCAGCTAGCTAAGAGACCACCAAGATGAACTCAACTAGGTCTACAAGAACCTGTGAATGTGACAGACTCAACCCCCAGCTCACTTATACAAGAAGGTGATGCTACCAAAAAGGGGGAGAAAGTCCAAACAGTCACAGAACCTAGGAGTTCCTTTTAGAGTATGGACATAGAGGATTCACCACCCTCTCTTGCAATAGTACATACTCAGCAACCTCCTCAAGTCTACATGGATGTATACTCTCTCATTCAAAGTCTATTTGAGGAGGGTATACCCAGAGCCATGTCTACCCCATCTCCCCACTCTGAGAACCCAATCATAGGATGGAGGTATGACACAGAAAGAAGAGCTCTCATCATCTCTAGAACTCAGGGTCAACAAGAAACTTTCAACTTTTCAAACCTGAGTTTCTATGAGTGCATAAATCTGGTTGATCTTCCACTTGTCAACCCAAGTCAAAACAGACAAGCTAGAAGAGTAGCAAACTGGATACAAGAAAGGGTGCTAGAAGATTCAAGATGAGATCAAGATTATATAGACAGAGGATAGTAGGTGAGATCTTTGGTCAACTGGATGTTGAGGTGGACCCTGAGATTAGCTTCAAAGGGAAAACCTTGACTGAAGGTCTAGAGGTTGAGCCTGCAAACCTTGAGATAGGATCTCCTTCTGCACCCAGTACCCTCAGTGAAGCACCAGTTGGTGATGGTGCTTCACAACCACTCTCTGGCCAGAGCTTGACTGCTGAACCAAGCAATGAAGGCCAAAGCTCTCTCCACCCTGAGTCACCAAGGCCTGTGCGTGACAAAGGGAAGAGGAAAATGACCTCCGAGGAGTTAGAGGAGAAAAGAGAGAGGAAGAGGAAGCTAAGGGGAGAGAGTTCAGGAGGGTCCTCAGGCTTTATGCAAGCTGATATCCGAGCTGCCCCCAGGCCAAACACTCAAGATGATAAGTTGAGGGTAACTAGGCTAAACTACCTGGGGACCAGGAACTAAAATGTTGATGAACTCGTATCTCTCCCCTTAGAAGAGTTGAATGAGCTGGCTGACACTAAGCTGTCAAAGGAGAGGAGGGAGACAGAGGATACAGCATTGCTCCTTAAGATTAAAGAAGAAAGGAGACTGAAAAGGCTCTACAAACATGCTCCTATCCTTTCCCCAGTTCAAGAAAGTCCTGAGACATAGACTGTGGCACTGGCACAACCTTAGGTAGATTGGGAAGCTAAAAGAATGAATATGATCAACTACCTGAGTGCCATAGGACTCTATCAGGCAGCTACACTTCTTCCCTTATCCTTTGAGTACATAGAGGTTGAATATCTCAAGCAGCTAGAGGAACAAGCCACAAAAGAAAGAAAAGCTTCTAAGAGAAAGCTAAGGGAAGAAGCTGCAAGGTCAAGGGCCATCAACCACAAAAGCCAAAAGAAGTCTTAAGATAGACAAAGGATGATGAGCTTCTTAAAGATGTACGGATTCTTCGGAAGGAGGCTTGGTCCTATGTCTCTATCCACCATGGATAAGCATATAAGAGTGATCAAGCAGAAGATTAAAAGGGAAGAGCTTGTAGACTTGCATTCTCCACCAAGTCCAGCTCAACCTGAAGTTATGGTGAAGGTTGAAACCTCTAAGACAACACAACCTGATCCTAAAGCTGCATCTCAGCCAACTTCATCTTCTGATCCACATCAGGGTTCTCCTTTCTCTCCATCTGAACCTGTGAGAGAAGAGATCCCAACTAAGAGGGACATAATAGAACAATCTGGTGCTGAAGACCTGTCCTCTCAGTTGAAAACTTGAAAGAGGAGGAAAAGGATGGCTAGAAAAAGTGTTTCAAAGAAGACGAAAACCAAGGCATCCACCTCCACACCTCAGGACGAGTTAGAGCATCCTAAGGAAATGCATGAAGAGGCTGCTCAACCAACTCCTATTCAAGTAGAGCCTCTTTCCATTGGAAGAACCATCTTGTCCTGGAGTTTTGCTGTAATCTGGACAGATGGTATGTCATTAGAGATCAAGGAGGTCAAGATGTCTACTTCTGGCAAGACATGCTTGATCTTCCTCTACATGATCTCTATGACATGAGAAGATACTATAAAAGTTTGAAGGATCCTGACCAGATGATGAAGAGAGGCTTGGTCTTGATCCTAATGATGACTATCAACATCTAAAGTACTTCTTTGTTTTGGTAGCATCAGCCTAGGGGGAGTTTGTAAGGTAATATCAAAAGATTATAAGGCTGATGCAACCAAAGAAGCCAAAACAACCAAAGGTCTTCCTGCATGCATGCACTGGACGTACAAAGGTAGAAGTGCTTCGGAAGTTTTACACACTACATCAGAAAATGCTCTAAGGGTAAAATCTTCCGAAGCCAAAGTCCAAATCTTCCGAAGCCAAAGATGAAGTCTTTCGAAGCTTCAGAGACAAAGTCTTCCGAAGCCATTTTGTTGTGAAGACTGATTTCTTCCAAAGACAGAGAAAGACATGCTTTCTCTGATCTACTTTACATAAAGCTGACATACTTTCTACTACAACTCTGAAGACTCACCAACTTGTATGTGTTGGTGAAAAGTCCATGCTTTTATAAACTGTAGATTAAGGTCTTTGTTTATAACTTCCTACTTTTGTACCAGTAAACCTTTTTGTAATAGAAAAGGATGTGAGCTATGGCATGTCATAGTCACTAGTCAAAAGGCAATCGACTTTAGATTGATCTTGTTGTCTAGATTAGTCAATTCCAACTATCCTTCTAAGTATTGATGGTTGTAGGATCTAGTATAAAGAGTCTCAGGTTCTTGTAATTTAGATATGCTTTGTAACACTTGTATTAGAACTTGAGAGCAATATACAACATTCCTTGAAAACCATATTTCTGTGTTATTGTTGCTTGTTCTATCTTGTTACTTACTTGTGTTCATTGTATCCTTATAATCAAACCCGGTTCCCTATTTGAACTGTTAAGTGTTCCAAGTCTCTCCTCATTATGAAACTGATTGTGTTTGGCACCCTTACCCAGTCCTGCAAAATATAATGAAATGGCACGTCTGGTGCCTGACTTGGTGACTCCTGAATCAAAAAGGATTAAAAGGTACATACAAGGATTGCCTTTAGACATTCGTAGGGACATGGTTACTGCCTGACCTGTTACTTTTAGTTCGGTAATGGATCTCAGTGGAAGGTTGTATGATCATCGGTGGTCGGTAACAGGGGGTGAACCAAGGAAGGTTTGGAACAGCAATAGGAAGAGCTACGGAAATGGTAATTATCAACCGGGGAACAAGAAAGCAAGGGTGGACGCAAAGCAGGCGATTGTGAAGGGGATTAATGAAATCTGGGACTGTGGAAAGTGTGGAAGGAGGCATCTAGAAGAATGTTGAATGGGTAGATATGGATGCTATAGGTGTGGGAAAACTGGTCACATAGCCAGAGAGTGCCCAGAATTAAAAAGGTGCTTCAACTGTAACGAGTTGGGGCACCATAGCAGGGATTGCAGGAAAGCTAAGCCGGGGAGCTTGGGAACAAGCGGGAAGGATGACAAGGGGGATGATGGAAAGCCCAAGGCCAAGGCCAGGGCTTTCACCATGAACAAGAAAGAGGCAAGGAAGGACCCGGATGTGGTGTCAGGTATGTTTCTCGTCAATGATGTTTGTGCCTCTGTATCATTTGATAGTGGTGCCAGTAGGAGCTTTGTATCTACATCTTTCTGTGCTACCCTAGGTATTCAAACTAGGGAAATAGATGATGCTTTTGAAGTAGAAACGGCTTATGGTAAATCCATTAGAATAGCTGGGGTATTAGATGATTGCCGCATAATACTAGGAGGTCACTGTTTTCCTGTGTGATTGTTTGCCATGACCTTAGGTGGTTTTAATGTCGTACTGGGAATGGACTGGTTAGTTACTTATGATGCCAACATAATATGCCAGCAAAAGATAATTTGATTAACAGCTTCTGATGGTAGTCCAGTTACAATCTATGGCGATAACATCGGTAAAGTGCCAAGGGTCATTTCCATGATTAAGGCGGAGAAATTTATGAGACAGGGTGCAGGGCGTACCTAGCGTATGTCAATGATGTTAAAGATAAAGAAAAAGAGTTGTCAGATGTACCGGTGGTGCGTGACTTTCCTGATGTATTCCCGAAGGATCTGTCAGGAGTACCACCTGATAGAGAGATTGAATTTCAGATTGATCTACTGCCAGGAGCCCAACCTATTGCCAAAGCACCATATCTTCTAGACCCGTCCTAGATGAAAGAGCTCATGTCACAACTACAAGAACTTCTTGATAAGGGATTCATTAGGCCCAGCATATCTCCGTGGGGTGCTCAAGTGTTATTTGTAAAGAAGAAGGATGGTAGCATGAAGATGTGTATAGATTACAGAGAATTGAATAAGCAAACCATGAAGAATTGATACCTTTTACCCAGAATAGATGATTTGTTTGATCAGTTGCAAGGTGCAAGTTGGTTTTTCAGAATAGATCTTAGATTCGGGTATCATCAGCTGAAAGTAAAGGAGCAAGATATTCCAAAGATAGCTTTTCGAACGCGTTACGGACACTATGAGTTTCTAGTTATGTCATTCGGGCTAACCAATGCTCCTGTAGAATTTATGGACTTAATGAATTATGTGTGTCAACTGATGTTGGACAGATCAGTAATAGTTTTCATCGACGACATCTTAATCTACTCAAAAACCAAAGGAGACCACGCTTGCCATATCAAGGAGGTGTTAGAAACATTACGAAAGGAGAAATTGTATTCAAAGTTCTCAAAATGTGCATTTTGGATACGTGAGGTGCAGTTCTTTGGACACGTTATAAATTCAGAAAAGATTATGGTCGACCCAATAAAAGTTCAATTAGTCAAGCAATGGAGATCTCTAAAGGCACCATTCGAAATCCGTAGTTTCTTGGGATTGGCAGGTTATTATAGAAGGTTCATCAAGGACATCTCAAAGATAGCCTCCCTATTAACAAGGTTAACAAGGAAGAGCGTGGTGTTCAACTGGGGAAAGGATCAGGAGGATGCATTTCAAGAATTGAAGGATAGATTAACCACGGCGCCAGTACTAACCTTCCCGGAAGGAGATGAAGACCTAGCGGTATACCCCGATGCCTCTTACTACGAGTTAGGCTGTGTATTGATGCAAATAGGAAAGGTTATTGCTTACGTGTCCAGACAGCCGAAGGACATGGAGGTCAATTACCCGGTTCATGATTTGGAACTAGCAGCAGTGGTGTTCGTCTTGAAGATATGGAGACATTATTTGTATGGCACTAAGTGCACTATATTCACCGATCACAAAAGTCTGAAATATTTCTTCGAGCAAAAGGACCTGAATATGAGACAGAGAAGATGGTTGGAGTTAATAAAAAATTATGACTGTGAAATCCATTATCACCCGGGTAAGGCAAATATGGTAGCCGATGCCCTGAGCCGAAAAGAAGGATATGAACCAATTCGAGTGAAGGCGTATCAACTAATGACCTCAGATATTATGAGATTAATAAGTGAAGCTCAGGTGGAAGCCTTAAAGGAACCCCAAATTATGAAAGTTAGGATGGTGGGAAAAGCCGATGATCTAGTTGATAACACGTTGGGTGTGAAGACCATTTATGGTAGGATATGGGTTTTGAGGTATGCGGATTTGGGAGAGAAAATTTTTGATGAAGCACACAAGACTCGCTACTCAATACACCCAGGAGCAAATAAGATGTGCCATGATTTAAAGAAAGATTATTGGTGGCCCGGGTTGAAGAGAGGGTAGTTGCGTATGTAAATAAATGCTTAACATGCCTACAAGTGAAGGCCGAGCATCAAAGGCCCTATGGGTATGTTCAACCGTTGGAGGTGCCACAATGGAAGTGGGAACATATTAGCGTGGATTTTATTACTAAGTTGCCACGTACAACTAAGGGAAATGATGCAATCTGGGTAATAGTAGACAGATTAAGCTTATTTCTTACCAATCAGGGAAGCAATCAGTTTAGAAGAGCTCATGGAGTTATTCATCAGAGAAATAGTCACGGCATGGCATGCCTATATCAATTGTGTCAGATAGAGACACACGATTTACATCTAAATTCTGGAGATCATCTACATATACTTGAACAACTAAGAGGTCTTGATGTTCATGTTTCAGGAAGAGAGTCTGATCAATTGTTCCTCTTTTATAACCATGCTTGAGTAAGAAAGATGACAATGTATCATACCACTTTCTTGGGGCCTGATGAAGTCCATACAAAGCTTTGTCAAGCTTGAATACCCTGTGTGGATAATCAGGATCTTCAAAGCCTGGAGGCTTAGTAACATAGACTTCTTCATCAATTTTACCATATTAGAAGGCACATTTTACATCCATCTGGTAAACTGTGAACTTCTTATATGATGCATAGGCTAGAAAGACTCTAATGGCTTCAATCCTTGCAACAGGAGCAAAGACTTCATCATAGTCTATTCCTTCTTCCTGAGTATAACCTTGTGCTATCAGCCTTGCTTTGTTTCTCACAATGCCTCTGTCATCTAGTTTATTCTTGAACAACCACCTTGTGCCAATTGGATAATGGCTCTCAGGAAGATCAACTAGATTCCAGACTTTTTGTTTTCTGAATTGCTAAAGTTCTTCTTGCCTGCTTTAATCCAGGTGTTATCTTTCAATGCTGCAGTGATGTTAGGAGGAACCACTTGTGAAAGAAAGCAAGTGAACAGACAAATGTTGGTTGTTTCCCCTTGTCTTCTTGTAGTTCTATCATTAAGATCACCTATCATGTTTTCAATGGGATGATACTTGTGAATTCTGGATGTTGGTATTGATTCAACTTGAATGGATGAATCCAAGTTAGTGATGTTGGTTGATGGAGATGGAGTCAGCTGGGATGGGGAATCCACAAAGTTGTCGAAATTCTCATGTGGCTGATCTTTTGATGCTGAATTATGTTCATCTGTACCAGCTTGTATTTCTGCAGATGTAGGCATAGCATCCTTAGCAGCTACAGGTACAACTACAGATGATGTAGTTTGTTGAACTATATGTGTGGGTGGTGGTTGTTGAATGTTTTTTGTTGAATTGTGAACTTCAACTGAATGCAATGGGTCATCTCTGGAAGTAGTAATATCTACGGATGTAGAAGGAACTTATGCGGATGTAGAAGGAACTTCTGCGGATGTAGAAGGAAATTCTGTGGATGTAGACCTATTGTTTCCATCAGGATGATCTTTGCTTGTTTGAATTGGACCAGGATCAGTAGCATTTTGAGTAAGTGACTGGACTACTCTTGGTGGATCAGCTATCAATTGCACTTGACCCATGTTTGGAGGAACATAAGGATAACATGTATCCACATGACCTGTCACATTCAAATAACCTATGTTAAATGAGTTTGTTATGCATCTATATCAAACAACCAAGATGATCCTTTTACAGATTTTGGAAACAAGGATTCATTAAAAGATACATTAGGAGTTTCTTCTACAATGTTTTTATATGGAACATAGACTCTGTATGATTTAGATGTTGATGAGTAACCAACAAAGAAACCATCATAGGCTTTTTCTACAAACTTTCCTAATTGATCTTTTGTGTTTAAGATGGATAGATGACACCCAAAAGCTCTAAAATATCCTATGAAAGGTTTTCTTTTAAACGAAAACTCATATGGTGTTTTATTATGTTCTTTGACAATTAATGTCATGTTTTAAACATTACATACTGTGTTCACAGCTTCTGCCCAGAATGTGATTGGCAACTATGAATCAGCAAGCATTGTTCTTGCTACTTCAATAAGAGTTATATTTCTTCTTTCAGCAACTCCATTCTGTTGTGATGTTCTTGGTGTACTGAATTGTCTTGATATGCCTTTGTCCCTGCAAAAGGAATCTAAAATATGATTAACAAATTCAGTTCCATTATCACTTCTTAAGATTTTGATTTTTAGATCAAGTTAATTTTCAGTTTTAGTGATAAACTATATCAATGTTTCTGATGTTTCACTTTTATGTTTTAAGAAAAAGACCCATGTGAATCTAGTGAAATCATCAACAATCACCAAACAGTATTGCCTTTTTCCAAAGCTCATGACATTAGTTGGACCAAAAAGATCCATGTGCAACAGTTTGAGTGGTGTTGTGTTTGAGTTAATTATTTTGGATTTATGAGACACTCTATGTTGTTTACCTTTAAAACATGATGAACAGTGATTAGAACAATAAAATTCTTTCTTTGGAAGGCTAATGACTAAGTCATTTTTGACCAACTTATTCATGTCCTTCAAGTTAGAGTGAACCATTCTTCTATGCCATAGTTGAGATTCATCTTCTGATGACTTAGAAATCAGGCATGTTTCATTGCTTGTTATAGATGTGTTGTTCATATCCAAAACATATGTGCTGCCTTTTCTTGGTGCTTTAAGAAGGATCCAGTCTTCTGGAATTTTAAAACCTGGTTTAAGAATGTAACAATAGTTAGTATCAAAGAAAGTAGTATAGTTTTGATCATAAATTTGAGAAACACTTAATAAATTGAATTGTAAATTTTCACAGAAGTTAACTTTCTCAAATTTTAGAACACCATTGGTTACCATTCCTTCACCAATGATTTTTCCTCCCTTCTTATCCCCACCAAATGCTATATAGGAAGCATTTTTATGTTTGAAGTCATGGAGGAGGGAACAGTTTCCCGTCATGTGCCTAGAACAGCTACTGTCAACATACCACTTGTTGTCAGTCCTCCCTGGATGTTCCTGCAAAAATAATGAAATCAGTTAGTCCGTGGAGCCCAAGCCTTGATGGTCTTGGGCTTGCCATTGTTATCTAATATTGTTATTTTCTCATGAATGAGCCTAGATGACTCTAGATTGGTTTTAGATTCCATTAATTCATTATGTTTTGTTTTGGGTGAGGATGATTCTTTTGATGATGAAGATGAAGCACTATCATCTTGATTCACACTCACTTCCTCTTTCACTTCTTCTTTCATTAACTTTTTCTTTGAACTAGAGGCTGAGGCTCTTTCTGAAAAGGTTTCTGTATCCTTTGTCCTTGACTGGGGTACATGATTACCTTTTTCAAAGTGATCAAAGAAGGTATCATCTTCTTGCAACACTACCTTTTTATGAGGTGTCTTACTTTGAGATAGTTGTATCTCCTTTTTCTTTGATGAATTATCAGTAGATGTTTTTGTTGTCTTTGCATTCTTCTGCTTTTGTTATTGATTCTTTTGCTTTGGTATTTTTGATTCATCATTCTCTAAAGATTCTGAATTTGATTTAGAAGTCTCAGCTTTTTGCTTCTTAAAGACCTTTAATTTGTTCTTTTTGTTGATGAAACATTCTTGAGTGGAATGATTGTGCTTGTTGCAGATGGCACAATGCCTGTTGAAGTAACAATCTGAGGTCATATGATTTTTCATATTACAGATGGAGCAATAGCTGCTAAAGTAACACTCTTCTGTGCTATGGTTGTGCATATCACACCATTTGCAATACTTCTCTCCAGCTTCACTGTCAGAGTCAGCTTCTATCTTTGTCAGTTTCTTCATCAGTATCTTCTTTTGCTTCTTCAGTTCTTTCTCAATCTTTGCATCTAAAAGATCCTTTTGTTTACTTTTCTGGTTAGCAGTTGAATCCTCATGTATTTTTTTCTTCCGTAGATCTTCTACGGTTGAATGTTTAGGTTCTGATGATTTCTTCTTCCGCGGATGTTCTACGGAAGACTTGTTTGTCTTCATCCGTAGATCTTCTACAGCTGGTGATCTGTTGAAGTGAGACTATCTTCTTCCTCCGTAGTTCTTTTTGCTGCCTGACTTTTATGATATTTGTTGAGTTCATGAATGCCTTCATTTAACTTACCAATCCTTGTGTAAATGGTCTTCAGCAGATTTCTTTGTTTTGGTGGATAGGGCAACTTGATCATATCAAGGATTTTGGGAGTTATAGAATCAATTACCACACATTTTTCCTTACCCAAACCAACACTTTCTTGTTCATTAGGCTTATCACTATCATCTAGATTATCACAGTTATCAAGATCAAGTTCTAAGTCACTTTGTTTTGAAAATTTTGATTAAGATGAATTAGTTTCAATGGATTCATAATCCTTGTCATTTATCACTTCATTATTTTCAACTTTTGACTCAGTTTTGGTGCTAGACACAAAATGATTTGTCAAACTGTTGGTCATGGTCTCAGGTAGGGTGGTGTAATTATCATTAATTGGTGGAGCAATAGTATGATATCCCAACCCAGACTTGTTCTTTGATTCAATATGAGATTTTAAAAGTTTCTCATACTATTGTGATGATAGTTGGAATTTCTGAAGTTTTACTTCAGTTGATACATGATCTGACATGAACTTGGTTAATGAGTTGATCAAATGCTCAACTTGTGCTTTCAAATTATAATTTTCAGACATAAGTTTGTTTAAATCCTTTTGTAGTGAATTTATTTTGACTTGATAAGTTTTATGTTCTCTTTCATGAGATTCATTTAAAAGCACAGTTTCTTTGACTTTATCAGCCAATTGTTGAGCATGAGCCCTGTATCTCTCAACCTCATCAACACATAAGGAAGAACATAACCTTTCTCTTACCTCTCTGGCCATTGGTGGAACTTTGTTTTCCATATTAGCCATCAAAGCCTGATTTTCTTCTGGTACTTCCTTCTAGTACATGCTATAGTCACAAGTACCATCCTACAAAATAATCAAACTAGTTTCTTTAGAATTATTGGTACCTGTTGAAGAGCCTGTGGCCGGTGGGGATGAGTTTGTTAGTTGTGGTTGCTTGAAGCTCCTCTGATTTGCTTGTCTTGTATCTGTTGTTGATTGCTGATTGTTGTTGCATTCCCTGGAGAAGTGACCACATGTAAGACCCCGTTCCCGGAGACCTCGCAGTTGGACAATCACAGCATTTTTCATATAAAATAAATACATTTCATAAAAACATCGTCGCGGATTAAGTTATCAAAAACCATTCATGCATTAATATTTGATGTTGCTAAATAATACATCATTGTATTTTAACAGTTACAAAAAGAATCATCCAGTTGTATTACAAAACAACAATATCATTAAGCATGAATGGATGCCAGTCTTTGCTCGCCAAGTAGCCTCAACCGCGTGCCATCCCCAGCAACAAGTTACCTGCCAACTGAAAATGCATAAAAGTTAGCGTTACTGAGTGAGTTCTAGTTTTAAAATTAAAGTCCCTTGTATATATATAAAAATATCATTTTCTTAAAATACTTCCTTTTCATAAAATCCATTACTTCCGTACGTGTTCACGCATCATACATACAGCAAGATAATATTCATTATTATCTTTCATCATTCTTCTCATTTATTTCATACTTTCATCATTATCTTTCACTTTCTTCCGAACCAATGTGCAATACCCCGAACATTGTGCACGAAGCTGGTACTGGGCCTAGGGCCTATAAATAGACCCCGAACATTATGCACGAAGCTGACTCCAGTACCTAGGGCAAGCAACAAGGGTCCCGTCAATCTCTAGGATTGACCCCATGTGCATCCTTCGGGTTAGCTAAACCGCACACAGTTGAGCTGACAACCCAATGGCTGTGAACCTCCTTTCATTTGCTTGCAAGACTTTCATTCATTCATTATGTTTCACTTTTTGTTATCATTAATCTTTCACTTCTTTTATGATAATACTTTACATATACCATCATAAACACACCACGTAGAGTCATGTAATAATACGTAAAACAACAAGCCACAAACATGCATAACACCAACAAACATAACCACCAAAACATCCCAGGGCTTAGTCTTAAAATTTCTATTTCCTAAAATTTCAAGAAAATTTTCTAAGGCATTAGGCGCATGAGCACTATGTTGGGTATATGAGTACTATGCAGGCGCACGACACTTAGGCGCATGGGAAAGACTTAGGCTCATGAGGAAACTTAGGCGCATGAACACTGCTTGGGTGCATGAGCCTCACTTAGGCGCATGAGCAGTGGGTGCATGAGGTATTGTTTGGGTGCATGAACCTCACTTAGGCGCATGAGCACTTAGGCGTATGAGCAGTGGGCGCATGAGGTACTGTCTGGGCGCATGGGCAACACTTAGGCTTATGGGCAAAATTTCTTGGCGCATGAACAACTTTCCAGGCGCATGTGCACTATGTTGGGCGCATGAGCAGTGATAAATTCAAACTTACACTATTTTTCAGACCCAATCATCATTTTAACATGTTCTTACCCAAATCTAACATACCAAGCACCTAAAACAAGCATATAAACACAAAACACAACAAATCATACACAAACATACATTCAACCGTATAAACAGAGTATAAACATACGGTTAAACATGCTGAAAGGAATAAAAAGTTAGTTACATGCATTTTCAGCCCCAAAACAAGTATAAAACATAAAAACCGGGGATCTAGAACTCACCTATTGCAGCCTTCAAGCAAAACTCCTCCAAACTCGAGGGCACAAAGAGTTCAAACGCCTAAACACACCAAAACACAAAAGCGAACACAAAAGAACACATAAGAATTGGTCCCGAAGCTAAAAACTCAGCTGAAACCAAACAAAACACACAAAAACTCACCTTCAAGCCGAATCTTCTTCTTCTTCTCTCTAGAACCGATAGAAATTCTGCTTTTCTTCTCTCTAGCAGTCGAAACAGGTTGGTGAAGCAGTGTAGTGGGCGGCCATGCCCACTTTAAACATAAAATAATAATGTTTGTCCTTTTGTACACTTTAGCCCCTCCACTTATGAAACTTCTCCTTTTGCCTTTATTCTTTTCTTAATAAATTTTCGGGTGTTACAAGTCCACCCCCCCCCCAACCCCTTATAGTGGTTTCATCCCCGAAGCCTGTCACTCTTCGAACAGTTGTGGGTAATGTTGTCTCATCTCCTCCTCAGTCTCCCACGTAGACTCAGATCCCTTCCTGTGCCTCCACTGTACTCGCACCAGTGGAACCACTTTATTTCGTAATCTCTTCTCCTTTCGGTCAATGATTGCCACTGGTTGCTCTACATAGTTGAGCCGTTCATCCACTTCAATGTCCTCCAGTGGTACAATCATATCTTCATCAGCTAGGTATTTTCTCAAATGAGATACATGAAATGTTGGATGAATCCCACTTAACACATCGGGTAGCTCCAACCTATAGGTCACCTCTCCTACTCGAGCAATGATTCGGAAAGGTCCTATATATCTCAGGCTCAGCTTACCCCTCTTTCTAAACCGAATGATCCCCTTCCATGGTGAAACCTTTAGCATAACTTTATCACCCACCTTGAATTCAATCGGTCTACGCCTGTTGTCAGCATACGACTTTTGCCTATCTTTTGCCGCCTTCATAAAGGCCTTGATCCTTTCCAACTTTTCAATCATAGCCTCGATTACTTCAACGCCTCCCAACTCCTTCGGTCCGATGTCACCCCAACATACGGGCATTCTACAATTCCTACCGTATAGCATCTCATATGGTGGCATACCAATGCTGGCATGGTAACTGTTGTTGTATGAGAATTCAGCTAACATTAAGTGTTTATCCCAACTTCCTCCAAAATCAATGACGCAGGCTCGGAGCATATCCTCAAGTGTCTGTATAGTTCTTTCTGATTGACCATCTGTCTTAGGATGGTAAGTCGTACTGATATGCAACCTCGTACCCATTGCATCATGGAATCTCTTCCAGAACTTAGATGTAAATCGAGTGTCACGGTCAGACACAATTGACACTGGTACACCATGATGGATCACAATCTCCTTGATGAACAGATCTGCTAATCTTTCAGATGAATATGTCTCACGGATCGGTAGAAAGTGAGCACTCTTCGTCAAATGATCAACTATCATCCATATGGCATCGTACCCCCTTGTTGTACGTGGTAACTTCATGATGAAGTCCATGGTGATGTGCTCCCATTTCCACTCGGGTATATCCAAAGGTTGGATCTTCCCGTATGGCTTCTGATGCTCCGCCTTCACTTGCAAGCAAGTAAGGCACTTGCTCACATACTCCGCTACATCGCGCTTCATACCCGGCCACCAGTAATCTTTCTTCATATCATGATACATCTTTGTAGCACCGGGATGAATAGAGTATCGAGTCTTATGAGCTTCATCTAATATTTTCCCCCGTCGGTCTCCATAACGAGGGATCCACATCCGCCCAAAGCGGGTTATAACTCTGAGAGTGTTTTTGCCCAACTTCGTGACTAGTCCCCTCATCCTTTCATATTTTAGGTGATCTTCTTTCAGCACCTCCTCTTGGAATCCCTTGACCTGTTTCATCACATCGGAGGTCATCACCAACTGGTAAGCTTTCACCCGGATTGGCTCGGGTCTCTCCTTTCGGCTAAGAGCATCTGCAACTACTTTGGCCTTGCCCGGATGATAGTGGATCTCACAATCATAATCCTTGATCAATTCTGGCCACCTTCTTCTCAAAGAAGTATTTCAAGCTTTTATGGTCAGTGAAGATAGTGCACTTCATCCCGTAC
This sequence comes from Flaveria sonorensis, assembly GCA_025506505.1. Taxonomy (NCBI): domain Eukaryota; kingdom Viridiplantae; phylum Streptophyta; class Magnoliopsida; order Asterales; family Asteraceae; genus Flaveria; species Flaveria sonorensis. The sequence goes on along the minus strand of CM046430.1, from coordinate 33,539,495 downwards.
AAGTAGTGCCTCCAAATCTTCAACGCAAAGACCACAACCGCTAGCTCCAAGTCATGAGTAGGGTAATTAGCCTTGTGAATTTTCAACTGTCGGGACGCATAGTCTATTACTCTACCCCTCTACATTAGCACCCAATCCAATCCTGAATAAGAAGCATCAAATAGACCACTAAGTCTTTGCTCCCTTCAAGCAATGTCAAGATAGGAGCTTGAGTCAATCTCGTCTTTAACTCCTCAAAAGCATTCTCCTATTCCAGACCCCATACAAACTTCACGTCCTTACTGGTCAACTTGGTCAATGGTGAGGCTATCTTGGAAAAGTCATGGATGAACCTCCTGTAGTAGCCCGCCAAACCCAAGAAACTGCGGATATCGGATGGCGTCTTTGAAGACTTCCATTGCATCACCGCCTCAACCTTTACCGGGTCTACCATTATCCCTTCGAAATTTACCACATGACCCAAAAACGGAACTTCACGCAACCAAAAAGCACACTTGGAGAACTTAGCGTACAGCGTCTCTCTTCTGAGTGTCTCCAATACTTCACGAATATGACTGGCATGTTCTTCTTCGCTCTTCGAATAAATCAGAATATCATCTATAAACACAATCACTGTTTTATCCAACATCGGCCGACACACCCAGTTCATCAAATCCATAAGGGTAACTGGCGCGTTAGTTAGACCAAAGGACATAACGAGAAACTCGTAGTGTCCGTAAAGCGTGCGAAAAGCTGTTTTGGGGATATCTTACTCCTTCACCTTCAATTGATGGTAACCAGATCGAAGGTCTATTCTCGAGAACCAACTGGCACCTTGGAGCTGATCAAACAAGTCATTAATTCTTGGTAGCGGATATCGGTTCTTCACCGTCAACTTGTTCAACTCACGTTAGTCAATGTACATCCTCATACTACCGTCCTTCTTCTTTACAAACAAGACTGGAGCACCCCAGGGAGAGATACTCGGCCGGATGAAACCCTTGTCCATCTACTCTTGTAACTGAACCATCAGTTCCTTCATTTCCGATGGAACCAATCGATACGGTGCTTTGGCAACAGGTTGAGCACCAGGTATTAAATCGATCTGGAACTCGATCTCTCGGTCCGGTGGCACACCTGGTAAATATTCTGGGAACACATCTGGAAAGTCACATACAACTGGTACGTCGGCCAATTATGGTACTGACACATCCACATCCTTCACGTAAGCCAGGTAGGCACTACATCCACGCTTCATGCACTTCTCGGCCACCACCATCGAAATCACCTTCGGAACCGTAGCAACTCGGTCATCATAGACCGTCACCGAACTCCCATCAGGCGCTGTAAGTTGGATCATCTTCTTGCGACACATAATATTTGCCTCATAGGCTGCTAACCAATCCATCCCTAGAACTACATCAAATCCACCTAAGGGCATCAAAAGAAAATATAGCAGAGAACCTATGGCCTCCAGTTCTATGTCACAATCCTCTATCAAATTAGAAATCCTGGTAGACTTACCAATGGCAGTTTCTACATCGAAGGGCTCATCAATGCTTCTACTACTAACGGGCAACTTAGCACAGAAGCAGCAGAATTGAAACTCCTACTAGCACAAGAATCAAATAACACAGAGGCACAAGTTTTGTTTACTAGGAACATACGTGACATGACATCGGGGTCCACTCTAGCCTCCTCCTGGGTCATCATGAATGCTCTAGTGCTTGCCCTCTGCCCTTCATTCTCGGTCCCCTTCTTCGCCCTAGAACTTTCAGCCCTCGGCTTCTTGCAATCCCTGCTCATAGGACCTTCTTCACCGTAAATGTAGCACCTCCTCGCCTTACAATCTCTTGCCTCATGACCAGGCTACCCACATTTGAAACAAACATTTAGTCCCCACTTGCATTCTCCCGTATGTTCCTTCCCGTACTTACCACACCGCTTCATCCCCGTACCTGCCAACACTTCCCTCCGATCATCCACCCTTGCCTTCTTGTTGTTCGGGGTGAAACCACCACGACCAATTCATTTCCTGTCCCAGTTCCTATCACCACCACTCTTCTTGCTCACCTCCACCACTGTCGCTTCTTCTCTTTCATCATATAGCCTCCCAGCCAGATCAACCACTGACCTAAACGTACTCGGTCGGGCAGCAATCATGTGCCTGTGGATATCTGCTGGCAATCCCTGGATATACCTCTTGATCTTCCTCGACACCGGCGTTACCTGATCTGGCACCAGTCTTGCCATCTTATTAAACTTCATTGTGTATGCTAGTGTGTCATGGTTCCCGCCACTAACTGCAAGAACTCCCTCTCTATCTTGTCAAGTTCTCTATGAGGACAGAACTTGTAACAACCGACCTCCAGGTCATAACCCTAACCTTTAACCCCTCCCACATCATTATCCATGCAGTTAATATTAATGCAATATCACTATTACTATTACAATCAGTGTTATTATTATTATTGCTATTATTGTCATTTTTGTTATTTCATGTGCCATTTTGCATGAATTTGTCAGTTCTAGCCTTAGCATAGAATAATTTCGCGTTCCGGGAAAGTTAATTTGTCACCCTTGCAATTGAATTTTAATTGACACAATTAAAGTGTGTGCATACACACACAATTCACGGTTGAAACATATATATATACAGGCTTAACGTTTAACAATTAACAAGTGATACCATCTAAAATACTACCCAACACCACAAAAAAATACTACACAATACCATTTTTACAATTAAAATTTAAAAATAATACCCCCACTAGATGCCAAAAGCGGCCGCCCCTCTCCACGTATCCTCTCTTCTCCTCTCCACTACACACCACCACTTCTATCCCCCATTCCTCTTGCATGCATTTCCTTACAACCCACAAACACACTCCTCTCATTTCTCTCCCTCTCCACTCGATTTCACCTGCAGAAAACACACACATTAACCATGGTTCCTCTCCATTCCAGCCCTCCAAATCGAAGAAACAACCGCAACCATCATCGGCCAAGCCTCAACAAGCAAGAAGGTGCTACCTTGTGAACTTTGGTGCTCGGTCCTTGCAACTTCGACATTCTCCAGCCTTTGTTTGAGATCCCCAGATCATTCTTGTCCCTCTACACTCTCCAAATCGTGAACCACACAAAGAGTAAGGTTCATCACACCCGAAACAAGCTATGTCATGTGTTTTTCCTTCTTTAATCTACCAAAAACCTTACATTCTTTATTCTAACAGAAACTTACTGCTATCACCTTGTTCTTGAGGAGCTTCTAACATCCCTGAAGGTATCTTATTTGATATATTGGTCATTCTATGGGTGGAACATGATTTACACCTAGAAAACCCTCTTTTGGGTGACTTTGACACCCATGAACTTTATGTTTTGTAACCCTTCGTAACCAAAGCTTGGGATCAGCTTAGAAATGATTTTTAAACCTTCTAACAACCTGTTTTGAAAGTTACTAAATGATTTGGTGGTGAATGGGTACAACTAATATGTTACACATGTGTAAAGGACTAAAATGGTAAAAATCTCCCAAATACAAGCTTATATTATGGTTACATGGTAGATCCATGTATTAGAACTTATTTTCAGTAGGTTTTGGATGTTATTGGGCATATTAAATGTTGTCAAAAGCTGAATATTAAAATAGTAGGGATTATAGGCATTTTGGACTTATTCGGGGATCCGAAAAGGTGGTAAATTGACTTGAAAACATGTGGACATAGGGTATAACCATGTTAAAAGGAATTACAGGCTCTAAAAAGGTTAAAAAAAAGTGAAATTGGTCCAATTTGTGGTTAAATGGGTCTAAGAACAATTTAAATGAAATTTTTAGTTAAAAACGGGCCTTAACCGAGTGATTTTTGGAAGAAATTCATGGAAATACAAGAATAAACCTAAAATCTATGGGAAACTTGTTATTTCAGTAAGATTAGAACTTTAAGACTTAAATATGGTGAAAAATTGGTCAAACATGATTTCGAGCGATCGGTTTCGGGTAAAAACGCGCTTTAACGGGTCGAACTTAAAAACGAGACTTTCAACAAAAAGGGCTTAAGAATACATTCTTAACACTAAAAACTTATTAAAAGTCCTTAATATAATAATTCAAGTTTTAAGACATAAAATTATAAGGTTTAATACTTAACCGTTAAAAACCCCCGGTTTCACCGTAACCGGTAACGTAAAAACACATGTTTACCAACTAAATTCTAGAGTTCTAAAAATTGGAAGTTTAACTTGATTAAGATGTATTATTTAACTCCAAAATCTGTTATTTTGTCAAAAAGGCCATTAAATTTAAAGAAACAAACTTTAGGGTAGAAATTGTAAAATTCTGAAACTTGAGGGGCTAAACTGTAAATTCTGCCAAAACTCCATAGAACAACCCTATGAACATGTAATCACTTGGTAACTTAATTTAACTGGTATCCAAGACCTAATAGTGTAAAAACCTATAATTATCCATAAGAAACCATGACTTACTATAAAAGGAAACTTTCTAATGCAAGCCTTGGCAAATCTAAACTAGTTGAACATTTAACCCCTTAACACATTATTATCTACCTCGTTTGACCTTAGAATTAGTGGCTCAAAACTTAATCTTGTTGGTAGGGTGCTAAACTTGAAACCTTCCCGGTACACGAAGAACCCGTTACTTGAAGCTCTAAGGTGAGTTCTAGTGTCCCCTTTTTACTACTGTTTTTGGGGTGAAGCATGCTCCGTTTAAACTGAACTTTTCTATGCTATAATATGCTGATATATGTTGTGGAAATGTTAGAACCTGCTTTTACTTTTATCACGATCATTAATTCTTGTGTGAACCGCTTGTTTTATATGGGTAGATCTACTTGGGGAATCCCCCACACACAGTGCCTTCCTTGATGAACGGGAAGGGTACCACACTGAGATCCTGCGGGGTCGTTTGTGGCATGTGACAAGTTTTAATAAGATACTAAGGTGAACCATCCGGTAGGTATGGTCCACCATATGAGGCTCAGTTCTTCCCTCGGGATTAGCCGGTGTAACATAACTTTAGAAGAGGCTAGCCGGGACTGAGTGCAGGGTTGATTGTGATCCCCACAACAATGATACTATGATTTATGATTTTTAAAGCAAATGTGGATTCTTTTGAATCCTTTTGTTTTTGAACTTTAAGCACTTGAATTCACCAACTTTTTAGTTGACACAAATTTCTTTTGAGCATGTTTCAGGTAATCCTTGAAGGGAGTCTAGCTGTGTAGAAGACTTGACCTAGCACCGTGACCCATGGCATTGACTTGTTCTTATTTTCAAACAATTTGGGCTTATTTTTATTTACTACTATTGGGAACAATTTGTACTGTTGAATCATGCACTCGTATGGGTGGCTAGACCCACATCTAGCCCGTTATTTCTTTAAACTGTAATGCCATGTGATGTTCTCTCCTTTTGTGCTCTTACGATGGTTTGTTTCCGCTGCCATATTTTATTACTAGTCTGTGATGTCCCACCCTACCTGGGCCCGGGGTGTGACAGATTGGTATCAAAACCAAAGGTCTAGAGAAGTCGGGAATGCCATAGTAGACCCTAGGCTACAACCCTGATACCTTAGGACCGTCCTCATGGAAAGTGTTGGGATGATTGGGTTGGGTAAATTGATGATTACACTTGATCAACGTAATCACGAACTTACCGGACGCGTAAATTCCAGCATGGACAGTTAGGCAATAATTGGACTTTTGTTTGAATGTTATAATTCTTAAAAATTTTCTTTGAGTGGTTTAAGGGTTTTCCTAAAATGAAACTACTTTATATGTTAATTATTTGAAGAAACTAAGGATCGATGATACTATTGACAACTGATACCTCTGGTATTTGATACTGTTGGGATATCTGATACTATTGCCATCACTACTACTATAAGTACTATTATTATTGCAATCATGAGCTATGAGAAACCAAATTACTCATGATATTTCTTACAGGACATCGAGGCTATGGCTGACAAGGGGAAGGCACCTACGTACCCGACTGACGGTACTGCACCAGCTGGGAGCCCTAAGAGGGCGAAGCCGCGGACGGAGTATGAAGAATACTTGAGAAGATACGGACACCCGGGCTGGATATCTGTTACGTCTGATGACACTGAGCCATCGGAGGACTCTTCCTCGACATCTCCCTCCAGGAGCCGGACGCGCTCCTAGTCACCGCATGTCGTAGCTCCTTCACGCTCACCTATCCCACCTATCGGGAATAGGGGTGCACGTGTTATCACCCACCCACGCAAGAGTACTAGGCCAGGACCCTCAGTCTCCTTCAGGATGCCACCTCCTCCTCCGCCACTTGTTAGGACATCGACACCTGCACCACCGATGATTGACCCGCTCCAACACCATCCACGTGATGAGCACTGGATGCCACTGAGGCACAGCGTGTATGATGGCCCTAGTGTGCTAGCTGGTGACTGGTACTCCCAGTCTAGCCGCCGGGAAAGTGACATAGGACCTTCTGATGCTGCATTGGACGAGATTCTGAAGACCGTCCGTCGTCACGAGCTGACACTCCTGCACACCACTCGGACCTCCCAGTCCACCCAGTTTCAGGCCATGATGGCGTCATAGGGAGTCCAGCGGTTGGAGCAAGAGCGAAGGAAGAAGAACTCAGGGTGGCTAGGGTGGCTGAAGAAGAAATGGATGTGAGAGCAAGGGGGAAGATGTGGGATTATCTGTCTCTAAGACAGTTGAAGGAAACAATTTCATTATTATCAGACACTATTATTATTATGTATTATAGGGGTGATGGCACCTTCCAAATTGTAAGTGTTTAACTCTAATACCTTTCTATTTTGCTGATACCATTAACCCTATCTATCTATGAAACTATTTCTTATGGTGTTGATTCTGCAGGGTAATTTGTATTGAATTGAAATGTGATATGTCATGCGTAGGAATTTTGTCTTGCAATCTTTTTGGGTTGAACTGCCTTAAATTAATTTAATGGAACATATTAAAGGTATTTAGTGGTGCGTATATTACACACCCTCCTATTAGAATGTGGTATATTAGGACAAGTGATGCATGGGCTGTTGAAACCAAAATCTATGAGATACTAAACAAATTTATCTGTGATGCTACCAGAATGCCGACCAGACAAGGAACCCATATTGGAAGATCAGGAGCTACGAGTGGTCGTCATGAGGAAGCTAGACCAACCAGCAACCAACCCCTTACTCGACCAGGAGCTCCCCGTGGAGGGTATGTCAACCAGAGGAACGATAAGAGAATTGCCAACCTCGTAGCACAACAAATTGCTAACGCTATCCCGACCATCATCACCCAAATTAATGCGGACCGGAATAACCCCAGTTGTAATGGTGGATCTGGGAGCAATGAGGGCAACAATGAGGAAGTTGAAGCACTAAGGAATGGATGCTCCTACAAGACCTTCATGGCGTGCAAGCCGAAGGATTTCTATGGTACCGAGGGTGCGATTGAGACGTACCGATGGATTGACGAAATGGAAGCCGTCTTAGATATCAGCGAATGTAAGATGGAACACATGGTGAGGTATGCTTCCCAGTCACTCAATGGATCAGCACTGGAATGGTGGAAGACTGTTACACAACCCCGGGGAAGAAACGCTGCTAACCAAATAAGTTGGACCGAATTCAGGGAATTGATAACCAACAAATACTGCCCCATCAATCAATTGGAGAAACTGGAGTTCGAATTTCTGAGCCTGGAAATGAAAGGCCCGAACTGCACCGAGTACATCAACCGCTTCTTAGCCCTGGCTCGACTGGTGCCACATCTGGTGACACCGGAATCCAAGGGCGTAGCACGTTTCATCTGGGGACTACATCCTAGAGTCAGGGGTATGGTTCGATCCTCTAGGCCCCTAACCCTGCAAGCTGCGGTCGACTTCACCAGTAGCTTGACCGATGATCTAGTCAGGGCTGGATGGACTGAACAAAACAGGATAGAGGAAAGGAGGAAGCCGATGGGTGAGAAGAGAAAATGGTTTGAGGGGAAGAAGGCAATTGGTAGCAGCAATGGGTCAAACAAGAAGAGTTTTGAAGGTATGAGGCGCGAAGACCAGGGTGGAAGGACTCGGAAGCTATACTCGGGAACAAGCCCATTCTGCAACAAGTGTAAACTGCATCATCAAGGGGAGTGCAACCCGATGCCCTGCTTCTGATGCAAACGACCGGGTCATCTGATCAAGGATTGTACGTATGTGCCAGGTAAACAATGCTATGAGTGTGGAGATCCAGGACACATGAGGAATAAGTGTCCTAAGCTGGGGAGAGATAAGGACACCAGACCCAATAAGCCTAAGGGACGAGCATTCGTGATGGATCCAGCCGGTGCTCGTAAGGAACCTGATGTGGACAATGGTACGTTCCTTATAAATAATCATCCTGCTACCGTTCTATTTGATACTGGAGCAACTGCTAGTTTTGTCTCTAGCACTTTTAGGCCTTTGATTGACTTGAGTGCATGCGTCCTGACTGATACGTTTACCGTAGAGTTAGCTAACGGTAACATCTTAGAAACTAATGAAGTCATGATAAACCTGATGCCTATTAAGCTAGGAGGATTTGATATGGTTGTTGGCATGGATTGGCTGGCTAAGAATAGAGTCGAAATCGTGTGTGATGAGCGCCTACTTAGGATACCATTGAACGATGGGAAGGTGTTAGTTGTTCATGGTGAAAGATGTAACACGCTATATCCTATGATATCCCATTTGAAGGCAACCAAGAGTCTTGTGAAGGGATGCCCAGCTTTCATAGTTTACGTGATGAAAGCCAAAGAGAAAAATAAGATTGAGAATATTCAAGTCGTTTTGGAATATCCGGAAGTATTTCCTGAAGACCTACCGGGACTCCCTCTGACTCGTCAGGTTGAATTCCAAATAGACCTATTGCCTGGTGCTGCACCGGTAGCCAAAGCACCGTACCGACTTGCCCTCCCGAGATGAGAGAACTAATGCTACAAATCCAAGAGCTACTCGACAAGGGGTTTATATGACCAAGTGTGTCTCCATGGGGTGCCCTGGTGCTATTCGTGAAAAAAAAGGATGGGACCCTACGTATGTGTATCGATTACCGGGAACTAAACAAACTGACAATAAAGAATCGTTACCCTCTTCCGATAATCGATTACCTATTAGATCAACTGCAGGGGGAAAGTTACTTCTCCAAAATAGACTTAAGGTCAGGGTACCATCAACTGAAGATAAGAGAGGAAGATATCTCCAAAACAGCCTTTAGAACTAGATATGGACATTATGAGTACCTGGTTATGCCCTTTGGACTGACTAATGCACCAGCGGCATTTATGGATCTCATGAACCAAGTGTGCCGCCCATATCTAAACAAATTTGTGATTGTATTTATCAATGACATCCTGACCTACTCCCGTGGAAAGGAAGAGCATGAGAAGCACCTTAGGGTGATTCTCGAGTTGCTCAAGAATGAGCAACTATATGCCAAGTTCTCCGAACGTGAATTTTGGATACGGGAAATCCAATTCCTAGGGCATGTCGTAAACGAAGACGGAATTCAAGTGGATCCTTCAAAGATAGAGGCCATTAAGAATTGGAGAATTCCGGAAACTCCTACCGAGATAAGGCAATTCCTTGGATTGGCCGGATACTATAGAAGGTTTATCAAGGACTTCTCGCGTATTGTACAACCGTTAACTGCCTTGACCAAGAAGAATGTGGCTTTTGAGTGGGAACAAGAGCAAAACGAAGCATTCGAAACACTCAAGGAGAAACTATGTAGTGCACCCATCCACGCCCTCCCAGAAGGAGTTGAAGACTTCGTGGTCTATTGCGACGCCTCACATCAGGGACTGGGATGCGTGCTAATGTAGCGTAACAAGGTAATTGCTTATGCATCCAGACTGCTGAACGATCATGAGAAGAACTACACAACACATGATCTAGAATTAGGTGCCGTGGTATTTGCATTCAAAATATGGAGGCATTACCTCTATGGCACGAAGTGCATCATTTACACTGACCATAGAAGTTTGCAACACATTCTTGATCAGAAAATGCTAAACATGCATCAGAAAAGATGGGTTGAGCTATTGAATGATTACGAGTGCGAAATCCGCTATCATCCCGGCAAGGCCAATGTAGTGGCGGATGCCTTAAAGAAAGAGAAAAAAAACCCTTCGTGTCCGTGCCTTAAGGATGAGTGTGAATACTGACCTTATTGTGAGACTAAAAGAAGCTCAAGGTGTAGCGCTAAAGGAAGATAATTTAGCAGGGGAGTTGTTAACAGGAATGGAGAAGCGGTTAGAACTGAGCAACGATGGTATATATAAATATGAAGGAAGAACATGGGTATCAAAGTACGGGGGAATTAGAGAGGTGATCCTAGACGAAGCCCATAAATCTAGGTACTCGATTCACCCCGGAAGTGACAAAATGTACCAAGATCTAAAGGCACTTTTCTGGTGGCCTGGAATTAAGAAATCAATCGCCGTATACATTGGGAAGTGTTTAACGTGCGCCATGGTGAAGGCTGAAAATCAAAAACCGTCAGGAACGTTACAACAGTCTGAAATTCCAGAATGGAAATGGGATAACGTCACAATGGATTTTGTTACAAAACTACCCAGAACTTTCAGGGGACATGACGCCATCAGGGTAATAGTTGACCGGTTAACCAAATCGGCTCACTTCTTGCCGATTCGAGAGGACAAAGACCTGACGAAGCTGGCCCAACTGTACATCGATGAGATAGTGACCAGGCATGGGGTGCCAATATCAATCATCTCCGACCGTGATAGTCGTTTCACTTCTTGTTTCTGGAAGTCACTCCAGTGGGCCCTAGGAACCCGTCTGGATTTAAGCAGTGCTTACCACCCACAAACTGACGGTCAGAGTGAAAGAACCATCTAATCCTTGGAAGATATGCTAAGGGCTTGCGTGATTGACTGTGGAGGGAACTGGGATAACCATCTTCCTCTAATAGAGTTCTCCTAAAACAATAGTTATCACGCAAGTATAAAAGCAGCTCCCTATGAAGCCCTATATGGCAGGAAATGCCGATCACCGTTGAGTTGGAATGAGATCGGGGATAGTCAAGTAATGGGACCCGAAATTGTGATAGAGACCACCAATAAGATATTTAAAATTAAGGAGCATTTAAGAGCTGCCAGAGACCGTCAGAAGAAATATGCTGACAGAAGGCGAAAACCTTTAGAGTTTCAAGTGGGTGACAGGATAATGCTAAAAGTAGCACCATGGAAGGGGACTGTGAGGTTTGGAAGAAAAGGAAAGCTAAGCCCGAGATATATAGGACCATTTGAAATACTAGCGAGAATTGGCCCCGTGGCATATCAATTAAAGCTACCGCAGGAACTAGGCCACATACATGACACCTTCCATGTGTCAAATTTGAAGAAGTGCATGGTAGACAAAGCCATGGAGTTACCCCTAAGGAAGCAAGGATTAATGACAAGTTGAACTTCATGAAGAGCCTGTAGAGATTACTGACCAGCTGGTCAAGAAACTCAGGCGAAGTCGCATACCCAAGGTCAAGGTAAAATGGAATTCTAGGCGAGGACCTGAATTCACTTGGGAGCGAGAAGACGAGATGAGAAAGAATTACCCACATCTCTTCACACCCACCCGTTTCGGAACTTATCGAAGCTAAATTTCGGGATGAAATTTCCTAAACGGTGGGTGAATGTAACAACCGACCTCCAGTTCATAACCCTAACCTTTAACCCCTCCTGTATCATTATCCATGCAGTTAATATTAATGCAATATTACTATTACTATTACTATCAGTGTTATTATTATTATTGCTATTATTGTCATTTTTGTTATTTCATGTGCATTTTGCATGAATTTGTCAGTTCTAGCCTTAGCATAGAACAACTTCGCGTTCCGGGAAAGTTAATTTGTCACCCTTGCAATTGAATTTTAATTGAAACAATTAAAGTGTGTGCATACACACACAATTCATGGTTGAAACATATATATACAAGCCTAACGTTTAACAATTAACAAGTGATACAATCTAAAATACTACCCAACACCACAAAATAATACTACACAATACCATTTTTACAATTAAAATTTAAAAATAAAACCCCCACTAGATGCCAAAAGCAGCCGTCCCTCTCCACCTATGCTCTCCTCTCCTCTCCACTACACACCACCACTTCTATCCCCCATTCCTCTTGCATGCATTTCCTTACAACCCACAAACACACTCCTCTCATTTCTCTCCCTCTCCTCTCGATTTCACCTGCAGAAAACACACACATTCACCACGGTTCCTCTCCATTCCAGCCCTCCAAATCGAAGAAACAACCGCAACCATCATCGGCCAAGCCTCAACAAGCAAGAAGGTGCTACCTTGTGAACTTTGGTGCTCGGTCCTTGCAACTTCGACATTCTCCAGCCTTTGTTCGAGATCTCCAGATCATTCTTGTCCCTCTACACTCTCCAAATCGTGAACCACACAAAGAGTAAGGTTCATCACACCCAAACAAGCTATGTCATGTGTTTGTCCCTCTTTAATCTACCAAAAACCTTACATTATTTATTATAATAGAAACTTACTGATATCACCTTATTCTTGAGGAGCTTCTAACATCCCTGAAGGTATCTTATTCAATATATTGGTCATTCTATGGGTGGAACACGATTTACACCTAGAAAACCCTCTTTTGGGTGACTTTGACACCCATGAACTTTATGTTTTGTAACCCTCCGTAACCAAAGCTTGGGATCTGCTTAGAAATGATTTTTAAACCTTCATAACCTGTTTTTAAAGTTACTAAATGATTTGGTGGTGAATGGGTACAACTAATATGTTTACACATGTGTAAAGGACTAAAATGGTAAAAATCTCCCAAATACAAGCTTATATTATGGTTACATGGTAGATCCATGTATTAGAACTTATTTTCAGTAGGTTTTGGATGTTATTGGGCATATGAAATGTTGTCAAAAGCTGAAAAATTAAAATAGTAGGGATTATAGGCATTTTGGACTTATTCGGGGATCCGAAAAGGTGGTAAATTGACTTGAAAACATGTGGACATAGGGTATAACCATGTTAAAAGGAATTCCAGGCTCTAAAAAGGTTAAAAAAGTTAAATTGATCGAATTTGTGGTTAAATGGGTCTAAGAACAATTTAAATGAAATTTTTAGTAAAAAACGGGCCTTAACCGAGTGATTTTTGGAAGAAATTCATGGAAATACAAGAATAAACCTAAAATCTATGGAAAACTTGTTATTTCAGTAATATTAGAACTTTAAGACTTAAATATGGTGAAAAATTGGTCAAACATGATTTCGAGCGATCGGTTTCGGGTAAAAACGCGCTTTAACGGGTCGAACTTAAAAACGAGACTTTCAACAAAAAGGGCTTAAGAATACATTCTTAACACTAAAAACTTATTAAAAGTCCTTAATATAATACTTCAAGTTTTAAGACATAAAATTATAAGGTTTAATACTTAACCGTTAAAAACCCCCGGTTTCACCGTAACCGGTAACGTAAAAACACATGTTTACCAACTAAATTCTAGAGTTCTAAAAATTGGAAGTTTAACTTGATTAAGATGTATTATTTAACTCCAAAATCTGTTATTTTGTCAAAAAGGCCATTAAATTTAAAGAAACAAACTTTAGGGTAGAAATTATAAAATTCTAAAACTTGAGGGGCTAAACTGTAAATTCTACCAAAACTCCATAGAACAACCCTATGAACATGTAATCACTTGGTAACTTAATTTAACTGGTATCAAAGATCTAATAGTGTAAAAACCTATAATTATCCATAAGAAACCATGACTTACTATAAAAGGAAACTTTCTAATGCAAGCCTTGGCAAATCTAAACTAGTTGAACATTTAACCCCTTAACACATTATTATCTACCTCGTTTGACCTTAGAATTAGTGGCTCAACACTTAATCTTGTTGGTAGGGTGCTAAACTTCAAACCTTCCCGGTACACGAAGAACCCATTACTTGAAGCTCTATGGTGAGTTCTAGTGTCCCCTTTTTACTACTGTTTTTGGGGTGAAGCATGCTCTGTTTAAACTGAACTTTTCTGTGCTATAATATGCTGATATATGTTGTGGAAATGTTAGAACCTGCTTTTACTTTTATCACGATCATTAATTCTTGTGTGAACCGTTTGTTTTATATGGGTAGATCTACTTGGGGAATCCCCCACACACAGTGCCTTCCTTGATGAACGGGAAGAGTACCACACTGAGATCCTGCGGGGTCGTTTGTGGCATGTGACAAGTTTTAATAAGATACTAATGTGAACCATCCGGCAGGTATGGTCCTCCATATGAGGCTCAGTTCTTCCCTCGGGATTAGCCGGTGTAACATAACTTTAGAAGAGGCTAGCCGGGACTGAGTGCAGGGTTGATTGTGATCCCCACAATAATGATACTATGATTTATTATTTTTAAAGAAAATGTGGATTCTTTTGAATCCTTTTGTTTTTTAACTTTAAGCACTTGAATTCACCAACTTTTTAGTTGACACAAATTTCTTTTGAGCATGTTTCAGGTAATCCTTGAAGGGAGTCTAGCTGTGTAGAAGACTTGACCTAGCACCGTGACCCATGGCATTGACCTGTTCTTATTTTCAAACAATTTGGGCTTATTTTTATTTACTACTGTTGGGAACAATTTGTACTGTTGAATCATGCACTCGTATGGGTGGCTAGACCCACATCTAGCCTGTTATTTCTTTAAACTGTAATGCCATGTGATGTTCTCTCCTTTTGTGCTCTTACGATGGTTTGTTTCCGCTGACATATTTTGTTACTAGTCTGTGACGTCTCACCCTACCTGGGCCCGGGGTGTGACAGAACTCCTCGATCACCATCTTCTTCAATTCGTTCCACCTCATCCTCCCGATAGCCCTGCTACCCTCGGCTTGGAAAATATTGTCCCACCAACATAAGGCCGAGTCCATGAATGAATAGGTAGCAAACTTTACCTTCTGATCCTCCCTACATTAGCTGATCTCCAACACAGCCTCCATCTCTCTCACCCAACGGTGAGCAGTAGCAGCGTTACCATTTCCATCAAAAGTTAGGGGCTTGCATCTCTGGAATGCCCCGTAACTACACCCCTTCACAGTCTCCTGCACAGCTTCCTCCTCCTCCTCCTCATCGCTGGAGACAACCATCTCAGTATCTGGTTGCTCCATCTCCCTTGGACCTACTCCTTCGCCCCCTCGCCTGGCGGTTCTCCTTCTCTCCTCTTTCTCCTTCTTCTCATCCTCCCTTACAGCTCTAATAACCTCGGTCACTACAGACGGCAGAATCGTCTGCCTGACCTGATGAACTTCCTCCACAACCGCCTCCTTTACTGAGGCTCTCAAGTTAGCACTCTCATCACCACCCTCCGGGTGATGAAGCTCGGGCCCTGCAGGAGCCGTCTCAGCGGTCTTAGTCTTTGTCCTTGTGACATGTGGTCCAGCACCACGGCCACCCCGTACTCCGCCTCTAGAAACCTTCGATGATTTACCACCAGC
The DNA here is from genome assembly GCA_025506505.1 of Flaveria sonorensis. Taxonomy (NCBI): domain Eukaryota; kingdom Viridiplantae; phylum Streptophyta; class Magnoliopsida; order Asterales; family Asteraceae; genus Flaveria; species Flaveria sonorensis. The sequence goes on along the minus strand of CM046430.1, from coordinate 33,523,988 downwards.
CATCTTCTAAACACTATAAGATTCAAACACCAACACGGTCATTCAAGGTAATAGCTCAGTTTATGTCAAGTATAGTAAGTGTCTAATTACAGTGGCCAGTTGCGATTAGCCACTTACTTTACTCTTTATTCCCCAAGCATTTCCTATCCTGACTACATCAGTATCCAAATCTACTAAGGGCACATAAGTCAGATAGCACACGCACATAATACCGGTTACTTTTTAAGAAAATAAATCACCTGATGGCACGTAGCTACTTGGGCTGGCATCCCTCCATTCAGTCCCATTCTCATTTTAAGTTTAGGTTTTTAAAATAATTTACCCATTTCTCTTAAACTTTGCCTCTGATACCAACTTGTAAGACCCCGTTCCCGGAGACCTCACAGTTGGACAATCACAGCATTTTTCATATAAAATAAATACATTTCATAAAAACATCACAGCGGATTAAGTTATCAAAAACCATTCATGCATTAATATTTGATGTTGCTAAATAATACATCATTGTATTTTAACAGTTACAAAATGAATCATTTAGTTGTATTACAAAACAACAATATCATTAAGCACGAATGGATGCCAGTCCGCCAAGTAGCCTCACCCGCGTGACATCCCCAGCAACAAGTTACCTGCCAACTGAAAATGCTTAAAAGTTAGCGTTGCTAAGTGAGTTCCAGTTTTAAAATTAAAGTCCCTTGTATATATATAAAAATATCATTTTTCTTAAAATACTTCCTTTTCATAAAATCCATTACTTCCATACTTGTTCACGCATCATACATACAGCAAGATAATATTCATTATTATCTTTCATCATTCTTCTCATTCATTTCATACTTTCATCATTATCTTTCACTTTCTTCCGAACCAATGTGCAATACCCCGAACATTGTGCACGAAGTTGGTACTGGGCCTAGAGCCTATAAATAGACCCAGAACATTGTGCACGAAGCTGACTCCAGTACCTGGGACAAGCAACAAGGGTCCAATCAATCTCTAGGATTGACCCTGTGTGCATCCTTTGGGTTAGCTAAACCGCACACAGTTGAGTAGACAACCCAATGGCTGTGAACCTCCTTTCATTTGCTTGCAAGACTTTCATTCATTTGTTATGTTCCACTTTTCATTATCATTAATCTTTAAGCACGAATGGATGCCAGTCCGCCAAGTAGCCTCACCCGCGTGACATCCCCAGCAACAAGTTACCTACCAACTGAAAATGCTTAAAAGTTAGCGTTGCTGAGTGAGTTCCAGTTTTAAAATTAAAGTCCCTTGTATATATATAAAAATATCATTTTCTTAAAATATTTCCTTTTCATAAAATCCATTACTTCCATACTTGTTCATGCATCATATATACAGCAAGATAATATTCATTATTATCTTTCATCATTCTTCTCATTCATTTCATACTTTCATCATTATCTTTCACTTTCTTCCGAACCAATGTGCAATACCCCGAACATTATGCACGAAGTTGGTACTGGGCCTAGGGCCTATAAATAGACCCAGAACATTATGCACAAAGCTGACTCCAGTACCTGGGACAAGCAACAAGGGTCCAATCAATCTCTAGGATTGACCCTGTGTGCATCTTTTGGGTTAGCTAAACCGCACACAGTTGAGTAGACAACCCAATGGCTATGAACCTCCTTTCATTTGCTTGAAAGACTTTCATTCATTTGTTATGTTCCACTTTTCATTATCATTAATCTTTCACTTCTTTTATGATAATAGTTTACATATACGAGCATAAACACACCATGTAAAGTCATGTAATAATACATAATAGGGAACATAAACAACAGGCCACAAACATGCATAACATCAACAAACATGACCACCAAAACATCCTAGGGCTTAGTCTTAAAATTTCTATTTCCTAAAATTTCAGAAAACTTTCTAAGGCATTAGGCGCATGAGCACTATGTTGGGCGCATGAGTACTATGCAGGCGCACGACACTTTGGCGTATGGGAAAGACTTAAGCGCATGAGGAAACTTAGGCGCATGAACACTGCTTGGGTGCATGAGCCTCACTTAGGTGCATGAGCCTCACTTAAGCGCATGAGCAGTGGGCGAATGAGGTACTGTTTAGGCGCATGAACCTCACTTAGGCGCATGAGCACTTAGGCGTATGAGCGGTGGGCGCATGAGGTACCATTTGGGTGCATGGGCAACACTTAGGCTTATGGGCAAAATTTCTAGGCGCATGAACAACTTTCCAGGCACATGGCACTAAGTTGGGCGCATGAGCAGTGATAAATTTGAACTTACACTATTTTTCAGACCCAATCATCATTTTAACATGTTCTTAACCCAAATCTAACATACCAAGCACCTAAAACAAGCATATAAACATGAAACACAACAAATCATACACAAACATACATTCACCTATATAAACAGAGTATAAACATACGGTTAAACATGCTGAAAGGAATAAAAAGTTGGTTACATGCATTTTTAGCCCCAAAACAAGTATAAAACATAAAAACCGGGGATCTAGAACTCACCTATTGCAGCCTTCAAGCAAAACTCCTCCAAACTCGAGGGCATAAAGAGTTCAAACACCTAAACACACCAAAACACAAAACCGAACACAAAAGAACACATAAGAATCGGTCCCGAAGCTAAAAACTCAGTTGAAACCGAACAAAACACACAAAACTCACCTTCAAGCCGAATCTTCTTCTTTTTCTCTCTAGAACCGATGGAAATTCTTCTTTTCTTCTCTCTAGCAGTCGAAACAGGTTGGTGAAGCAGTGTAGTGGGCGGCCATGCCCACTTTAAACATAAAATAATAATGTTTGTCCTTTTGTACACTTTAGCCCCTCCACTTATGCAACTTCTCCTTTTGTCTTTATTCTTTTCTTAATAAGTTTTTGGGTTTTACACCATACAAATTACATTTGTAACACCTCACCTTGGATTTGTCAATACTAATTTTTGTTGTTCTGCCTCCCACTGACAATCCCTTGTTTCTCTTCATGTACATTTTGGCTCTATAAGCAATCATGGCCATTTGCCATTGCAGATCCATCTCTTCTACTTCATCTGGATGAAGTTCTTCAAGGTCTTGCTGACAGAAGTAGGCAGGAGTCATGGTACTTCCCAAGTAGGCTTGAAAGCTTGAACTGAAATCTGCAAAGGCTGCCTTCTGTTCTTCTAATTCCAGAACCATAGTAATTGGTTCTGTTTGATTACTGGCTTTGTTGGATTTGGAGACATTTGACTTTCCGTTTGCTTTTCTATTTTTATTGCTTTGAGAGTTCAACTTGGAGGGCTTGGCAGCATAGAAGCCAGTTTCCTCTTCTCTATCACTTTCAACACAAGAGTTATCTTCATCATCATTAGAGATGAAGGCATTTCCAACACCCTTAGTTTCTTTGAATTGGTACGATGCTATAGGTGCTTTAACATTCTTGTTTCTGGTTTTCTAGTCTAATTCCAAAGCTTCTACCTTTGAAACCAGAGTGTCTAACCCAATTGCCTTCAGATCTATAGTATTCTTGAACATGGACACAGTGTGTGTCCAGCTTTCTGGTAATCAATGAAGCATCTTCTTGTTTAACTCCTTACTGCTGTAATTCAGTTCAAAGATATTCATCTCTGTAACAAGTTGCATAAACCTATGGAGTTTTTAAGGAACAGACTCACCCATAATATGATGAAAGTCTCATATTGTGAGCAAAGTGTATCCTTTTTTATGCTCCTTATCTCGTCACTTCCTTCACACAAAGTGTGCAGGATTTTTCATAAGGAGTTTGCTGTTTTATATGATTCACACCTGATGAAGAGATCTTCAGGCAAAGCCATAGTAAGCATACTATATGCTTTGATGTCAATCTTGACTCTCTTGGCATCATCAGGTGATAGATTTTTTAAACTTACGGGTTGATTGTTGTCTTTATAGTCTGGTCCTAAAGCAGGTGGAATATAAGGACCTTCAGTAATTGACACCCATAAATCAGAATCTGTGTAATTAACATGATTTCTAAATCTGATTTTCCAAGTTTTAAAATCAGATTTATTTTCCAACTTCGGAGGTTGATAAGCGCCAACCACTGAATTGCTCATGTTAATTAACTTGATTAAATAAACACCAACTAAACAAATCAAACTGATAGATCAATTGATCTAGATCAATGAGCACGTGGCTCTAATACCACCTGATAATCCTAGGATCATTGCAGGAATTATCAATTTGATTTTAACAAGTATTGATCATGGAATTATCAATACCTGCTGTTTAATGGATTGTTTATAAAAAGTTGAAATCGATGAACAAAGAAGAACAACTAGAAAAACTAAACGTAATAATGCAATACACAGATTGCTTTCAATTGCTCTTCATTCACAATCAATCGATTATAATTGATTATAATGTTATATGTTCTTGATGCTTGATATTGCTATCTTGTTCATCTTGTCGATAATCAATGTTTTTCTATCAATATATACATCTAATTGTGTATAGATATCTTCCTATTATGTTCCTATTTTCTAACTAATATATCACTATTCTGTTTTGATATTTTGTTTCTATATGTGCGAATCCTTGCCTTGTTTATCGGTATAGAAGTTCACAATTTACATAGGAAATTGTAAATTACATAAAGAATGTTGTTGATGTGACGTGGAATATTCTGTTGACATAATTATCCTTCACCGTCATTGATTTGATGATAATGCTCTGACATGTTGACTTGTTGACTTTTTGTTACGTACTTGATGATTTGAAACAATACAAGTTTGTTAATCTTATGTAGGAATTTGTCTTCCGCAGCAACACTTAGTCTTCAGTGCTTGTTCTTCAGTGATTGTGCTTCCACAGGAGTTCTTGTACTTGTTCTTCAGCAGCATGCTCTCCTTTAGTAGCTTCACTTGTTCTTTAGACTTGTTCAGCTGATGTTGTTCTTCCGTAGGAGATCTACGGAAGTACACATCAGTTATGCTCCTAAGAACATCTACGGAAGAACACTTATTCATCCATAGGTTGTTCTAACACTTAGTCAATTTTTCCAAATTGACCACGTCTGATGTTTCCTGTAATAACATAAACTAACACACACAATAATATGGGTTACCATATAATTCATGCATTATATTATATTATCAAAAAAAGAATTTCAATGATTAATTACAAGAGTTGACAAGTCACTAAACCTATACATTTGATCTAGTTCTAACAACTTAGAATTCACTCAGTGAAGCTGACTTTTGTATGCATATTAGTTTGACAGGTGAGCTGTTGGACTTGAGTGAATGTGAGCATGGATTCTAGAAGCTACTTGGCATCTGAAGGCTGGCATCCCTGATTAAGAAGATTACTAAGAAGACTTTTAAAGACTATTTGATGTTTTAAAGACAATGCTAATGTTTTATTTGAATTATGTCGTAATGGATTAAAACTTAATGTACTTTTCCGCCGCAATGTTTATCTAAATGAATGTTTTAAATCTATGTTTTGCTATGAATGACCAACTGTAAGATTTCCTGGGATCAGAGCCTTACATTGAGTTTACAGTGGTTTACATTGGATTACATTTATTTACACTAAAAAGAACGTTAGCGGTGTAATTACATTGGTTTACAGATTAGTTTAGATATTGTTTTACATTAGTTTACATTGTTTTACAGATTGGTTTATGTTAGTTTATGTAAGGTTATACTTGAAAGGCTGATGCAACCAAAGAAACCAAAGCAACCAAGGAGCTTCCAGCTTGCATGCACATTGTGCAGAGTAGAAGTCACTTTGGAAGTTTTACACTTCTCACAGCAAATTATTCTAAGTGTAAAATCTTCCAAAGCCAAAAACCCAAATCTTCCGAAGCCAAAGGTGAAGTCTTCTGAAGCTTCAAAGACAAAGTCTTCCAAAGCCAATGAAGTGAAGACTAATTTCTTTCAAAGTCAGAGAGGACATGCTTTCTCTCATCTACTTTTGTATAAAGCTGACCAACTTTCTGCTGCAACTCTGAAGACTCACCAACTTGCATGAGTTGGTGAAAAGGTCTATGCTTTTGTAACTATAGATTATGGTTTAGAGTCTGTAACTTTCTACTTTGTACCTTTTATCCTTTTCGTAATATATTAGGATGTCAGCTATGGCATGTCATAGTCACTAGTCAAAAGGCAATATGTCTTTTGATTTTACATTGATCTTGTTGTCTAGATTAGTGTTTCTAGCTGGCCTTCAAAGTACGGCCGGCTGTAGGATGTAGTATAAAGTATCTCAGGTTCTTGTATTTCTTTTTATGCTTTGTAACACTTGTAAAAGAAGTTGAGAGCAATATATAGCATTCTTGAAAACATACTTATCTTGTTCTTGTTCTTAGTTCTGTCTTATTATTTACTTGTGTTCTTAGTATCATTCATACAAACCCGGTTCCCTATTTGATCTGTTAAGTGTTCTCACACTCTCCTCATTGTGAGGCTGATTGTATTGATCATCCCTTAACCGGTCTTGCAGTTTAATTTCATTATAGTGGTGTAGTTTTGTTATTTTAATTTATATTGTTTTACAGATTGTATTTTGTAAAAAAATTGCTGCAATATTTATCATTCATTAGGTCATATTTTTGTTGGTTTTCATATATCTTTGTTCGATGTAATTCACTGTAAGTAATCACAAATATGTTGCAAGTTAGTGTAAGCATTATAACTTTACACTCAAATAAACATAATGTAATTCATTTGTAACTTATTATTTCTGTTACATGAACTTTATTATAACAAGCTATTGTGTTTATCATGTTTATACGTTTATGTGTATTTTTATGTTTAATTCTAGGTATTTCTGTTGTTAGTACACTATGTTTTATCATTATAATCCTGAAATTTAGATATTTTTTGGTTTATGGAATGTACTTTTTACATGAAGGGGGGTGGTAACTATGATGCATCAGATCAAGATATGTTTAAAATTTGGATCTGGATTTGGAAAAGAATGTGAACTCATTTTGTTAGATTTTATTTTTGTTAGTTTATATATATGTTTTTTGATGTAATTTATTGCAAGAAATTATAATATGATGTAAGCCACTGTAACTATTAAGATTTGTAATCAAATAAACATGGTGTAATTTATTGTAACTAACTTTTGCACTGTGTTGTATCACCGTATTGTGAAATTACATCAACACAATACATTTGTCTTCATGTTACAATAATGTAATAAGCAACATTCGGAAAAAAAAATTAAGATCTTCGAGACTATATTGGAATTAAAGAGAAAAATGAGTTGGGTTCAATGATGCACTTTTTATAAAATATTAACAATCTATAAAAAGTTATAGAGTCTTTACCTATAAAAGGGGTAATTTTTTTTTAAAAGAAAGAGAAAAATTAGATGAATTAATAAAGAGTAGGTGGTGACACGTGTCACCACCATATTAAATCTGAACATTTGACTTTTAAAACGTATGTAAAATATCTAAAATGTCATTTTCTATTAAAAACATGTGATGACACATGGTATGATCTTGTTCTTTCAAAATTAAATCAATGATTGAAAAATAATTAAAGAGTTCTCACAATAAGATAAGGTTCTTATTGATTAGCTGAAAGGCACTGTCAAAGTCCGTAATTTTAGTGGTTACCATTTGACACAACCAAGACACAAGAGATAAAATGAGAAAGTAAATTGACCCATGAATTGGCATGTTCACCAAATAAAAATAATAGCCAAATTAAGTAACAACAATTTAAAGGTTTTTGACAAATTAAAGCATATGAATTTGCCACTTTTTATTTCTTTCTTATTCATGTTAGTAGTAGCCTAAGCGTTGGCATAGTCCGCGGGACCATAAGGTTGAAACAGGTCAGCCCAAAACCCGTTTTTCCTCCGGGGGTTCCAACCCATGTCTTTGCAGAGTTGATCATTGTACCATATATCCACACCAGCTAAGCATGAGCGCTGATGGTATTTACCGGACTCTTTTTTCATGTAGGCATCCCAATTCAAGATATCTTTCTCCATCTCTTTGACGCTCGGCGGTTTAACTTTGCCATCAAGAAGCTCTACTACCCATCTGCACCTTATTTCTGATGTGAAGAGGTTTGAAAAGCTCTCAGAGAATCCAATTATCGCTAGCTGTGTTATTTTTGGGTGAATGCATTCTCTGATACAATTAGTTAGACGTTAGTTAATTGGCATGCATGTTATTTGTGTTTGTAAATGCAGGGATCTCATCTACCCACCTGTAGAGGGGAACTCTAGAATCTGGAGAAACTTCAATGAGTTGGGCATAGTCTTGAGATGTGAAAATGTTTTTAAGCTTCTGAACCCCTCTGAATCCAGTAGCTAATATCACGATATCCGCCTGTTTGCCTTTGTTCTCTCCATCGATCATGACACCATCACGGTAAAAGCTGAAACCAGGAGATTTCTTTAGCGAAATACTTCCTGTCTCAACTCTCTGGAAGAAGTCCTCTGGCAATGCTGCGATTAAACACGAACGCACATCCTTTGAAAAGGCCCGCTCTGGTACCATGTTAAACTTAGCAAGTGGAAGCTTCCTTTTGACGTGAGTTTCTACGAGTTTTGAAATCACCCATCTCTGTTTCAAGTTAAAACTGGTTTCTTCAACACCATAAAAGTAAAATGCAGGTAAAGAGACTTATTCTACTAAACAGTTGGCTAAAAATAAGAACATTTTAAAAGTACATATATGGTTGTATTACTGAAATATTTTAGACAAGTAATATGGATTATGTAATGATCTACAATAACAATCTAAAAGCAAAAAGAAGGGAGAAAGATAAAAGGTGTTTCAACCCTGGCCTAATTACCCATATTCCCATCTAATACATAATTAATTTGGGTTGCTTACCAAAGGTGATAGAATTGTTGCCAAGACAGCAAGTAGAAAACTTTCACCAGGCTTGTGAACCATAAGCTCCGAGAAGCGATTAAAGTACAAATATGCTAACGGAATTCCCCATGGACAGAAATCAGGCAGCTTCCATCGGTCTTTTCTGTATACAACGGTACAAGGATACTCCGGTCCTAACGGATATAATTAGAAACCAGTTTACTACATAGACAGATAGATGTAATTAAGTTTGTGGACAGATTTTTAGCCTCTAACCGTTGACGGATGAACACTCCATTGCAATATCAAGCCCTTGCTTCTGGAACCCGACAACGACCACTCTCTTCCCCTTGACAAACTCTTGGGCTTTTTCATGATCCATGGCAGAATACTCCGTCGAATGAATCACTTTTCCTAGGAACACTTCAGGGCCGGTGCCTGGAGCAAACTCTGGTATGTTTGGAACATCTTTAAATCTTCCAACGCACAAAATAACAAAATCTGCTTCATACACCTGTTTACTTGAATTCATTAGTCATTGTGCAAGAATAATTGAGAATTGACATACATACATGCATACCTTTGTTGACGGTGGTTCATTTTGACTGTTTCCAACTGTGACTTTCCATTTCCCTTGAGGGATGGTTCCAGTTATCCCATTCCAGTTGGACCATGATGACGACGGCCCTTGGTATTCGATTCCCTTGACATTGCAACGGGATTGAATGTGTTTAAACAGGTCAAAATGAGCCGCGTAGGATCGCAAATAGTTTAGGACTTGTTGTTGGGTAGGGTGGTCTTCTGTCACTGATGAAGGCCAAGGAAAGTCTGCAAACTGATACATTCCTTTGAATGTTTGCAGCCTGGTGATTCTTATGGTTTTAGCCCATACGCCACCTATATCCGCCTGTGAGTCGAAAACAATAGGATTTAGGCCTTTGGAAACACAGTATTTACAGGCTACGAGACCACTGATTCCAGCTCCAATGATCACCACTTGTTTCTGATCCATGAGATGGACGTAGGATTAAAGGTTCTAAAGTTTGGTTCTTGTTGGTTGTGCAATTCAGTGCCTATAAATCAGTTGGTGGACTCTTGGGAATGGGGGTGATAGAAGCTGCGGCCAGTACAAAACCATATCGATATAATAATTCCCGAGATGTCAACTCACTTATTTAACTTGTCTTCTATCATTTATTAGAACTTGTCTTTTTGTTCCTTTCTAAAAATTTCAAGGTGTTAAAATAACATTGAAAAACTTAATAAAACTAATTTTAAGAGATTATAAACATTTAAATACACTATATCGACTTTAATTTGTATATTTATTGATTTTAGCTATTAAAAATCTTAAATCAATAAATATATATTCAAATGGTGAGAGACCATTTTACTACCAACGGTGGTGAAAAGAAATGATTGTCGGAAAGGATGGATGTTCTCGCTGGCTAAGGTCATAGATTACTGCTTGTGAAGGGGGACAAAAGGAGAGTAATAGTTCCTAGTGACAACAATTGAAAGCAGCTATGACCATCGGTTGTTATACTGATCTGAAGTGTGTTTGTGTACATACACACACACATATATATACACACACACGAGAAGGTTAAACTATTCACACACATACAAACATACTAGCGGATTAGACCCGCGGTTCGTCGTGGTTTTCTTGGTTTTGGTGAGTTCAATAATATAGACGATTGGATTTTCATGGATATCTACATATGCTTTAGCGATCAATTATTATATCATTATGATATTATTACTAAACGTATGGCATTTGATAGGTTGTGAATAACAATTAAACGAATATTTTAAAAGTGTTTGAATAAAAACTCTTATTAAATGTAGAACAATCTATTAAATTAATGGTACATTACTATTAAGTTGTTACATATAGAATAACATTACAAAACATGCTTTTAAATTTTTAATTAATACAATAACAAAGGTTGTTGTTATTATTGTTAACCTTATAATAATAATAGTTATTACTATTACACTACTATTACTACTACTATTACTACTATTATTATTACTATTATAATTATTAGTATTATTATTATTATCATTATTATTATTATTATTATTGTTATTATTATTTTTATTATTATTATTATTATTATTATTATTATTATTATTATTATTATTATTATTATTATTATTATTATAATTGTTTTTTGATATATGCTAAATAGTATGACACTAACTAATAAATTTAGTCATAAATACAAAATTATTAAATACCAAAAATATGCTTGGAAATATTATAATTACTATTATTATAAAAATATTAGTTATTATATATTTAAGTCTTTAAATAAGATAATACTTAATATATATAGTATTTAGTTATAAAAATATATATAGTAAATATTAGTTATTATTATTATTGTTGTTATTTTTTTATTAACCTTATAATAATAGATATTAATCACTATTATTATTATAAATATAATTATTGTATTTTTTATTATTGTAATTATTTTTTAAAACATATTAAATGGTATTAATTTAACTACAAATCTAGTCATAAATACTAAAATTATTAAATACCTAAAATGCTCCTAGAAAATGTTATTACTATTATTATTATTATTATTATTATTATTATTATTATTATTATTATTATTATTATTATTATTATGAAAATATTTAATAACTACTTACTTAAGTATTTAAATAAAATAATACTTAATTTAATTAGTATTTAGTTATATAATATAAATAGTAAATATTATTGTTAATATTAATTAAAAGTATTATAAATACGATAATATTTAATGTAGTAAATTAAATATTCTCATTATGTTAAACAATGTATTAATAGTGTGAATTAAATAATATTTCATTTAGAAGAATTATATTAAATGGGGGCAAGATGAGAATTTTTACATTGATCACTTGTAACATATGCTTTATAAGTTGTGTTATGTGTTTTAAAAATTGAGTAAAATGAAATTTGTGTCTCTATCTCATCCCTATGTATATAATATAGATATAGATAGGAGAGGGTTCAATGAGGAATCTCATAAAAACATAAAACTAGAGAACCCTTTTTAGATACGCATTACAAACAACAAAAAACAAGTTAAAAGATCAAATACTAAATGTTAAGAGCTAAACTTTAATGGTAAATGCAAAAATCTAAGCCCTAAACCCAAAACATAACCGAAAAATCTAACCCTAAAACTAAACCATAAAAACCTGTCCAAGAAACCCAACCTTAAAAGCTAAAGCTAAAAACCTAGCTGTAAGAACCTAAACCCAAAAACCTAACTGCAAAAGCTAACCCAAATATTTAACCTAAAACTTAAACACTAAAAGCTAAACCCAAAAACCTAACCAGAAAGATCAAAATCATAAAACCTAACCCTAAAAGCTAAATCTAAAATTATAACCAGACATCCTAATCCTTAAAGCTACACCCAAAACCTAATCCAGAAACTTAACCCTAAAATCTAAACCCTAATAGCTAAAACTAAAAAATCTAACTTAAAAGCTAAATTAAAAAACCTAACCCTATGTAACACCCGAAACCTCGGTCAAAATAAAAAGGAAGAAAAGTATTTTGAAGAAAATAAAAAGGAGGCAAAGTTGAGGGGTGTTTTGTGTAAATAGTACCAAAAAGTCAAAATGCACTTTATATGGGCATGGCCGCCTATATCATCTTGTTGTTGCTGTTGTTCGACCGAAAAGAAGAAGAAAGAAAGCTGCTGACCAGCTCTCTCGGTTCCAAGAAGGAAATAGAACTGAAATCTTCAAGGTTAGTGGGTTTTTGTTGATGTTTGGCTCGGTTCTTTGAGGTTTTCCACCTTAAAAACCGATTTCTAAGTGTTGTTTTTGCTTTGGTTGGTTGTTTTGCTTGTTTAGGTGTTTAGACCTGTGTGTAAGAGCAAGTTTGGAGGAGTTTTACTTGTCTTCTATACTAGGTGAGTTCTAGGACCCCGGTTTTATGTTTTTAAACTTCTTTGGGGCTAAAAATGCATATAAAATGTTTTACAACCGTCATGAATGTTAACCATGTGTATATGTGTATGAATTTCTGTGTTTTATGAGGATGTAAGCTTGTTCTAAGAGTTTAGCATGATAGATCTATGTTAAGAATGTATGAGAATGAGGTTTTAGAACTGGTTATAGCATAAGTCTCATTTACAAGTCTGATGGTTCATCCGCATTTTCCTTAATTCAGCCTAAGTGTTCATCAGCATTTCTTTTTGTACATGCGCATTTGCTACAGTGTCCATCAACATTTCTTTTGTATATGCGTATTTGCTACAGTGTCCATCAGCATTTCTTTTGTATATGCGCATTTGCTACAGTGTCCATCAGCATTTCCTTTAAGACAGAATAATTACCAAGTGTTCACCTACATTTGCAAGTTGTTCACCCGCATTTGCAAGTTGTTCACCGGACTTAAGGAATTTTTTTGGGATTTTGGAAGATCAGAAATTAGGGTCTGACCATGGTTGACTTGATGCTTTTATTTGATTATCTTATGCATGTTGTGGGTTGCCCTTATGTGCCTATTATGATATTATTATATGGCCTTATGTGGTTTGTTCTTAATTATGAAGTATTATTAATCAAGTGAAAGATTAATGCTAATGAAAAGTGGAACATAAAGAACGTAAGAAAGTCTTGCAAGCAAATTCACAATGAGGTTCACAACCGCTAGGTTGTTAGCTCAACTGTGTGTGGTTTAGCTAACCCCAGAGGATACACGCAGGGTCAATCTTTAAGATTGAGGGGACCACTGTTGCTGCCCCGGTACTGGAGTCAGCATTAGTGCACCACGGATGGGGTCTATTTATAGACCTCAGGCCCAGTACCAGGTTTATGCGCATTATATGGGGGTATAGCACTTTGGTCCATATCGAAGTGAAAGATTAAAAGTAAAAGTTCAAGTGAACAACTATGGAAATGGTGAAGAAAGATATTAATGTTGATAATGAATAATATTTGAATGTATGTATGACGTATGATCACATTCAAAAGAGTAAACAGTATTTTAAGGAGTATTTTCCTATACAAAACTCATAAAGTATTTTCACTATTTTAAAACTAGAACTCACTCAGCAAAGCTGACTTTTATGCATTTTCAGTTGGCAGGTAATATTGCTGAGGATGGCACTCGGGGAGGCTACTCGTCGGGACAAGGCTGACATCCATTCATGAATATAACATTGTTGTTTTGTAATGTAAACTAATGATCTTTTGTAACTTTTAACAAATATGTATTGTTTAGCAACAGTGGTTATATACTAATGAATGGCTTTTGATATTTAAGTTCCACTGCAATGTTTGATAAATTATGAAATGTTTCATAAATTGTGCTGTGAATGTCCAACTGTGAGGTTTTCAGGAACGGGGCCTTACAAGTTGGTATCAGAGCCAAAGTTTAAGAGAAATGGGTAAATATTTTCAAAAACCTACACTTAAACTGAAAATGGGACCGAATGGAGGGATGCCAGCCCGAGTAGCTACATGCCATTAGGTATTTCTTTTCATTATGATAACCGGTATTATGTGCGCATGCTATTTGATTTATGTGCTTTAGTAGATTTGAATACTAATGTAGTCAGGATAGAAAATGCTCGGGGAACGAAGAGTAAAGTAAGTGGCTAATCACAACTGGCCACTGTAATTAGGGACTTACTATACTTAACATTAACTGAGCTATTACCTTGAATGACCGTGTGAGTGTTTGAATCTTATAGTGTTAGAGGATGGCTGGTGGTAGATCATCTAAGGCTTCTAGAGGTGGAGTACGGGGTGGTCGTGCTGGTAGACCCCGGGCTGCAAAGAACAAGAAGAGAACTGCAGAGACGGCTCCTGGTGAGCCTGAGCTTTATCACCCGGAGGGAATGGATGAAAGTGCTAATTTGAGGGCCTCAGTGAAAGAGGCAGTGGTGGAGGAGGTTCACCAAGTCATGCAGACGATCCTACCATCTGTCGTGACTGAGGTGATTCGGGCCGTAAGGAAGGATGAGAGGAAAGAAAAGGAGGAAGAGAGAAGGGTTGCTGCTGGGAGAAGGGAGAATGAGGGAGATCATAATGATGAGGAGGAGATGAATGTTAAAAGGGGAGCCTCCAGTGATGAAGAAGATGTTGAGGTGCTGGAAACCGCGAGGGGATGCAGCTACGGGGCATTCCAACAGTGTAAACCCCCTACTTTTGACGGCAACGGTAACGCTGCTACTGCCCATCGCTGGGTTAGAGAGATGGAGGAAGTGTTGGATATTAGTGAGTGCAGGGAGGATCAGAAGGTGAAATTTGCCACTCACTCAATTGTTGACTCGGCTCTGTGTTGGTGGGACAATATTGTCCAAGCCGAGGGCAGCAGGGCCATCGGGAGGATGAGATGGGGAGATTTGAAGAAGTTGGTTATTGAGGAATTCTGTCCTCACAGGGAACTAGACAAGATAGAGAGAGTTCCTACAGCTTGAGGTGGGAACCATGACCCACCAGCAATACACCACCAAGTTTAACGAAATGGCGAGGCTGGTGCAGGATCAGGTGACGCCAGTGTCGAGGAAGATTAAGAGGTATATGCAGGGACTATCGGCTGATATCAGCAGGCACTTGATTGTTTCCCGACCAAGCACTTTTAGGTCGGCAGTGGATCTGGCTGGGAGGCTTTACGATGAGAGAGAGGTGTCAGTGGTTGAGGTGAAGAAGATAGGTGGTGGTGACAAGAACTGGAGTGGGAAGAAGTTTGGGCGTGGTGGTTTCACCCCAAATAGCAAGAGACCAAGGATGGATGACCACCGGGTTATCGCTGCAAGCTCGAGGTTGAAGCGGTGTGACAAGTGTGGAAAGGAACATAGAGGGGAATGCCGTTTGGGATCGAATATTTGCTTCAGATGTGGGAAGCCCGGCCATATGGCAAAAGATTGTGGAGTGTCAAGGTGCTTCCATTGTGGCGGGACTGGCCACAGAAGCCACGAGTGCAGGAAGTTGAGGGCTGAGAGCTCTGGGGGCAAGAAGGTGGCTGAAGAAGGGGGGTAGAGGGCAAGTGCTAGAGCCTTCACAATGACCCGGGAGGAGGCCAGGGTGGATCCAGATGCCGTGTCGGGTATGTTTCTAGTAAACCAAACTTGTGCCTCTGTATTGTTTGATTCTGGTGCTAGTAGGAGTTTCATATCTGCTACCTTCTGTGCTGAGCTGCCTGTTAGTAGTAGAAGAATTGATGAGCCATTTGATGTAGAAACTACTATTGGTAAGTCTACCAAAATTTCTGATATGATTGAGGATTGTGGCATAGAGTTAGAAGGCCATAGGTTCTCTGCTAAACTATTTGTGATGCCCCTAGGTGGATTTGATATAGTTCTGGGGATGGATTGGTTGGCAGCCTATAAGGAAAACATCATGTGTCGGAAGAAGAAGATGATTCGGTTAGTTGCACCCGATGGGAGTTCAGTGACAGTTTATGGTGATCGCGTCACTACGGTTCCGAAGGTGATTTCGATGGCGGTGGCAGAGAAGTGTATGAGGCGCGGATGTAATGCTTACTTGGCATACGTAAAGGATATGGATACGTCGATACCGCAATGGTCCGATGTGCCGGTAGTGTGTGACTTCCCGGACGTGTTCCCAGAAGATCTGTCAGGTGTGCCACCTGACCGCAAGATTGAATTTCAGATTAACCTGATACCCGATACGCAACCCGTTGCCAAGGCACCGTATCGGTTAGCTCCGACTGAGATGAAAGAACTGATGGATTAGCTACAGGAACTGATGGATAAGGGGTTTATTAGACCGAGTATCTCTCCTTAGGGTGCTCCGGTATTATTCGTAAAGAAGAAAGACGATAGTATGAGAATGTGTATAGACTACAGAGAGTTGAACAAGTTGACAGTAAAGAACCGATACCCCCTACCGAGAATTGATGACCTATTTGATTAGCTTCAGGGTGCCAGTTGGTTTTCCAGGATAGATCTTCGATCTGGCTACCATCTGCTGAAGGTAATGAAACAAGATATCCTGAAGACAACATTTCGTACGCGTTATGGACATTACGAGTTTCTCGTTATGTCATTCGGTTTAACTAACGCGCCAGCTGCCTTTATGGATCTGATGAACCGAGTGTGTCGACCGATGTTAGATAAATCAGTGATTGTGTTTATTGATGATATTCTGATTTATTCAAAGAGCAAAGAAGAACATGCCAGCCATATACGTGAAGTGTTGGAGACACTTAGAAAGGAGAAGTTGTATGCTAAATTCTATAAGTGTTCTTTTTGGTTGCGGGAAGTTCAGTTTCTGGGTCATGTGGTGAATACCGAATGAATTATGGTGGACCCGGCAAAGGTTGAGGCGGTAATGCAATGGAAGTCTCCAAAGATGCCATCCGAGATTCGTAGTTTCTTGGGTTTGGCGGGTTACTACCGAAGGTTTATCCAAGACTTTTCCAAGATAGCCTCACCTTTGACTAAGTTGACACGCAAGGATGTGAAGTTTGTGTGGGGACGAGAACAGGAGGATGCTTTTGAGGAGTTAAAGGCAAGATTAACTCAAGCTCCTGTTTTGACATTACCTGAAGGGAGTGAAGACTTAGTGGTGTATTCGGATGCCTCTTATTCGGGACTGGGTTGCGTGTTAATGCAACGTGGGAGAGTAATAGCCTACGTGTCCCTATAGTTGAAAACCCACGAGGTCAATTACCCCACGCATGATTTGGAGCTCGCGGCTGTGGTCTTTGCATTAAAGATTTGGCGGCATTACCTGTACAGGGTGAAATGCACAATCTTCACGGACCACAAGAGCCTAAAGTATTTCTTAGAGTAGAAAGATCTCAACATGAGGCGGAGGAGGTGGTTAGAGCTGATTAAGGATTATGATTGTGAAATCCATTACAATCCTGGTAAAGCCAATGTAGTGGCAGATGCCCTCAGCCAAAAAGAGAGACCCGAGCCAATCTGGGTGAAGGCTTATCAATTGGTGATGACCTCTGATGAGATGACACAGGTCAAAGGATTCCAAGATGAAGCGTTAAAATAAGATCGCCTCAACTCCGAAAGGATGAGAGGTTTAGTCGCAGAATTGGGAGAGAATACCCACGGGGTTAAAACCCGCTTTGGATGGATGTGGATTCCTCGATATGGGGATCTACGTGGGCAAATTATGGACGAAGCTCATAAGATTCGATACTCCATTCATCCCGGTGCCACCAGGATGTATCAAGACATGAAGAAAGATTACTGGTGGCCGGGTATGAAACGTGACGTGGCGGAGTATGTGAGTAAGTGCCTTACTTGCTTGCAAGTGAATGCAGAACATCAGAAGCCATACGGGAAGATCCAACCCTTGGATATACCCGAGTGGAAGTGGGAGCACATCAACATGGACTTCATCACGAAGCTACCCCGTACGGCGAGGGGGTATGATACCATATGGGTGATAGTCGATCGTCCAACAAAGAGTGCTCACTTACTACCGATCCACGAGACGTATTCATCCGAGAGATTGGCGGATCTGTTCATCAAAGAGATTGTAGCTCTTCATGGCGTGCCGGTGTCAATCGTGTCAGATCGTGACACCCGGTTCACATCAAAGTTTTGGAAAAGATTCCATGATGCGATGGGGACGAGGCTACACATTAGTACGGCTTATCATCCTCAGACAGATGTTCAGTCTGAGAGGACAATTCAGACGCTCGAGGATATGCTCCGAGCATGCATGATCGACTTTGGAGGAAGTTGGGATGATCACCTACCGTTAGCAGAGTTCTCATACAACAACAGTTATCATGCCAGCATTAGTATGCCACCATATGAGATGCTATATGGTAGAAGGTGTAGAATGCCCGTGTGTTGGGGAGACATCGGGCAGAAAGAGTTGGGAAGTATCGAGGTGATCGAGGCTACGACTGAAAAGTTGGAAAAGATCAAAGCCTTTATGAAGGCGGCGAAAGATAGGCAGAAGTCGTATGCTGACAAAAGGCGTAGACCGATCGAATTCAACATGGGTGATAGAGTCATGTTGAAGGTCTCACCTTGGAAAGGGATCATCCGGTTCTGGAAGAGGGGCAAGATGAGCCTAAGATACATAGGGCCTTTCGGAATCGTTGCACGAGTAGGGGAGGTAGCCTATCAATTAGAATTGCCTGAGGAGTTAAGTGGAATTCATCCGACATTCCATGTATCTCACCTGAGAATATGCCTAGCCAACGAAGACATGATTGTACCACTGGATTGAAGTGGATGAACGACTTAACTATGTAGAGCAACCAGTGGCAATCGTCGATCGAAAGGAGAAGAGGTTGAGGAATAAAGTGGTTCCACTTGTGTGGGTGCAGTGGAAACACCGGAAGGGTTCTGAGTCTACGTGGGAGACTGAAGAAGAGATGAGACAGCATTACCCATAGTTATTCGAAGAGTGACAGGTTTCGAGGACGAAACCTCTTTCAGGGGGGTAGACTTGTAACACCCGAAACCTCGGTCAAAATAAAAAGGAAAGAAAAGTATTTTGAAGAAAATAAAAAGAAGGAAAAGTTGAGGGGTGCTTTGTGTAAATAGTCCAAAAAAGTCAAAATGCACTTTATATGGGCATGGCCGCCCATATCATCTTGCTGTTGCTGTTGTTCGACCGAAAAGAAGAAGAAAGAGAGCTGCTGACCAGCTCTCTCGGTTCCAAGAAGGAAATAGAACTAAAATCTTCAAGGTTAGTGGGTTTTTGTTGATGTTTGTCTCGGTTCTTTGAGGTTTTCAACCTTAGAAACTGATTTCTAAGTGTTGTTTGTGCTTTGGTTGGTTGTTTTGCTTGTTTAGGTGTTTGGACCTGTGTGTAAGAGCCAGTTTAGAGGAGTTTTACTTGTCTTCTACCCTAGGTGAGTTCTAGGACCTTGGTTTTATGTTTTTAAACTTCTTTGGGGCTGAAAATGCATATAAAATGTTTTACAACCGTCATGAATGTTAACCGTGTGTATATGTGTATAAATTTTTGTGTTTTATGAGGATGTAAGCTTGTTCTAAGAGTTTAGCATGATAGATCTATGTTAAGAATGTATGAGAATGAGGTTTTAGAACTGGTTATAGCATAAACCTTATTTACAGGTCTGATGGTTCATCAGCATTTGCCTTAATTCAGCCTAAGTGTTCATCAGCATTTCTTTTTATACATGCGCATTTGCTACAGTGTACATCAGCATTTCTTTTGTATATGCGCATTTGCTACAGTGTCCATCGGCATTTCTTTTGTATATGCGCATTTGCTACAGTGTTCATCAGTATTTCCATTAAGACGGAATAATTACCAAGTGTTCACCCGCATTGCAAGTTGTTCACCCGTATTTGCAAGTTGTTCACCAGCATTTGCATGTTGTTCACCCGCATTAGTTTTGTTCACCCGCATTTGTTCTCATTCATCCGCATTTCTTTAGGACTTAAGGAATTTTTCTGGGATTTTGGAAGATCAGAAATTAGGGTCTGACCATGGTTGACTTGATGCTTTTATTTGATTATCTTATGCATGTTGTGGGCTGCCTTTATATGCCTGTTATGATATTATTATGTGGCCTTATATGGTTTGTTCTTAATTATGAAGTATTATTAATCAAGTGAAAGATTAATGCTAATGAAAAGTGGAACATAAAGAACATAAGAAAGTCTTGCAAGCAAATTCACAATGAGGTTCACAACCGCTAGGTTGTTAGCTCAACTGTGTGTGGTTTAGCTAACCCCAGAGGATACACGCAGGGTCAATCTTTAAGATTGAGGGGACCACTGTTGCTGCCCCGGTACTGGAGTCAGCATTAGTGCACCACGGATGGGGTCTATTTATAGACCTCAGGCCCAGTACCAGGTTTATGCGCATTATA
Organism: Flaveria sonorensis; assembly: GCA_025506505.1. Taxonomy (NCBI): domain Eukaryota; kingdom Viridiplantae; phylum Streptophyta; class Magnoliopsida; order Asterales; family Asteraceae; genus Flaveria; species Flaveria sonorensis. Next base: position 33,503,352 of record CM046430.1, on the reverse strand, counting down.
TGGGGGTATAGCACTTTGGCCCATATCGAAGTGAAAGATTAAAAGTAAAAGTTTAAGTGAACCACCATGGAAATGGTGAAGAAAGATATTAATGTTGATAATGAATAATATTTGAATGTATGTATGACGTCTGATCATATACAAAAGAGTAAACAGTATTTTAAGGAGTATTTTCCTATACAAAACTCATAAAGTATTTTCACTATTTTAAAACTAGAACTCACTCAGCAAAGCTGACTTTTATACATTTTCAGTTGGCATGAATATTGCTGAGGATGGCACTCGGGGAGGCTACTCGTCTGGACAAGGCTGACATCCATTCATGAATATAACATTGTTGTTTTGTAATGCAAACTAATGATCTTTTGTAACTTTTAACAAATATGTATTGTTTAGCAACAGTGGTTATATACTAATGAATGGCTTTTGATATTTAAGTTCCACTGCAATGTTTGATAAATTATGAAATATTTCATAAATTGTGCTGTGAATGTCCAACTGTGAGATTTCCGGGAACGGGGCCTTACACCCTAAAAGCTAAACCTAAAACCAAACTAAAAAATCTAACCCTAAAAGCCAATCCAAAAAACTAAATTAAAAACCTAACCTTAAAATCTAACCCTAAAATCTAAACTGTAAGACCTCAAAATTTCCAAGGAATCAAATGAAGAAGAGGTTCTGGCGCGAAGGAAGGTTCTTGCGCAAGAAGATAATACGAGGAAGCCTATAAAAGGGTGAGGACACCCCTTCTTCCCTACCCTAAGTGAAACGTGTTGCTGCTACTGTTTAGAAAGAGAAAGGTAAGAAGTTAGAGTGAGAAAGCAAGGTTTCGAGGTGTTTAAGTTATGTATTGGTTGATGTTTGATGTATCTATACATTAATAAATGGTTTGTAATGATTTTAGTGCATGATGATGTAGTTACTAATCGAGAAGCTCTCGGGAAGGGAGTAATTGTGTGGTATCTTTAAAAGGTGAGTTCTAGTCCCTTTTTATGAAAGTTTTCCATATTTTGGGGCTATTATGGATACTATTAAATTTGCTTATGCTTAGTATGATGATTCTGATTGAAATGGTTGTGTTTTGAATGTATTATCCGCGGTTAGGTCAGTGTTTAGGAGATTTTTAGAAGTTCTCACATGTAACTGATCAACAGTCTCGCCTGAGTTTATAGTATGTTCTCACGAGTTAAATTTTCTAGCGTATAGTATGTTCTCACGTATGTGTATGTTCTCGCCTATGATGATATTGTCGCGTATGGCTTAGTTCTCGCATAGTTAGGTATGCGATAGGTGATGTTTTGTTATGACTAAACCATTTTCAAAATGACTAAGTGTTTTATGATAAATCTTTACTTGGTGTGTTTATGTACTATTATAAGTAAAGTATTAAGTAACTAAAGTGAAAGATAACGGCAATGAAAAGAGAAACATAATCAATATACTGTGTACATATGAATGGAGGTTCACAGCTTGTTAGCTCAACTAATGTGCAGCTTAGCTAGCCCAGAACGATGCAAACAGGGGTCGAATCCATGAGATTAACCATATATGAATGGAGGTTCCAAACCAACAGGTTATTAGCTCAACTATGGGTGGTGGCTTTGATAGCTCAGAAGGATACTCACAGGGTCTGATTCTACCACTAACGGAATGAGATCGTTCCTGGTTGGCGTGATTGTGATTAGTCTCATGACTTATGTTGGGGGCTCAAGTATATGACATTGATTCGTTATAGTAAAAGATAATGAATGAATGAAACATTGATAAAAGTTAATAAAATGAACATATTGATATGTATTATGTATGTCTTAATGTGCGCTCACGTATGGAAATGTAAAGGTTTTGAATGAACGAAAGTATATTTTATTAAAAATTAGAACTCATTCAGTTTCGTTGACTTTATATACATAATAGATGGCAGGGAGTAGGTGGTGCTGAGGAGCTACAGGCATGAACATAGAAGCTACTAGAATAGTCCAAGTCTAACATCCACAATTTTAAGATGATGTTTATATTAATACACTTTTGATGTTTAAATGAAATGACATGATATTTTAAGACAAGTATTATTTTAAATGTCAAATTATGATTTTTGTTGCAAATGTTATTGTTTATTAAATGTTTTATGATATAAATTACCAACTGAGTGTTCCCGGGTTTGGGGGCCTTACATAAACCCAAAAAACCTAACACTAAAATATCAATAGTTAATATTAAAATGTGCGGCTAAAATGTTTCTCTACTTTTCTCTTTTTCTTGGCTATCTTTTAAACCTCCCTCTATACATAAACAAACACACATATATATACATACATATGTATACATATATACACACACATAAGCATACACATGTATATACATATACATTCACAAAGAATTATATTATTAGAAACTATGTGTCATCTAAAAACTATGAGAACTAATATGATGTTTTGATTAATTAGATGAAGGCTATGATTACTGCAAACTCATTAGTCATCAATTCAAAGGGTATATTAGTAATTACGTTAGTTAGAGAAATAAATGTAGGTTACTATTTTTCACTTTTTCTGGTCAATATTAACTCCACCCACTTTTTAAAACTAACATAATTTCAAATACTTTGTTATTTTTTTTAAATAATACGATAAAACAAACATGTTTTCTATTTTTAATATGAGTATAATATTTTTATTTATATTTTTAAAAGTTCACATTATTTAAAAAAAAGTTTACATAGTGGTACGTTTACCCGGTGCTAGTTACATACTGTGCTACTTTACACATTGTTACTTATACAAGTACAACTTCATATGGTGCTACTTACACGATTCTATTTTACATACTTACAAAGCGCTGCTAGCTTATACATATTGCTTCTTTTGATAGTGCTGCTTTTACTAGTACTATTTTTTATAGTGTCTCTTACACGTGGTGCTACTTTTATTAGTGCTAGTTATAAAACATTACTATTTTTTTTGTTTGGTTAATTTAGATAATTTCATTTTACAATATATAGTATCTATCATTTTTATATAATACGATAATTAGAAAAAATTTGTAAAAATATGTTAACCTATGAACAAAATAAAAACAAATTTCTTGTATCATGATACTATGTAAGATATATTGATACGTGTTAGAATGCGAATACTTTAGAATTGGAAATGTAGAAGAATATAAGATTGAATATTTTTAATCAAATTAACTAACTTTAAAAGAAGGTAAAATCAGTATTAATTGCTAGCATATAAGTAGGAACTAGCATAATAAATTACCATATGAATTTTCCTAATTTACCCTCGGTTATTAGTTATCATTTAATACATATGTTATTTTTTTATTGGTTCCTATGGTTTCTAAAAAAAAAAAGTTTGTATAGGAACCCGAACACACACACACACCATACACGCACACATATTATATATATATATATCTATATATATATCTCTATATATATATATATATATATATATATATATGTATATATATATATATGTATATATATGTATATATATATATATGTATGTATATATGTATATATATATATATATGTATGTATATATGTATATATATATATATGTATGTATATATGTATATATATACATATACATATATATATACACATATACATATATATACCTATACATATACATATATATACATATACATATACATATATATATGTATATATATACATATGTGTATATATACATATATATATACATATATATACATATATATATATATATACATATGTATATATACATATATATATACATATATATATATACATATGTATATATACATATGTATATATACATATGTATATATACATATATATACATATATATACATATGTATATATACATATGTATGTATACATATATATACATATATATATACATATGTATATATACATATGTATGTATACATATATATACATATATATATACATATGTATATATATATACATGTATATATATACATATGTATATATACATATGTATGTATACATATATATATATATATATATATATATATATATATATATATATATAAACACATAGGGTTAGGTTTTTCTAAGAACTCGATTTATCTTCTTATGTCAGGGAACCAATATTAACTACTCATTGTTTACAATGTTAAAAGTTAAATATTAAATAAAAAGAGTATATTTGTATATTATTAAATATTCTCTCTCTTTAATTAAATAATTGAATAATTTATTGTTTTCTCTATTTTTACTCCCCTCTTATCTCTTTTTATTTAACTTTTTATGTTTTTACATATATTTAAAACATCAGAATGATTATGTTTTTAAAAATATGTTAAACATAAAAATGAATTTTTTTATGAATGCTTACAAGTATGGGAAACTAGGTTATCCATGTTGTATTCTTGTTCAACTGAAATGAGCAAGATGATGTGAAAACTAACATACGTGTAAATACCATATAATCATATAGTAAGTATTATTACATATAACTAAATAGTTACCAACACATATGTAAAATACGGTTATACTTAATGATTAATATGAACCATAACAAAAAATGAAGTCAATTTATACGCCATAATGGTCTATTTACATATAGGTACATAAATGTTTAAACTAGTTGTGTATATTTATATATATGTATGTAAATCTTCAAACTAATCATTTATTTACATATATGTGAATATTTATTTTTCAAACTCATTATCTATTTACATATATGTAAATCTTCAAAGTGGTCTTTAATATTTATAAACCAACTGTCTATATACATACATGTAAATACTTAAACTAATCATTCATTTTTCAAATGTACAACTTATGTACATATAAGTAAATTATACTGACCATATATATTTTCAACTATTGGTGAATTTACATACGTGTATATACTCATACTAGTGATTTTCTTTTGTTATCATCATGAAAATGAACTATTTATAGTAATCAAAAAAGTTCTTGCTTGATTAAAGTTCTCGCAACCTTCCAAGTTTTCTAACAAAATGAAAGTTTTCGCAAATCTGGAAATTTTCGCAGGAACCAAAACTTTATGTTCTGAGCCTCATATTATGAAATCTACAAAAACACTTGGTGATTTTATAGTGTTTTTGAACTAGCTCATTTGTAGTGTTCTATGGTGTTTTATAAGTGCATAATCATATGGTGTTTTATAACTAGACAATTTTATAGTGTTTTATAATTAGACGATTTTATGGTGATATTTAAAATTAGGCAATTTTATAGTGTTTTAGAACCGTAAAACACTATGGTATTATAAAATTGTTCAGTTTAATGGTATTTAAGAACTGAATAACTTTATGGTGTTTTAGATTTATGCAATTTTATGGTCTTTTAGAACTAGACAACTTTTTGATGTTTTAGAACTGAATGATTTTATTGCATTTTCTAACTAGATAACTTTATGGTTGTAGGACTAGTTAAGGGTGATGCAATATTTTCACAAAGTTGGAGAGAACAAACAATACTTAACAGATCAAATAGAAAACAACAAATGAAACATTGAAGAAGAGTAAAGAACACAAGCAGAACATAAGTATTTTTATTTTCAAGAATGATGTATATTGCTCTTAAGTGTTTTAAAATTATTACAAGGCTTAGTCCAAAGGACTGGAACTTGAGATACGTTATACTACATCCTATAGCGGGTCATACTTTGAAGGTCAGGTGGAACACTAATCTAGACAACAAGATCAATGTAAAGTCAAAAGTCAGATTGCCTTTTGACTAGTGACTATGACATGTCATAGCTACATCCTTATCTATTACAAAAAAGATAAAAGTACAAAGTAGAAACTTACTGTAAGGCCCCGTTCCCGGAGACATCACAGTTGGTTAATCACAGTATAATTAAATAAAACATTACATAATTCTTAAAACAATGCAGTGGAATTAATAAAAAAAAAACATTCACTTCATTAATAAACTTTGTTGCCAAGCAATACATTTGTGTTTGTTATCAGTTACAAAAGATCAGTTAATTGCATTGTAGAACAACAATATTATTAAGAGTGATCGGATGCCAGTCTAGCCCCGACGAGTAGCCTCCCCGAGTGCCATCCTCAGCAAATTACCTTCCAACTGAAAATGTATAAAAGTCAGCATTGCTGAGTGAGTTCTATTTTTAAAACGTTAAAATACCTTGAAAGATTTGTATATGAAAATACCCTTTTAAAATAATATACTTTTCTTTTCTACGACCACACCTCATACATACACATTGATAATCTTAATTATTATCTTCACCATCGTCTATTCCGTACGTTTCGTACATTCATTATTATCTTTTACTTATATCTGGATCCTGTCTCATGCAATACCCCAAACTCATGTCCGAAGACCGTTACAGTACCGGGGTACGCGACAAGGACCCCGTCTCTTTTTGCAACACCCCCGCCTCATGTCCGAAGACCGTCACAGTACCGGAGTGAGCATCACGACAAGTTTCGGGTCAATCTCATGGATTAAACCCCTTACGAGTCTGTTGTGACACACAGTCACTCACCTCAACCTTGGCTTACAAGTCTATTGTGACAAGACAGTCACTCACCTCAACCTTGGCTTACGAGTCTGTTGTGACGACACAGTCACTCACCTCAACCTTACTTGCAAGACTTTCATTTAAACATTACTTTCCACATTTCATTAATATTAATCTTTCTCTTGATTAATAGTAATACTTTACGAGCATAAACAACCCACGTAAAGTCACATAATATAATAGTAGGGAACACAAGATCAACCATAAAACATGAGTAAAACAATCAAATAGTAGCAGCAGTCAGACTAGGGTCAAACCCTAAAATTCTGTTTCCTCCAAAATTTCAAAAAATATTCTAAGTGTTGTAGGCGCATGAGGACTATGCAGGCGCATGGCTTCTATACTTAGGCATTTTAACAACAATCCTGGGCGCATGAGCCTTTCTGGCGCATGGGACTACACTTAGTCACCAGAGAAAAGTCTTGGGCGCATGACACTGTTCAGGCGCATGAGTCCGTACTTAGAACAATTAGGCAAGGTTTGGGCGCACGGGCACTATTAGGGCGCATGAACCCTCACTTATGATTTTCTAAAGCAAATTTCCAGGCGCATGGGCCCTGTTTGGGCGCATGGCCTGCACTTAGGCAGTTTCAAGCTATAATCCTAGGCGCATGGGCCCTGTTCGGGCGCATGACTACCAGTTATGCATTTCTACATTTCAGAATCAACCCAGACCTGTTTCATCACCCGTTCTAAGCTTAAACATACATTTCTAAGCATACCCAACACAAAAACAAACATAAAACATGGGCATACACACACATATATATATATATATATATATATATATATATATATATATATATATATATATATATATATACGGTTACAAGGAAACAAGTTGAGAAACCCATTTATATACATTTTCAGCCCCAAAAATACTTTTAAACACATGTAAACGGGGTCTAGAACTCACCTATTGTAGCAAATAAGCAAAACTCCTCCAAACCTGCTTGTACAAGAGTTCAAACACCTAGAAACAAAAAAAAAACAAACACCAAATCACATAGAACACTTAATAATCGGTTTTAAGGTTGAAAACCCCATAAAAACCGAACCAATTAACACCAAAACACACTAACCTTCAAAGTTTCTGCCCTATTCTTCTTCACAACCGAGAGAAACAAGATTTTCAGCCTCTTTCATCTTCTTTTCGTTCGGTAGCACCAGCAGCAGAAAGAGCATGGGCGACCATGCCCCTTATACACATCTTTTTGACTTTTTGGTGTACTTTTACACTTTACACCCCTTATCTTTGCCCCTTCTTTTATTTCTGCTAGATACTTTTCTTTTCTTTTTTTTTATTTTACCCCAAAGTTTCAGGTGTTACACTTACAGACTCTAAGAACTTAATCTATAGTTGACAAAAGTTAGAGATATCACCAACTTGTATAAGTTGGTGAGTCTTCAGAGATGGCACTGAAACTTGGTTCAGCTTTAGTCAAAAGCATTTCAGAAAAAGCATGGATTTTTTGTCTTTAAAAGAAATCAGTCTCTAGGCTTTGGAAGACTTTGTCTTGAAGCATTGGAAGACTTTATCTTTGGCTTCGAAAGAATTGGTCTTTGGATTAGGAAGATTTGATACTTATAGAATTTCTTAGTGCTTTTGTCAAATCTTTAAAAGTAAATTCTTTGTACTTCTGAATGCTTGCTGATAACTCTTACAATGGTGTTACTAGTCTACCCCCTTAAAGAGGTTTCGTCCCCGAAACCTGTCACTCTTCGAACAACTGTGGGTAATGCTGTCTCATTTCTTCTTCCGTCTCCCACGTAGACTCAGAACCCTTCCGGTGTTTCCACTGCACACGTACGAGTGGAACCACTTTATTTCTCAATTTCTTCTCATTCCTGTCTATGATGGCCACTGGTTGCTTCACATAATTGAGCCTTTCATCCGCTTTGATATCCTCCAGTGGCACAATCATATCTTCTTCGGCCAAGCATTTTCTCAGATGAGATACATGGAACGTCGAGTGAATTCCACCTAACTCATCAGGCAATTCTAGTCGATAGGCCACCTCTCCTACTCGTGCAACGATTCGGAAAGGCCTTATGTATCTCGAACTCAGCTTGCCCCTCTCCAAAACCGGATGATCCCCTTCCAGGGCGAGACCTTTAACATGACTTTATCACCCACGTTGAACTCGATCGGTCTACGCCTCTTATCGGCATACGACTTCTGTCTATCCTTGGCTGCCTTCATAAAGGCTTTGATCTTTTCTAGCTTTTCGGTCGTAGCCTCGATCACCTCGGTGCTTCCCAATTCCTTCTGCCCGATGTCACCCTAAGATACGGGAGTCCTACACCTCCTACCGTATAACATCTCGTATGGTGGCATGCCAATGCTAGCATGGTAACTGTTGTTGTACGAGAACTCTGCTAGCGGTAAGTGATCATCCCAACTCCCTCCAAAGTCAATCACGCATGCTCGAAGCATATCCTCGAGCATCTGGATCGTCCACTCAGACTGACCATCTGTCTGAGGATGGTAAGTCGTGCTAATGTGTAGCCTCGTCCCCATCGCATCATGGAATCTCCTCCAAAACTTCGATGTGAATCGGGTGTCACGATCTGACACGATGGACACCGGCACACCATGACGAGCTACGATCTCTTTAATGAACAGATCTGCCAATCTCTTCGATGAATACGTCTCGCGGATCGGTAGGAAGTGAGCACTCTTTGTCAATCGATCAATTATCACCCAGATGGTATCGTACCCCCTCGCAGTACGGGGTAGCTTCGTTATGAAGTCCATGGTGATGTGCTCCCACTTCCACTCGGGTATATCCAACGGTTGGATTTTCCCGTATGGTTTCAGATGTCTTGCCTTCACTTGCAAGCAAGTAAGGCACTTATTCACATACTCAGCCACGTCGCGTTTCATACCCGGCCATCACTAATCCTTCTTTATATCTTGATACATCTTGGTAGCACCAGGATAAATGGAGTATCGAGTCTTATGAGCTTCGTCCATAATTCGCCCACGTAGATCTCCATACCGAGGAATCCACATCCGTCCAAAACGGGTTTTAACCCCGTGGGTGTTCTCTCCTAATTCTATGACTAATCCTCTCATTCGTTCAGATTTGAGGTGATCTTCTTTTAATCCCTCATCTTTAAATTCTTTGACTTGCATCGTCACATCCGAGGTCATCACCAACTAATACGCCTTCACCCGAATCGGCTCTGGTCTCTCCTTTCGGCTAAGGGCATCGGCCACTACATTGGCCTTGCCCGGGTGGTAATGGATCTCGCAGTCATAACCCTTGATCAGCTCTAACCACCTCCTCTGCCTCATATTGAGATCCTTCTACTCAAATAAGTACTTTAAGCTCTTGTGGTCCTTGAAGATCATGCACTTTGTCCCGTATAAATAGTGCCTCCAAATTTTCAACGCAAAGACCACTGCAGCTAGCTCCAAGTCATGAGTGGGGTAATTGGCTTCGTGGCTTCAATTGTCGGGATGCGTATGCTATCACTCTTCCACACTGCATTAGCACGCAACCCATTCCCGAATAGGAAGCATCTGAATAGACCACTAAATCCTCACTCCCTTCGGGCAATGTCAAGATAGGAGCCTGAGTTAATCTTGCCTTTAACTCCTCAAACGCATCTTCATGTTCCCGTCCCCACACATACTTCACATCCTTGCGTGTCAATTTGGTCAAAGGTGAGGCTATCTTGGAAAAGTCTTGAATAAACCTTCGGTAGTAGCCCGCCAAACCCAAGAAACTGCGAATCTCGAATGGCGTCTTTGGAGACTTCCATTGCATTACTGCCTCAACCTTCGCCGGGTCCACCATGATCCCTTTAGCATTAACCACGTGACCCAAAAATTGAACTTCACGTAACAAGAAAGCACACTTAGAGAATTTAGCATAAAGCTTCTCCCTTCTAAGTGTCTCCAATACCCCGCGTATGTGACCGGCATGTTCTTCTTCGCTCTTCGAATAAATCAGGATATCATCAATAAATACAATCACTGATTTATCTAAAATTGGCCAGCACACTCTATTCATCAAATCCATAAAGGTAGGTGGCGCATTAGTTAAACCGAAAGACATAACGAGGAACTCGTAATGTCCATAACACGTGCGAAATGCTGTCTTAGGAATATCTTGTTCTTTTACCTTCAGCTGATGGTAGCCAGATCGAAGATCTATCCTGGAGAACCAACTGGCACCTTGAAGTTGGTCAAACAAGTCATCTATCCTTGGCAATGGATATCTGTTCTTCACCGTCAACTTGTTCATCTCACGGTAGTCTATACACATCCTCATACTACCGTCCTTCTTCTTAACAAACAAGAGCGGAGCACCCCAAGGAGAGATGCTTGGTCGGATGAACCCCTTGTCCATCAACTCCTGCAGGTGATCCATTAGTTCTTTCATCTCAGACGGAGCTAACCGATACGATGCTTTGGCAATAGGCTGAGCACCGGGTATCAGGTCAATCTGAAACTCGGTCTCGCGGTCAGGTGGCACACCTGGTAAATCTTCTGGGAACACGTCCGGGTAGTCACACACAACTGGAACTTTAGTAAATTGTGGTATCGAAGCATCCACATCCTTTACATACTCCAGGTAGGCACTACATCCGCGCCTCACGCACTTCTCTACCACCGCCATCGAAATCACCCTCAGAACCATTGTAACGCGATCACCAAAAACCGTTACCGAACTTCCATCGGGCGCAACTAATCGAATCATCTTCTTGCGACACATGATGTTTGCCTCATAGGCTGCTAACCAATCCATCCCTAGTACTACATCAAATCCGCCTAGGGGCATCACATATAGTTTAGCAGGGAACCTATGGCCTTCTAATTCTATGCCACAATCCTCAATCATACTAGAAATTCTGGTTGACTTACCAATAGCAGTTTCTACATCAAAAGGCTCATCAATACTTCTACTACTAACAGGCAACTTAGCACAGAAAGCAGCAGCTATGAAACTCCTACTAGCACCAGAATCAAATAATACAGAGGCACAAGTTTGGTTTACTAGAAACATACCTGACACGACGTCAGGGTCTACCCGGGCTTCCTCTCGGGTCATCATGAAGGCTCTAGCACTTGCCCTCTATCCACCTTCTTCAGTCCCCTTCTTGGCCCCGGAGCTCTCAGCTCTCGAACTCTTGCACTCGTGGCTCCTGTGGCCAATCCCGCCATAGTTATAGCACTTCGCCACCTTACAATCCTTCGCTATATGACCGGGCTTCCCACACTTGAAGCACACAGTCACTCCCCTCATGCATTCCCCAGTGTGCTCCCTACCATATCGGTTGCACTTCTTCACCCCAGAGCCGGATGACACCGCCCTATGGTCATCCACCCTCATCCTCTTATTATTTGTGTTGAAACCGCCACGCCCAAATCTCTTTCCCTTCTAGCTATTACCACCACCATCTACCTTCTTCACCTCCACCACTGTTACCTCTATTTCTTCATACAACCTTCCCGCCAAATCCACTGCCGACCCAAAAGTGCTTGGCCGGGCAGCAATCAAGTGCCTGCGAATGTCAGCTGGCAACCCTTGAATATACCGCTTAATCTTCCATGTTGCTGGCGTAACCTGATAGGGTACCAACCTCGCCATATCGTTGAATTTGGCAGTGTATTGTTGGTGGGTCATAGTGCTCGCCTCCAGCTGTAGGAACTCTCTCTCAATCTTGTCAAGTTCCTAATGAGGACAGAACTCCTAGATCATCAACTTTTTCAGTTCTCCCCACCTCATCCTTCCAATAGCCCGGTTGACCTCGGCCTAAACAAGGTTGTCTCACCAACACAGCGCCGTGTCGACAAAGGAGTGGGTGGCGAACTTTACCTTCTGGTCCTCTCGACACTCACTGATCTCTAGTACCACTTCCATCTCCCTTATCCAGCAGTGGGCAGCTGCGGCATTACCACTGCCATCAAAAGTAGGGGGTTTACACCTTTGGAATGCCCCATAGCTGCATCCTCTTGCGGTTTCCTGCACTACCACCTCCTCGTCAACACTAGAGGCTCCCCTTCCTGCATCCAACTCCTCATCCCCACCAGTATTCCTCTTGCGGTGGCTCTCCATTCCCCCTCTTTCTCTCTCCTTTCGTCCTCCCTAACAGCTCGAATCACTTCAGTCACGACAGATGGTAGGATCGTCTGCATGACTTGGTGAACCTCCTCCACCACTGCCTCCTTCACCGAGGCTCTCAAATTCACACTCTCATCCACCCCCTCTGGGTGATGAAGCTCAGGCTCAGCAGGAGCCATCTCTGTGGTCTTCGTCTTGTTCCTTGTACTACGTGGCCTACCACGAATGCCCCGTGTTCCACCACGAGAAGCTTTTGAAGATCTTCCCCCAGCCATCCTCTAAACACTATAAGATTCAAACACCAACATGGTCATTCAAGGTAATAGCTCAGTTTATGTCAAGTATAGTAAGTGGCTAACAGTGGCCAGTTGTGATTAGCCACTTACTTTACTCTTCATCCCTCAAGCATTTCCTATCCTGACTACATTAGTATCCAAATCTTCTAAAAGCACATAATCAAATAGCACACGCACATAATACCGGTTAAGATATGAAAATTAATACCTAATGGCACGTAGCTACTCGGGCGGGCATCCCTCCATTCGTCCCATTCTCAGTTTAAATTTAGGTTTTTGAAAATATTTACCCATTTCTCTTAAACTTTGGCACTGTTACCAACTTGTAAGGCCCCATTCCCGGAGATCTCACAGTTGGTTAATCACAGTATAATTAAATAAAACATTACATAATTCTTAAAACAATGCAGTGGAATTAATAACAAAAAAACATTCACTTCATTAATAAACGTTGTTGCCAAGCAATACATTTGTGTTTGTTATCAGTTACAAACGATCAGTTAATTGCATTGCAAAACAACAATATTATTAAGAGTGAACGGATGCCAGTCTAGCCCCGACGAGTAGCCTCCCCGAGTGCCATCCTCAGCAAATTACCTTCCAACTGAAAATGTATAAAAGTCAGCATTGCTGAGTGAGTTCTATTTTTAAAATGTTAAAATACCTTGAAAGATTTGTATATGAAAATACCCTTTTAAAATAATATACTTTTCTTTTCTATGACCACACCTCATACATACACATTGATAATCTTAATTATTATCTTCACCATCGTCTATTCCGTACGTTTCGTACACTCATTATTATCTTTTACTTATATCTGGATCCTGTCTCATGCAATACCCCAAACTCATGTCCGAAGACCGTTACAGTACCGGGGTACGTGACAAGGACCCCGTCTCTTTTTGCAACACCCCCGCCTCATGTCCGAAGACAGTCACAGTACCGGAGTGAGCATCATGACAAGTTTCAGGTCAATCTCATGGATTAAACCCCTTACGTGTCTGTTGTGACACACAGTCACTCACCTCAACCTTGGCTTACAAGTCTGTTGTGACAACACAGTCGTTCACCTCAACCTTGGCTTACGAGTCTGTTGTGACGACACAGTCACTCACCTCAACCTTGTTTGCAAGACTTTCATTTAATCATTACTTTCCACATTTCATTAATATTAATCTTTCTCTTGATTAATAGTAATACTTTACGAGCATAAGCAACCCACGTAAAGTCACATAATATAATAGTAGGGAACACAAGATCAACCATAAAACATGAGTAAAACAATCAAATAGTAGCAGCAGTCAGACTAGGGTCAAACCCTAAAATTCTGTTTCCTCCAAAACTTCAAAAAATATTCTAAGTGTTGTAGGCGCATGAGGACTATGCAGGCGCATGGCTTCTATACTTAGGCATTTTAACAACAATCCTGGGCGCATGAGCCTTTCAGGGGCATGGGACTACACTTAGTCACCAGAGAAAAGTCTTGGGCGCATGACACTGTTCAGGCGCATGAGTCCATACTTAGAACAATTAGGCAAGGTTTGGGCGCACGGGCACTATTGGGGCGCATGAACCCCCACTTATGATTTTCTAAAGCAAATTTCCAGGCGCATTGGCCCTGTTTGGGCGCATGGCCTGCACTTAGGTAGTTTCAAGCTATAATCCTAGGCGCATGGGCCCTGTTTGGGCACATGACTACCAGTTATGCATTTCTACATTTCAGAATCAACCCAGACCTGTTTCATCACCTGTTCTAAGCTTAAACATATATTTCTAAGCATACCCAACACAAAAACAAACATAAAACATGGGCATATACATATATATATATATATATATATATATATATATATATATATATATATATATATATATATACGGTTACAAGGAAACAAGTTGAGAAACGCATTTATATACATTTTCAGCCCCAAAAATACTTTTAAACACATGTAAACGGGGTCTAGAACTCACCTATTATAGCAAATAAGCAAAACTCCTCCAAACCTGCTTGTACAAGAGTTCAAACACCTAGAAACAAACAAAACAAACACCAAACCACATAGAACACTTAATAATCGGTTTTAAGGTTGAAAACCCCATAAAAACCGAACCAATTAACACCAAAACACACTAACCTTCAAAGTTTATGCCCTATTCTTCTTCACAACCAAGAGAAACAAGATTTTCAGCCTCTTTCTTCTTCTTTTCTTTCGGTAGCAGCAGCAGTAGAAAGAGCATGGGCGACCATGCCCCTTATACACATCTTTTTGACTTTTTGGTGTACTTTTACACTTTACACCCCTCATCTTTGCCCCTTCTTTTATTTCTTCTAGATACTTTTCTTTTCTTTTTTTTTTATTTTACCCCAAAGTTTCGGGTGTTACACTTACAGACTCTAAGAACTTAATCTACATCTGACAAAAGTTAGAGATGTCACCATCTTGTATAAGTTGGTGAGTCTTCAGAGATGGCACCGAAACTTGGTTCAGCTTTAGTCAAAAGCATTTTAGAGAAAGCATGGATTCTTTGTCTTCAGAAGAAATCAGTCTCTTGGCTTTTGAAGACTTTGTCTTGAAGCTTTGGACAACTTTATCTTTGGCTTCGAAAGAATTGGTCTTTGGATTAGGAAGATTTGATACTTAGAGAATTTCTTAGAGCTTTTGTCAAATCTTTAAAAGTAAATTCTTTGTACTTCTGAATGCTTGCTGATAACTCTTACAATAGTGTTTTTGCACTAGACAAGTTTATGGAGTCTTTGTGATGATGTATTATATTTTTGATGCCAAAGATCAATATGACGTTTAGTTTTTCAATTTGTATTACATTTCTAACATGAAATGTAATATCAATTACAAATATCAACAAAACGTTTAAACTTTATTATATATGACGTTTTCTTCTTTAGCATTGTGTATTTTACTTTATCATTATGTATTAAAATGACATTAAATGTGACATCCATGTAGAAAAATCAACAAAACATTTAAACTTTTTGAATGTGACATTTTGTCAAGTCCACATTCTTGAATCATTATACTTGTACTCGATCATTGAATCATTGACTTTCACTACACTTCTTTAGATATAAATAATTTTATTATGGTGTTTTAACAATCTTTCCATTAATATAAATTACTTTGAAAACACCATAAGTTTATCCACCTTAAAAACAACACAAAATTATTCAATTTAAAACACCATAGAATCACACATGTGATTTTATAGGGTTGACACCCCCTCCCTCGTGTAACACCCGGAAAATTTTAAAAGACGAGAAAGAAAGTATAAACATGGAGAAAAAGAAAGAAACACAATTTAACCCAAGTTGAGGGGCTAAATGTGTCAAAAGGACAAAAAGTATAAAAAGTGGGTGCAAAAAGGTGATGGCCGCCCACACCTTCCTGCATATTTCACTTCAACCGGATTTTAGAAAGAGAAAGAGGGAGCTATCGGGTTTTTGAAGAAAGAAGAAGAGGAATTCGAATTCAAGGTAAGAATTCTTGGCTTTTAAGTTGTTCTTGGCCGGCCTATGCCTCGGTTTTATGCTTATGTGTTTTGTTGTGTTCGGGTGTGTGTTTTTGGTGGGTTTTTAGGTGTTTGAACTCATTTGCAAACGGGTTTTAAGAAGTCATACTCGAAGGTTGTCAAAGGTGAGTTCTAGAACCCCCTTTTTACTTGTTTTAACTGATTTTGGGGCTGGAAATGCATGTATGTATGTTTTTATGAATGTGGGTTTTATACCCTTATGTATGTGTATGCGTGAATGTGGGTGGGTTATGATTTGGGTGATTTATGATGTTATGATGATGCCATGTTCATGTTATGATGCTTAGGATGCTAGAACTAAGCTTAGAACATGATGAATTGATGATTTGGGGCTGATTATGATGTTATTAGTATGTGTTGGTTGCCCATGCGCCTGGATTTGGCCCATGCGCCCAACGGTTGAATTTGCTTAAGTATTGTCCCATGTGCCCAAAACCCATGCGCCCGAATAGTATCCATGCGCCTAGAATAGGCTGAATTTGACTAAGTGTTCCATGTGCACAAAACTGCCCATGCACCTAGGCACTCATGTGCCTGCATAGTGCCCATGCGCCTAGAAATTTGCCCAGGAGCCTAAGTGTTGGGTCATGCGCCCAAATAGTGCCCATGCGTCTGAAAGTTCCCCACGCGCCTAAGTGTTCCCATGCGCCCAGAAGGCCATGCGCCTGCATAGTGCTCATGCACCTATGCCTTAGAATATTTTTTGAAACTTTGGGGAAATTGTAAAGTGTAGGCTTTGACTTGGGATGTTCCCGGGGGTAATGTAAGTTGACTTTATGATGTCATACGTGATGTGATGATGATGCTATGTATGGTATGGTTATGTTTATGTTATGTTCCTTATTATGTATGTTTATTTTTCGTGGCTTTACGTGGTATGATTATGAAAAGTAAATGGAAGTATTATGTAACGTAAAGCGGAAGATAATGAAAAATGGGAACGTAAGGAATGAGAGAATGCATGCATTAACGAAGTAATGAATGAATGAATGGAAAAGTCTTGCAAGCAAAGGTTGAGGTGAGTGACTGTGTTGTCACAAAAGACTCGTATGCCAAAGGTTGAGGTGAGTGACTGTGTTGTCACAAAAGACTCATATGCCTAAGGTTGAGGTGAGTGATTGTGTTATCACAAAAGACTTGTATGCCAAAGGTTGAGGTGAGTGACTGTGTTGTCACAAAAGACTTGTATGCCAAAGGTTGAGGTGAGTGAGGGTGTTGTCACAAAAGTCTCGTAAGGGATTCAATCCATGAGATTGACCCGGATCTTTGCCGCTTACCCCGGTGCTGGTGCCAGGCTTTGTGCGCAATGAATGGAAGTCTGATAAACTTCGGCCCAGTACCCGCTTTGTGCTTACGTTTAGGATAGCTGATGACATCGATCCGGAAGGAATGAACAAAGGAAGGTTAATGAATGAAATGTACGGAATGAAAGATAACGAATGATAAGGATGACGTACGATGATGAATGAACGGGAGTCAATGAATGACGATGAAAGATAATAATAAGTTATTATCTATGTGTGCGTATGATGCATGATCACATGTGAAAGTAAAGAAAGAATGGTTTTAAACAAAAGAAAAGTATTTTATTTTATAAAAAAACTAGAACTCACTCAGCAACGCTGACTTTTATGTGTTTCCAGTTGGAAGGTAATGTTGCTGAGGATGGCACGGGGCAACTACGTGCCATCAGGTATTTTCTTGATGTATTTTCTTGATGTTAACGGGAAGGGATGCCAGTCCGAGTAGCTACGTGCCATCAGGTATTTTCTTGATGTTAACCGGTATTACGTGCGCATGTTATGTGGTTTATGTGCTTCTTAGTGGATCTAGATACTAATGTAGTCAGGATAGGAAATGCTTGGGGTGTGAAGAGTAAAGTAAGTGGCTAATCACAACTGGCCATTGTAATTAGGGACTTACTATACTTGACATAAACTGAGCCATTACCTTGAATGACCGTGTTAGTGTTTGAATCTTATATCGTGTTAGAGGATGGCCGGTGGTAGATCTTCGAAGGCTTCTAGAGGTGGAGGTCATGGTGGACGTGGTGCCGGACCACGGGTCACGAGAGGAAGGCCTAGGGCTGAAGATGTGGCTCATGAAGAGCCCGAGACCCCTCATCCGGAGGGTGGTGATAAAAGTGCTAACTTAAGGGCCTCAGTGAAGGAGGCGGTGGTGGAAGAGGTTCACCAGATCATGCAGACAATCTTACTGTCTGTGGTGACTAAAGTGATCAAAGCTGTGCGAGAAGGAGAAAGGAAAGAGAGGAATAGGTCCTCGGGAGTAAGGGAGCAACCGGAGACTGAGACGGTTGTCTCAACTGATGAGGAAGAAGAAGAAGAGCCTGTGCCGGAGGCAGCACGAGGCTGTAACTATGGGGCATTTCAAAGATGCAAGCCCCCAACTTTTGACGGGAATGGCACTGCTTCAACTGCTCACCGGTGGGTGAGAGAGATGGAAGCTGCTTTAGATATCAGCGAGTGCCGGGAAGATTAGAAGGTGAAGTTTCCCACCCACTCATTTGTGGATTCGGCCCTGTGTTGGTGGGACAATATTGTCCAGGCCGAGGGTAGTAGGGCGATTGGCAGGATGAGGTGGAGTGAGTTGAAGAGACTGGTGATCGAGGAGTTCTGTCCTCATAGGGAGCTCGATAAGGTTGAGAGGGAGTTCCTGCAGCTGGAGGCGGGAACCATGACGTATCAGCAATACACCACTATATTCAACGAGATGGCACGATTGGTGCCAGATTAGGTGACACCTCTGTCGCGAAAAATCAAGAGGTATATTCAGGGCTTGCCGGCGGATATCCGCAAGCATATGATCACCGCCCGGCCGAGCATGTTCAGGTCGGTGGTCGATCTGGCGGGAAGGTTGTACAACGAGAGGGAAGTGGTGGTGGCTGAGGTGAGCCAAAAGGTTGGTGGTGGCCGGAAATGGAATGGGAAGAGGTTTGGACATGGCTAGGCTGCTCCAAACAACAAAGTTCCGAGGGTGGATGACCGACGTGTGGTCGCACCCGGTGCGGGATCGAAGAGGTGTGGCAAATGTGGGAAAGAGCACACTGGAGAGTGTAGGTTGAGATCCAATGTTTGTTTCTGGTGTGGGAGGACAGGACACGTGGCGAAGGACTGCAGGGTAAGGAGGTGTCATAACTGTGGCTAGGAGGGCCATATGATCAGGGAATGCAAGAAGCCGAGGGCTGAGAGTTTCAGGGCTAAGAAGACAGCCGGGACTGAAGGGCAGAAAGGTAGCGCCAGGGCTTTCACGATGACCAGGGAGGAGGCTAGGATGGACCCCGATGTTGTGTCAGGTACGTTTCTAGTAAACCACACTCATGCTTTTGTGTTATTTGATTCGGGTGCTAGTAGGAGTTTTATTTCTGCTGCTTTCTTTGCTAAGTTGCCTGTTAGTAGTAGAAGTATTGATGAGCCTTTCGATGTAGAAACTGCCATAGGTAAGTCTACCAGGATTGTTGATCTGATAGAAGGTTGTGATATAGAACTAGAAGGTCATAAGTTTCCTGCTAGACTGCTTGTGATGACCTTAGGCGGGTTTGATGTAATCCTAGGAATGGATTGGTTGGCGGACTACGAGGCGAGCATTGTGTGTCGCAAGAAGATGATTAATCTGACCGCGCCTGACGGGAGTTTGGTGACGATCTACGCGATCGAGTTTCGACGATTCCGAAGGTGATTTCGATGGCGGTGGCGGGAAAGTGCATGAGGCGTGGATGTAGTGCCTACTTGGCCTATGTGAAGGATGTAGATACGCTAACACCACAACTGTCAGATGTACCGGTTGTGTGTGAGTTCCCAGATGTGTTTCCCGAAGACTTACCAGGTGTGCCACCGGACCTCTAGATCAAGTTCCAGATTGACTTGATACCCGAGGCTCAACCTGTTGCTAAGGCACCGTATCGGTTGGCTCCGACCGAGATGAAGGAATTGATGGAGCAACTACAGGAGTTTCTTGATAAAGGGTTCATTAGACCGAGTATCACCTCTTGGGGTGATTCGATCTTATTTGTGAAGAAGAAGGACGGTAGTATGAGGATGTGCATAGACTACCGCGAGCTGAACAAGTTGACGATGAAGAATCGGTAACCATTGCCGAGGATTGATGATTTGTTTGATCAGCTCCAAGGTGCCAGTTGGTTTTCAAGGATAGATCTTCGATCTGGTTACATCATTTGAAAGTGAAGGAACAAGATATTCCTAAAACAGCTTTTCGCACGCGTTATGGACACTACGAGTTTCTCGTTATGTTCTTTGGTTTGACCAACGCGCCAGCTGCTTTTATGGACCTGATGAATTGAGTGTGTGTGTCAGCCGATGTTGGATAAATCAGTGATTGTATTTATTGATGATATCCTGATTTATTCGAAGAGTGAGGCGGAGCATGCCGGACACATTCGAGGGGTGTTGGAGACGTTGAGAAAGGAGAAGTTGTATGCCAAGTTCTCCAAGTGCGGGTTCTGGTTGTGCGAAGTTCAGTTCTTGGGTCATGTAGTGAATCCGGAGGGGATAATGGTGGACACGGCAAAGGTGGAAGCGGTGATGCAATGGAAGTCTCCAAAGACGCCATCCGAGATTCGTAGTTTCTTGGGGTTGGCGGGATATTATAGGAGATTCATTCAAGACTTCTTTAAGATAGCTTCTCCGTTGACTAAGTTGACAGGCAAGGATGTGAAGTTTGTATGGGGTCAAGCTCAAGAGAGTGCTTTTGAGGAGTTAAAAGCAAGGTTGACTCAAGCTCCAGTTTTATCGTTACCCGAAGGAAGCGAGGACTTAGTGGTCTATTCGGATGCTTCTTACTCGGGGTTGGGTTGCGTGTTGATGCAGTGAGGGAAGGTTATAGCTTATGAATCCCGACAGTTGAAAGTTCATGAGGTGAATTACCCTACACACGACTTGGAGTTAGCAGCTGTGGTCTTTGCACTAAAGATTTGGAGGCACTACCTATACGGAACGAAGTGCATAATCTTCAAGGACCACAAGAGCTTGAAGTACTTATTCGAGCAAAAGGACCTGAACATGAGGCAGAGGCGTTGGTTGGAGCTCATAAAGGATTATGATTGCGAGATCCATTACCATCCGGGCAAGGCCAACGTAGTAGCGGATGCCCTCAGTCGAAAAGAGAGACCCGAGCCGATTCGGGTGAAGGCTTATCAGTTGATTATGACCTCTAATGTGATGAAGCAGGTCAAGGAGTTTCAAGACTAGGCATTGAAAGAAGATCATCTTAACTCCGAAAGGATGAGAGGTATGGTTGCGGAATTGGGTGAAAACTCCCTTGGTGTTAGAACCCGATTCGGAAGGATGTGGATCCCTCGTTACGGGGATCTACGTGGGAGGATTATGGACGAAGCTCATAAGACTCGATATTCTATTCATCCCGGTACTACAAAGATGTACCAAGATATGAAGAAAGATTTTTGGTGGCCGGGTATGAAGCGTGATGTAGCGAAGTATGTGAGTAAGTGTCTTACTTGCTTGCAAGTGAAGGCCAAGCACCAGAAGCTTTACGGGAAGATCCAACCGTTGGATATACCGGAGTGGAAGTGGGAGCATATCACCATGGACTTTATTACGAAGTTACCGCGTACCGTGAAAGGGTATGATGCCATATGGGTGATAGTTGATCGTTTGACGAAGAGTGCTCACTTCCTACCGATCCGCGAGACGTACTCCTCTGAAATATTAGCGGATCTATTCATCAAAGAGATTGTAACTCGTCATGGTGTGCCGGTGTCTATTGTTTCTGATCGTGACACTCGGTTTACATCTAAGTTTTGGAAGAAATTCCATGATGCTATGGGGACGAGGTTACACATTAGCACGGCTTATCATCCTCAGACGGATGGTCAGTCGGAAAGGACTATTCAGACGCTAGAAGATATGCTTCGGGCATGCGTCATTGACTTTGGAGGAAGTTGGGATGACCACTTACCGTTAGGTGAGTTCTCGTATAATAATAGTTATCATGCCAGTATTGGTATGCCCCCTTATGAGATGCTATACGGTAGGAGGTGTAGAACGCCCTTTGTTGGGGTGATATTGGTCAGAAGGAGTTGGGAAGTATTGAGGTGATTGAGGCTACGACAAGGAAGCTCAAAAAGATCAAAGCCTTTATGAAGGCAGCCAAAGATAGGCAGAAGTCATATGCCGACAAGAGACGTAGGCCGATTGAGTTCCAGGTGGGTGATAGAGTTATGTTGAAGGTCTCACCTTGGAAGGGTATCATTCGGTTCAGGAAGCGGGGGAAGTTGAACCCGAGATACATAGGGCCTTTCCGAATCATTGCTCGAGTAGGAGAGGTGGCCTATAGGTTGGTGTTACCCAATTAGTTAAGTGGAATTCACCCGATATTCCATGTATCTCATCTGCGAAAGTGTTTAGCTGACGACGATATGGTTGTACCACTGGAGGATATTGAAGTTGATGAAAGGCTCAATTATGTGGAGCAACCAGTGGCAATCATTGACCGCAAGGAGAAAAGGTTAAGGAATAAAGTGGTTCCCCTTGTGCGTGTACAGTGGAAGCACAGGAAGGGATCCGAGACTATGTGGGAGACTGAAGAAGAGATGAGGTAGCATTACCCATATTTGTTTGAGAAATAACAGGTTTCGGGGATGAAACCTATATAAGGGGGGTGGACTTGTAACACCCGAAAAATTTTAAAAGACGAGAAAGAAAGTATAAACGTGCAAAAAAAGGAAGAAACACAATTTAACCCAAGTTGAAGGGCTAAATGTGTCAAAAGGACAAAAAGTATAAAAAGTGGGTGCAAAAAGGTGATGGCCGCCCACACCTTCCTGCATATTTCACTTTAACCGGATTTTAGAGAGAGAAAGAGCTGAGCTCTCGGGTTTTTGAAGAAAGAAGAAGAGGAATTCAAATTCAAGGTAAGAATTCTTGGTTTTTAAGTTGTTCTTGGCCGGCCTATGCCTCGGTTATATGCTTATGTGTTTTGTTGTGCTCGGGTGTGTGTTTTTGGTGGGTTTCTAGGTGTTTGAACTCATTTGCAAACGGGTTTGAAGAATTCATACTCGAAGGTTGTCAAAGGTGAGTTCTAGAACCCCCTTTTTACTTGTTTTAACTAATTTTGGGGCTGGAAATGCATGTATGTATGTTTTTATGAATGTGGGTTTTATACCCGTATGTATGTGTATGCGTGAATGTGGGTGGGTTATGATTTGGGTGATTTATGATGTTATGATGATGCCATGTTCATGTTATGATGCTTAGGATGCTAGAACTAAGCTTAGAACATGATGAATTGATGATTTGGGGCTGATTATGATGTTATTAGTATGTGTTGGTTGCCCATGCGCCTGGATTTGGCCCATGCGCCCAACGGTTGAATTTGCTTAAGTGTTGTCCCATGCGCCCAAAACCCATGGGCCCGAATAGTATCCATGCGCCTAGAATAGGCTGAATTTGACTAAGTGTTCCATGCGCCCAAAACTGCCCATGCGCCTAGGCACTCATGTGCCTGCATAGTGCCCAGGCGCCTAGAAATTTGCCCAGGAGCCTAAGTGTTGGGTCATGCGCCCAAATAGTGCCCATGCGCCTGAAAGTTCCCCACGCGCCTAAGTGTTCCCATGAGCCCAGAAGGCCATGCGCCTGCATAGTGCTCATGCGCCTATGCCTTAGAATATTTTCTGAAATTTTGGGGAAAATGTAAAGTGTAGGCTTTGACTTGGGATGTTCCCGGGGGTAATGTAAGTTGACTTTATGATGTCATACGTGATGTGATGATGATGCTATGTATGGTATGGTTATGTTTATGTTATGTTCCTTATTATGTATGTTTATTTTCCGTGGCTTTACGTGGTATGATTATGAAAAGTAAATGGAAGTATTATGTAACGTAAAGCGGAAGATAATGAAAAAGGGGAATGTAAGGAATGAGAGAATGCATGCATTAACGAATTAATGAATGAATGAATGGAAAAGTCTTGCAAGCAAAGGTTGAGGTGAGTGACCGTGTTGTCATAAAAGACTCGTATGCCAAAGGTTGAGGTGAGTGACTGTGTTGTCACAAAAGACTCGTATGCCAAAGGTTGAGGTGAGTGACTGTGTTGTCACAAAAGACTTGTATGCCAAAGGTTGAGGTGAGTGACTGTGTTATCACAAAAGACTTGTATGCCAAAGGTTAAGGTGAGTGACGGTGTTGTCACAAAAGACTCGTAAGGGATTCAATCCATGAGATTGACCCGGATCTTTGTCGCTTACCCCGATGCTGGTGCCAGGCTTTGTGCGTAATGAATGGAAGTATGATAAACTTCAGCCCAGTACCCACTTTATGCTTACGTTTGGGTATAGCTGATGACATCGATCCGGAAGGAATGAACGAAGGAAGGTTAATGAATGAAATGTACGGAATGAAAGATAACGAATGATAAAGATGACGTACGATGATGAATGAACGGGAGTCAATGAATGACGATGAAAGATAATAATAAGTTATTATCTATGTGTGCGTATGATGCATGATCACATGTGAAAGTAAAGAAAGAATGGTTTTAAACGAAAGAAAAGTATTTTATTTTATAAAAAAAACTAGAACTCACTCAGCAACGCTGACTTTTATGTGTTTCCAGTTGGCAGGTAATGTTGCTGAGGATGGCACGGGGCAGCTACTTGGCATTTTGGGATGACATCCGTTGTTTAAATTATAATGTTTTTGTGATTTAATGCAACAAATATTATTTTGTAATCTATCAACGATGTATTATTTTGCAAAAGCAATTATAATGAAATGGTTTGTTTAAAAGAATTCCGCTACAATATTTTGGTAAAGTTAATGTATGTTTTATGCTTTGTGTGCAATGATTGACCAGCTGTAAGCGTTCCGGGAACGGGGCCTTACACCTCGGTTGTTGGTATGCTAGCTAAAACCAACATTAGTCAGGAATGGACTCTTAGGTAAATATAATCTGACAATTTTGTGTGTATGTCATTGCGTTTGGTTGTGAAACTCATATCTACGTTTGATTCTTATTGCGTATAACTTACATTCATATATGTCCTACATATGCAACACAACACAAATTTTTATTATACTAAATATGTGAACTCACCAACCATGTGTTGATATTTTCAATTATTTCTTTCAGATAACAATAATTGAAGTTAAGTCTTGGAATCAATTGAATATGTTAGGAGAAGACTTTTAATTTGACTACTTAAAACGTTAGACTTTTACATTTTGGTTAGTTTATGTTTGACATTGTTTTATTGTTGGTTTTTTGAAACTTGGTTATTTGGTAGGGCGTGTTTGGCCCTTTAATCATCCCGGCTTGTGGGACCTAGAATTGAATTGTGTTTGTTCACTTTTACTTGTTATGTGGAATTAACTAACCATGGCACAACTCACTTTTGATACAAATTACATGTAGTATGTCTCTTTAACATCCAATGTGTCATGAAAATCCCGTTCATCGTATCCTCATATTTCCATTATTAGCGGGGGTGTGAGAGTGGTACCCATAATCAAGGTTTTTCATCTAAGGATGAAGGATGAAGGATGGGTGATGTAAGTCGCTGCTGTAGCATTGTGTTGGTGTTTTTGTCTTGTTAATTTTTTTTTTAACTTTTTGGATGTAATAAGGTAAGAGTTATTTTCTTTCTTCCATAAAGTAAAGTTGTTTTTAAAAATTTAAA
Organism: Flaveria sonorensis; assembly: GCA_025506505.1. Classification (NCBI taxonomy): domain Eukaryota; kingdom Viridiplantae; phylum Streptophyta; class Magnoliopsida; order Asterales; family Asteraceae; genus Flaveria; species Flaveria sonorensis. The sequence continues at coordinate 33,477,223 of CM046430.1, read as the reverse complement.
TATGGTATGATGTATGAACTTTTCATATATGTTGTAAAGAATAAAGGTGATGTAAGTTCTTGCTGCAATACTATGGTGGTGTTTGTGTCTTATTATTTCTTTTTGGTTTTTATGGTTTTAGAAGGTAAGAGTTATTTTCCTTCTTTAATTTGGTAAAGTATGTTCTTAAAAAAGTTAATTGTGGTATGGTGTATTAAATTTTCATGTAAGTTGTAAAGGATTACACTAGGGTAAAACTGCCTACATTACTACAGTATGCAAATACACAACACTTTTTTGAGTTAGTAATTCTTTTTATTAAAGATTTATTTTTCCTAGTTTCTTATTTTTTTGTCACTTGATGTAATAGGAGTGGGGGCGTCCAGCATAATGCACATCTATTTGTTATTTGCATCACTGTAATTTTAAATACTATCTTTGCATCACTATTTTAGTTCATTTCCAAAATGTTATTATTTGCAAGCGTTATATTGGTGTAATAGATTATTCACATCATTGTATTTTTCTAGTACAAATTCAAATTACATCAAATCGCCTAAGCTAAATGATTTAGGTTCATGAAACCACCTGGAATTGAAATTAACCCTGAGAGTAGCATCAAAGCAAGTTGCAATAGATGTGGTTATTGCTATTTTAATATTATGTTTATGAAATTGAAACATAACATGGTGTCAAATTTAGAAATGGTGCTCCATTTCACTACATTAATATATTTTAAATGTTCTTGCATACATTACACATACTTGCATTAATATTTCTAATTCTATATAAGTAAATCCTACATTTTGTAAGTTATGTTTACATTAGTGAAGGATAGTGACCTGATGGTATAAAATCAATGTAAATAAATACCACATTAGTTATTTTTACATCAATGAAGGACAGGACATTGACATGATGATGATGCAAGGTGGATACACCTATCCCACACTTTTGTAAAACAAATTAAATAAAAGTAGAAGTGGATGGAATTAATGGTGGTTGTTTCTACCAGGTGACAAGACCTGCACAACAATCAATGGTCAAAAGACGAATTTAGCCTTCCATTGTTATAAATTAACCTATATATGTATGTACATATGTACGTATGTTTCTACGTATATGCGTGCGCATGCATGTATGTATGCATGTACATATGTATGTATGCATGCATGCATGTATGAATGTATGTATGTATGTATGTATGTATGTATGTATGTATGTATGTATGTATGATGTATGTATGTATGTATACACACGCATATAGATATTTATATACATGCCAATGTATATATATATATATATATATATATATATATATATATATATATAAAATTACATACAAAATACATTAAGTTATATATTAATATAATAACCAACCATTTTATTTATAAAATCAAATGGGTTAGTTTATAAAATAAATAAATATGAGATTCATAATACAAAACTAATAGGCATGTCTACATGCACATACATACATGACACACACACATATATTTACATATACACACACATGAATACATATACTTGCATCCATGCATACCATTACCAAATCTAGTAGGAAACCTAATCTATAAGGACTAATATCTACTAATTCCTAGCTAGAAACTATAACGCTCAACCACCACCTCTCATCCCCACCAATTCATGCTCTTGCATTGTATGGAAGACTACCAAATATTGCTAAAGATCCATGCCTTGCTACACTAACCAAAATCTCATGAATATCTAGATAATCTTATGAAATCCAAGACCCACTTGCATTCTTTTCCCCTTACCAAAGACCCCACCACCACACCCCTCCCATACTTTATTCTCTTCCATTCCATTCTCTTAAACTTTCTCTAGAACACTTAAGTTCCAGACTTTCGATGCTCTTAATATCAACCCAAGCAAGGCAACATCAACCCTTTCAAAACAAGGTAATCCCACAAAAACACACTTACACATTGTTCAACTCATATCCTTCATTTCTTATATTCTTGAACCTAAACTAACTTATCATTTTAGGCAGCTTCACTTCATCATTCCAAGTCCCTACAATAGCTTTTGAACTCCTCACAACCATCCCTCAAATCAAGATAACCTGACATGACCTGAAAACATACGAAATATCATGTATTGTCACCTTAGTGACACACAAACCCCATGACATCCCGGAACATCTTATGAATACTTAAAACATCATATTTTTCAATAACTAAAAGATACACAACTTTACACCTAGCCACGTTGGTCATAAACACATTTTTAGTAAAACTAGTTTACCAGAAAACCCGGTTTTACATAAAAATGAGAAATTATATAAGATGACTTCAAAATCATATTTATGTTTCTGTAAGTTTAATATGTTTAAAATAAATTATAAATAAAATTTCATGAATTATGAAACTATATTTTATTTTCTATTTAAAATGTAAAGCTTGGAAAATATTTTAAAGAAAAATACAAAACTAAAGTTGAGGTTTAAACATATTGAAATATGGGGTTATTTCTCTATTTATTTAAAATAAGAGACTGATTGGAAAGGGGAAAAGTTTTTTAAAATGCTTGATATTCCAAAATCAAGACTTAACTAGCATTTAACGGGACTAATCGCACAATTTAATAAAAATAGTAAAAATATAAAATTAGAAACTATAAAATTTGAATAGCCTAATAATGATTAGAAATGAATATAATTTAAGGTTCATAATTTTTGAAGTTGATGTACATGTTAAACAAAAATAAAAATGTTATACATGCTAAAAATATAAAAATTATTAAAAACAACTTCTATTACCAAAATGTTTGAAACCCCTGAACCTAACAATCTTATAAAAATATTAAAAATATTCTATGACAAAAAACGAGATCAAAATAAACCCGAACCCAAGAACACATTATAAACCAAACTGCGAGGGTTAAAAACGTAAACAAATGAAATTATAATGATTAAAATAAGATAAAAACCAAATTTTAGCATGTATAGAATTTTACTCTATTTTACAAAGAAATTATCATGGTTAAAAGTAGTTAATCACAAAAACAGAAAGTAAATTATAAAAACTACAAAAATAAAAGATAAAATTACGGTATGTTATGACCTATAAATATATTCCATAAAATAAAGTTCAACAAAACCTGTTATTTTAATATATTTTACATAACGCGTCCGAAATGCGATTCAATACACGCTTAATATAGAATAACTGACACAACAATCTTATAAGCATAATTTTAATATTTAGGGTACCAAGTTACACATAAATTAAGACATAAACAAAATATAAATACATATTAACACACCTATTGTTTGCTAAGTAAAAATTCATGCTTAAACGACACAAAACGTGTATTTGAAATATAAATTATTAAAACTAATAAAGGAGCTCAAATAACATAAATGATGATATATTCTCATAGCATACTCACTTAATTACAATAAATGTCATCGTAAATTAGTAAAGTGCGAAAATCTAAACTTTAGGGTTAAAACTGCCAAATTAACAAACTTTAGGGATCAAAATTGTCAATAACTGAAACCTTACTGTTTTCATACTAAAATACACTTATTATAATTGTTACAATATTAAATTATAATATATAGACTTATACCTAGATAAAACATAGGACAAGACTCCAAAACTCAAGTTACGAAGCTTAAATTACTCATGTGTAACAAGAACTAACAAACCAAATAAAATAAATTTAACACACATGGGTTGGATATAGATAACTACTTAAAGATGCTAATACATATAAATTGAACTTAGAAACCTTGCTGGTCCTTAGCACTCTAGATCCTAAGCATCAACAAAACAACATCAAGAATAGCGTTCAGGTGAGCCTCAATAAACCCCTTTTACTTAAAAGTTTTAGGGTGAAATACATACTCTTTAAATTATTTTATAGTGCAATAGTACCTTCTCCTTTCCTCGAACGTTAACACAATCATTAACTTTAGTAAGAGCCGCGTAGTTTGTGGATAGTACTATTTTGAGGATCCCCGCACATGTAATGGGCCCTTATGATAGGGAAACCCCACATTGAGATTTAATAACCATTATGTCACAAATTAGTACAGTTTAATCATGTTTAGCATAACACACTTAAACCCATAACAATAAAGGGTATGGGTTAAGGGATATTTTAGCACTCGGGTGGGTAGCTCGTGTCCAGGTTTGATTGTGATATATTATTTTAGTGCACCAATATTATTGTTTACTAAAATTTATTCATGAAAGGTCATGTGTCATAAACTTATTAGCTCACCAATATTGTGTTGACGTATTTTAGGTGCGTATTTCACGAGAGAATAGTTAGCAGGTGACACATGGATATGAGTCGCCTTAGTTGGATATTTGAAGATTTAACCAGCGTCCTATTCAATTTATCATGTTAGATGATTTTAAATCAAATATATTAATTAAGTTTTAGACAATGATAAATTTGAATAATTTAATATTGATTAAATGCCATGTAGACAATTGACTTTAGGGTGTGACAATGTATATATTGTGAAACCATATAATTTCCTTGTAAATTCCAAAAGTATTTATCGATACAATGAGAACAAGAAAAAGAGTATGGCAAGCATTTACATAAGCACTTATATATAATCATTAAATTAAAATTTACAAATGTTACGTTGTTCACAAAGTTTTCTTCCTAAAATTTATTATTTGTTAAATTCTAAACACTAGGTGGGACTTAATGTTTGATAAGTACCCCTAACAAATTCCTAACTTTTGAAGTTATTATCAAGTGCAAAAAAGAATTTAAAGGTACTATTAAAAACATATATATTTGGCTTTAATATAAAATTGGAGATTCTTATACATATATATGTCGGCACATAACTACCATATTGTCCCTTTCATGTCGTATTAAGGATCATGTGCAACGCCGGCTATGTACTAAATAAAACTATAACATAGATGTTTATGTCAATAATACAAAGAAAGTAACGTTATTTGGGTTCATAAGACAGGGGTGACCCAACATCCCTTCATAGGGACCATGAAGACTGTTAGGGAATATGTTAGTGAATACACAATTTATGTAAAAATTGTATTGATAATAAAATTTTACATGTGATGTCATTTAGTATTTAAAAATATTCAAATATTTATAATTCGCTCCGCGAAAACTCAAAGGCAAATAACACTTGGAAGAAGAACAAGAATCAACTAATAAATGTTCAATGCAACAAGCAAGTCAAACAATCGAAAAGTCAAGATACTTGGAGACGACACTCGAATGAAAAACAAGAACAATTTAATATTAGAGGCTAGCGATGCTAGTTAGAGGTGTGAAAAAAATCAGTTCGAAAAAAAAAACCGAAACCGGTTTGGGCCCAAACCGGTTTCAAACCGGCCCAACCCGGCGGTTTTCATGCGGTTTGAAGTTTCATTAATCAAAACCGGTTTCTAAACCGGTCCGGTTTCAAACCGGTATCCCAAACCGGTTTTCAAAACTAGCCGTTGTATAACAGCTTTGTAGCCGTTTTTTGGCCGTTTGAGGTCTTTTTTGACCGTTTTTGGTGGTTTTTTTACCATTATACCCCTATTAGGTTAGTATATATATGTATTGGATGTTTTGGTTGAATCACAACAACTTAAAACGCTCTCTACTCTCAAAAATCACAAAAACGCTCAATACTTTCCTTCTCTTAGAAAAAAACTATCTCAAAACTCTCTCAAATGGCTTCATCAAGTGCTCAATCATCCGTTGGTTGTGATGCGTCTTCAAGCAACGTGGTGGTAGCAATCCTTCCTACGAAATAGGAACCCCAAAATATGGTGCAATTACGATTTATGTCAAATAGCTAGCAGTTCGAACAAGGCTCGTTGCAAGTTTTGCCATAAGTTTTTAAAAAAAAATACAAACACAATGTTGAGAAACCACATTGCGCTTAAATATTGGCGTTGAAAGGTGAACCGTCTCAAGGTCAAGCTTCAATGACAAACGAAGGAAATGTTTGGGCTTATAACGTTGATGCGGTTCGGGAGCAAATGGCGCATTTTGTAATTCAAGAAAGCTTGCCATTCAAACATTTCGACAACGAACGTTTGACTCGACTCATTCAACGAACTCTCCAAGCACGTTACACCAATGTAAGTCGTGCTACTCTTCGAAGAGATTGTTTAAAAATGTGAAAAAAAACTAAAAATGTCTTCGAAAAGATTGTTTAAAAATGTGAAAAAAAACTAAAAATGAATTAATATCTTATTTTGAAAATTTACAAACCGGTGTTAACTTAACTAGTGATATTTGGTCGACTCCTCACCGTTCACTGGACTCGTACATTTGTGTCACCGCCCATTGGGTTGAACCCGATGTGTGACAAATGATGAAAACGATTGCGTTTGAATTGTTTGATTATCCTCACACCGGCTAAAATATTTTTTATCTTATTGATAAAATTATTAAAACGTATAAATTAGAAAACATAATATTTTCTATATCTTTTGATAATGGGTCAAATAACATGCTTGCGATAGATCATTTAAAATTAAAATATAAATCAATGTGTGACGGTGTGTTTTTTCATAGTCGATGTGTTGCGCACATCATAAACTTAGCCGTTCAAGACGTTTAAGAACGACTGAAACGGTGAAAGATGGTTTGAAAAGAATGTTATGTGACATTTTTAGCAATAACCAAAGATATAGTAGATATCACAAGTTTTGTAAAGACACAAATTCTAAATGTTTAGGTCCGAATTGAGACGTACCTACACAATGGAATTCCACTTGTAATATGTTTGAAAAGGTTATTGAACAAAAAGAAAGTTTAATAGCCTTTCATAATAGTTTGGTAAGTCGTGGAAAGGCAAATACTTACCATCCATCGGGTTGGTCCGTTATTGAAGAAATAAGCAAAATGCTTCAAGTTTTTAAAAATGCAACTGCTTGTCTTTCTGAAGTTTATTATCCAACGAGTCCGTTAGTACTTCACCAAATTTATTTAATGACTTCAAAATTAAATGAGATGTCGTTTAGGGGTAGACCTTATTCGGATATAATACCCCCATTGAAAGAAAAACTTAAAATGCATTTTAAAGAAATGCCTCCGGTTATTACATGTGCCGCTGCATTAAACCCTTGATTAAATTTGTCGGGCATTAAAACTTTACTTGATAAAATTACTTCTAATTTGGATTTAGAAGAAGAAAACCCATTTTATGCTTAAATTTTAAAAGCTACTTTTAACCAACAATTAGAAAAAATGTTTGATGTTTATTTATTAAAATATGATGAAACATCACACATTCATGAGTCATTGAGGCATGCGGCACATGCCGAAAGTTCAAATGATCCAATGTTTGCTTTATATAATACTTTAAGGGATGAATCTAATAAACGTCAACGTGGTAACACTCCGAGTAGTGAACTCGGGAGGTATGGTGGAACAAACTTTTTATCCACCATGACTCCACATGATTTTAAAATTTTTAACTTGTTGGCTTGGTGGAAAGGTAAGGAAGAACAATTTCCCATCCTATCCACCGTGGCCCGAGATTTACTAACCGTCCAAGCTTCTACGGTAGCTTCGGAATATGCTTTTTCCGTTAGTGGCAGGGTTATATCGATAAGACGAACTCGACTCACTCCCCAAGCGGTTGAAATATCAATTTGCTTGAAGGATTATTTGGATGCTGCGGAAAGAGTACAAGACAAATGTTCACTTGAAGGAGAATTGGAATACGAAGCAGAATTATACAAGGACGAGGTAGAGAGCGGATTGACACCCGGAATGACCGATGATGAAGGGGCATATGATGAGTACCTTCGTAACAGCTCCGGTTCTAGTGGTGAAGAATAACCATACAAGTATGCAACGAACGAACGGAGAACGACTAGTCGACTAGGCTAAATGTTTAGTTTTTAAAAAACTATTATTTAAACTTCTATGTTGTTTAAATTGTTTATATGTTTTATATATTATATATTTCACTTTCATTATTTATCTCACTTTGGGACGTTAAGTCATATTGATTAACAAGTAACGTATGATATAATAATTTAACATAAACAAAATAATGATATAAATAACAATATTAATAAAAATAATAATCACAACAAGTAACAACAACAATAATAATAAGAACTACCACCACCATGATATTAATAACAATGACACTCACAACTTTTATTTTATTGCTTTTGATTTAATTAATATAAATATGATTATATATTTTTTATATGTTAACAAAAATTTTATTTTTCTTTAAATTAAATATAAGTTTTATTAATATAAATATGATTATATATCTTTCATATCTTAACATTATTATATTATGAATAAAAAAAAAAACCCGAACCGGTTTTCAAACCGGCCCGAACCGGTTTCATAGGGTTGGGTTTTTCAACCTTTGAACCGGTTTAAAACCCGAACCGGTTTGGGGCCAAACCGGTTTTGACTTGGGTTGACCAAACCTGTTTCGGTTTGGACCCCAGACCGGTTTTCAAAAAAACCGAAATGTATACCTCTAATGCTAGTGCTATTACTGTGGCCATCTCTATTTTAAAACAATCATAATGTGACATATGTCCAATAAGGGCGTAACTGACCCTGTCTTTTTGAAACCGACTTTACTGAACTCGGGTGGTGTCGCCTCTCTTACACCTCATGTCCTGTTGCTCTGCTTCTATACTTTTTATAAAGTGAATGTTAAAAAAGATGAATAAAGTCTAGGCCGACTATGATATACGAGTTGCGTTTGACTTTTTACACTTGCTTTTAAATATAAAAATCTGCAGGCTGTGCCGACTATGATAGGCGGTGTAAGTTTTTATTAATAAAGGGGCATTTTAATAGAACAACTTGGTTAAAAAGACACTTTCTGATTTTTCTATTTTTATTTAACCAACACAACTTTTTTAGAAACAGTTGTCACTTTAGGGGAATTGAAACAATACATGTATTAAGTAGATGAAATGATCATGATACACTATGGTTCACTTACTAGAAAACAACACATTTGCGAGCATGTTTTCGTTTTCAGCTACTGCGACAACTTTCAACGGCTTTATTTATGCATCCAAACTTTGACACCTCTACTCCGGTCACAAATCTTGCGATTACTTTGTTGCCGCTTATTTCGCAATTCTTGAGTTACCACTAGTTTTTGCGACCGTTGCCTTTTGTGATCGTTTTGCAACCTACATGCAGTGGATTATTGTGTTGCTTTTGCAACCACGTGGTTGCGACGGTAACTAGATAATTGCGACGATTTTATGACCAAAATGTTATAAATTTTTTCTCTACCATTTCAACCATTTTCTATTTTAAATCTGATAATGCTCCTAGTTTTAAAAATTAACCATTTATCGAAATTTCAAAGCTACAAAAAACAATTCACATAAAATTACTAATTAAAAAGGTGTAAAATAACTTGAGTTATCCTAACATAATGATAATCCAAATATTCAAAATAAACTGTTTATAGACATTAAGGTTACAGTGGCAAATCGGTCGCTAATTTTACAAACTTTGATAGTAATTGCCTAGTATTCTGGTACTAATTAAGTAGATTTGTAATATTTAAAAATATACTTTAGACACATGCACTTTCATAATTTAAGAGGGAGCAATCCATAATTGGAAAATAAGGAGGAAATTAATGTTTTAGATATTAAAACCTACCAAATATTGGGTGCCAAACTAGCGAGTCGCGAAATGTTTTAGATATTAAAAACTAACTAGGATGACCTAACCTAAGATGCCAAACTAAGCAATTCACCAACACGTTTAAAAGTAATTTATGCAAGTATGAGGTTGAGTTCTGTCATTACTATACTTTACATACGTACGTATACATACATACATACATACATACATACATACATACATACAAACATACATACATAGATACATATACGTATATATATATATATATATATATATATATATATATATATATATATATATATATATATATATATGTTTTTGTAATCAATGTGTTATAAGCCAAAAGTCACACCCAAACATTTCACGCTTTCGCAGGGATGTCACATCCCGGCAGAAGCGTGAGATGCTTGGGTGTGACTTTTGGCTCATGTCACATTAATTACAAAAACATACATTCAAAACAGTTAAATTTATATATATATATATATATATATATATATATATATATATATATATATATATATATATATATTTCTGAATTATATCATAATACAAAATTTGTCTCACATGAGACTATTACATTAGTCCTTATCACCCATCATCAAAAGATTTAACATTTTCCAGCTAATAATGGACGTGAACGTCCACAAAGAGGCTGAAATCCATCAAATCTATCGTCAACCAAACGCACAACTGCCCTATGTACTCATGTCATTCATTGAACAAGTTGAACGTGTAAACGAAATTATAAAACATGTTGTTTTCTTAAAAAAGCATACTCAAAACAGTCAACATAAAGTTGGTGAGAACATAGGTTTAATAACTTAACAAAATTTTCTTAGTGATTCAACATAAACAAGATCACAACCAAACCTACTTACATGTCAAGTGATTCATAACTGTCACACATATAAATCACAGAATCAAATAATATAACATCACGACACTTATTCGACAGTTTTAACTGAGTCCAGTCGGTGCAGGAAACATGTTCCTAAGTAGTGCTACCTACATTATTTGACGGTTCCGTATGCGAATTAATGGTTGTGACTTATGGCAATTAATGACAGTAACTTATCAAAATCCTTATTTACGTTTGCATCAACAGTAAAATACACAGTATGTTTTTCCCCCAAAACTTATAAATAAAAAAAGATGCTATGTTACTCATCTTAGTTTCAACAAACTGATCAGATATTTCCTATAAAAAATTATTTGTTAGAACAATTTCTTATTCTAATAATCAGAAATATCCTTAATTTTGACTTAAATTTTGAAAACAGTAATTAAAAGTCTCTAAAATTTATAAAATTTTACAAGCAACAACATCTTCATACCAAAATTATCATATAAAATTTTCGATTCATATATCCTTACTGGTATTTTTATGAAATTTTTACAACATTTTGAATTAATAGCAAAAATAACAATTTATTTCTAAAAATTCTGAAAATCTCACAGAATGTTTTACATAATATCTAATATTTTATGTATAATTTTCATGATTTATCTACTGTTTTACTGTTATTTTTATTTTTTTTCTTATTAATTGTTCTAAAATATAAAACTTAATCATATTAATGAATTGATTCATGAACTTTATCTTGTAACTTCAGTATATTATTGAGATCATTATATATTTTTTCAGATTTTTATTAAGTCTCGATCTCCTATTTGATATTTTTCTTTTATTTTCATATTTTGATTATATAAATCAATTTATCTCATATATGTACTTCATATTTTTCAGTTAGTTATTTTATATATAAAAAATTTTATTTCTACAATCACAGTCAATTGAGTATTCAACCTAGAATAACCTAGTTAATCATGTAATAACAATTAGTTTAACATCTTTAAACCCTTTATTTAAATCGTTTGTTTTAATTAATACATTTGAAACTTTCTGTTTTGTAAACTTAGTTACTGATTTTAGTTGAAAATCAAAGTTTTTGTGAAATTTGTAATTAGTTTATATATATATATATATATATATATGTGTGTGTGTGTGTGTGTGTGTGTGTGTAGGGTCAGGATCATTACAGAACCACTTTTTATTTTCAGAACCAAAAGAACCATTGATTTACATAAATATTAATTACGAATCATTGATTTACATAAATGTAAGTTAAAGCTGATGATATTTAGTTATTTTAAATAATTTATTGTTCATGTCTGATATACACATATGTAAAATAGATTAAGTATCATCAAACTTAATTTACACTTATGTAAATCAATGGTTTTATGGTTCTGAAAAAAAAAAGTGGTTCTGTAATGATCCTAACCCTATATATATATATATATATATATATATATATATATATATAGGAGGTTCAAATAAAATATAATATTTGCCTAATAAGAGTAAGAAGAAATGAGGTGGTGACATGTGGCCAAAACTAGAAAATAGGGTTAAAGGGTATTTTGGTCTATTAAACATTTAATTTAATTCACATTCTCTTTTAAAAAATATAGCACATCTCTTTTACGCACTCTTTTCACCCACAAACCCTATCAACAATTAACATCAAAATACAACTAAAGCCTAGAGATGTCTCATAGAAACATAATAAATTATAAAAACAAAGCATGATATTTTATTTTTTTGACGCAAAATAACATAGAACTGTTATGCAAAACAACACAAAACTGTGATGTTAGACGCAAACCAGCACAAAACTGTGCTGTTTGACACAATACAACACAAAATTGTGCTGCTTTACGCAATACTGCAGGACCGTGTGAAGGGTGGTCAATACAATCAGTCTCACAATGAAGAAAGGTTTAGAACACTTAACAGTTCAAATGGGAAACTGGGTTTGAGTATGATGATACTAAGAACACAAGTAGTGAGACACAACTAAGAACAAGAACAAACATGTATGGTTTTCAAGGATGCTGTATATTGCTCTCAAGTTCTATTACAAGTGTTTACAAAGCATATTCGAATTACAAGGACCTGATACACTTTATACTGCATCCTATAACTTTCAATACTTAGAAAGACAGTTGGAAACACTAATCTAGACAACAAGATCAATGTAGAGTCAAAAGACAGATTGGCTTTTGACTAGTGACTATGACATGCCATAGCTCACATCTTTTTCTAATATAAAAAGGTTTATAGGTACAAAAGTAGAAAGTTACAGACAAAGACCTTATTCTACTGTTTATAAAAGCATGGACTTTTCACCAACTCATACAAGTTTGTGAGTCTTCAGAGTTGCAGGAAAGTGTGTCAACTTTATGTAAAGTAGATAAGAAAAAGCATGTCTTCTCTGTCTTCGGAAGAAATCAGTCTTCACAGCAAAATGGCTTCGGAAGACTTTGTCTCTGAATCTTCAGAAGACTTCATCTTTGGCTTTGAAATATTTGGACTTTGGCTTCGGAAGATTTTACACTTAGATTATTTTCTGATGTAGAGTGTAAAACTTCCGAAGCAGTTCTACCTTGTACGTCCAGTGCATGTATGCAGGAAGACCCTTGGTTGTTTTGGCTTCTTTGGTTACATTAGCCTAATAATCTTCTAATATTATCTTACAAACTCCCCCTAGGCTGATGCTACCAAAACAGAGAAGTTCTTCAGATGTTGATAGTCCTCATCAGGATCAAGACCAATCATCTCTTCATCATCTGGTTAGGATCTCTCAGACTCTCATAGTATCTTCTTATATCATAGAGATCATGTAGAGGAAGATCAAGCATGTCTTGCCAGAAGGAGACATCTTGACCTCCTTGATCTCTAATGACATACCATCTGTACGGATTAGCAGCAAAACTCCAGGACAAGATGGGTCTTCCAATGGCAAGAGGCTCTACTTGAATAGGAGTTGGTTGAGCAGCCTCTTCATGTAATACCTCAGGATGCTCTAACTCATCCAGATGTATGGAGGTGGATGCCTTGGTCTTTTTTTTCTTTGAAACACTTTTCTTGGACATCCTTTTCCTCCTCTTTAAGGTTTTTAACTGAGAGGACTGGTCTTTAGCACCAGATTGTTCTGTTGTGTCTCTCTCAGTTGGGATCTCTTCTCTCATAGGTTCAGATGGAGAGAGAAGAGAACTCTATTGCGGATCAAAAGACGAAGTTGGCTGAGATGCAGCTCTAGGTTCAGGTTGTGTTGTCTCAGGGGGTTCAACCTTCACCTCAACTTCAGCTTGAGCTGGACTTGGTGGAGAATGCAAGTCTACAAGCTCTCCCTTTTTGATCTTCTGCTTGATCACTCTTATATGCTCATCCATAGTGGATAAAGACATAGGACCAAGCCTCCTTCCGGAGAATCCGTACAGCTTCAAGAAGCTCATCATCCTTTATCTGTCTTCAGACTTCTTTTGGCTTTTATGGATGATGGCCCTTGACCTTGCAGCTTCTTCTCTTAACTTTCTCTTAACAATTTTTCTTTCTTTTGTAACTTGTTCCTCCAGCTACTTTAGATATTCAAACTGAATGTACTCAAAGGATAAGGGAAGAAGTGTAGCTGCCTGATAGAGTCCTGTGGCACTCAGGTAGTTGATCATATTCATTCTTTCAGCTTCCCTGTCTACTTGAGGTTGTGCAGTTGCCATAGTCTCTGTCTCAGGACTTTCTTGAACTGGGGAGAGGACAAGAGCCTGCTGTAGAGCCTTTTCAGTCTCCTTTCTTCCTTGATCTTAACGAGCAATGCTGCATCCTCTGCCTCCTTCCTCTCCTTTGACAACTCATTATCAGGCAGCTCATTCAACTCTTCTAAGGGGAGAGATATGAATTCATCAATGTTATAGTTCCTGGTCCCCAGATAGTTTAGCCTGGCTGCCTTTAACTTATCATCTTGAGTGTTTGGCCTGGGGGCAGCCCGGATAACAGCTTGCATGAAGCCTGAGGACCCTCCTAAACTCTCTCCCCTTAGCTTCCTCTTCCTCTCTCTCTTCTCCTCCTCTAACTCCTCAGAGGTCATTTTCCTCTTCCCTTTGTCACGCACAGGCCTTGGTGACTCAGGGTGGAGAGAGCTTTGGCCTTCATTGCTTGGTTCTGCAGTCAAGCTCTGGCCAGAGAGAGGATGTGAAGCACCTTCACCAGCTGGTGCCTCACTGAAGGTACTGGGTGCTAAAAGAGATCCTGTCTCAAGGTTCACAGGCTCAACTTCTGGGCCTTCAGTCAAGGCTTTCCCTTCGAAGCTAATCTCAGGGTCTACTTCAAAATCCAGCTGATCGAAAATTTCACCTGCTAGCCTCTGTATATATAATTTTGATCTCATCTTGAACTCTTCTAGCACCCTTCCTTAAATCCAATCTACTAATCTCTTAGCTTGTCTGTTTTGGCTTGGGTCGACAAGTGGAAGATCAACTAGATGGATGCACTCATAGAAGCTCATGTTTGTAAAATTGAAGATCTCTTGTTGACCCTGATCTCTAGAGATGACAAGAGCCCTTCTTTTTGTGTCATACCTCCATCCTAATATTGGGTTCTTAGAGTGAAGAGATGGGGAGACATGGCTCTGGGTATACCCTTCTCAAATAGGTTGTATATGAGTGAGGTCATATCAATGTGGACTTGAGGAGGTTGCTGAGTATGGACTATTATAAGTGAGGGTGGTGAATCCTCTAAGTCCATACTCTAAGAAGAACTCCCAGGTTCTGTGACTGTTCTGACTTTCTCCCCCTTTTTGGTAGCATCACTTTCTTACATAAGTGAGCTGGGGTTGAGTCTATCATATTCACAGGTTCTTATGGACCTGGTTGAGTTGTTCTTAGTGGTCTCTCAGCTAGCTTGCCCTTGATATTAGTGATCTCAAGTTGTTGGTCATTAACCCTCTTTTGTAAGATAGTCACCTGAGATTCGAGGTGACTAATCTTAGAGACTAAATAGGTGCAAGTTTTAGTCAATGTATGCACCTTTAGTTTCAGATTCCCCTCATCTTCATCAGAAGAATCACAAGGGGATGAGAGAATAGGACTAATGTCTTCATCCTCATCACCAGCATAGTGTTCTTGGCGGCTGGATTTCCCCTGCATCATGACAACTTCAAGAGAAGTGTCAAGAGGCTGGGTTGCCATGGTCGAGGTCTGACTGATGTAATCACTTTCTAAAGTGAGAACCTCTTCCATATGGATCTCCTGAACTGGTTCAGGAAGATCCACCTTAGTAGGGTTGGATGATGTGGGCTAGACATGGGTGAGACAGGGGTATTCATCTCTCCTTGAGTAGGGGTGGAGAAGAGAGACTCATGGTACTCACTAAAGCCCATGTCTTCATTATCATAGAAGTCAAGGCTGGGAATTGGTTGGTTGAGGTCCAGCGGCTAGGGATGGTAACTGTCCCCGGAAGGTTGTTCACTAGAGTGTTGAGACTCTGAGTGAAGGCTTAAGGCTGTTTGGGTTGTGAGCTCATCAGTCTGAGCATGAGGAACCTCAACACTGATCATTGAAGAGATGGGAGTGGTTTGCTCCTCAGGGGAAGTGGGAGCTCGAGTGTCCACTTCCTCCTGCATGGTTGGTGATATGGGGGCCTACTCAAGCTGAATAGCATGTACAGGGGTTCGTTTGGTTTTTCTCTGATAGGTGATGGTTATTGTATGCTGTATTTATGGTTTGGAGGTGGAAGGTGTGGGTTCAACACTAGCTGGTGCTGCTAAGTTGCCACCTTGAGCAATGAGTTCAAACATTTTTGGGACTAGGGCTGTTTCTACCTCGAAGAAGCCAACAGTTGGCTTCCTTATTATTTTGAAGATGCCGGGCTTCATATGTCCTAGTTTTAGAATATCACCTGTTCCCCTCAACTGTGTGCCCAGTTCATAGTTGAGAATGTGCTGGACATATCTAGGGAACATGTAATACTCTAGGGAGTCTAAGTTAGCAAGCAAATTGGTATATACAAATTGTGAATACCTGAACTTGACCCCCTGAACCATCCAATGGACTATGAAGGAGAGGTCTTCTGGAATCTGGTCCCATCCTCCATGCTTGTTGGATAAGTTGTGTATGACAACATGGAGGAGGTACTTCCATAGAGAGGAGACCTTCCCCTTCCTGAAGGTCTTGACTGAGAAGTCACCATCAGAGCCCATCTGCTCAAAGGAGTGGTTGACTGCAGCTTTAGGAAAGGACAAGTCACCTTTTATATCATCCAGCTGAAGATGTGTGTTTATGGTAGCTGGAGTGATGAAGATTGTCCTCCCCTGCATTGTGGCAGATAGTGCCTTGTCCCCGTCCATGGTGACCTCTTCGCAGGTCCGCCAGAATGCCAGCAAGTGATCCTCATAGAGAGGAGGATCAATGGTGAGGGAGGTGAAGTAGTTGGACAAAGAAAGGTAACGACAAACCTCTGAGAAACCTGGATCTTTCTCAGAGTCTAACAGAGCAACCTGATTATGTTGCCTGTGAAGATGCATGGAAAAATCAGGTTGGTTTCTGAGGTCAAGGTTGGCCAGTTGAAGTAGCTTTACGATGAAAGAAGATAAGAACGAAGGCGGTTTGTTCGAGAAATTAGGTTAGAGAAATGCAGATGAAGAGGAGATTGAGAAGAGGGGGAACCTTTGTGAGAATATATATGAAATGGATTTGAGACAAAGTTAAAACAAAATGATAAACTTTGAAATCTAGATGTCGGTCCCACCTCTGAAAAAGTGCCCAAAAAGGTAGTTTTCTTGGAAGTTGAAAATTTTCCGTAGATAATTTTGCTTCGGAAGTTTTGAGAAAAAGCTTCCGAAGACAATTTGGCTTCGAAAGATATTCTTAAGAATTGTGAAAATTTGGCTTCGGAAGAAAAATACTTAGAGAGTTTTTCTTCCGACACATATTTGGTTTCGAAAGATATTAAGACTTGGGAGTTTTATTCTAAAGAGAATAAATCTTCCGAGACTTAATTGCTTTTGGAAGATATTTGTCCTTCAAATACATGCAAGTACTTAGAAGCATATTTAAGCTTCGGAAGATATTCTCAGAATTTCTTCCGAAGGTAAATTACTTATAAGTAGTTATTTGATTTGAAGACATAAATTTCTTCCGAAGGCAACTAGAAATCTTCCGAAGAAAAATATGTTTTGAAAAAAGTTTCAAAAATCTACGGAATATCATTAAAAAATTTCTACCAAAATAAACTAGGCTTATGAAGGTGATAAAATAGACAACTTAGAACACACAGGTTTTAGAAATAAAGTTGATTTAAGTTTTAAGAAAATCTACTTAAAGTTAATCATCCCAATAGCTGATACAAGATATTTGAATCTCTGTTCATCAAAAGCTTTAGTGAACAGATCAGCATATTGTTCATTTATGTTAACTTTGACTAGTTTGATTAATCCCTTCTCAAAGTTATCTCTAATCAAATGATACCTGATGTTGATGTGTGTGGTCCCGAAGTGCTGCACAGGATTCTCTGTAATAGAGATAGCACTATTGTTGTCTATGTGGATAGGAGTCACTTTGAAGTTGAATCCATAGTCCAACATCTGATTCTGAATCCAAAGCATTTGAGCATAGCATCTTACAGCAGGCTTCAGCAGTTGATGCAGACTCACAGGATTGTTTCTTGTATTGCCAAGAGATTATCCTTCCACCAAGGAATTGACATCCCCCTAATGTAGACTTTGCAGACATGTTGCAGCCACCATAGTCACTATCTGTATAAGCATACAGATTGAAGTCAGAACTCTTTGGATACCAAAGGCCAAGCTTAGGAGCACCTTTGAGATATTTAAGAATCCTCTTAACAGCAACCAAGTGTGACATCTTGGGGCTTGCTTGATATCTTGCACAGATGCATGTGGCAAACATGATATCAGGCCTGCTGGCTGTGAGGTACATAAGAGACCCAATCATAGCCCTGTAAAGATGTTCATCCATACACTCCCCCTCAAGATCAGGTCCAAGGGAGTGATTTCTGGCTATGGGTGTCTTAGCAACCTTACAATCAGTCATGTTGAATCTTGTATGTATGTCTTGTACATACTTTGACTAACTTATGAAGATGCCATTGTCAACTTGCTTCACTTGATTTCCAGAAAGAAATTGAGTTCCCCCATGGCACTCATTTCAAATCTATTCTTCATCAGCCTCTTAAAGTCTTTGCAGAGCTTTGGATTGGTTGAGCTAAAGATAATATCATCCATATATACTTGAACTAGCATTAAGTCATTCCCTGTTCCTTTGATGAAGAGAGTTCCATCTATAGTACCCTTCTTGTAACCATGTTGACAGAGATATTGTGATAGTGTCTCATATCACTTTCTTGGAGCTTAGTGTAGCCCATAAAGAGCTTTATCAAGCTTGTAGACATATTCAGGATGATCTGGATCTGTAAAGCTAGGTGGTTGTTTGACATACACCTCTTCATCAATCACCCTATATAGAAAAGCACACTTGACATCAAGTTGGTAGACCTTGAAATCCTTGGATGCAGCAAAAGCCAGGATTATTTTTACAGCTTCAAATCTTGCCACAGGAGCAAAAACTTATGTGTAATCAATTCTCTCTTCTTGTGTGTACCCTTGAACAACTAGTCTTGCCTTGTTCTTGATGACAAGTCCTCTATCATCTTTCTTGTTCCTAAAAACCCACTTGGTTCCTATGGTAGTCTTCCAATGAGGAAAAGGACATAGGTTCCAAACCTTCTGTCTTTTGAATTGAAGCAGCTCTTCTTGCATTGCTTCAACCCAGCTTCCATCTTTGAAAGCCTCATCATTTTCTTTGGCTCTACTTGGGACAAGAAGCAAGAGTGTAGACAAACATTTTTGTCAAGGGTTTGTCCTCTTGTTCTCACCCCTGTATCAACATTTCCAATGATGTTTGTGGTAGGGTGTGACTTGTGGATCCTAAGTTGAGGGATCACAGCAAGTTGATTGGAAAGATCCAAATTAGAGAAATTTAGATCTGGCAATAGAGTATTACTCACCACATCAGCACACTTATCAAGTGAGACTTGATCCAATGAATGTGTGACATCATTTATGTTGTCTTCTATAGAGTGGTTATCAGCATCAAGAAATTCTTGATCACTGTCACCACCTCCATTTCCTCCTACATTTGAAGCTCCTTTACCTGAGTTTTGAACCTCTGAGCTAGAATTTGAAGGCATCTCAGATGTATCAGCTGAATTTGTCATGTTTGTGCTGATAGGATCTTTATTTGCAGGGTTAGTTACCACTGGAACTGAAGTAGCATTCTTGCTTGGTCTTCTCAGCTCAAATCTTGGGCCAGGATCTCCTGTTGATATGTTACCTATAGATCCTAAAACATCCTCACAAGACTTGTTAAAACAGTTGGTAACTAAATCAAGATCAAATAGCTAATCCGAACCAGAACCTTTCACACTGGGAGTGTGCTCATTGAAGGTCACATCGGCTGACTCTTTAACTACCCTAGTTCTGAGATTGTATACTCTATAAGCCTTAGCTTGAGAAGAGTATCCAATAAAATGTCCATCATCTAATTTCTCAGCAAACTTGGCTACCTGATCTTTGGTATTCAAGATGGTGTATGGACATCCAAATGACCTGAGGAAACCAATGAATGGTCTCCTTTTGTGCCATAGCTCATAAGGAGTTTTAACATGAGTCTTAACTACTAAAACTCTATTTTGCACATAGCAGGCTGTGTTAACTGCCTCTGCCCAGAAGGTGATGGGCAGTTTAGAGTCAGACAGCATGGTTCTTGCAGCCTCAATAAGTGTCATGTTTCTCCTCTCAGTAACACCGTTTTGCTGAGGAGTCCTGGGAGCACTATATTGTCTTGTAATACCCTTTTCATCACAAAATGTATCAAGTATTTGGTTCTTAAATTCTGTTCCTTGATCACATTTTATGGTCTTGACCTTATGATCAGATTGATTCTTAATTTTCTGAATAAAATTCTTCAAGATCTCAGGAGTCTCATCCTTAGTTCTAAGGAAAAAGACCCAAATGAATCTTGTGAAATCATCTGTGATCACTAAACAATATGAAGTCCTTCCTAAACTTATTACATTGGTGGGGCCAAAGATATCCATATGTAATAAGTGTAAGGGAGTAGTGATAGAGTTCCTTTCCTTTGGCTTGTGAGACACTTTGTGTTGCTTTCCTTTCAGGCATGCTACACAGTGGTCATCACTTGTAAACTCTTTCTTTGGTATTCCAGTTACCAATTCATTCTTAATTAATTTATTCATGTTTTTAACGTTTACATGGCATATTCTTTTATGTCAGAGGAAAGACTCATCACTATTTGCTTTAGATAGAAAGCAAGAAACTTCTCCTAAGGGAGATGTTTCCTGCAGGTCCATCTTGTATATGTTCCCTTTCCTTGGGGCTCTGAGCAAGATATGCTCTTAAGGAATGACCATGTAACACCCTGAATTTTATTAAAAAGAAGAGAAAATAAAGATATAAAGAAAGGAATGAGGAATAACACAAGTTGAAGGACTAAAGTTGTGCAAGATGCAAACTTTAAAATAATTGTGTTTAAAAGAAGGGCATGGCCGCCCACTACACTGTCACACCCACTTTTCTTGTCCTTGGTTGAAGAAGAAGAAAGAAGAAGAGAAGAAAAGCTCCAGTTTTAGAAAGAGAAGAAGCTGAAATCTGCAAAAAGGTGAGTTTTCTTGGGTTAATATTCGGTTTCAACTGAATTTTCAGCTTCTAGGCCGAGATTTGTGGTGCTAAGTGCCTATTTTCGTGGGTTTTAGGAGCTGAATTTGCAGGTAGAGGTGTGTTGCTCGAAGGCAGCAATAGATGAGTTCTTGAACCCCTCTTTTTATTGGTTTTTAAGTGTTTGGGGATATTATGCATACTGAGCAAAAGATTTATAAGTAACCATGAGTTTTCAGCTTTGTTGTTCGATGGTGCTCTGTTGTCGTATGTTTTTAAGGCTGTTTTGAGGTTATGTTTGATGTTTATCTTGTTTTAGTGTTGGTAGCATGTTAGATCTATGTTAGGATGTGCTAGGTCTATGTTTGGGTGTTGTTTGTAGCATCGGTTATATTTTCAGATTGTTGGTCATGCGCCCAAAATGTTCCCATGCGCCCAAGTGACAATAGTAGTCATGCGCCTGAACAGTGTCCCATGTACCTAGAGTTACCCATGTGCCTAAGTGTAGGCCATACGCCTGAACAGTGGCCCATGCACCCAGAGTTGTCCATGCGCCTAAGTGTTGGCCATGCGCCCCAGCAGTGCCCATGCGCCCAGAGTTGCACATGCGCCTAAGTGTTAATGCGCCTAAGAAGGGCTCATGTGCCTGCATATTGGTAATGCGCCTAGGCTGTTTTCCTTAGAATTTTTATGCTCATGCGCCTGAGATGTTCAACTGTTCTTCATTATGGACTTTGAGTTTTCTGAGGATTTTATGAGGTAGTTGGTTGAGATAGGTTCTGTTGTGATGTGATGGCTTGTGCTTGATGTGCTATGCATGATGATGTGATGATTATAAGGTGTGTGATGTGTTATCTTTCCATGTTTAACGGTTTTCAAAATGTATGTATTATGTTATGTAATACGTTATGTATGATGTTATGACTTTATGTGGTATGATATATGAATGTACGTAAAGTATTATGTAAAGAAAGTAGAAGATAACGAATGATGAGAATGGAAGTAACGGATGATGAGATCCTTGTCGCGTACCCCGGTACTGTGTCAGTCTTCAGACACGAGTCGGGGGTTTGTTTACAGGCCCCGGCACAGTATCAGCTTTCGAGCATGAGTCGGGGGTATTGCATTAGACAGGATGGCATGAGATGAGGTCTTGTTGCTCGTCCCGGTACTGTGTCAGCTTTCGAGCACAAGTCGGGGGTTTGTTTACAGGCCCCGGCATAGTATCAGCTTTCGAGCACTAGTCGGGGGTGTTGCACACGAGATGGGATCCTTGTCGCGTACCCCGATACTATGTCAGTCTTCGGACACGAGTCAGGGTTTGTTTACAGGCCCCGACACAGTATCAGCTTTCGAGCACGAGTCGGGGGTATTGCATGAGACAGGATCTGGATGATGGTAAAAGATGTAATGAGTAATAATGATGAACGATGACAAAGATAATAATAATTATTATCAACGTGTACGTATGATGTTTGATCACGAACGAACGTAAAGGTTATGTTTTAACGAAAGTAAAGTATTTTATTTATAAAACTAGAACTCACTCAGCGTCGCTGACTTTTTGTATGCATGATAGTTGGCAGGTATTTTATAGATGCTGAGGAGTTGCAGGCATGGATGCATAAGCTACTGGGAACATTTTGAGGCTGGCATCCACATTTTGACATGATGTTATATTTTGAAATATAAACGAATGATGCAACGTAATGATATGTTTTAAATTATTAATGAAAGTTTTAAATTCCGCTGCAAAAGTAATGTATGTTTTAAATATTTTATGCGATGACGGTCCAGCTGTAAGTGTCCCGGGAACGGGGCCTTACAAGTTGGTATCAGAGCCAAAGTTTAAGAGAATTGGGTAAATATTTTCAAAGAACCTAAACTTAAACTGAGAATGGGAAGAAAAGGAATGGGATGCCAGTCCTAGTAGCTACATGCCTGCAGGTAAAGGTTTTACGTAAACGTTTTATGTAAGTTAATGAAAAGGGGAATTATGTGCGCGTGTTATGTGGTTTATGTGCTTTTGTGTAGATTTAGATACTGATGTAGTCAGGATAGGCAATGCTTGGGGGATGAAGAGTAAAGTAAGTGGCTAATCACAACTGGCCACTGTAATTAGGGACTTACTATACTTGACATCAACTGAGCTATTACCTTGAATGATCGTGTTGGTGTTTGAATCTTGTAGTGTTTAGATGGCTGGCGGTAGGTCTTCTGAGGCTTCGCGAGGTGGAGGTTGGGGTGGACGTGGTGTTAGACCACGTATCACGAGGAGCAGGGCTAAGACTGCTGAGACGGCTCCTGAAGAGCCAGAGCTCCATCACCAGGATGGTGAGGACGAGAGTGCTAATCTGAGAGCCTCAATGAAGGAGGTGGTGATTGAGGAGGTTCATCAGGTCATGCAGACGATTCTGCCGATTGTAGTGACCGAGGTTATACGTGCTGTGAGGGAGGATGAAAAGAAAGATAAAGAGGAGAGGAGGAGGACCGTTGGGAGAGGTTCCGATGAAGGGGAGCAACCAGAGACTGAGATGGTTGTCTCCAGTGGTGATGAGCAGGAGGAAGCGGTGCAGGAAACCGCCAAGGGGTGTAGCTACGGGAGCATTCCAAAGGTGCAAGCCCCCTATGTTTGATGGAAATGGAAGTGCTACTGATGCTCATTGTTGGCTGAGGGAGATGGAGGCGGTACTGGACATTAGTGAGTGCCGTGAGGATCAGAAGGTGAAGTTCGCTACCCACTCATTTGTGGATTCTGCCTTGTGATAGTGGGACAACATTGTTCAAGCTGAGGGTACCAGAGCAATCGAGAAGATAAGGTGGAATGAGCTGAAGAGGTTGGTAATTGAGGAGTTTTTCCCTCGTAGGGAGCTTGACAAAGTTGAGAGAGAGTTCCTACAGTTGGAGGCGGGAACGATGACGCACCAACAGTATACAACGAAGTTCAACGAGATGGCAAGGCTGGTGCCAGATCAGGTGACGCCTATGTCATGAAAGATCAAGAGGTACATTCAAGGTCTGCTGGCAGATATCCGCAGACATCTGATCGCTGCCCAGTCAGGTACGTTTAGGTCGGTGGTCGATCTAGCGGGGAGGCTGTATGACGAACGAGAGGCGGTGGCGATAGTGGATGTAGAGAAGGAGCGGGACTTTGTTAAGGATGGGAATGGAAGGCGGGTTAATGATGGTGGAGTTGTGGCTGGAGGTAAGACGATGAGGGTCGATGATCGGAAAATGAGAACAGGGAGAGAGGAAGCATGCAAGAAGTGTGATAGAGGCCACGAGAGGGAGTGCAAGTGGGGACTGAACATCTTATTCCAGTGTGGAAAAGAGGGCCACAAGGCGAGGGATTGTCACATGGCTAGATTTTACAGATGTGGTGAGACTGGACACATGAGCAGAGACTGCAAGAAGTCGAGGGCAGAGAGCTCTGAGGCAAGGAAGGGGAGCAGAGGATGAAGGTCAGAGCATTCTCTATGACCGGGAGGAGGCTAGAACGGACTCTGATGTGACGTCAGGTATGTTTCTAGTAAATTAAATTGTGTATCTGTGCTATGACTGTGGTGCTAGTAGTAGTTTCATTCCTGTTTTCTTCAATGATAAGTTACACGTTAGGAGTAGGAAGGTCGGAGAGCCCTTCGATGTAGAAATTGCTATTGGTAAGTCTACTAGGTTGCCTGATGCCCTAGAGGATTATATGATAGAATTGGAAGAGCACATGTTTCCTGCTAGACTGTTCAGAACAAACATAGGTAGATTGATACGTGCTTTGGGTAGAATTGGCTAGTAGCCTATGAGACAAACACCGAGTGTTGCAAGAAGGTGGTTTGATCAACCGCGCCCGACAAGCATTCGGTGCCGACCTACGGCGATGGAGTAATGATGAAGGCCTCGTCTTGGAGAGGGGATCATCCGATTCAAAAAGCAATGAAAGCTAATGTCGAGGTATATAGGGTCATTCCGAATCGTTGCTCAGGTAGGAGAAGTGGCCTATCGACGGGAGCTACCCGATGAGCTAAGTGAAATTCATCTGACATTCCATGTATCTCATTTAAGAGAGTGCTTAACCGAGGAGGATATGATCATGCCACTAGAGAATACCGAGATGGAAGAACAACTCAACTACGTGGAACAATCGGTGGCCATTACTGATAGAAGGGAGAGACGGGCTAAGGAGAAGGGTGGTTTCATTTGTGCGAGTACAGGGGAGCCTAGAAGGGGGTCTAAGCCTGCATACAAGATCAAGGAAGAGATGAGACAACATTACCCGCAACTTTCGAGAAGCGACAGGTTTCGGGGACAAAACCTATATAAGGGGGGTGGACTTGTAACACCCCGAATTTTATTAAAAAGAAGAGAAAATAAAGGTATAAAGAAAGAAATGAGGAATAACATAAGTTGAAGGACTAAAGTTGTGCAAGATGCAAACTTTAAAATAATTGTGTTTAAAAGAAGGGCATGGCCGCCCACTACACTGTCACACCCACTTTTCTTGTCCTCGGTTGAAGAAGAAGAAAGAAGAAGAGAAGAAAAGCTCCAGTTTTAGAAAGAGAAGAAGCTGAAATCTGCAAAAAGGTGAGTTTTCTTAGGTTAATGTTCGGTTTCAACTGAATTTTCAGCTTCTGGGCCGAGATTTGTGGTGCTAAGTGCCTATTTTCGTGGGTTTTAGGAGCTGAATTTGCAGGTAGAGGTGTGTTGCTCGAAGGCTGCAATAGGTGAGTTCTTGAACCCCTCTTTTTACTAGTTTTTAAGTGTTTGGGGATATTATGCATACCGAGCAAAAGATTTATAAGTAACCGTGAGTTTTCAGCTTTGTTGTTTGATGGTGCTCTGTTGTCGTATGTTTTTAAGGCTGTTTTGAGGTTATGTTTGATGTTTAGCTTGTTTTAGTGTTGGTAGCATGTTAGATCTATGTTAGGATGTGCTAGGTCGATGTTTGGGTGCTGTTTGTAGCATCGGTTATATTTTCAGATTGTTGGTCATGCGCCCAGAATGTTCCCATGCACCCAAGTGACCTCATGCGCCCAAGATCATGCGCCCAAATAGTATTCATGCACCTGAACAGTGGCCCATGCGTCCAGAGTTGCCCATGCGCCTAAGTGTAGGCCATGCACCTGAACAGTGGCCCATGCGCCTAGAGTTACCCATGCGCCTAAGTGTAGGCCATGCGCCTGAACAGTGGCCCATGCGTCTAGAGTTGCCCATGCGCCTAAGTGTAGGTCATGCGCCTGAACAGTGGCCCATGCGCCTAAGTGTTGGCCATGCGCCCCAATAGTGCCCATGCGCCCAGAGTTGCACATGCGCCTAAGTGTTAATGCGCCTAAGAAGGGCTCATGCGCCTGCATAGTGGTAATGCGCCTAGGCTATTTTCCTTAGAATTTTTATGCTCATGCGCCTGAGATGTTCAACTATTCTTCATTATGGACTTAGAGTTTTCTGAGGATTTTATGAGGTAGTTGGTTGAGATAGGTTCTGTTATGATATGATGGGTTGTGCTTGATGTGCTATGCATGATGATGTGATGATTATGAGGTGTGTGATGTGTTATCTTTCCATGTTTAATAGTTTTCAAAATGTATGTATTATGTTATGTAATACGTTATGTATGATGTTATGACTTTATGTGGTATGATGTATGAATGTACGTAAAGTATTATGTAACAAAAGTGGAAGATAATGAATGATGAGAATGGAAGTAACGGATGATGAGATCCTTGTCGCGTACCCCGGTACTGTGTCAGTCTTCGGACACGAGTCGGGGGTTTGTTTACAGGCCCCGGAACAGTATCAACGTTCGAGCATGAGTCGGGGGTATTGCATGAGACAGGATGGTATGAGATGAGGTCTTGTTGCTTGTCCCGGTACTGTGTCATCTTTCGAGCACGAGTCGGAGGTTTCTTTACAGGCCCCGACACAGTATCAGCTTTCGAGCACGAGTCGGGGGTGTTGCACACGAGATGGGATCTTTGTCGCGTACCCCGGTACTGTGTCAGTCTTCGGACATGAGTCGGGGGTTTGTTTACAGGCCCCGACACAGTATCAGCTTTCGAGCACGAGTCGGGGGTATTGCATGAGACAGGATCTGGATGATGGTAAAAGATGTAATGAGTAATAATGATGAACGATGACGAAGATAATAATAATTATTATCAATGTGTACGTATGATGTTTGATCACGAACGAACGTAAAGGTTATGTTTTAACGAAAGTAAAGTATTTTATTTATAAAAATAGAACTCACTCAGCGTCGCTGACTTTTTGTATGCATGATAGTTGGCAGGTATTTTGTTGATGTTGAGGAGTTGCAGGCATGGATGCATAAGCTACCGGGAGCATTTTGAGGCTGGCATCCACATTTTGACAGAAATATAAACGAATGATGTAATGTAATGATATGTTTTAAATTATTAATGAAAGTTTTAAATTCCGCTGCAAAAGTAATGTATGTTTTAAATATTTTATGCGATGACGGTCCAGCTGTAAGTGTCCCGGGAACGGGGCCTTACAGACCACCCAGGGCTTGAGAACAATGCACTCATACTCAATGAAGAGCATGTTATGTCTCTGATCACAAAATTGGGATACACTCAGTAGATTATACCCAAGCTCTTTGAAAAAGTTTACCTTTTCAATGCTGAGCTTACCATTTGTGACCGTGCCCCTTCTAGTAATATAACCTCCAGCATCTCCTCCAAAATCAACAAGCCCTCCATCAATTTTCTCAAAATTTGAAGTAGAGAACCATTGCCTATCATGTTCCTGAAACAGCCACTATCAATGATCCATACATTCCTCTTGGCCTTTAGTTGTTCCCGCACAAGAAAGAAATGTTTAGTTACATTTGGAAAACCATGCCTCATTGGTCTTGGGCTTATCAAAGTGATTTGAAGACAATGTAACAGTAATTGATCCTATGTTCAAGTTTTGAGAATCATCAGCTGTTGTTGATGAAGAACTTTCAGTCACTTGGTCTTCCTTCATCTTCTGCACCATCTTTGGAAAATTAGACTTGACCTTCAATACTTAAAGAGTTTTGACAACTTCGGAAGTTTTGGAGACTGGACCTTCGAAAGATCTTGCTTTCACTACACCAGGCTTCAGTACTTCGGCATCATTCCTTTCTTCCAAGACCAACTTTTCTTCCTAAGGCAAGTTTTCACTTGTCTTTTTTTTCACCTTGGAGCTTCCGAAAGGAAAATATTTTCCTTCCGAAGCTAGCTTTTCTTTCTTCTTCTTAGAAGTTTTCTTTTTGATCATGTGGACAGTACTTTTAGGATTATAGATGCAATCCTTAGCAAGATGGGAAGTACTACCACACATGATGCAATCCATTTGCTTCCTTCTAAGAGCCTTTTTTTGTGAGAAAGACTGAACTTGATCACTTTCCACCTCCATCTTCATCTTCACAGATGATGCAGCAAACTTCTTAGGGTGAGGCTTGCTTTTGGAACTAGATGGTTTAGGCTATGTAGCAGTGGTACATAGCTGATCAGCCTTCTTCTTTTTGTTGGAATGAGTTGGACATGAACTAGAACATCTAGTACTAGAGTTCATAGTTGAGTCTTCAGCCTTCACCACTTCAAATCCTATAGAGATAAACACTTGTTTCTGCTTAGAGTTGAAAGCGGCCTTGATCTCTTGAGCCTTCTTTGATTTCCTCTTGGCTTTTCTGATCAAGTTCTTTCTTTTAGACTTGGTCATCCTAGATTCTTTTCTCTTCTCAGGAGAATAGTGTCCCTTCTTAGGATGATCTTCTTCACTCTTCTCAGAATCATCCTTCACTATCTCCTCTTCATCCTCTTCATCAATGGGGTCTATAAGGGGAAGCTCATCTTCACAAGTTCCACATCTTGGAGATCTTATAGACAATAGAGTGTGTCGAGGAGCTATCTCAGTAGATCCCAGTCCTTGCTTATTCTGATAACAAACTTTTGCATGCAATGATGAGGATATCATGTTCTTGAAGGTCTCTTTTTCAAGAACACATTTTTCTGCCTGGCTTTACTAATCACAAGCTCAGCCTGTCATTCAGTTAACTTTGTAATGAGATCTTTTATCTGAGTCCTGTAGTTAGTATGCTCATGCTTAAGAGTTGAAAAGGTTTTCTGTAAATCTTCTATTTTAAGTTTGTAATCTTTTTCAGCTCTTTTGAAATCGGCTTTTAAAATGTTTAAGGACTCAAGATCAAACCTCATCTCTAAGTTATAAGACCTATATCTGTTAACTTTAGCAATACATTCAGGTGTACAAAGATGTTCCAATACCTTGGCTTCTTCATGATCTGCCATTAGTGCTTGGTTTGAAGATGCATCCTCAACCTGAAAGCTCTAGTTAAAGCCTCATTCTTCAACAGCAACTGCAGCTTGCTGCTTGGGCTTCTTATTCTGGGGAGCTCCATCTGTATAGTTTGGTTTGGTTTGTGCTTGGCCACCATTTGTTCTTGGTGCCTTGCACTCTCTAACAAAGTGTCCCATTTGGTTACAATTGTAACACTTCACTTTGCTTTTGTCCAACCCAAACATTCCACTGGTTGCATTGTTAGGAAACTTCCTCCCTGTCCTCTTGTAAAACTTCTTGGCTCTATGAGTGAGAAGAGCCATCTGCTAGACTATTTCCATGTATTCCAGATCATCTGGATGGATACAGTCCAGGTCTTCAAGGGTAAAGAGAAGGTTCCTTATACTTTCATCAGTAGACACAAAGGCTTGTGAAGAGCTTGTCTCTTGGAATGGGCTTCCTTGAATATAGCTCTCTCTTGGTGTCTCCGGGAAGGTGATGAAAGGACCCATTTATGAGTTGTCAGGGTAGCAGATGAGATGATGCTATGGTTCTTTGCAATCCATTTCAACCACATGAAGGCCTAAACTTTGCTGATTGTTGGAGTTACCAGATGGATTTTGCATGTTCATCTCCATTTGGTAGCCACTGAGGATACCATACAACTTAGTGAGAGTAAGGGTCTTGAGGTTCTCAGTCCTCTTAATAACCACACAATAGTGTGTCCATTGTCTGGAAACAGAGGACATGAACTTCCTCACAATGTCCCTATTCTCAAGAGTTACTCCAACTTCCATTAGAGTGTCCACAATCTCAACATACCTGAAGTATTGTTGAGTCATGGTTTCACCTGCCTTAAAGGTGAAGTTCTTAAACTGCTGCTTCAAGAGGTCCTTCTTGTTCTCTTTTGCTTTAGTGGACCCCTCATACATAAGCTTTAGTGCATCCCATAGTTGCTTAGCAGTCTTGCACTTCTTGAAGCCTCTGTAGATAGTGTTTGGAAGAGCATTTTGTAGAGCAGTCATGGCTTTCTGATCTATATCTATCTTTTTCCAGTCTTCTTCAGAGTAGTCAGCCACTTCCTTTAGTATCATACCAGCACCAACAGCAGCTGAAGAGGTGTATGGTACATGAGATCTAGAGATAATAGATCCCCACATCCTGGAGTCTTTAGACTTGATGAAGCCTTCCATTCTTTGGCACCAAATATCAAAATCATTAGGAGTCATCAGTGGAGACTTTGTCATGGTATCGGTTTCCATATCAGCCTTTGTGACAGCTGTCATTTGAGTTGTTAAGTGTTTTGTGAAACTGAAGGGATTTAAGATGGTGATCTTACAATCAAGAGCCTAAAAAGCTCTGATACTAATTGCAGGACCGGTTAAAGGATGGTCAATACAATCAGTCTCACAATAAGGAGAGTGTTAGAACACTTAACAGATCAAATAGGGAACCAGGTTTATATAAATGATACTAAGAACACAAGTAAACAATAAGACAGAACTAAGAACAAGAACAAGATGAGTATGGTTTTCAAGAATGTTGTATATTGCTCTCAAGTTCTTTTACAAGTGTTATAAAGCATAAAAAGAAATACAAGAACCTGTGATACTTTATACTACATCCTACAGCCGGCCATACTTTGAAGACCAGCTGGAAACACTAATCTAGACAACAAGATCAATGTAAAGTCAAAAGGCAGATAGCCTTTTGACAAGTGACTATGACATGCCATAGCTCACATCCTAATATATTACAAAAAGGATAAAAGGTACAAAGTAGAAAGTTACAGACTCTAAATAATAATCTACAGTTGCAATAGCATGGAGCTTTTCACCAACTAATGCAAGTTGGTGAGTCTTTAGAGTTGCAACGGAAAGTGGGTCAGCTTTATACAAAAGTAGATCAGAGAAAGCATGTTTTCTCTGTCTTTGGAAGAAATCAGTCTTCACTTTGGAAGACTTTGTCTTTGAAGCTTCAGAAGACTTCATCTTTGGCTTCGGAAGATTTGGTCTTTGGCTTTGGAAAATTTTACACTTAGAATAATTTTCTGTGAGAAGTGTAAAACTTCCGAAGTAACTTTTACTCTGCACAATGTGCATGCAAGCTGGAAGCTCTTTAGTTGCTTTGGTTTCTTTGGTTTCTTTGGTTGCATCAGCCTTTCAAGTATAACCTTACAAGAGGGGATCTAGAACTCACTTTAACCAGCTTTCGAGCAAACCTCTAAAACCCAAGAGCAACCTGGAATCTAACACATATACACACGTAAAGATTCAAATTTTACACATAGAAACACATAGAAATCTGCCTAGAAGCTTAAACCCGACTTAGATCTAAGAGGAATCATCATAAAATCATACCTTTTTGAAGAAATCTTCCATTTTCTCTTTCTAGAACCGATGGGGGCTCTTTCTCTCTCTAAAACCGTATAATTTGAGGTGCATGGAAGTGAGTATGGGCGACCATCCCTCTCTTATACCCCTTAATGGGCCAGTTTGGCTCGTGCACACTTTTACCCCTTACTTTTAAAATAAATTATCCCATTTGCTCCTTTACTTTTCTCTTTTGAAATTTTCGGGTGTTACATAAACTGAATAACCGAGATCGAAATATAGTAGCGGCGTGAGAACGTAAGAATCTCACCATAAAACGATGGTAGATCCCAGCGATGACAGAGTCACTGGAGCTGGTAATATTCCAATATCCGGAATCATGCAGACGGCCGCCAGCCGGAGATATGTGTTCATAAGCGTAAATTTTACGGGAAATCAAAGGGAATTCGATAAATATGTATGTGATTGGGAGATTAGAGAAGGATGAAATGGTACGTTTTGTAACAACCGAGAAGAAGGAAGATATTGTACTGTAAAACCTGAGAGGAATCAAAGGGGGCGCTCGTTGAACAAAGAAAGTGAGGTCGTTAGTGACGACGGCGAAGACACGCAACGGACATGGCCGATGGTGCGCGGACGAGGCTGGCGATAGTCATTATCTAAGTTTGTCTAATTATATTGAAGATTAGTGGGATTGAATTTTGTTTATTGGTTGCGGAATTAATTCTCAAAGTAACATAGCACTCACATTCTACATTCGCATTAACCATCAACCTGTTATTTACATCAACATCCGCATTAACATTAATGATACGCATTTCATGTGGAATCAGCATGCTCATGATTCATCTGCATTCACAAATATTCATCCGCATTTCAGTGTGCTGTATTTAATGCATCCCATCCGCATGCATTGGACAATTAAATAACCGCATTGGGTATCGAAGCATTCATTTTGTTTGTCCATATTGGTTGTCGTATTTCTTGTAAAAATTCCGCATTCACAAGTTAAAACTCATGAACACTTGAAATATGAAGGATTGGTAGCCTATGAATTGGTGCAGCGTGAATCATGTGACTCGAATGGATGTATATGCTGAAACATTCAATTCATCAAATATAACTTAAATGATTGAATGTTTTGAATGATTATCTTCGATCGTTGATAATCGATTCGATAATAACATGAATTTCAGGTTATTCGATCGATTTTGTAATGTGCGATGCAAACCAGTGATTTTTCATTCCTTTTTCATCAATTCCTTGATACAAATCTATCAATTGCATCGAATTTGAGGTGATAGCCATAGAATTGATTAACTATCCTCAAATTGTACCAAATTTGAGCAGATTTGTTGTTTCTTCTTCTATTTGATGATGAATAAATGTTCTTTCTTCATTTTCATTTTTTTTATTTTTATTTTTTTTGATCTTGACATCTCAAAATTGTAATCAGATTTTGAAACTTAAATGAATTTAGCAACCAACGACTCTAATATCATTTTGCTAAATCAATATTTCAAATTTATTAAACTTGGATTTTAGGATTCATCATGTTCAAGATCAAATTATCAAAATTAAGATGGGTGTGAGTGTGTGAATCCAATAACATAAAAAATTGATGATGATAATAAGATAAATTCATTGATGTTGATAGACAAATTACAATGAAATTCATAATTGAACAACGAAGATCAAACTCCCCAAAAGGAGAGTTTCATAGAAAACACACATACAAATGCACTAGTGAGTCTCTATTTATAGATGTTAGGGAATATTACATCATAAATCCTAATTTTGATTATTATTTTTCCTTGAATTTTATTTTTTTATGTTGAATCTAGATTCTTTTTTTTTTCTTCTTTTAATCTACTTGGTCATTGAATCTATATAATGAGATCTTCAATCGGCTATAAAAAAGATTTGGTAAGCTTTAGTTTATCATTTTGTTGAACCTAACAACCTTTCCAAATATAACAAAATCAACATGGACAAAATCATAGTACTTTCGTTACAAAAGCCATTGTCAATATATTCATTCATTCAAACTACATACATAAAACCATTGACATTACGGTTCTTTTAGATAAGGACAAAAATAACACTAGAAAAAGCTAATATTAAGAACAATAAGCATATCATGATGTTCTTCATATAAATTGAGCTTCCAAACTCATTGTCTACTTTCAAGTTTGTTTTTTGACCTCAAAAGCCTTGTGATTATCTCCATTGAACGAGAACACATGGGTGGGTCAACCCGTCCAAAGAATCGACATTTGGAGATCTATAAATTCATAAATTGCTTCATTAGCCAAAAAAAAAAATACAACAATCAATTGTTGAGAACCGTTACATGTATTTGGCAATCAAGGACATGACAAGAATCTTCTTCCTGGGTTTTGATTTGTCCACAAAGTTCATGGCAAATCGACCAACGTAGAAAACCACTATAGGAGCAAGTGGATGAGGAGAAAGAACCCAGGAGGGGGTTTAATTCAAGGAAAGACCTCTTTGTTGTATTAAAACAAACTTGAAATGACAAATATAACCTCATGTGGGAGGCATTTGGGGTGATTTAACAGAGAAATATAACGCTGTTTCTATTGGAGGATTGAATTTTAACCGGTTGGCACAGTTTTAAACTGAGGTTGTATTTTTCCAAACCTATTGACCAAAAACATTCGGGACCTTCCGCATAAATTACTCTTAATTAAATGATCATCATATCACATTTAGTGGTGGGTCCAGCAACCACCTATTGAATCTTTTTTCCCCACTAATTTTCTTCATTATTTCACCATCACTATTCAAGAACCTCCAACCACCATCTCCAGCAACTACCAATCTCCAACCAACACTGGCATCACTGTCCCTTCAATCTCGATCTAATTAATATAGCCTCAAGCATCTCCTTTATTTCTGTTTTTTCCCGAACCCTAGCCTTCATCATATTAATACACCGAGGCAGTCACTAATCCAAATTTAAAACCAAACATCAAACCACCCCTCCCAATCATATCCCTTCTCTTCTGTTATCACCAATATACCATCATAACCTAGAAGCCACGCATCGTCTTCAACATCGTCTATCACCACCATATCCGCCTAATCTTTCTCCTTCAATAAGAGACCATTGACATCCATGGTTCTCCTCGCAAGCACCTCCACCCTCCGGTGGGTTCAATCCATTTATGGTATAATATCCAAGCAAAAGCTCAGCGAAACCTTCATTGTGCTTAACCAATTCCTATAAGTTGTTCTCAATTTCTTCACCTTCGTCTTTTCTATTGGATTTTTTATTTCTTGATTTGAATTTTTTTATTCTTCAGTTGGATTTCTCGACGGTGGGTGTTCCATCTTGACAATGGGTGCTCGACGGTGTTTAATAGTGGGTGTCGTTTGAGGTGTTATAAGTTCGAGGCAGGGGTTCATCGGATTGGACGAAGGATTATTCGGACTTGAAAGTTTTACAGATCTATCCGAAATCCAATTCGATCCAAATAAGAGATTTTGCTATCCGATCCGAATCTATCCGAATTCAATTCGAATTGGATTTGAATAAATCCGAAAAGAATCCGAATAAGAAAAACATAACTTTAGAAACTCATACCCAAATTTTATATATATATATGTGTGTATATCTAAATCTAATATAACTACATATGAATACTTAACGATTTCATCCATATGAAATTATGAATACTACAATGTGCAATCTACATATGCATATGAATACTTTGATTACTTCGTATTACGACATCTGCACATACAAACTTTGAATACTACAATCTGCATATTTACAGATGAATACTACAATCCGCATATAAATACTTTGAGGACTTTATATTACAACATCTCGTTTTTTTATAATTATTCCTAACATCTGATTCTAGTTCTGATTATTCAGGTCACATAAAACCCAACAAAATCAAGATTTCATCTATATAAAAATTAAAGAAACCTGCACGGCTCTGATGAAACGCTGAACACGTGAGGCCCAGAAGCCTGCTGGTTTGAACTCTAAATGGTCGAAGTAGAGGCGAGGAGCTGCGATGGATTTTGGTCGAATGGGGGAGGAGCTGAGGACTCGAGGAGGATGCGATGGTCTGTTACTGCTGTCAGCGGCGGAGCTTGAACATCCCCGTAGGGGGGCGGGGCGAATTTAATTTTTTTTAGGGGGGGCGAACTCGATATTTATATAAAAATTTACACTACCGGGTCAAAAATTTAAACTAACGGACTAAAATTTAACACTACCGACGGAAAAAAGAGGGGGGGCGGCGGCCCCCCCGGCCCCCACTATCCTCCGCCATTGACCGCTGTTCGAAACTTCGAATGGATGAGGAGCCGATGACTACCGACCGCCGAGAAGGAGGAGCGGCGGATGGCGATAGTGCTTTTGGAACCGAAAAATTTCAAAGTAAATGGGTTATTGGACTTTACTGGGCTTGTTAAATCAATGGGTAATTGGGTGTTAATCTTAATCGCATATCCGATTAATCCAAAAAATTGTCATACGAAATCCGAATAAGGAATTCAGATTACGATGAAATCTGATCAGAATACGCAAATAAGAATTCGGATCGGTTTATTCGGTTTCGAATACGGTTCTGATTTTTGATTTTTTGATCACCCCCAGTTGGAGGTAGTGGTCTAGAAAGCGAATAAGAAAATAAGAAAGATGAGTATTAGTTACGGTTGGTGTAATGAATTCATAAATAATTTAATTATATTATTTTTATTCAAACAAGAATAAGTTTATAAAAGTTTAGTATTTTAATTTTATTTAAAAGGTAATTTAGTACTTAACGAAAAAATTTAACTATTAAAGCATTCACAGCCCGTGTTTCCTATTTTTATATGAGTGTGTGTCCTATATTATAAGGGATGGTTGTGAATGGTTGTGATTGAAAGAATTAAAAAAAATTTTGGAGATTGTACTGTGTTTCCAATACGAGGAAACACGATATAATTCTTATAATTTTTTTAATATTTTTAAAAATGATAACAAATGAATGAAAAAAAAATTATAATAAAAATATAAAAAAATATTTTTTAATTTAAAAATTAATTTAAAAACTTAAAAAATAATAATTTTTAATGTAATTATAATAAGATTGTCAAAGATATCCTCAACCACATGGTTATGGTTATAACAGGAACTGGAGCGTACGTGAACTCTCTTAAACGAACAGGAACATGGGCGCGTTATCATCGTCTTCCCCTCTTATCCTCCGATGCATTTTCCGTCGACCACCACTGGCCTCCGCCACCGCCACCGCCACCGCCACCGCCACCCATATCTCCTCTATCACTCCTTTTCTCAAACTCTTCAAGCACACCCCTTCTATATCCACCCTGGCCCCTCTCATACCAATTTCTCACACTACACTCGCCTCACTAACTCCTCGATCTCTCTCCACCTCTACCTCCCCCGCAGTCGTACCCACCGGAGAACAAACCGAAGCTGACGTCCCTTCAGAAATCGAAGTCGACGATAGAGAAGAAAGAGTTGAAAAAGAAGAAATTGTTGTCCAAACTGAAATTGAGCATCCTGTAGATGCTAGAATTACGAGTGCGCATAAGGAATTGTTGTCGAATTTGAAGTCTATGAGTGTGAAAGAGAAGAAAGAGCTAGGTTCTTATGCCAATAGTTTGGGGAAAAAGCTTAAGTCTCAACAGGTGGGAAAGTCGGGTGTTACGGATTCTGTCGCCACTGCGTTGGTTGAAACCCTAGAAGCCAATGAGCTTCTCAAGGTATGATTTCTTAAATTTCAAGTTCGTTTTGAGCAGTTAGGCTTTGTATGATCTTCCATTGGGTATTGCTATTTGGAATTTAGGGTTTATGTTCATCTATTGAAATTCAGCATTATAAGTATGTGTTTGATAGGCTGCAACTATACTAATTATTGCAATATGGAGTAGAATTACTAATATGAAACCTTCCCATCTTAGATGCATGGATGTTTTTAAACAATCAGAATCCGTTAAAAGTGATATACAACTTCAAGCAAGAGAACAGTGTTCTAACTGACTCTCACACTTGACTAGAGATAATTCATTAATTTAGTCATGGAATCCGTATATTTAACTTCAAAATGGATATCCAAAGATCCTCTGAATTCTGAGATTTCCATCAAACAGGGTAATGTGTGTGTGTTAGGGATGAGGGGTTCTATAATCTTATCTGATTTTGAATCTGGAAGTTAACATGATGACCTCAGACTAGGCTTATTGCTCTTCAAGAATCCTTAATGACTTAATGTGACATGAATATACAGTTTAGCGTCTTTTAGGCTTATGTCCCTCTAAAAACTGTAGTTAACTTGCAAGGTGTAATGTACATTTGGTGTTTATACAGGCAGTATCAAGTAGAACATCATATAGGGTTGAAGTTATAAACAGTTGCCAGAAGTTATTGATTATTATAAAACAATTCCATTTAAAATATATCCAAGTAGGGTTTGCATGAAATTGTGTTGTAGGCTGATCTAGATTGATCAGTAACAAATCCAGGACGGGGTAAAGTACAGGTCCCTGTTGTCAATAGCGGCTATAGCGACCGCTATAGCGCGCTATGTAGCGTGGCGCTCCTCCCTCGCTATTTGTAAATAGCGACCACATAGAATTTTTTATTTTATTTTTTATTTTTTTTATTTTTTTTTTGGTATATATGAGATTTAGATGATTAGTAATCGAGTATTTTAGCTATTTGGGGGGTCTTTGCTTAGATTTCCTACTACTTTATTGCTAAACATGCTTATCTATTGAATGTAAAACATTCTTACATATTATTCTACTTAATCGCCAAACACGAAATAGCGGTCGCTATTTACCGCTATTCGCTACATAGCATATAGGTGGCTTGTCGCTATTTACCGCTATTCGCTATTAACAACTATGGTACAGGTATGAAAAGCTATGACCGTATCATGATACAGACAATACCACATGAGATAGAAAATGTAAGGCAACCTAGAATTAATACTTGATATAGAGATCACCACTAGCATCAAGTATAGGATTACCATCTACCTTGCCATAGATAGACTAGCAATGGAGGAAATGTTTAGAGAATGCAAACTAATCTCCCCTTGTCCACTTTTCTCTCATTCGACCCATTACATAGAGAATTACATCATGGAATAACAGCTACTAAACTTGGGGTTCACTACCTTTAACCACTACTAGACTACTAGTTACCCAACAGAAAAGATGCTGAAATAAAAGAAATTAAAATGCCGCATAATTATGAGGATAAGAACTGCCATCTTGGACCCAGTGTTTCGTGTGCATGGGTGGCGGGTTCTGCATGCTCGTTCCAATTCATGGGGCCTTCAGGTTGACCAAGTAGGAGATGGGTCGAGTAGGTGGTCATCATAGCTGTTGAGTTGTTACGGCTACTAGCTCAGCCAACAAAATGTATATCAAATTTGCCCAGCTTTATACCATCGTATAGCTGTGATTAAGAGATGGTTGGCAGTGATTCCAGATTTTACTTTTCGTTTATGCTGAATATACACTTGCTCTTATTTAGGTTTTTACTTTTAATATTTGGGTGATCTTAACAGCCCCTTAATTTGAAATGTGACACGAGTTTTTGGTTTAAGTTCCTTTATATGCAACGAGTTCTTTTGAGGGCTGCACTTTATCAGTCAGATGACCTAAAATTCTGTACTGATCATGTGGAGGGGCTTGGTTATAAAAAGCGTGTGGCGCTCTAAGGCGTGAGGCAAGACCCTCACATACGTGAAGCGTTGCTCTATGTACAACCAAAAGATGCATATACATATTGGCATTTTTATATCATGTGTACTATTGATGATCTTTTCACCCCTTTACTTGTTTCTACACATTGCCCTCCTACAACCCCCAATGTTGATTAATTTTGATCTAGATGTGTATGAGGCGCCGCCTCAAGGCTCAAAGGCATTTTCCGGCTCGCCTCGAGCCTCAAGTGCTATTTTTAAACCAAGTGGAGGGGCACTTTTTATGAACCCAAAACCAATGAGGTCAAATATGTTCACTACCAAAAAAAGTTACCTCCTATTTGCTATTGCTGTTTATTACCCATGTAAAATTATAACAAATTAGTTGACTATTATGCCCTTGTTTCACTTAAAACTCCTATATATCTTTATATGCAACATGTTTAGAGCTTGTGTTTTCAATATTATTTTCGCTTTTTAGTATAGTTATACATTCATTTGAAGATTATTGAGAAGAGGCGTCTATCTATTTATCTATCTTAATTTATATCTATCTTTTTTTATTCTAATAATGTGTACAGCTAAAAATTCACAACAACTGCCCGGGAGAGTTAGACGATGTGGTGAGTCAATTAGAGGAAGCCACCGGTTCAGTTGTTGTTGGTCGAATCGGTCGAACTGTAATCATTTACAGGCCTAGCCTAACAAAACTGAAGGCTGAAGAGAAAAAGAAACAGGCTATGAAGGTTTTTCTCAAAAGAAGAGCAGCATTTAAATCATCTTATCAGGTTTAAACAGCTTTCCATTTCATATTTCTCTTGGGCTTAGAAAAATCTCAGAAAATGTGGTTTATGATATGCAGGGTAGACCACAGAGTAGAGGACCGTCAGCTAATAACCGAAGTCGAGAGTATAGAAGGTCTTGAACTTTCTTTGTCTATCAGGTGTACAACTTGAGCTTGCATCGTCTATAAGTCTATTTGGGTCGGGTCAATACCTCCAACCAGAAAGCTATTATGATGTTATTTAATGATAATGCATCCTCCAAAAATGGGATTTGGTTGTATGGAGTCTCATAGACGCTTACACTACCCTGATTGAGAGAACGGTTAGCTACTGACACTTGAGCACCACACAGTCCTAATGATATGCGAGTTTGTAAACATTTGGACATACATAATGTGATCTTCAACTCAATTGACGTGTCTTCAAGTTTAAGAACTTATCTAAAAAACAAATTGTTTTTAATTTTTGACTGCAAGTTAAGAACAAGGCATGCTCAAACTAGTCTGGTGTTTATTTATTTATTTATTTATTTTTTTTGTGAATCAGTTCTTTTGCCATATTTAGCTTATTGTTGCAACAAACTAAGGAAGACAAAAAAGAAGTCTGGGTGATCTTAAATTAAAAGCAGAAGCCATTGATTTATTTCTAAACTATGTATTTTATTAAAATTCATTTAATTGATTGCTGATATATTTCGAGGGCTAAGATTTAAACCAGATATCACCTTCGTCGCGCCTGTGATATCCTCCGTTGAACGGTTTCAAGCACACTGAACCATAAATTAAGGGTTGAAGGTTTTTAAACAAGTAATGAAATGGGTTCTAAACAAGTCAAATCACTGATCCAGTGGAGGGAGACCCATTCGCAGCTTCGCAACTTATTCATGGATCTAAGCTCTTTCTTCATAGCTCTCACAACCTGAAAGAGTGCTTGAATTCTCGATCCATCGAGTAAGAAAATTTGCTTCGACAACCCCTAACCTATGACTACCGGTTTATCTTCTTTGTTGTTTTTGGTGATTACCTTTGGTGGTGTATTGAAAGTTTCCTATGAAAAAGACGGGGCTAGGGTGGGAGGAAAGGAGTTTTTTATTATTTGTTTCTTATTATTATTTTTTAACTTGTACCATAAGCATATATATAAGATTAAAAAAAATTAAAATGTCATTTAAGAGAAGAATCTGATAAATGCTAGCATAAAGGACTGTAATAACGAAAAATGAAAATAAGATATACTGAAACCAAGACCGAGATTTTCCAAAACGATAGTGAAATATATAATTAGAAACAATTTTTACATGGCACAATAAACTAAAATACATTAGATAGGGGTAGATTAGTCAATTGGTAGGATGATCAAAAGAAGATATCCTTGATAGCAGGATAGGGGATGGGTAAAAGCAAAACACATTGATTAGTTAGCAATAAAGAAGTCAAAAGAACATTTTATCTTTTTTGACTTTTCAGTGCTCCGAAGCAGTGGCAGTAACGTAATAAACGATGGAAAACAGAATATGAACGAAACACAATATCCCTCCATAAGACAGGAAATGATGATGCGACAGCCCACAAGAAGCATTAGATTTGTAATTTGCTTTCGTCCCCATCACCAGCAGACCCAATCCAACGGCTGCAATTACCCTGACATCCAAACCATCAAATATGTAAGAGCATTACCAACAAAAAATTTAAAAACCAACTAAAAACGTGACTAGTTAGCTTACACATAAAAAACATTCATTATTCAAAACTTCTAAAAACCTCAAAAAAAAAAAAAAAAAAACCCAACAACACCCAAATATATAATTACATCACCATCACCTTTTACATTTTAAATATTAATATAAACATTATATGTTTCTTTTTGATCAATAGTCCCAACCATTTGCCCCACCAACCTGCAAAAACTATCAGTCCAGTGATTTTTTCAAAGTTTATACGTATGAACCTTTGATTAAAAAAAAAAATCACTCCAACATGAGCAAAGCAAAAAACAGGCACATGGATGTGAAAAAACACTCTAAAACTTTCTATTGGAGATGGTCTAAGATTTACATCTTGTCAAAACAATTCCATCTACGACATAAATGACAGTTATTTGGAAGTATGTTTATGTTCAAACAGAAAAACACACTCTCTAGTTTGATGTTTATTTATATATATGAACATGAATACATGTCTCATTTACTCATTACTATGGATGAAGATTAGTTTATATTATGGTTCATTCATGTTAGTTTATGTAAGATGATAGTGTTTGTGGGTTCCTAGAGTACCATGTAAAGAAGAGAGATAGCAACGACAGTTGTCTTCCAAGAGAAGCTTTGTGGGGGTCGTCGTCATGACTACGACAAGCGATGCAAGCACTTAGCAAGTTAGCCAACACATGAGCTAGAATCAACAGCAAAATTGCAGCAAAACCTAGCCTGTATGCTTCTTGGCTTGGTTCTTTGCACTCAAACAACCACAACCTCAAATGCTTCTCCTATTCATCCATCACACAGTTATAAACACACTTAACATATATTAGATCACAAATCAATAAACTAACTATATATGAATTGTTGGGTTTAGTGAAATCAAAGTAAATGACATGTAGATATGGAACCTGATTCTGTGCTGCTTCCGCTCTTATACCAAGAATACCTGCAATAACGTCCAATGCTACAATGACAAGACAGACAAACACGCCGACGCCTCTGTTAACCATTGTCACACAGATTTAAACAGAAAAATTCTACCTTGCTAGGCTTTGTTGCAAATGTTGAATGCATGCACTTATATATGGAGAGAGGGAGAGAGAGATGAAAAGAAGGTCTTTAATTTACGGAACTATGGAGGGGACAAAACTTGATTTTTGAATGGATTTTTACATGCTTTTTCTGATTTTTTTTAAAAGAAAATTTTATCAGCTGCTTTTATATATGAAAGAAATCTTAAAAGTCTTGTTCAATCGGTACATATGACCAATTTTTTATATTTTAAAAATATATCTTGTAAAGCACTTTTACCCGATAATAAACAGAATCTTCAATTTCTTTAAAAGATATATTCGACTTTTATGTGAGAGCATGCGCAAATTGCTAAATCTGATTCTTTTTTAAAATTTGCATACATCTCAAGATGCGGAAATTACACCATGTAATGAGATTATTCGAATTACAAATTAAGGTAAGTCGTTCAAGTTTCATCCAAACTAGACCGTAGAGATACAATGGCTTGGTATTTTACTCTAGAGTCTGAAGCAAACAACGTGACTAGAACACATATCCTCAATAACAATAGATTATTCAAGAATTAGAATATAAAACATTCTTCGGAGTATTTGGATTTCACGTATTATATGTTCCATAAAACACAATTATACAATAACAATCAAGCACTCGCTTTAAAACACCATTGTTAAGGATTAAACCCCATTGCACATTTAATTTCCACCAACAAATTCGTAAAAATGGAGCGATAAAAAGTAGAAATATATTTCAAAAAAAAGGGAACAAACTCAACCACACCAAAAGGCAAGCACGTGCAAAAACAATAATCACGGCAAAACAGCAACAATCTGATGCTAAACGGGGCAAACAATTGGAATTGAAACAATTCTACAAATCCAAACAACGAGAGATGCAATGTCAGACCTAAACACCCGATGCATGGACAAAATAAGCCTACCCGAGAAGAAAAGAACCAGGCATGAAGAGCAGTGATAATAAACATACTAGAGTTCAAAGAAATAGGAACAAAATAAGAATAAAACATACCCTTTAAATTAAGAGAAATTTACTTAAATATTCATTTGACCGGACAAAGTTACCATTTTAGTAATTGATTTTTATTTTTAAAATTTGGCGTTGAATATCGCTGACTAGCGATACATCCCTCAATTCATATATAGCTGGGCCAAATGAGTTTTCAAACTACAATTTACACAAATAATCCTATACTATCAAATTTTTTTTAACTTTCAAAATACTTTAGATTAATAAGTTATAATAATATCAACTTTTCAAATATATAAAAATAATAATAATAATAGTAATAATAATAATAATAATAATAATAATAATAATACTAAAAATAATAATAATAATAATAATAATAATAATAATAATATAATAATAATAATAATAATAATAATAATCTCTTGTTTTAATTTAAAGAAAAAGGTTTATATTTTAATATTTTTTAGAAAACATTTGTTTATTTCCAAAATCATTTTTATATTTATATAAAAACTTTATTTAGAAAGTATTAATTATTTTTTCTTATTTAAAAAATCGTTCTTACTATCAAAAGAAAGTTTCTTTTGAGGCTTTGTTTAGCTTTTCTAAAACAAAATTTATTTTTTCAAATGACTATTTGGATCACAAAACAATATGCAAAATGTTAAATTCAAAAAAATATGATATTTAAATCCAATAAAAATGGATATTT
Organism: Flaveria sonorensis; assembly: GCA_025506505.1. Taxonomy (NCBI): domain Eukaryota; kingdom Viridiplantae; phylum Streptophyta; class Magnoliopsida; order Asterales; family Asteraceae; genus Flaveria; species Flaveria sonorensis. Next base: position 33,432,552 of record CM046430.1, on the reverse strand, counting down.
ACATATATATTAACTCATCAATGAGTTGAACATTTATTTTTTTTGTCTTTATTTGTGCACACCTACGAAGCATCATGGTACAACAACTAATGCATATGGTTGTCATCAAAAGAAGATAGGGGGTGTGCTTCGGTGCATTAAGAGAGAAAGTGTAAGGAATACTTTTAGAGGCTGATGCAACCAAACAACAACCAAGATCTCTCAGTATGCAAAACTAAAGTACATGAAAGTTACTTCAAAACTCAGTGAATTATTTTAAGTATCAAATCTTCCGAAGCCAAAAGACCATATCTTCCAAAGCCAAAGATGAAGTCTTTCGAAGCTTCAAGGACAAAGTCTTCCGAAGCCAAAAACTGATTTCTTCCGAAGACAGAGAAGACATGCTTTCTCTGAATCACCTTTTGACAAAAGTTGAACCATTTTCCGCTGCCACTCTGACGACTCACCAACTTATATGAGTTGGTGAAAAGTTCATGCTTTGGTCAACTGTAGATTAAGGTCTTTTGTCTGTAACTTTCAAACTATGTACTTTTATCCTTTTTGTAATAGATAAAGATGTGAGCTATGACATGTCACAGTCACTAGTCAAAAGACAATGTGCCTTTGACTCTACATTGATCTTGTTGTCTAGATTAGTATATCCAGCTGGCCTTCAAAATATGGCCGGCTGTAGGATTTAGTATAAAGTGTCTCAAGTACTTGTATCTTAATATGCTTTGTAACACTTGTAAGAACTTGAGAGCAATATACATCATTCTTGAAAACCATATTTGAGTGTTCTTGTTCTTGCTCTTTTGCTTGTGTTCTTCGTATCATCTAACTGGTTCCCTATTTAATCTGCTAAGTGTTTCATATCTCTCCACCTTATGAAACTGTTGCATTGACCACCATTCACCGGTCCTGCAGAAAGTGGTGGTAGTTCCGCCAGTTTATCCCTCCAGGTAGCAGCCTTCGTCGCCGGTGCTCTCCTTTGTCTACCATAACAGTCGCTGTCCCTTCTTTGTCTCTCTCTGGACCATCACACCATTGCCGCCTTTGTTTCCCTATTATGAGCGCCAGATCTAACCGGAGACCACCACCATTGACCAAATCTTTTAGGGTTTTGATTGCACCATCGGTGGTGGCCAGTGCGCTCTCTATGGTGTTGTGTCGGGGTTGCAATTGGGTGATACCAATATTTCTTTGTGATCGGATTATTTGGGGTTTTCTATGAACTTGCCGGTGACGGAGGCTGTGGTGGTCGGTCTGGTCGCCATACAGGTTTGTGATGTTTGCAATAGAAATAGAGGTAAACGTAGTGGTTTGTGATGGTAGATCTGGGTTGTGGCATGCTCTATTAAGTCCCTATGTTTGGTGCTCCGGTCAGGCCCACTGGATGTCACACCCCCAACCACAGCGGTTTCCCGCGGGCCATGAATGTCATGGCATCATAGTCATTGATCGACCACTATATGATTTGGTAAAACATACATTGCAAATAAGTTTAAATATACATAATTGTTTTCAAAGTTAAATTGCAGAAGCAAATGAACTAATGTAAATTGTTTTCAAAACTTGAAAAATACAGAAATAAATGTCCCAAACAGCATGAATGGCCCTAAATGCGATGTGATCCATGCTAGCTTAACTTGATGCAAATATCATATACCTGAGAAAACATGCATGAAAATATGTCAACATAAAGTTGGTGAGTTCATAAGTTTTAAAGCAATATTAAGCAGTGAAATGGACCACAAGTCTTTCCAAGATTTGATTGTCGATCATACAATACTATAATATTGTATAAGCACCGCAACCGAAGCTAGACTGTAATTGTAATAGATTGCCCCTACCCATGCCTACTGTAAGCATGTGGGTGAATAGGATAATAATGCACTCGTTTAAACCTCTAGTCAAGGTCAGGGTGATTAACCCGGGTAGGGGTAGTTAAACTCAATAGTACTATACATGATTACCTGGAAATAAACTAACGATCCGATAACAGGGGACTTCATATGGTAAGTAAACAACTTATATTACATGTGAAATCATTGACAAGTAAATATGTCCAAGAAAATAGTATTTCACATGTAATATCCCCTAAAATAAAAATAAGTAAAAATTGGGTCGTGAAACTCACCTGATACGTAGGTGCCGGTTATGCAAATAGCAAAAGTCTAAAAGTAAGCGCAACCTACTCGTGCCCTAAAATGTATTAAAGACACCTTAAGGTTCAAGTGATTGTTCCGTGTGTGAGTTGGTTATGTAATTGTTTCAACCAACTTAGCTTGTTATGAGAAATCCGTTTGACACGACGAACCGTTGGTGATGTGTTCCGGTTTATGAAATATATATTTCTCTTTCATAAATAAAAATAAATACAACTTTGACGTTAAGTGTTCATGATTGCATGTTCCGAGTTTGCTTGAGCTCAATACCACAAGTATAAAATTTAGTTTGAGTCGTAACTCAACTAGTGCATATATATTATTTTTAAAAATATGTACTTTTATAAAAATATTTCATAGCCAATTAATATTGTTTCTTAATAATATTAATTTTAGTATTTAAAAAAAATTAGTTTTTCCAATAGCATTTTGTAATATGCTTTTGTAAAATTATTTTTACGATCATATACACACATATATATTTTTTTACCCATTAATACTTATATAGTTTACTTATAATGTTTTCTTTTAATTATTCATAATTCAAGACTTAACAATAACAAATCTATCTAATTCGTAAACCACGTATCCCAATCCTTTCCAACAAATCTCCATCATAAAAACTATTTATTCGAGTGTTATCTACGTAACCAAACACTAACCAATCTCAAGCAAACTAGTAACCCATGGGTCCATATAACAAATAACCCCAAGTGTTTATGAGCATCCACTGTTATAATATACATACAACTGTCATAACATATATTTTGACTATCAAAATCCTTTTAGAACTTAAGGTACATTTTCTTTTTTTTTTATCCAACAAAACTTTCTTTTTAGGAAGTCGTTCTATTTTGTAGTATGTAGAAAAAAATAAATAATAATCATCCAACACCAACATATACACTTACTGAGTTTATAAACCACCATTTTGTGCATGATAGTTTTTTTTATAAAATTTAACTCTTGTAAATATTTCTATGTAGAAATATCATTTTTAATATGTAAAACTTTGTTGAGTAAAATAATTACATAAAATTGATAAATTATGAAACATGAAAGATAAGTATCTAGTAAGAAATAGGAAGGTGTTTTTTCACTAGAAGCAAGCAAGGTTAGTGAATAGAGATGTGTAGATTGCTTTGAGAAATCACCACGAGAGCACTTGAACTTCACTAGAGAAACTTGAAGCACACTTGAAATCTTGAAATAAAATTTGAAAAGTGAATGTTGGGTGAGGAGATGATAAGATCGTGAGTTTTGGTCCAAGAGGGAAAGAGTTTGGGTTGAGTTTTGATGTAGGTGACTTGTAGAGATTGATCCATTTATAAATTTTAGCATATCATTTTGGGAAAACAAAAGCATCAGGAATTGAAAGTTGTATTTGAATGGACGAAACTAAATATTGATAATAGTTAAGAATTGGTATTGATGTTTGAATAAAGCAAAAATATTAATAATGGTAAGTACAGAAATTGATAATAGTCAAATAAAAAGTTAGTGTGTGTTGTTGATTCATGATATTTTGTAGAGAAAAAAAAAATGTGATGATTTTTTTTTTGAAGATTTTAATTACTTTCATTTATTATCACAATGGTCCTATAGATTTAATAAATTAAATAGATATAAAGGTGGTAACATGTATAAGTTAGTCAAGGTTAAAATTAAACTTTTATTACAAACTAATTTGATAATATTGTATGTTTCATACCGGTGGTTCACTAGTATTTAAATGTATGTTTAGTAATTTAACTTAATTAACCAACGTTCGTATGTGACGGTCGTACCGCGTGTAAACTGGTAATCACACCGAATCACCGATGCATGTAACGTTATGCATGAAATGAATGAAATTTTGCAATGAATGAAATGACTTTAAATAATTAGAACTCATTTGAAACTCATGTAAAATATGCATAATTATGACTATGTCGAGCCAGGTATTGACCTTAAATTTGCCGGTTGTCACATACTCCCCATGTTAAAAAGAATTTCGTCCTGAAATTCAGTTAGTGTCTTTCGTAGTCGCTAAGGTTTCAAACAGGTCAGGGTATTTGAGTTTCGTTTGATCCTCGTGTTCCCAAGCAAAATTTTGGTCCTCGTCTGGAACTCAACCGGACCTTCACGATGGGAATACGACTTTGTTTCATCCTCTTCACCTCTTGATCCAGGATCTCAATAGGTTTCTCAACAAAATGAAGTTGATCATTGTTCTGAGCCTCATCGAGTGGTAAAACTAGGATTTCATCTGACAAGCACTTCTTTAGATTTGACACGTGAAAAGTGTCATGAACATTACTAAGTTCTTATGGTAGTTTGAGTTTGTAAGCTACGGGACCAATCCTTGCTAGGATTTCAAATGGTCCAATGTATCTGGGGTTTAGCTTACCACGCTTCCCACAACGGATAACTCCTTTCCAAGGTGAGACTTTAAGTAGAACCTTATCTCCCACTTGGAATTCCAAAGGCTTTCGGCTCACGTCAGCGTAACTTTTCTAACGGTCACGTTTAGCTTTGAGACGGCTCTAAATCTGAGTGATCTTTTCAGTTGTCTCGTGTATGATCTCAGGACTAGTAAGTTGGCTATCGCCTACCTCTGTCCAACACACCGGTGATCGACACTTCCTTCCGTATAATGCTTCGAATGGTGCAGCCTTGACACTAGTGTGATAACTGTTATTATAAGAAAATTCAGCTAAGGGTAGATGAGTATCCTAACAGTGTCCAAAGTCTATCACACAAGCTCTAAGCATGTCTTTCAATGTTTGGATAGTCCTTTCACTCTGACCATCTGTTTAGGGTTGGTATGTGGTGCTCATATCCAATCGTGTACCCAAGGCGTTTTGTGACGATTGCCAGAATCTAGAGGTGAATCGACTGTCTAGATCGGAGATAATGGAGATTGGCACTTCATGTCTTGAGACAACCTCCTTGAGATAAATCCTGGTCAACCTTTCCATTTTATCAGTTTTCTTAATTGGTAGGAAATATGCAGACTTCGTTAGTCTGTCCACAATTACCCAAATCGTATCACAACCGATTGATGTCTTGGGTAGTTTTGTGATAAAGTCCATGGAAATTTGTTCCCACTTCTATTGTGAAATTTTTGGTCGGTGCAGTAATCCTGATGGCTTTTGATATTCTACCTTAACCTTTGAACACGTGAGGCACTTGCTAACATAGGCGGCTATGTCAGCTTTCATGTTAGGCCACCAGTATAACTCCTTTAGGTCCTGATACATCTTATCAGAGCCAGGGTGGATGGGGTATCTGGATTTGTGTGCCTCGTTCATCACCAGATCCCTTGAATTTCCAAAATTTGGTACCCAAATTTGATTCATGAAGTAGGGAGCTCCATCAGACTTGACCTTAACTTGTTTATCCATGCCGTGAAGAGATTCGTCCTTCAAGTTTTGTTCCTTTAAGGCTTCAGACTGAGCGTCTTGAATTTGAGTAGTTAGACTCGTATGGATCGTCATTCCAAAGCTCGTACTCATAAAGTCTTGGTTTGTTCTTTCCTGCACATTATGTTTGATTATGGCAAGCATTATCCTTCATCCGTTGCCGACACTGCAAAATTTCTTTTATCTACAAACCTAAAAAAGAAATTTAAACAATAATTAGTGTATGTTATGAATGTTAATGATGCTAATGTGTTAGTTAATGATTGTTTGATTATTAGAACACATTATTTTGATTATGGCAAGCATAATCCTTTAATGCACTTGTTGAGTCCAACAATACTCCCCCTAAGGATGATGATGCCAATCTTTAATATTTGCTTGTTACTATTATGTTTGTTAGTAATAATGTGTATATTTGTGTTTGATTTACTTATAATGCTTGATTGCATGATTGAATGATTTGCATGATTGAATGATTTACTGTATGATTAACTGATTACACATGTGTAATCAGATTACCTTGTATGTTTTTATTCAAGTATGTTTCCTAGTATGACTTGTTATTGTGTTACTGATGTTATGTTTGATGATATGTATGATATTGATAAATGATTGATGCTCTAATGTGCTTATTGTCTGTTATGTATGGTTGGATGTTTTGTTTGTTTGAAAGGTTAGATATGTATGTTTGTTGTTTTTGCCTATTTGTCTGTTAGAATCCTTTAAGTGTGTGATGGTCCAGCTTCATCAACATTCTTTTGGACTTCAGCTGTGGCCTTTAATGACTCTTCAGCATCCTTCTTAGTAATCTGATCTTTTTTTTGCTTCCTTGACTTGGTCGGTCAGTGGAGTGATCTTCATTGCATTTTGGCAGTTTACAATGTATTCAGCAAAATATTATACTGCACTATTTTGATTATCATAGATGGAGAGGTGAACCATCTGTTCTAGGGTTGATAGGTCCAAGCTTTGCACATCAATGTTGCTAACCAATATGGTTACAACATGATTCCCCTTAAGAACTTCAAGGTTGTTATTATCTAAGATTCTTAGACCAGTAATTCCTTCTATGTGTGTTAATGATTGCTGATTCGTCTCAATGCTTTGCTTTAGAGCAACATTCACGTATACTGTTCCTAATATTCTTAACATGTGTATGAAGTAACAGTAGTCACCCTTGCATAAGACATTTTCTATAGCAGAGAATGACTTGGTCTTAAAAAATGAAACGTATGAGGGATGTAGAAGTTTGATCTCAACAGGGTCAAACAACCTAATGTCTGTAGCTTCTTTCCTTCTAATATTCTCTCTAACACCACTTTAAAGTGGGTTTCATCATAATACCACTTTCTTATTGGATGATTGTAGTTGTTTCCCTTAATTTTCTTCATTATGAGCTTGAGATCTGATGGTCTTAGAGGATATCTAACTTTTTCCAAAATTTCACTATCAATCTGAGTTGAGGGTTCTTCAATTTGTTTCTTTTGCTTACTTGCCAGTTGTTGCTCTTTTCTCAACTTGGCCAAGTGAAGCTTGTCCTCTCTATCTGCTTTGGCTTTCATCTCATGATGATGTCTATTCATGTAAGATCTTATAATATGATAGAAGTCTGCTCCCTTGGGATTATTTGTATGATTGACCATCCTCAATTGCATCAGGTCTAATCTATCTTCATAGCTTAGAGATCCCAGTTGGGATATGTATGATAGGTACTGGACTAAGCTAGATACTCTCTTGATAAGTACTACATCCTAGATTTCATCATATTTCTAAGCAACAATCTTTCTCTCATCAGCAGATGCTGTTAGTGTTATCTTGTCATACAGCTTAACAAAATTGGTGTTTTCATTTATCATCTCTCTCACCTCATTACCTTCTGGCCAAAGCCTATGAGGCTTGAATCATCTTGGTTCCTCAATGGGATGTAGCTCAGGTGGAGCTTGATGATAAGTAGATTAAGATGAAGCTGGATGAGGTCTAGAGATCTGTGGCTTCAATGCACTGGTCAGCATGTTCTTGTAAATTTCTCTAGCAAGATCCTTCATTTGACATAGAGATCTGCCTGCATATGATCTGTAAGGCATTCTTGTATGACTCAACTAGCTTTTAACCTGGGAGTATGTCATTTTATCAATCTGAGGATCCTTTGACGGATTCTTTTGGAACTCTTATTGATCTTTAATCTTTTTATACCTTTTGTATGTTTGCTCAGACTCATTTTTCATTACTTCCTGGAAGTCCTTGAGCAAATCTTTAACCTCAGAGAGATTAAGTTGCATGAATGTGTCATAAGGAAAGTCTCTAGATGCTAACTTAATTCCCATTAGTGTTTCAAGATCATCAGGGAATAAGTCTTGTATGTTTTGCATCTCATCTTTATCCTGTTCTTCATCTTCTTTATCAGAATCACTTAGAATGATAATTGGCTCTGTTTGCTTGTCATGAGTTTGATCTATCTCACCTTCTTCTAGAACTACAGGCTCTTTTTCATTCTGCCTTGGTTCATCTTCATCAATTGGTTCAGCTTTAACCTTGAGAAGTTTGAGTGGTGGAGACTCAGGTTCTTCTAACTCTTGAACCTTCTGTTTTCCTTTCTTCAAAGAAGTCAAATATAGTCTCTTTCTTTTCCTCTCATAAGGTTTCATTTGAGGCTGTGATGATGAAGCTTGATCTTTTGATGTTTCAGTTTGCACCTTCATTGATTCTGCAAACTGCCTTATTAACTCCTTCTGTTTTTCTGATAGTGGGTTCACAGGAATAATGCTTGATTCTTCTGTTTGAATGTCAGGAGTGTGAAAATGTTGTCTAAGAATGGGTGAATAATGTATGTTTTCAAATGGATTAACTTCTTCAAACAATTCATCCATTGAAAAAGTCTCCTCAGGGATAATAATTGCCTTTTTAGTTTCCCCTGTGCTGGTTTCTTCAACTTGAGACATGATTTGATCAATAAACTCTTCACTCGAGTCTTGTTCTTGACCTTCTAAATGTTCTTCCTCATTCGGATGAGTGTTAGCATGTTCCAATTCTCTATTCAGCCTTTTTATCTGTTCATTTTGTGCATAGATCTTTTTCAACTCATCTATTTTAGCATCTTGAGCATCTATTTGCTCACTCAAATAGGCAACATCTAACCTTATACTATTTAAATCTTGATCTTTTGCCTTCACTTCTTCCCTTGATTGTTCTAGTTGTTGTTCTAGGAATTGAACAATCAACTTTTGTGCTTTTTGATCAGCTGAAAGTTTATTGATTTTTTTAATCTTTACTCTTTAATTTATCTTTCAACTTTCTTGCTCTGTTGTTGGATTTCTCAATCAGTTTGTTATTCTTAGTGAATAGGAAAACCTTTGACTATTCAATTTCTTCCATAGTTAGTATTTCACTTGTATGTTCTTCACCTTTAGCTTGTTCAACAGGTGTGCTTTGTTCTTCTTGATCATGCTCATGCAATGATGATGTACCAACCTCTTCTTGTTGAGTTGTTTGTTCTGCTAGTGATGCATCAATGTCTCTTAAAAGAGATGATAATGTTTGCAGATCTGAAAATTATGGGCTCTGAGGTGGAGAATGGAAGTGATGTTCAACATGAAGTTGTTCTTGTTCTTGTACATCTTCCAGTGCTTGTTCTTCTTTAATGATTGGTTCTAGTATTGGATCAGCTTGTTCTTCTTAAATGATTGGTTCTGGTATAGGTGTAGCTTGTTCTTCTTGAATAATTGGTATAGGTTGGATGATTGGTGCTTGATGAATAATATTCTTAACATCATGTTTGGTTCCCTCTGACTTGGAATCATTAAGAACACTTCAGGGACAGGTATGTCATGATCTATCATATGTGGTGGAACATCTACTTCATCTCCTTGATATAGGCTTGACTTGATTCTGTTAAATACATGTTCATTAAATGAACAGGCTGAAAGATGGCACCTTCTCTTGAAATGTTTGGGAGTAGATCATCAATGATCATTTTGAGAAATCTTGGATACATCTGGAACTTATTTCTCACTTCTGTCAAATTATAAATTATCCCATTTGATACTTGTGCTGCAAAGTTGAAGGGCCTTCTAGCAATGATACTTGCTATAGCTGAAGGGCTCCTCAAAGAAGGGGCATCCCAACCAGTCTTCCTATTTATCATTGTTTTCTGGTAGGTGTGCATAAGAAATCTGAATTAGGCACACATATATGATTTCTTAATCTGCTTTCTCTCAATAGTACCAGTGTAATCAATCTGCCAAAATACATGCAGAACATAATTTTCATCAAATTCAACCGGTCCTTCTGAGTCTTCATCTCCAAGTTGTAGAACCCTTCTAATGACTTCTTCTGATATGATAATTTAATGATCATGCATAGTAGATACTACCACTTGTTGATCATTCATTTGCTCCAGATAAGCATGGGTCAAAATTGGACAATATGATCTTCATAGATCTCTGGCCTTGCTGTCATAGCATGAACAAGCCTTATCTATCTAAGCTTGTATGATGTCTAAATAATTTTCACCCTTTGGAGCATCTGGGTTTAGAAAAGCATAGAGATTATGATCTCTGATAAATACTAAGTTTTCCATATCTGTTATAAAGAAGAATATGTTATTAACTTGTATGATAATGATGTATGATGTTTAATATGATAATATGTTGATCAAGTGTTCATAGGACAGTTGTCATTGTTATGAAATGATGACATATGTATGTTGAACACAATGAGTTTGTCAAAGTGTATTTACTTTAAAAAAATACCATTGGATCAGTTTGAATTTTAAAAGGTCAATTTTGGTCAATTTAATCTTGTAAATCTTGTTAATTTCAAGTTATTTTGATCCAAATTGTTTTACAAGCAATCTATATTGAATGGACCAATACTCACCATAAACCAAGATGTGTGTTACTGACCACACAATCATGAGAATTTAGTTCTTCACTGTTGTATGTGATGTTAGGTGTCCCAAGATGAGCCTATCCACATATCAAACAAAGTACTGTCAGTCTTTATTAGTGGAAAATGACTTAAGTGAAGAAGTAATCTAGTGTACTATCATTTCTTCTGAGAGGTTATGTGTGATTCAAATTGTTTGTTAATTGGAAAACATAAATGTTTGTTTGATGTCTTGATTTTGGAAAGATGTGTGTTTGATGTTAAACTTGGACATTGACAAAATCAAGCTTTTTTGAAATTAATGTTTTGAAAACATTACTTGTTTGGTTCATACTTGATCATTCCAAGAGACTGAACCAGAAATTCAAATCTTGTTGAATCAAATGGTTTTATAAACAGGTCAGCCAATTGATTGTCTGTGTGGACCTTGATCAACTTTATCAGACCCCTTTCTGAGCAATCTCTCAGAAAGTGATATCTGATATCTATGTGTTTTGTTTTTGTATGTTGAACAGGATTGTCAGTGAAAAACATGGCAGCAGAATTGTCAATGTGTATGAGTGTTTTAAGAAAATTAAAGCCATAATCAAGCATTTGGTTTTGAATCCAAAGAACTTGAGAATATCATGCAGAAGCATCTATATATTCTACTTTAGCTCTTGACACAAAGACATTTGTTTGTTTCTTGCACTGTTAGGAGATCAATCTTGATCCAAGAAACTGACATCCTCCTGTAGTGGACTTTCTGTTGCTGTTGCATCCACCATAATCACTGTTTGAGTATGCATATAAAGAGAAATCTCCATCTTTGGGATACCATAGTCCAAGAGCAAGTTTGCCTTTTAAGTATCTGAAATATTCTCTTTACAGTATTTATGTGTGATTCTTTTGGATCTGCTTGGTATCTGGCACACATGCAAACTGCATACATAATGTCTGGTCTGCTTGCAGTTAGGTACATCAAGGAGCCTACAGTTCCTTCTGGATCGGGGCCAAACCTCAATCTAGTTGCAAATGGTGTTTTGCTGGATGTGCAATCAGACATGTTGTATTTCTTTAAGATTTGATTCACATACTTGCTTTGATTGATAAAAATTCCTTCAGCAGATTGTTGAACTTGAAGTCCAAGGAAGAAGGTGAGTTCTCCCATTGAGCTCATTTGGAATTTTGATTGCATAAGAGTCTCAAACTCTCTGCAAAGTTGTATGTTGGTGGAGCCAAAAATGATGTCATCCACCTAGACTTGTACTACTAACAAGTCTTGTTCTTTTCTCTTTAAGAACAATGTCTGATCAATCTTCCCTCGGGTATACTCATTTTGTAGTAGAAACTTAGATAAAGTTTCATACCACTTCCTAGGTGCTTGATGAAGACTGTACAGAGAATTATCTAACTTGTAGACTCTGTAAGGGAATTCTGGGTCTTCAAACCCTGGTGGTTGAGAAACATATACCACTTCATCTATCTTTCCATAAAGGAACACACATTTCACATCCATTTGAAAGACAGTGAAGTTCTTAGATGAGGCATATGCAAGGAAAACTCGTAGGGCTTCTAGTCTAGCTATAGGAGCAAAGGCATCGTCATAATCAATGCCTTCCTCTTGAGTATATCCTTGGGCAATGATCCTTGCTTTGTTTCTGATGACAATCCCTCTGTCATCTGCTTTGTTCCTGAACAACCATCTTATGCCAATGGCATATTGACCTTCTGGGAGGTCAACTAATTGCCATACCTCTTGCTTTCTGAATTGTTGTAATTCCTCTTGCATTGCTTCTATCTAACTATTGTCTTTGAGTGCTTATATAATGTTTTTGGGTACAGTTAAGAGATAAAAAGCAGGAATACAGGCATATGTTTGTTGTATCAGATGACTGCTTGTCAATCTGACATTGAGATCACCTATGATATTCTCTAAAGGATGATATTTATGAACTCTTGTTGTTTCAATCTGATCAACAGGAATGATTGAATCAAGTTTGGTGATTGTTTGGTTGGGTGTTGTTGGATGAGTAAGGGTATTTGATATTGTGTGATTATCTGGCTATATGGGTTCATTGAATGTTTGTGATGAATCATGAAAGAAATCTAAGATTTAATCTTCATGATGGGTATCAGGAAGTGAATGATAGTCATCATCTTCTTTAACTATGTCTGGTTGATGTGACATTATTGTTTGGTTGAGTGGTCACTAGAGCTGATGATGATGGTATGTTTGGTGATGTTCCTCTTGATATGGTTGTTGTGTTTGTTTGATCAGGAGGAGTTGTAACTCTGGAGCTGATGATGATGGTGTGTTTGGTGATGTTCTTCTTGATATGGTTGTTGTGTTTGTTTGATCAGGAGGAGTTTAAACTATGGTACTGGAAGGAGTGATGTTTGTTCTCCTTAGAGGATCAGTAGTTAAAGGAACATCAATGGTTAGTGGTGGAACCATTGGATACTCATTGTCATCCTTGGTACCTGAAACATCAAAGTAAGATGATTTTGTTAGTGAGTCAATATCAAACAACCAGTCTGATCCAATGACTTTCTTAGTGAAAGAATGTTCATTAAAAACAACATTTGTTGTTTGTTCCACTATGTTCAGTTGTGGATTGTATACTCTGTAAGCTTTTGAGCTTCCGGAGTATCCAACAAAAAACCGTTGTCTGCTTTTGGAGCAAACTTAGATAATTATTCTTTGGGGTTTAATATTGATACAGAAGATCCAAAAGCTTTAAGAAATACAATGAAAGGTTTTTTTAAAGATTAATTCATATGGAGTTTTGGAATGTTCTTTGATTATTAATGTTCTGTTTTGAATGTAGCAAGCTGTGTTGATTGCTTCAGTCCAAAAGGAAATAGGTAATAGAGAGTCAGCTAGCATAGATCTAGTAGCTTCTATCAATGTTTTGTTTCTCCTTTTAGTAACTCTATTCTTTTGAGGAGTCTTGCTATACTGAATTAATGATATTCCTTTCTCTACACAAAAAGAAGAAATAATGTCATTTTTAAATTTAGTACCATTATCACTTCTTAAAGATTTAACTTTTAAATCCAATTGATTCTCAATTTTAGTGATAAAGGATTTGATGATTTATGATGTTTCTAACTTATGTAGTAGAAAGAAAACCCAGGTGAATCTGGAGTAATCATCTAATATTACAAGACAGTATTGCTTCTTTCATATGCTTAGGATGTTTGTAGGGCCAGAATGGTCCATGTGAAGCAATTTGAGTGGTGTGTTGTTAGAGTTTACTAATTTTGACTTATGAGACACTTTGTGTTGTTTTCCTTTCAGACATGCAATGCAGTGGTCTGTACAGAAGAATTCATTTTTGTGGTAAACCTATTACTAAGTCACCTTTTACAAGTTGATTCATTTTGTTAAAATTTGAGTGTCCCAATAGTCTATGCCATAATTGGGAAACATCTTCTGATGCTTTTGATAGTAAACATGTTTCAGGGGTTGATGCTGAAACAGTGTTCATAAAAACAGTGTATGTGTTGTTATGACGGGGTGTTTTCAAAAGGATACAATCTTTAGGTATTTGAAAACCTATCTTGAGGATGTAGCAGTTGTTGGAGTCAAATAAGGTGGCATATCCTTTATCATAGATTTGGGATACATTGAGAAGATTAAACTGGAGGTTGGAGCAGTAGTTGACATTTTCAAAGCTGATCAACCCATTTGATAGTGTTCCTTCACCAGTTATCTTTCCACCTGTCTTATCACCTCCAAAGGCTATATTTCCTCCATGTTTGCTTTTAAAATCCTGAAGGAGGGAATAATTTCTAGTCATGTGTCGGGAGCATCCACTGTCAACATCCCAGATGTTGTTAGGCCTTCTTTGATGTCCCTGCACAAACAATAAAATTAGTCAGAGGGTGCAACCCAAGCCAAGATGGTCTTGGGTTTTCTATCTTTTTCCATTACGTAAATTTCTTTTAATGTAGCATTGTCAGCTAGCTTAGAAATTCTAGGTACACTAAATTTCCTTTGTATGTTTTTAGCTCTGTAGGGAGAAGTACTTTGAGCTCTCCTCCTTTGAGTGCTAATGTCTGACTGATGTCTGTTTTGAGACTTATGTCTCCTTTCTGGTTGTTTAAAGTTGTCATAAAAGTTTTTGTCTGTGTTTAAAACAACTTTTGTATGAGGATTTTGTCATGGTACTCCTCCGTTGTTCTTGTTAGGAGCAACTGTCTGTTTCTCAGTTGATTTCTCAACTTGAGGTTGTTTGTTTTGCTTCTTGTTTTTCTTGTTGAAAGAGCAGTTTGTAGTACTATGATTGTTTCTTTCACAAATTGAGCAATAGTGGTTCTTGGCTCTTAACAAATTTTATCGAAGATGTTTTTGATATTAATGATGATTTTGATGATGATGATGATGATTGTTTTCAGGTCATGTGTTCAGTCATGTTGGTCAAGAAACTCACCTTGTATGTTGGTCATTGAATCAGGTAATAGGATATGTTGTCATTATAAGGTGGGTTAACCTTATTATAGTCTTTAAACGCCCTTTGCTGAGCAAGAAGTTCTTCAAACTTCTTGTTGGTCACCTGAAATTTCTGAAGTTTCACTTTAGTTTCAGCTTGTAATGTTTTTGACTTGGTTAATAATTCAGAGAGTTGCTCCACTTGAGCTGCTAGTAATAATTTTTCGGACATCAATTTGTCTAAATCATTTTACAGTGACAGTATTTTAATCTCATATTATTTTTGTTCAGATTTTAAATTGTCATTTAAAATGTTTGTTTCAATCACTTTCTTAGAAAGTTTGTCTGCTTGCTCTCTGTATCTAGTGACTTCGTCAATGCATGCTTGTGTACAAAGATTCTCCCTTACCTCTTTTGGGATTTCTGATATTCTCTTCTCTACATTTCCCATAAGAGCATGATCATCATAGATTGAATCTCTGCCTCGTACATACTCCAATCACACTCACAATCTTGTTTGACAATTATTGCAGATGATTTTGAGTGTTAATTAGGGCTGTACTGTGTGATTTGTGCTGGTGTTGGTGCAACAGGAATGCTAATAGGAGGTGGGATTTGTCTGTTTGTGTGATAGCTACTTGAGGTTTGAGTTTGTTGGTTGTTTTTGTCAACTCTAGGTTGTTGACATTCTCTAGAGAAGTGTCCATAGAGTTGGCAGTTGTAGCACCTCACTTTTGTTTTATCAAAACCAATCTTGGTTTTCTTATCCATGCTTAACCCCCTATTCCTTTGCAGGGACTTCTTGGATCTGTATGCTATCATTGCTATTGACCATTGAAGATCCATTTCTTTAACCATATTAGGAGGCAATTCATCCAAGTCTTGCTGTATGATCTGTGATGGTGTGAGGTTAGCTCCTAAGTAGGCTTCAAAGCTTGTTGAGAAGGCTGTAAAAGCTGCCTTTTGCTCCTCACTTTGAAAAATAATTGTTAGTACATTCATAGGTTTCTCAAATTTATGAATGTTTTGAGTCTTCGCTGGATGTTGTTTGCTTGAGCTGGAAGCATGTGGATGTTGTTTGCTTTGAGGTGTTGCTTCATGAGAAGCATGAACACCAGTCTTATTGGAATTTTGTTTGTTTTGTGATGATTCAGGATTAGAAAAGAACAAAGTTTCACTTGAATCAAGAAACTCCTCGTCTTTTTCTTTACCAATGCAAGTTAAGAATGCATTGTCTGTTTGTTGAATCTCCTTGAACTTGTATGATTCCACATGTCTAACTGTGCTGTTGTTTCTAGATCTCTCATCTAGTTCTAGTGCCTCTACTTTGGCCACTCGTGCATCCAATGATAATGCTTCTAGATCCAATGTTGCTTTCATCAGAGAGACTGATTGAGTCCAGCTCTCTGGAAGTGTATGCAATATGTTCTTGTTGATCTCCACAGATTTGTATTTGGGACCATAAACAATTATCTCATTTACCAATTGAACAAATCTATGAAGCTGTTATGGTATTGACTCTCCTTGAACATGATGAAAGGTTTCATACTGGGTCCTTAATTTTTCTTTCTTGATTTCTCTAATTTCCTCACTTCCTTCACATGGTGTGAAGCACCTTCCATAGTTCATGTGCTGTTTTGAAATTTTCCACTCTTGTAAGTATTTCAAATGGCAGAGTCATTGCCAGAATGTTGTACGTCTTTATATCTATTTTGAACTTTTTGAGGTTATCACCAGCTACACTTTTCAAACTCATGGTTTCTAAATGTTGTAATATGGACCAAGAGTCGCAGGTATGTATGATCCCTCGGTTATGGATGTCCATAGGTCCGAGTCTTGAAAACTAATCCAGTTTCGGAACATTATTTTCCATTGTTTGAAGTCCGCTTTGTTCTTCAGTCTAGGTGGTTTGAGACCACTGTTTGAAATTGAAATTTCGTCCGACATGTTTGTTAATTTTTTTTAATTTGTTAATTTTTTTTAATTTAACGATTTAAGTCAAATTTGTTTGTTTATTTAGCTTGGTGCTAAATTTGTTTTATCCTAAAGTCACTAGGATTTGTTTGTAATGATTTTGTCACTTTTGATTAATTTTAACTGAATAAAGGAATTAATTAATTTAATTTTAAGTTAATTAATTTCCTATGTAATGTCACTGCAAATTCTTGGTACAATAAAGGAATATTCTGTTCAAGAAATGTCAATCTGCCAATGATGTCTGTCAAGAAAATTCAAAACCCTACAAACAAATAATATGTTTTTTAAAAGTTAACTTTTTGGATCAAAAAGTGACTTTTTAAAAAAATAATCAAATGAAGAATCAGTTTCTTCTTTGTTTTTGATGTTGAATCCAACAAAATCACCATAGATTTTGAAGGTTGTGTATGAATGAAGACTAGGGTTTATCCTAGGGTTTGTTGCGACCAAACTGTTCTTTACAGAAATCAACAGTCGGTTTGTTGATTGAAGAACAAAAACCTAATTCAAATATGAAAATACTTGAATATGATGATTTTAAAAACGTAAAATGATTCAAAATGTTTAAAAACAATGTATGTTCGAAGAAAACTTGTTAAAACAGCAATCAATTACTGTTCTATCAAATACCCTTGAACCGAAGAGGTTTTTGAGGTTTTGAGATGATTCTGTTTAGAAAAACATTATATGAATGCTATTTAGAGCTTCAACAATACAAAAACTTCTACACAATGCACAAAAACAGATTAATGAATCATGTTTTAATCATTTGTTGAATGTTTGAATTAGAAGAGAGTTTTGTGATGATTTTTAGCTAGAAAATGATTGATATGAAGCTAATGAACCACAAATATCATTGTATTGATTGAGAGGATCTAAAATCCATGATTGATTTGAGCCAAGGCTCAGATAACACCTGATGGAATTCAAATAAACGACTTTTGGAGCTTAGAACACTAAGAACAAAAAAAGAATTCCCTCATGGATCGATTTCAATCTCTCAAATATAACAACAAGGTATTATATAATCAATACTCATTAATCATAGTACCAAAACCCATGATTAATGATATGATATCTATGTGTGTGTATGATTGTGTGTTTGCTAGTGATTGAATGCTCAAATGAATAGAAAATGTTTGCTTGATTGATTATTCAAAAGCTTACAAAGGATTAGGGTATTATGCTATTTATAGCCTATACAAATAGCTATATACAATTACAAAAATACCCTTATGTAAACTAAAATTACATAAATTCCTAAGTCTAAGTTGTCCACTGTGGATGATTGACTGTCTGCTGTGAATGCTAAGTCGTCCGCTGTGGATGTTGAATAAGCTGTCCGCTGTGTCTTAGATGTTGTCCGCTATGAACACTTGTGTGTTTTTCTTGATCATGTCTGCTGTGAAGTGTTCATCCGCTATGGATGAACATCTGTTTTGGATTGTTCATCCGCTGTGGACATTAGTCATCCGCTGCATGTGTGTTGGTCATCCACTGTAGACACTTGAGCTTTTTCTTCATCCGCTGCATAGACTTGATCATCCACTGTGGATAGTTCCTCATCCGTTTCTGACACTTTGCAAAATTTCTTTTATCTACAAACCTAAAAAAGAAATTTAAATAGTAATTAGTGTATGTTATGAATGTTAATGATGCTAATGTGTTAGTTACTGATTGTTTGAATGTTAGAACACATTATGTTTGATTATGGCAAGCATTATCCTTTAATGCACTTATTGAGTCCAACAATGTATTCCCTTCTCGTTGACCACATGCCCGAGAAATTGCACTTCTTGGATCCAAAAGTCGCATTTTGAGAATTTTACGTACAATTTCTTGTTTTTGAGTAGTTCTAAAATTAACCTTAAATGTTGTTCGTACTCATCCTTGGTTCATGAATATATCAAAATATCATCGATGAAGACGATCACAAATTTATCCAAGTAGGGTTTGCACACTCTATTCATAAGGTCCATGAATACGACTGGTGCATTGGTTAACCCAAATGGCATGACCATGAACTTGTACCAACCATAACGAGTTCGAAATGCAGTCATAGGGATATCCTCCTCTTGGATACGTAATTGGTGGTATCCTGAACGTAAATCAATCTTCGAGTAATAACTAGATCCTTGAAGTTGACCGAATAAGTCGTCGATTCATGGAAGTGGATATTGATTCTTGATAGTGAGTTTGTTTGACTCTCAGTAGTCAATGAACATTTGGAATGATCCATCCTTTTCTTGACAAACAAGACTGGAGCTCCCCAGGGTGAGAAACTCGGCCTTATGAATCCTTTATCTAACAATTCTTGCAATTGATTAGACAACCCTTGCATCTCTGATGGTGCTAGTCGGCATGGTGATCGTGCTACTGGTGCAGCTCCAGGTATCAAGTCAATTTGAATTTTGACTTGTCTTTGGGGTGGAAGTCTGGGCAAGTCTTCGGGAAAGACTTCCGGATAGTCTCGGACGATAGGTATGTCCTCGATTCTTTTCTCCTCCGCTTGCTTCTCTATCAAGTGTGCCAAAATTGTATCATAGCCTTTTCGTAATTATTTTCGGGCCTTCATACACGTGATGATCCTTAGCATAGTGCCACACTTTTCTCCTTGAATCAATATTGTCTTTCCACTCGGAAGTAGAATGCAAACAATCTTCTCACGACAAACAATGTCCACTTGATTTTTCGACAACCGAACCACCAATAACGATATCAAAACTCCCGAGTGTCACAGGTAGCAAATCTATGTCGAAAGAGGAATCCGCCAAACTCAAAATGCACCCTTGTATTATCTTGTCGGTTTCAACTAATTTACCGTCAGTTAACTCTACCATATACTTAGAAGTCAAATATGTAGGAGCAATTCCAAGCGGTGGACTAAACTCACTAGGCATAAAACTCCAATTGGCACCCGTATCAAATAAAATAGAGGCATAGTGATTGTTTACGAGGAACGTACCCTTGAAAATGTTCGGGTCCTATCGAGCTTCTCCAGCTCCAATCTCAAAAGCTCGGTTGCACACGTTGTTCCCACCAGTCTACTTCAGATTAGGACAATCCTTGCGAAAGTGTCCAACAACACCACATTCAAAACACCCCCGATTGTTTCCTATTTTAGGGGTAGGGTTCACCTTGCGATAATCTTTAGTTGCATGACCAAAACACTTACATTTCTGACACATGGAGTTCACACATGCGCCAAGATGATGAAAGTTGTACCTGTTACACTTAGGGGCTGTTTGGCAACATTTGATTGAATAAGTGCTGAACCAGTAAGAGGTCTGAACCAGTAGGAGGTCTGAACTAGTAAGAGATCTGAACCAATAAGTGTGTTTGGTTGTAAAAAGGAAAATTAATAAAATAAAACAAAATAAAAACACATCATATGCCACAACCCTAAATTAACCTCACTCACCAGTCCACCACACACTATCTCCACCACCACCTCCACCTTCCTCCTCCACCTCCGCCCAATCTCCACCGACGACACCACCACCATCACCGTCGAAACCAGCGTCCCCTTCACCGGCCACATCTGCAAGCCTCCGTCGAGATTCGACGACACCATTCCCAAAGAGCTCATGAGCTTCTTCACCGACATGGCCGTTATGCACCGTATGGAGATCGCCGCCTACTCTCTCTACAAATCGAAGTTGATCTGAGTGTTTTGCCACCTGTACGATGGGCAAGAGGCTGTAAGCATAGGGATGGAGGCTGCAATTACGAATAAGGATTGCATAATCACCGCGTATCGTGAACCACCACCGTGAACCACCGACTCCACGTCTGACTCGGGTCCGATGTGGGTTTAGATTTGAACGAATAAGGGGTTCGGTCAGAACTATTCTCCAGTAAGATGCAAGCAACCAAACAAGGAACGTCTGACCGAGTTAGACGTGCACATCTGACCGGGGTCGGTCAGACCCAACCAAACAGCCCCTTAGGTAGGGTTCCAGCATACCCACCTTTTGCTTTCTTCCCAAATGGGCCAGCATTGAAAGCCCTAACAACTTCTTGTTTGTTTTGAGTTTGATGTGGAGTATTCCTACCATGGTTGTTGTCCCACTTCCTCTTGTTGTCATAACTCCTCTCTACCACCATCTTCTTCATGAACACTCCCTAACGCACAGCTTGATCAGTCAAATCATAAGCTATTCCGACCGCTTCTTGGATGGTGGCAGGCTAGGATGAGGTCCCCATGCTCTGGATTTAGGGTGCAAGGCCCTAAATATACCTTTCTATCCGATTGAATTCTGGGTTAACCATGTGAGGGAATAAGCGAGCAAGATCATGAAATCAGGTGGTGCAGCTTGTCACTTCTGCACCTTTCATGGTGTGGTTCCAGAATTCTACCTCAAGCTTTTGTAATTCATTCCGAGGGCAGTACTCATCAGTCAGCATCTCTTTCAACTCATCCCATGTGATTTGATAAGTAGAATCAATACCCAAGGTCTGGGCATGAGCATTCCACTAAGTGAGTGATTGACCCTCAAACGTACATGTGGCAAATTTTGTCTTGTTCTCCTCGGCATAGTTACAGATTCATTGAACTGACTCCATCTTCTTAATCCAACGGACCAAGCCACAGCTCCTTTATTACCGTGAAAGTTAAGCGGTTTGCAATTTAGAAAAGTCTTGTAGGAGCATCCATTGGGATTGGCATCAGATGCTGTGTTATAGGTTTAATCATATTAATAACAATTAAACATTAATAATGACCCCTTATATATCAAGTGCTTAATTACGCCAGATATTTTGATACCTCCTACACCACTTCCATTTCCTCCGTTCACCTTGGATCTTCCTGCGCTACGGTTCGCATCATGATGTGCAATGGCATCCGCTACTCGTTGCGCCACTAGCTGCTCAATGGCCGCAACTATCATGGGAGTATTGTTTTCCATGTTAGTTTGGAAGTTTCTCCTTCATGGTGGCATGTTTCTTCAAATCATAACGATAAGTAAGATAAGACAACATGTAACAATGTCAAACACATGTACACCAAAAGTAAACAATCATAACAACCAAGAAACCACGCAATATAAAAGATAATATAGCTTGATCATAAATTGTACGAATTACAAAGTATTTTAAGAGTAGATAATCCTACAACAAGTTCATATCAAATATTACGTGAGCACAGCTCGCTCACGATAGCAATCAACAAAATAAGCGAGTTAAGGTACCTGTCTGTAATGCTGCCAGAGCCATCAGCATACATATGGCGCAAGTGTAGAAGAGGACTCCAAGCGCTCCTCGATCATGGTCACTCTCTCTTCAGCCATTGTCACGCATTGCTTGGCCATTGTAGCCCTCTGTTCTACCGCCTCCACTCTCTGTGTCATGGCCGCCATCTGCTGTTGTACCCTAGTGAGTCGGTCGTGCATCGTGTGTAGGGCTTGATCATCGAGGTATCGTCTCTCCTCAATCGATAACTCGGCCCTCCAAGTCACCCATATCAATGGTCTCCTGAAGTCAAGTAAGCTAGACCTGTATCTCATGTAGCTGTTGATTGTGCCTCACAAAAAGTGCCACTAGTATGGGTACTGTGAGCTCCTCTGGC
Source organism: Flaveria sonorensis (assembly GCA_025506505.1). Taxonomy (NCBI): domain Eukaryota; kingdom Viridiplantae; phylum Streptophyta; class Magnoliopsida; order Asterales; family Asteraceae; genus Flaveria; species Flaveria sonorensis. The sequence continues at coordinate 33,410,154 of CM046430.1, read as the reverse complement.
GGTCGAGTAAGTGGTATTGGATGTGGGGCATGTGATGACTCTCCCATGTCAAAGGTAGAGGGAATACCCTCTATGTCCCTCCACTCATCCAACTGGCTAGGCATCCATTACCACTAGCAGATATCAATCCTGCGCGGGAGTACGGTCACGGGCAGGTGTGGTAGGATGGATCGAGATACGAACCCACTTCCTAGGTGTGTCCATGAAGAACACCACTAGGATGAGTTTGTTAACAATGGTATGATGGTGGTGGTAATGTCAGATTGACATCACGATGGGCATCTCTAGCCACTATCTCAAGAATAGCTGCTACAGGAGTGGGGTCAGCAAGCTCAGGAGGGAGATCACGAGGGTCAGTGTCCAAAATCTGGGGAGTAGGGTTAGTAGGCTAGGAGGCTGAATCAGTAGGTTGGGGAATCGGGTTGACTGGCTACGAAATAGAGTCAACAGAACAAGGAATGGCCCCAGTAGGCTTCAGATTGGAATCCACTGGGTCTGTGTCGGCCGTCTATGAGACAGAATCAGTAGTCTCTATATCGAGGTCGACTACCTCAGTGTCGGCTGGCTGAGGAGTGGAATCATTAGGTTCGGGGAGGTTATCAACTGGCTCGGGGGCTAGATCAGCTGGCTAGGCATCAGTGGCCGTGTGGCTAGACTTAAGTGGTGGCTCGATAAAAATATGTGACATGGTCACTGGAATAGCCATTAGCATCATCGGCCCAATGATGCGAGCGAGTCCCGGAATGAACTCCTCCGGAAGACTAGTGTGAGTCCCTTGTGCAGGCATCCACTAATACGTGCCTGGCGAGGGGGAGGTAACCTAGAATATCGGGATGTGGGTAAGGTCTTAATGGAGATTGGCACTCCATGTCTTGAGACAACCTTCTTGAGATAAATCCTGGTCAACCTTTCCATTTTATCAGTTTTCTTAATTGGTAGGAAATGTGCAGACTTTGTTAGTCTGTCCAGAATTACCCAAATCGTATCACAACCAATTGATGTCTTGGGTAGTTTTGTGATAAAGTCCATGGAAATTTGTTCCCACTTCCATTGTGAAATTTTTGGTTGGTGCAGTAATCCTGATGGCTTTTGATATTCTGCCTTAACCTTTGAACATGTGAGGCACTTGCTAACATAGGCGGCTATGTCAGCTTTCATGTTAGGCCACCAGTATAACTCCTTTAGGTCCTGAGAGCCAGGGTGGATGGGGTATCTGGATTTGTGTGCCTCGTTCATCACCAGATCCCTTTAGTTTCCAAAATTTGGTACTCAAATTCGATTCATGAAGTAGGGAGCTCCATCAGACTTGAACTTAACTTGTTTATCCATGCCGTGAAGAGATTCGTCCTTCAAATTTTATTCCTTTAGGGCTTCAGACTGAGCGTCTTGAATTTGAGTAGTTAGACTCGTATGGATCGTCATTCCCAAAGCTCGTACTCATAAAGTCCTGGTTTGTTCTTTCCTGTACATTATGTTTGATTATGGCAAGCATTATCCTTCATCCCCTGCCGACACTTTGCAAAATTTCCTTTATCTACAAACCTGAAAAAAGAAATTTGAACAATAATTAGTGTATGTTATGAATGTTAATGATGCTAATGTGTTAGTTAATGATTGTTTGATTGTTAGAACACATTATGTTGATTATGGCAAGCATTATCCTTTAAAGCACTTGTTGAGTCCAACAATACTCCCCCTAAGGATGATGATGCCAATCTTTAATATTTGCTTGTTACTATTATGTTTGTTAGTAATAATGTGTATGTTTGTGTTTTATTTACTTATAATGCTTGATTGCATGATTGAATGATTTGCATGATTGAATGATTTACTGTATGATTAACTGATTACACATGTGTAATCAGATTACATTGTATGTTTTTATTCAAGTAGGTTTCCTAGTATGACTTGTTATTGTGTTATTGATGTTATGTTTGATGATATGTATGATATTGATAAATGATTGATGCTCTGATGTGTTTATTTTCTGTTATGTATGGTTGGATGTTTTGTTTGTTTGAAAAGTTAGATATGTATGTTTATTGTTTTTGCCTGTTTGTCTGTTAGAATCCTTTAAGTGTGTGATGGTCCAGCTTCATCAACACTCTTTTGGACTTCAGCTGTGGCCTTTAATGACTCTTCAGCATCCTTCTTAGTAATCTGATCTTTTGTTTGCTTCCTTGACTTGGTCGGTCAGTGGAGTGATCTTCATTGCATTTTGGCAGTTTACAATGTATTCAGCAAAATATTGTACTGCATTATTTTGATTATCATAGATGGAGAGGTGAACCATATGTTCTAGGGTTGATAGGTCCAAGCTTTGCACATCAATGTTGCTAACCAATATGTTAAAACATGATTCCCCTTAAGAACTTCAAGGTTGTTATTATCTAAGATTCTTAGACCAGTAATTCCTTCTATGTGTGTTAATGATTGTTGATTCGTCTCAATGCTTTGCTTTAGAGCAGCATTCACGTATACTGTTCCCAATATTCTCAACATGTGTATGAAGTAACAGTAGTCACCCTTGCATAAGACATTTTCTATAGCAGGGAATGACTTGGTCTTAAAAAATGAAACATATGAGGGATGTAGAAGTTTGATCTCAACAGGGTCAAACAACCTAATGTCTGCAGGTTGTTTCCTTCTAATTTTCTCTCTAACACCATTTTAAAGTGGGTTTCATCATAATACCACTTTCTTATTGGATGATTGTATTTGTTTCCCTTAATTTTCTTCATTATTTGCTTACTTTCCAGTTGTTGCTCTTTTCTCAACTTGGCCAAGTGAAGCTTGTCCTCTCTATCTGCTTTGGCTTTCATCTCATGATGATGTCTATTCATGTAAGATCTTATAATGTGATAGAAGTCTGCTCCCTTGGGATTATTTGTGTGATTGACCATCCTCAATTGCATCAGGTCTAATCTATCTTCATAGCTTAGAGATCCCTGTTGGGATATGTATGATAGGTACTTGACTAAGCCAGATACTCTCTTGATAAGTACTACATCCTAGATTTCATCATATTTCCAAGCAATAGTCTTTATCTCATCAGCAGATGCTGTTAGTGTTATCTTGTCATACAGCTTAACAAAATTGGTGTTTTCATTTATCATCTCTCTGACCTCATTACCTTCTGGCCAAAGCCTATGAGGCTTGAATCATCTTGGTTCCTCAATGGGATGTAGCTCAGGTGGAGCTTGATGATAAGTAGATTAAGATGAAGCTAGATGAGGTCTACAGATCCGTGGCTTCAATGCACTGGTCAGCATGTTCTTGTAAATTTCTCTAGCAAGATCCTTCATTTGAGATAGAGATCTGCCTGCATATGATTTGTAAGGCATTCTTGTATGACTCAACCAGCTTTTAATCTGGGAGTATGTCATTTTATCAATCTGAGGATCCTTTGTCGTTTTCTTTTGGAACTCTTATTGATCCTTGATCTCTTTATACCTTTTGTATGTTTGCTCAGACTTCTTTTTCATTACTTCCTGGAAGTCCTTGAGCAAGTCTTTAACCTCAGAGAGATTAAGTTCCATGAATGTGTCATAAAGAAAGCCTCTAGATGCTAACTTAATTCCCATTAGTGTTTCAAGATCATCAGGGAACAAGTCTTGTATGTTTTGCATCTTATCTTTATCCTGTTCTTCATCTTCTTCATCAGAATCACTTAGAATGATAATTGGCTCTGTTTTCTTGTCATGAGTTTGATCTATCTCACCTTCTTCTAGAACTACAGGCTCTTTTTCATTCTGCCTTGGATCATCTTCATCAATTGGTTCAGCTTTAACCTTGAGAAGTTTGAGTGGTGGAGACTCAGGTTCTTCTAACTCTTGAACCTTCTATTTTCCTTTCTTCAAAGAAGTCAAATATAGTCTCTTTCTTTTCCTCTCATAAGGTTTCATTTGAGGGTGTGATGATGAAGCTTGATCTTTTAATGTTTCAATTTGCACCTTCATTGATTCTGCAAACTGCCTTATTAACTCCTTCTGTTTTTCTGATAGTGGGTTCACAGGAATAATGCTTGATTCTTCTGTTTGAGTGTTAGGAGTGTGAAAATGTTGTTTAAGAATGGGCGAATAATGTATGTTTTCAAATGGATTAACTTCTTCAAACAATTCAACCATTGAAAAAGTCTCCTCAGGGATAATAATTGCCTTTTCAGTTTCCCCTGTGCTGGTTTCTTCAACTTAAGACATGATTTGATCAATAAACTCTTCACTCGGGTCTTGTTCTTGACCTTCTAAATGTTCTTCCTCATTCGGATGAGTGTCAGCATGCTCCAATTCTCTATTCAGCCTTTTTATCTCTTCATTTTGTGCATAGATCTTCTTTAACTCATCTATCTCAGCATCTATTTGCTCAGTCAAATAGGCAACATCTAACCTTTTACTATTGAAATCTTGATCTTTTGCTTTCACTTCTTCCCTTGATTGTTCTAGTTGTTGTTCTAGAAATTGAACAATCAACTTTTGTGCTTTTTGATCAGCTGAAAGTTTCTTGATTTTTTTCATCTTTACTCTTTAATTTATCTTTCAACTTTCTTGCTTTGTTGTTGGATTTCTCAATCAGTTTGTTATACTCAATGAATAGGAAAACCTTTGAGTATTCAATTTCTTCCTCAGTTAGTATATCCCTTGTATGTTCTTCACCTTTAGCTTGTTCAGTAGGTGCACTTTGTTCTTCTTGATCACGCTCATGCAATGATGATGTACCAACCTCTTCTTGTTGAGTTGTTTGTTCTGCTAGTGATGCATCAATGTCTCTTAAAAGAGATGATAATGTTTGCAGATCTAAAAATTGTGGGCTCTGAGGTGGAGAATGGAAGTGATGTTCAACTTGAAGTTGTTCTTGTTCTTTTACATCTTCTGGTGCTTGTTCTTCTTTAATGATTGGTTCTGGTATAGGATCAGCTTGTTCTTCTTAAATGATTGGTTCTGGTATAGGTGCAGCTTGTTCTTGTTGAATGATTGGTGTAGGTTGAATGATTGGTGCTTGATGAATAATATTCTGAACATCATGTTTGGTTCCCCCTGACCTGGAATCCTCAAGAACACTTCAGGGACAGGTATGTCATGATCTATCATGTGTGGTGGAACATCTATTTCATCTCCTTGATATAGGCTTGACTTGATTCTGTTAAATACATGTTCATTAAAATGAACAGGCTGAAAGATGGCACCTTCTCTTGAAATGTTAGGGAGTAGATCATCAATGATCATTTGGAGAAATCTTGGATACATCTGGAACTTATTTCTCACTTCTGTCGAATTATAAATCATCCTATTTGATACTTGTGCAGCAAAGTTGAAGGGCCTTCTAGCAATGATACTTGCTATAGCTGAAGAGCTCCTTAAAGAAGTGGCATCCCAGCCAGTCTTCCTATTTATCATTGTTTTCTGGTAGGTGTGCATAAGATATCTGAATTAGGCACACATATATGATTTCTTAATCTGCTTTCTCTCAATAGTACCAGTGTAACCAATCTGCCAGAATACATGCAGAACACAATTTTCATCAAATTCAACCGGTCCTTCTGAGTCTTCATCTCCAAGTCGTAGTACCCTTCTAATGACTTCTTCTGATATGATAATTTAATGATCTTGCACAGTAGATACTACCACTTGTTGATCATTCATTTGCTCCAGATAAGCATGGGTCAAAATTGGACAATATGATCTTCATAGATCTCTGCCTTGCTGTCATAGCATGAACAAGCCTTATCTATCTAATAGCTTGTATGATGTCTCAATAATTTTCAGCCTTTGGAGCATCTGGGTTTAGAAAAGCACAGAGATTATGATCTCTGACAAATACCAAGTTTTCCATATCAGTTATAAAGAAGAATATGTTAGTAACTTGTATGATAATGATGTATGATGTTTAATATGATAAAATGTTGATCAAGTGTCCATAGGATAGTTGTCATTGTTATGAAATGATGACATATGTATGTTGAACACAATGAGTTTGTCAAAGAGTATTTACTTGAAAAAAACACCCATTGGATCAGTTTGAATTTTAAAAGGTCAATTTTGGTCAATTTTGGTCAATTTTAATCTTGTAAATCTTGTTAATTTCAAGTTATTTTGATCCAAATTGTTTTACAAGCAATCTATATTGGATGGACCAATACTCACCATAAACTAAGATGTGTGTTACTGACCACACAATCATGAGAATTTAGTTCTTCACTTTTGTATATGATGTTAGGTGTCTCATGTTGAGCCTATCCATATATCAAACAAAGTACTGTCAGTCTTTATTAGTGGAAAATGACTCAAGTGAAGAAGTAATCTAGTGTACTATCATTTCTTCTGAGAGGTTATGTGTGATTCAAATTGTTTGTTAATTGGAAAACATGAATGTTTGTTTGATGTCTTGATTTTGGAAAGATGTCTGTTTGATGTTAAACTTGGACTTTGACAAAAGCAAGCTTGTTTGAAATTAATGTTTTGAAAACATTACTTGGTTGGTTCATAGTTGATCATTCCAAGAGACTGAACCATAAATTCAAATCTTGTTGAATCAAATGGTTTTGTAAACAGGTCAGCCAATTGATTGTCTGTGTTGACCTTGATCAACTTTATCAGACCCCTTTTTGAGCAATCTCTCAAAAAGTGATATCTGATATCTATGTGCTTTGTTTTTGTATGTTGAACAGGATTGTCAATGATAAACATGGCAGCAGAATTGTCAATGTGTTTGGGTGTTTTAAGAAAATTAAAGCCATAATCAAGGATTTGGTTTTGAATCCAAAGCACTTGAGAATATCATGCAGAAGCATCTATATATTCTACTTTAGCTCTTGACACAAAGACATTTGTTTGTTTCTTGCACTGTCAGGAGATAAATCTTTATCCAAGAAACTAACATCTTCCTGTAGTGGACTTTCTGTTGCTGTTGCATCCACCATAATCACTGTCTGAGTATGTATATAAAGAGAAATCTCCATCTTTGGGATACCATAGTCCAAGAGCAAGTTTGCCTTTTAAGTATCTGAAATATTCTCTTTACAGTATTTATGTGTGATTCTTTTAGATCTGCTTGGTATCTGGCACACATGCAAACTGCATACATAATGTCTGGTATGCTTGCAGTTAGGTACATCAAGGAGCCTACAGTTCCTTTTGGATCGGGGCCAAACTTTAATCTAGTTGCAAATGGTGTTTTGCAGCATGTTCAATCAGACATGTTGTATTTCTTTAAGATTTGATTCACATACTTGCTTTGATTGATAAAAATTCCTTCAGCAGATTGTTGAACATGAAGTCCAAGGAAGAAGGTGAGTTCTCCCATTGTGCTCATTTGGAATTTTGATTGCATAAGAGTCTCAAACTCTCTAGAAAGTTGTATGTTAGTGGAGCCAAAAATGATGTCATCCACCTAGACTTGTACTACTAACAAGTCTTGTTCTTTTCTCTTTAAGAACAATGTCTGATCAATCTTCCCTTGGGTATACTCATTCTGTAGTAAAAACTTAGATAAAGTTTGAAGATCAAGTATAGGTTGGACTCACCATAGATTAGATATTATTTATGTTTAATTGTAATAGGTTTAATGTTAGTTTCCTTTTGTAAGTTTGTTATGTTTTCCTGCCCAGCGAAACTATGAGCGAAACTGTAGTTTCGCTCATAGCAAGCTGCTAGTTTCACCCGGTGAAACTGTCAGGCTCTACCGGGTGAAACTGTGTCAGTGGCAGAATAGTTTCGCTGACAGCGAAACTGTCAGCGAAACTATACTTACTATATATATTGTTTGATCTTGTTCTTTGTTGGAAATCCTTGCAAAAACCCTAAACGTTTATCATTGTTGCAAGTCTCTTTGTAAGCTGGTTCTTCACAGAAATATATTGAGCTTTGTTACCTTTTAATGTATTGGATCATTATTGCTTTATGATTGAATACTTTTGGTTATTCTTCTTCATCATTGTGTTTGTTGTTTGGTGTTATTGTTGATATTGAATGAATCAACCACACAAGTGTACTGATATTCGATCAAATGGACCAACAAAGTTTCATACCACTTCCTAGGTGCTTGATGAAGACTGTACAGAGCTTTATCTAACTTGTAGACTCTGTGAGGGAATTCTTGGTCTTCAAACCCTGGTTGTTGAGAAACATATACCTCTTCATCTATCTTTCCATAGAGGAACGCACATTTCACATCCATTTGAAAGACAGTGAAGTTCTTGGATGAGGCATATGCAAGGAAAACTCGTATGGCTTCTAGTCTAGCTAAAGGAGGAAAGACATCATCATAATCAATGCCTTCCTCTTGAGTATATCCTTGGGCAATGATCCTTGTTTTGTTTCTGATGACAATCCCTCTGTCATCTGCTTTGTTCCTGAACAACCATCTTGTGCTAATGGCATATTGACCTTCTGGGAGGTCAACTAATTGCCATACCTCTTGCTTTATGAATTGTTGTAATTCCTCTTGCATTGCTTCTATCTAACTATTGTCTTTGAGTGCTTAGATAATGTTTTTGGGTACAGTTAGAGATAGAAAGCAGGAATACAGACATATGTTTGTTGTATCAGATGACTGCTTGTCAATCTGACATTGAGATCACCTATGATATTCTCTAAAGGATGATATTTATGAACTCTTGTTGTTTCAATCTGATCAACAGGGATGTTTGAATCAAGATTGGTGATTGTTTGGTTGGGTGTTGTTTGATGAGCAAGGGTATTTGATGTAATGTGATTATCTGGCTGTATGTGTTCATTGAATGTTTGTGATGAATCATGAAAGAAATCTAAGATTTAATCTTGATGATGGGTATCAGGAAATGAATGATAGTCATCATCTTCTTTAACTGTGTCTGGTTGATGTGACCTTATTTGTTTGTTTGGTTGAGTGGTCACTAGAGCTGATCATGATGGTATGTTCCTCTTGATATGGTTGTTGTGTTTGTTTGATCAAGAGGAGTTATAACTCTGGAGCTGATGATGATGGTGTGTTTGGTGATGTTCTTCTTGATGTGGTTGTTGTGTTTGTTTGATCAGGAGGAGTTGTAACTGTGGTACTGGAAGGAGTGATGTTTGTTGTCCTTGGAGGATCAATAGTTAAAGGAACATTAATGGTTAGTGGTGGAACCATTGGATACTCATTGTCATCCTTGGTACCTGAAATATCAAAGTAAGATGATTTTGTTAGTGAGTCAATATCAAACAACCAGTCTGATCCAATGACTTTCTTAGTAAAAGAATGTTCATTAAAAACAACATCTGTTGTTTCTTCCACTATGTTCAGTTGTGGATTGTATACTCTGTAAGCTTTTGAGCTTTTGGAGTATCCAACAAAAAACCGTTGTCTGCTTTTGGAGCAAACTTAGATAATTATTCTTTGGGGTTTAATATTGATACATAAGATCCAAAAGCTTTAAGAAATCCAATGAAAGGTTTTTTTAAACATTATTTCATATGGAGTTTTGGAATGTTCTTTGATTATTAATGTTCTGTTTTGAATGTAGCAAGTTGTGTTGATTGCTTCAGCCCAAAAGGATATAGGTAATAGAGAGTCAGCTAGCATAGATCTAGTAGCTTCTATTAATATTCTGTTTCTCCTTTCAGCAACTCCATTCTTTTGAGGAGTCTTGCTATACTGAATTGATGATATTCCTTTCTCTACACAAAAATAAGAAATAATGTCATTTTTAAATTTAGTACCATTATCACTTCTTAAAGATTTAACTTTAAAATCCAATTGATTCACAATTTTAGTGATAAAGGATTTGATGATTTCTGATGTTTCTAACTTATGTAGTAGAAAAAAAACCCAGGTGAATCTGGAGTAATCATCTAATATTACAAGACAGTATTGCTTCTTTCCTATGCCTAGGAAGTTTGTAGGGCCAGAAAGGTCCATGTGAAGCAATTTGAGTGGTGTGTTGTTAGAGTTTAACAATTTTGACTTATGAGACACTTTGTGTTGTTTTCCTTTCAGACATGCACTGCAGTGGTCTGTACAGAAGAATTCTTTTTTGTGGTAAACCTATTACTAAGTCACCTTTTACAAGTTGATTCATTCTGTTAAAATTTGAGTGTCCTAATCATCTATGCCATAATTGGGAAACATCTTTTGATGCTTTTGATAGTAAACATGTTTCAGGGGTTGATACTGAAAAAGTGTTCATATCAACAGTGTATGTGTTGTTATGACGGGGTGTTTTCAAAAGAATACAATCTTCAAGTATTTGAAAACCTGTCTTGAGGATTTAGCAGTTGTTGGAGTCAAATAAGGTGGCATATCCTTTATCACAGATTTGGGATACACTGAGAAGATTAAACTGGTGGTTGGAGCAGTAGTTGACATTTTCAAAGCCGATTAATTTGATAGTGTTCCTTCACCAGTTATCTTTCTACCTGTCTTATCACCTCCAAAGGCTACATTTCCTCCATGTTTGCTTTTAAAATCCTGAAGGAGGGAACAATTTCTAGTCATGTGTCGGGAGCATCCACTATCAACATACCAGATATTGTTAGGCCTTCTTTGATGTCCCTGCACAAACAATAAAATTAGTCAGAGGGTGCAACCCAAGCCAAGATGGTCTTGGGTTTTCTATCTTTTCCTATTACGTAAATTTCTTTTAATGTAGCATTGTCAGCTGGCTTAGAAATTCTAGGTACACTAGATTTCCTTTGTATGTTTTTAGCTCTGTAGGGAGAAATGCTTTGAGCTCTCCTCCTTTGAGTGCTAATGTCAGACTGATGTCTGTTCTGAGACTTATGTCTCCTTTCTGGTTGTTTAAAGTTGTCATAAAAGTTTTTGTCTTTGTTTAAAACAACTTTTGTATGAGGATTTTATCATGGTACTCCTCCTTTGTTCTTGTTAGGAACAACTGTCTGTTTCTCAGTTGATTTCTCAACTTGAAGTTGTTTGTTTTGCTTCTTATTTACTTGTTGAAAGAGTAGTTTGTAGTACTATGATTGTTTCTTTCACAAATTGAGCAATAGTTGTGAAAATGACATGATTCTGTGCTATGATTGTTCATGTCATAGTACTTTCAATACTTACCATATTTGCATTATTCTGTGGTGTGGGTGTATTGATCACACCACTCAAAATATGGTAAATCTGTAGTGTTTTGTTTGTTAATAACTTTTGATTTTAAACTTAACGTTAATTGTACATTAAAAGTTACTATTGTTTGTTTTGGCTGAATAGGGGCTTTGCCATTCCCTTTGCTTGTTTGTTTAGGAGAAGCAGTGGAAGATTTAGCTTTTCTTCCACTTATACAGATATCAAAAACTTATGTCTGCTTTGTTTGTTTGGTTGTTGTATCAACCGCACTTGAAACCTTTTAGGTTCAGTAATTGGTTGATCTGACTCATCATACAGTAGATCTTCATCATCTTCATCTATTGTTTGTTTATCAAACTTATTGTATTATCCTTGATAAAAATCTATTGATTTTATTTATGGTGGTTCTTGGCTCTTAACAAATTATATCGAAGGTGTTTTGATATTAATGATGATTTTGATGATGATGATGATGATTGTTTTCAGGTCATGTGTTCTGCCATGTGGGTCAAGAAACTCACCTTATTTGTTGGTCATTGAATCCGGTAATAGGATATAGTTGTCATTATAAGGTGGGTTAACCTTATTATAGTCTTTAAATGCCCTTTGCTGAGCAAGAAGTTCTTCAAACTTCTTGTTGGTCACCTGAAATTTCTGAAGTTTCACTTTAGTTTCAGCTTGTAATGTTTTTGACTTGGTCAATAATTCAGAGAGTTGCTCCACTTGAGCTGCTAGTGATAATTTTTCGGACATCAATTTGTCTAAATCATTTTACAGTGACAGTATTTTAATCTCATATTGTTTTTGTTCAGATTTTAAATTGTCATTTAAAATGTTTGTTTCAATCACTTTCTTAGAAAGTTTGTCTGTGTGCTTTCTGTATCTAGTGACTTCGTCAATGCATGCTTGTGTACAAAGATTCTCCCTTACCTCTTTCGGGATTTTGATATTTTCTTCTCTACATTTCCCATAAGAGCATGATCATCATAGATTGAATCTCTGCCTCGTACATACTCCAATCACACTCACAATCTTGTTTGACAATTATTGCAGATGATTTTGAGTGTTAATTAGGCTGTACTGTGTGATTTGTGCTGGTGTTGGTGCAACAGGAATGCTAATGGGAGGTGGGATTTGTCTGTTTGTGTGATAGCTACTTGAGGTTTGAGTTTGTTGGTTGTTTTTGTCAACTCTAGGTTGTTGACATTCTCTAGAGAAGTGTCCATAGAGTTGGCAGTTGTAGCACCTCACTTTTGTTTTATCAAAACCAATCTTGGTTTTCTTATCCATGCTTAACCCCCTATTCCTTTGTAGGAACTTCTTGGATCTGTATGCTATCATTGCCATTGACCATTGAAGATCCATTTCTTTAACCATATCAGGAGGAAATTCATCCAAGTCTTGCTGTATGATCTGTGATGGTGTGAGGTTAGCTCCTAAGTAGGCTTCAAAGCTTGTTGAGAAGGCTGTAAAAGCTGCCTTTTGCTCCTCACTTTGAAAAATAATTGTTAGTACATTCATAGGTTTCTCAAATTTATGAATGCTTTGAGTCTTTGCTGGATGTTGTTTGCTTGAGCTTGAAGCATGTGGATGTTGTTTGCTTTTAGGTGTTGCTTCATGAGAAGCATGAACACCAGTCTTCTTGGACTTTTGTTTGTTTTGTGATGATTCAGGAGTAGAAAAGAACAAAGTTTACCAACACAAGTTAATCAAGAAACTCCTCGTCTTTTTCTTTACCAACACAAGTTAAGAATGCACTGTCTGTTTGTTGAATCTCCTTGAACTTGTATGATTCCACATGTCTAACTGTGCTGTTGTTTCTAGATCTCTCATCTAGTTCTAGTGCCTCGACTTTGGCCACTAGTGCATCCAATGATGATTCTTCTAGATCCAATGTTGCTTTCATCAGAGAGACTGATTGAGTCCAGCTCTCTGGAAGTGTATGCAATATCTTCTTGTTGATCTCCACAGATTTGTATTTGGGACCATAAACAATCATCTCATTTACCAGTTGAACAAATCTATGAAGCTGTTATGGTATTGACTCTCCTTGAACATGATGAAAGGTTTCATACTGGGTCCTTAGTTTTTCTTTCTTGATTTCTCTAATTTCCTCACTTCCTACACTTGGTGTGAAGCACCTTCCATAGTTCATGTGCTGTTTTGAAATTTTCCACTCTTCATGTTGTAAGTCTTCATGTCTGTTTTGAACTTTTTGAGGTTATCACCAGCTACACTTTTCAAACTCATGGTTTCTAAATGTTGTAATCTGGACCAAGCGTCACAGGTATGTATGGTCCCTCGGTTATGGATGTCCATAGGTCCGAGTCTTGAAAAATAATCCAGTTTCGGAACATTATTTTCCATTGTTTGAAGTCCGCTTTGTTCTTCAGTCTAGGTGTTTTGAGACCACTGTTTGAACCTGAAATTTCGTCCGACATGTTTTTTAATTTTTTTAATTTGTTAATTTTTTTTAATTTAACGGTTTAAGTCAAATTTGTTTGTTTATTTAGCTTGGTGCTAAATTTGTTTTATGCTAAAGTCACTAGGATTTGATTGTAATGAGTTTGTCACTTTTGATTAATTTTAACTGAATAAAGGAATTAATTAATTCAATTTTAAGTTAATTAATGTCCTATGTAATGTCACTACAAATTCTTGGTACAATAAAGGAATATTCTGTTCAAGAAATGTCAATCTGCCAATGATGTCAGTCAAGAAAAGTCAAAACCCTAAAAACAAATAATATGTTTTTTATAAGTTAACTTTTTGGATCAAAAAGTGACTTTTTTAAAAAATAATCAAAAGAAGAATCAGTTTCTTCTTTGTTTTTGATGTTGAATCCAACAAAATCACCATAGATTTTGAAGGTTGTGTATGAATGAAGACTAGGGTTTATCCTAGGGTTTGTTGCGGCCGAACTGTTCTTTACAGAAATCAGCAGTCGGTTTGTTGATTGAAGAACAAAAACCTAATTCAAGTATGAAAATACTTGAATATGATGATTTTAAAAACGTAAAATGATTCAAAATGTTTAAAAACAATGTATGTTCGAAGAAAACTTGTTAAAACAACAATCAATTACTGTTCTATCAAATACCCTTGAACCGAAGAGGTTTTTGAGGTTTTGAGATGATTCTGTTTAGAAAAACATTGTATGAATGCTATTTAGAGCTTCAACAACACAAAAACTTCTACACAATGCACAAAAACAGATTAATGAATCATGTTTTAAGCATTTGTTGAATGTTTGAATTAGAAGAGAGTTTGTGATGATTTTTAGCTCGAAAATGATTGATATGAACCTAATGAACCACAGATATCATTGTATTGATTGAGAGGATCTAAAATCCATGATTGATCTGAGCCAAGGCTCTGATAACACCTAATGGAATTCAAATAAACGGGTTTTGGAGCTTAGAACACTAAGAACAAAAAAAGAATTCCCTCAAGGATCGATTTCAATCTCTCAAATACAACAACAAGGTGTTATATAACCAATACTCATTAATCATAGTATGAAAACCCATGATTAATGATATGATATCTATGTGTGTGTATGATTATGTGTTTGCTAGTGATTGAATGCTTAGATGAATAGAAAATGCTTGCTTGATTGATTATTCAAAAGCTTACAAAGGATTAGGGTATTATGCTATTTATAGCCTATACAAATAGCTATATACAATTACAAAAATACCCTTATGTAAACTAAAATTACATAAATTCCTAAGTCTAAGTTGTCCGCTATGGATGATTGACTGTCTGCTGTGAATGCTAAGTCGTCCGCTGTGGATGTTGAATAAGCTGTTCGCTGCGTCTTGGATGTTATCAGCTATGAACACTTGTGTGTTTTTCTTGATCATGTCTGCTGTGAAGTGTTCATCCGCTATGGATGAACATCAGTTTTGGACTATTCATCCGCTGTGGACATTAGTCATCCGCTGCATGTGTGTTGGTCATCCACTGTAGACACTTGAGCTTTTTCTTCATCCGCTGCATAGACTTGATCATCCGCTGTGGATAGTTCCTCATCCGTTTCTGACACTTTGCAAAATTTCTTTTATCTACAAACCTAAAAAAGAAATTTAAATAGTAATTAGTGTATGTTATGATTGTTAATGATGGTAATGTGTTAGTTAATGATTGTTTGAATGTTAGAACACATTATGTTTGATTATAGCAAGCATTATCCTTTAATGCACTTGTTGAGTCCAACAATGTATTCCCTTCTCGTTGACCACATGCCGGATAAATTGCACTTCTTGGATCCAAAAGTCGCATTTTGAGAATTTTACGTACAATTTCTTGTTTTTGAGTGGTTCTAAAATTAACCTTAAATGTTATTCGTGCTCATCCTTGGTTCATGAATATATCAAAATATCATCGATGAAGACGATCACAAATTTATCCAAGTAGGGTTTGCACACTCTATTCATAAGGTCCATGAATACGACTGGTGCATTGGTTAACCCAAATGGCATGACCATGAACTTGTACCAACCATAACGAGTTCGGAATGCAGCCATAGGGATATCCTTCTCTTGGATACGTAATTGATGGTATCCTGAATGTAAATCAATCTTCGAGTAATAGCTAGATCCTTGAAGTTGACCGAATAAGTCGTCGATTCATGAAAGTGGATACTGATTCTTGATAGTGAGTTTGTTTGACTCTCAGTAGTCAATGAACATTCAGAATGATCCATCCTTTTCTTGACAAACAAGACAGGAGCTCCCCAGGGTGAGAAACTCGTCCTTATGAATCCTTTATCTAACAATTCTTGCAATTGATTAGACAACTCTTGCATCTCTGATGGTGCTAGTCGGCATGGTGATCGTGCTACTGGAGCAGCTCCAGGTATCAAGTCAATTTGAAATTTGACTTGTGTTTGGGGTGGAAGTCTGGGCAAGTGTTCGGGAAAGACTTCCGAGTAGTCTCGGACGATAGGTATGTCCTCGATTCTTTTCTGCTCCGCTTGCTTCTCTATCAAGTGTACCAAATTTGTATGATAGCCTTTTCGTAATTATTTCCGGGCCTTCATACACGTGATGATCCTTAGCATAGTGCCACACTTTTCTCTTTGAATCGATATTGTCTTTCCACTCGGAAGTGGAATGCAAACAATCTTCTCATGACAAACAATGTCCACTTGATTTATCGACAACCAAACCACCAATAACGATATCAAAACTCTTGAGTGTCATAGGTAGCAAATCTATGTCGAAAGAGTAATCCGCCAAACTCAAAATGCACCCTTGTATTATCTTGTCCGTTTTAACTAATTTACCGTCAGCTAACTCTACCATATACTTAGAAGTCAAATAGGTAGGAGCAATTCCAAGTAGTGGACTAAACTCACTAGGCACAAAACTCCAATCGACACCCTTATCGAATAAAATAGAGGCATAGTGATTGTTTACGAGAAACGTACCCTTGAAAATGTTCGGGTCCTGTTGAGCTTCTCCAGCTCCAATCGCAAAAGCTCGGTTGCACACGTTGTTCCTACCAATCTACTTTAGATTAGGACAATCCTTGCGAAAGTGTCCAACAACACCACATTCAAAACACCCCTGATTGTTTCCTATTTTAGGGTAGGGTTCACCTTGCGATAATCTTTAGTTGCATGACCAAAACACTTAAATTTCTAACACATGGATTCCACACATGCGCCAAGATGATGAAAGTTATACCTGTTACACTTAGAGGCTGTTTGGCAACATCTGATTGAATAAGTGCTAAATCAATAAGAGGTCTGAACCAGTAAGAGGTTTCAACCAGTAAGAGATTTGAACCAATAAGTGTGTTTGGTTGTAAAAAGTAAAATTAATAAAATAAAACAAAATAAAAACACATCATATGCCACAACCCTAAATTCACCCCACTCACCAGTCCACCACACACTTTATCTCCACCACCACCTCCACCTCCCTCCTCCACCGCCGCCCAATCTCCACTGACGACTCCACTACCATCACCATCAAAACCAGCGTCCCCTTCACCGGCCACCACTGCAAGCTGCCATCGAGATCCATCGACACCATTCCCAAAGAGCTCATGAGCTTCTTCACCGACATGGCCGTTATGCGCCGTATGGAGATCACCGCCGACTTTCTCTACAAATCGAAGTTGATCCGAGTGTTTTGCCACCTGTACGACGGGCAAGAGGCTGTAAGCATAGGGATGGAGGCTGTGATTATGAAGAAGGATTGCATAATCACCACGTATCGTGAACCACCACCATGAACCACCGACTCCACGTCTGACTCGGGTCAGATGTGGGTTTAGATTTGACCGAATAAGGGGTTTGGTCGGAACTATTCTCCGGTAAGATGCAAGCAACCAAACAAGGCATGTCTGACCGAGTCAGACGTGCACATCTGACCGGGGTCGGTCAGACCCAACCAAACAGCCCCTTAGGTAGGGTTCCAGCATACTCACCTTTTGCTTTCTTCTCAAATGGGCCAGCATTGAAAGCCCTAACAACTTCTTGTTTCTTTTGAGTTTGATGTGCAGTATTCCTACCATGGTTGTTGTCCCACTTCCTCTTGTTGTCATAACTCCTCTCTATCACCGTCTTCTTCACAAACACTCCCTAACGCACAGCTTGATCAGTCAAATCATAAGCTATTCCGACCACTTCTTGGATGGTGGCAGGCTAGGATGAGGTCACCATGCTCTGGATTTAGGGTGCAAGGCCCTAAATATACCTTTCTATCCGATTGAATTCTGGGTTAACCATGTGAGGGCATAAGCGAGCAAGATCATGAAATCAGGTGGTGTAGTTTGTCACTTCTGCGCCTTTCATGGTGTGGTTCCAGAATTCTACCTCAAGCTTTTGTAATTCATTCCGAGGGAAGTACTCATCAATCAGCATCTATTTAAACTCATCCCATGTGATTTGAGCATCAATACCCATGGTCTGGGCATGAGCATTCCATTAAGTGAGTGATTGACCCTTAAACGTACATGTGGCAAATTTTGTCTTGTTCTCCTCGACATAGTTACTGATTCATTGAACTGACTCCATCTTCTTAATCCAACAAACCAAGCCACAACTCCTTTATTACTGTGAAAGTTAAGCGGTTTGTAATTTGGAAAAGTCTTGTAGGAGCATCCCTTGGGATTGGCATCAGATCCTGTGTTGTAGGTTTAATCATATTAATAACAATTAAACATTAATATGACCCTTTTTATCTTAAGTGTTTAATTACGCCAGATATTATGACACCTCCTGCACCACTTCCGTTTCCTCCGTTCACCTTGGATCCGCCTGCGTTGCGGTTCGCATCATGATGTGCAATGGTATCCGCTACTCGTTGCGCCACTAGCTGCTCAATGGCCGCAACTGTCATGGGAGTATTGTTTTCCATGTTAGTTTGGAAGTTTCTCCTTCCTGGTGGCATGTTTCTTCAAATCATAATGATAAGTAAGATAAGACAACGTGTAACAATGTCAAACACATGTACACCAAAAGTAAACAATCATAACAACCAAGCAACCACACAATATAAAAGATAATATAACTTGATAGAAAATTGTACAAATTACAAAGTATTTTAAGAGTACATACTCCTACAACAAGTTCATATCAAATATTACATGAGCACAGCTCGCTCATGATAGCAATCAACA
This sequence comes from Flaveria sonorensis, assembly GCA_025506505.1. Classification (NCBI taxonomy): domain Eukaryota; kingdom Viridiplantae; phylum Streptophyta; class Magnoliopsida; order Asterales; family Asteraceae; genus Flaveria; species Flaveria sonorensis. Next base: position 33,391,491 of record CM046430.1, on the reverse strand, counting down.
AAATAAGCGAGTAAATGCACCTGTCTGTAATGCTGCTAGAGCCATCAGCATACATATGGCGCAAGTGTAGAAGAGGACTCCAAGCGCTCCTCTATCATGGTCACTCTCTCTTCAGCCATTGTCGCGCATTGCTCAACCATTGTAGCCCTCTGCTCTACCGCCTCCACTCTCTGTGTCATGGCCTCCATCTCCTGTTGTACCCTAGTGAGTCGGTTGTGCATCGTGTGTAGGGCCTGATCATCGAGGTATCTTCTCTCCTTGATCGATAACAGTCGGCCCTCCATGTCCCCCATATCAATGGTCTCCTGAAGTCTAGTACTGAAGTCTAGTAAGCTCGACCTGTATCTCATGTAGCTGCTGATTGTGCCTCACAGAAGGTGCCACTAGTATGGGTACTGTGAGCTCCACTAGCTCTCGAGTAAGTGGTATTGGACGCGGGGCATGTGATGACTCTCCCACGTCAAAGGTAGAGGGAATACCCTCTATGTCCCTCCACTCATCCAACTGGCTAGGCATCCATTACCACTGGCGGATATCAATCCTGCACGGGAGTACGGTCACGGGCAGGTGTGACAGGATGGATCGGGATACGAACCCACTTCCAAGGTGTGTGCATGAAGCACACCACTAGGATGAGTTTGTTAACAACGGTATGATGGTGGTGGTAACGTCAAATCGACGTCACGATGGGCATCTCTAGCCACTATCTCAAGAATAGCGGCTACAGGGGTGGGGTCAGCAAGCTCAGGAGTGAGATCATGAGGGTCAGTGTCCAAAATCTAGGGAGTAGGGTCAGTAGGCTAGGAGGCTGAATCAGTAGGTTGGGGAATCGGGTTGACTGGCTACTAAATAGAGTCAATAGAACAAGGAATGGCCTCAGTAGGCTTCAGATCGGAATCCATTGGGTCGGTGTCGGCCGTTTGTGAGACAGAATCAGTAGTCTCTGTATCGAGGTCGACTACCTCAGTGTCGGCTGGCTGAGGAGTGGAATCATTAGGTTCGGGGAGGTTATCAACTGGCTCTGGGGCTAGATCAGCTGGCTAGGCATCAGTAGCCGTGTGGCTAGACTTAAGTGGTGGCTCGATAAAAATATGTGACATGGTCACTAGAATAGCCATTGGCATCATCGGTCCAATGATGCGAGTGAGTCCCGGAATGAGCTCCTCCGGAAGACTAGCGTGAGTCCCTTGTGCAGGCATCCACTAATACGTGCCTGGGGGAGGGAGGTAACCTAGAATATCAGGATATGGGTAAGGTCTTAATGGTGTCAGGAATAGGGTCTGGTTAGGAGTTGGAACAGGAGTAGGAGAAGGTGTAGGGATCTCGGCCTCAACGGAGATAGCCGGCTGAAGCATGGTGGCAGGCGTAGTAGTCAGTAATGCAGGTGTGGACCCTGTGACGAGGTAGGAGATGCAAGTCCATACTCCTCATTTGTGTCCGGGATGTAGATTGATCTTGATGCGAAAGACATCTCTATGACAGGGCAACACACAAGTACAATTAATATAAGATAAGTTAATGCATAATGTACTAAAGCAGTGCAATGAGCTACGGTTATAGTCTATGCTCATTAAATGCAACCTAATTTTCCTATAACCAATGGCTCTGATACCAATCTGTCATACCCCCAACTATAGTAGTTTCTCACGAGGCATGGACGTCATGGAATCATAGTCATTGATTGATCAATACATTATTTGGTAAAACATACGTTGCAAATAAGTTTAAAAATACATAACTGTTTTCAGAGTTAAATTGCGGAAGCACAGGAACTAATGTAAATTGTTTTCAAAACTCGACAAATACAGAAATAAATGTCCTAAACAACATGAATGGCCATAAGTGCGATATGATCCATGCTAGCTTAACTTGATGCAAATATCAAATATTTAAGAAAACATGCATGAAGATATGTCACATAAAGTGGGTGAGTTTACAGGTTTTAAAAGCAATATTAAACAGTGAAATGGACCACAAGTCTTTCCATGATTTGATTGTTGATCATACAATACTATAATATTATATAAGCACCGCAAACGAAGCTAGACTGTAACTGTAATAGATTGCCCCTACCAATGCCTACCGTAAGCACGAGGGTGAACAGGCTAATAATGCACTCATTTAGACCTCCAGTCAAGGTTTGGGTAATTAACCTGGGTGGGGGTAGTCCAACCCAATAGTACTATCCATAATTACCTTGCTTTGGCAAATAAACTAACGATCCGATAACAGGGGAGTTCATACGATAAGTAAACAACTTATATAATATGTGAAATCATTGACAAGTAAATGTGTCCAAAAAAATAGTAATTTGCATGTAATCTCCCCCAAAATGAAAATAAGCAAAAATGGGGCTGTGAAACTCACCTGATACGTAGGTGCTGGTTATGCAAATAGCAAAAGTCCGAAAGTAAGCGCGACCTACATGTGAGTGAGTTGGTTATGTAATTGTTTCAACCAAGTTAACTTGTTATTAGAAATCCGTTTGACACGATGAACCGTTGGTGATGCTTTCCGGTTTATGAAATATATATTTATCTTTCATAAATAAAAATAAATACAACTTTGACATTAAGTGTTCGTGATTGCATGTTCCCGTGAGTTTGCTTGAGCTCAATACCACAAGTATATATTAAATTTAGTTTGAGTCGTAACTCAACTAGTACATATTTATTATTTTTGAAAATATATACCTTTATAAAAATATTTCATAACCAAGTAATATTGTTTCTTAATAATAATAGTTTTAGTATTTAAAAAAACTTTTAGTTTTTCCAACAGCATTTTGTAATATATTTTTGTAAAATTATTTTTACCATCATATACATACATATATATTTTTTACCCAGTAATACTTATATAGTTTACTTATAATATTTTCTTTCAATTATTCATTCAATTCAAGACTTAACAATAATAAATTTATTTAATTCGTAAACTGCGTATCCCAATCCTTTCCAACAAATCTCCATCATAAAAACTATTTATTCGAGTATTATCTATGTAACCAAACACTACCCAATCTCAAGCAAACTCGTAACCCATTGTTCCATTTAACAAATAACCCAAGTATTTATGAGCATCCAATGTTATAATATACATACAAGTGGCATAACATATATTTTGACTATCAAAATCCTTTTAGAAGTCAAGGTACGTTTCTTTTTTTTATCCATCAAAACTTTCTTTTTAGAAAGTCATTCTATTTTGTAGTATGTAGGAAAAAAATAGTAATAATCATCCAACACCAACACATACACTTATTGAGTTTATAAACCACCATTTTCTGCATGATAGTTTTTTTTTTATTTATAAAATTTACCTCTTGTAAATATATGTATGTAGAAACATCATTTTTAATATGCAAAACTTTGTTGAATAAAATAATTACATGAAATTGGTGGATTATGAAACATGAAAGATAATTATCTAGTAAGGAATAGGAAGGTGTTTTCTCACTAGAAGCAGGCAATGTTAGTGAATGGAGATGTGTAGATTGCTTTGAGAAATCACCACGAGACCACTTGAACTCACTAGAGAAACTTGAAGCACACCTGAAATCTTGAAATAAAGTTTGAAAAGTGAATTTTGGGTGAGGAGATAATAAGATTGTGAGTTTTGGTTCAAGAGGGAAAGAGTGTGGGTTGAGTTTTGATGTAGGTGACTTGTAGAGATTGGTCCATTTATAAATTTTAGCATATCATTTTGGGAAGACAAAATCATCAGGAATTAAAAGTTGTATTTGAATGAAGGAAACTAAATATTGGTAATAGTTTAGAATTGGAGTTGATGTTTGAATAATGCAAGAATAATAAATTGGTAAGTATAGGAATTGACAAAAGTCAAACAAAAAGTTAGTATGTGTGTGTTGTTGTTTCACGATATTTTGCGGAGAAAAAAAGGACATGTGATGATTTTTTTTGGAGAAGATTTTAATTACTTTCCTTTATTATCACAATGGTTCTATAGATTTAATAAATTAAATGGATATTAAGGTGGTAACATGTATAAGTTAGTCAAGGTTATAATTAAACTTTTGTTGCAAACTAATTTGATAATATTGTATCTTTCATACTAGTGGTTCACTAGTATTTAAATATATGTTTAGTAATTTAACTTTATTAACCAACGTTCGTGTGTGACAGTCATAGCGCGTGTAAACTGGTAATTACGCCGAATTACCGATGTATGTAACGTTATGCATGAAATGTTATGCATGAAATTTTCAAAGCATGAAATGACTTTAAATAATTAGAACTCATTTGAAACTCAACTAAAATATGCATAATTTGACTAATTCGAGCAGGGTATTGACATGAAATTTTCCGGTTGTCACACTGGAGCTGTCGATGGTGGCACACGTATGTTTTGGGCCGCCTCCTTGTATGGCTCCATTCCCGGGAACCCCACAGTTGGTGAATCACAACCACATTTATATCAAAACATATTAAGATTTATTAAATAAATAAAATATTGCAGTGGAATAATTCATCAAAACCATTTCATGCTTTAATAAATACATTTTCCAAGTAATACATCATTGTTTAAAAGATTACAAAATGTCACTTAGTTGTATTACAAAACAACATCATTATTATTGCATGAGATGGATGCCAATCTTGCCCGCCAAGTAGCCTCACCCTCGTGCCATCCTCAGCAACAAGCTACCTACCAACTGAAAATGCATAAAAAGTCAGCGTTGCTGAGTGAGTTCTAGTTTTATAAGTAAAATACTTTACCTTTAGAATAACCTTTTCATTCGTGATCACACAACATACATACATCTTGATAATATCATTATTATCTTTTACGATCGTTCATTTCGCACTTTTTCATTATCTTTCACTTCTATCTCGATCCTGTCATAAGCTATACCCCATCATTGGGAACGAAGCCACCTTAGTATTGGGGTTAAGCGACAAGGATCTCGTTTCGTATGTATGGATCAGTCACCAAGACTGATCCCCTGTGTGTACACTCTCATGGGTTAGTCAAGATCGCACGCTACATTCATTGAGTTGTGAACCTCTTTAATTTTGCTTGCAAGACTTTCATTCATTCGTTATGTTCCACTTTTCATTATCTTTAATCTTTCGCTTCTTTTGTGATAATACTTTACGTATAAGAGCATTAACACACCACGTAAAGTCACGTAATAATACGTAATAAGGAGCATCAATAACAGGCCACAAACATGTATAACATGAACAAACATAACCCACCAAAACATTCCAGAGCTTAATCATTAATTTTCATTTTTCCCAAAATTTTCAGAAAAATTCTAAGGCAACTTAGGCGCATGAGCACTATGTGGGCGCCTGGACATAGTTGGGCGTATGGGAACACTTGGGGGCATGGGGAAAAACTTAGACGCATGGGCAAACACTTAGGCGTATGGGTAAAAAAACTTAGGCACACGGGATTTATGCAGGCGCACGAGCACTATGCAGGCGCATGGGTACTTGGACGCATGGGAAAACTTAGGCGCATGAGCAAACACTTAGGCGTATGGGCAAAAAACTTAGGCGCATGGGAACTATGCAGGCGCACAAGCACTATGCAGGCGCATGGGAACTTGGGCGTATGGAAAACTTAGGCGCATGAGTAGTTTGTGCGCATGGGCACTATGCCAGTTCTAACGTATGCTAATTTCAGTTCCCGATCATCATCCTAACATATTCCTAGCCCAAATCTAGCATACTAAACTCATAAAACAAGCATACAACCACATAATTCAGTCAAACATTCACAAACACACATACCCACTAAAAAACAGAGGTAACACATATGGTTCAACATACTAGAAGTTGCAAAAATAATAGTTTACATGCATTTCAGCCCCAAAACATGTTTAAAAAAGAAAAACCGAGGATCTAGAACTCACCTACAGCAGCCTTCGAGTAAAACGCCTCCAAACTCGAGGGCACTTGGAGTTCAAACACCTAAACACACCAAAAACACCCCACCTAATGCAGAAAAACACATAAGATCCACAAGCTGAAAACCCAGCTGAAAGCTAACAAAACACACAAAAACTTACCTTCTAGATGATCTTCTTCTTCTTCTCTCTAGAAAATCGATGGAAAACTCTACTCTTTTACTTTTTGCAGCCGAGGCAGTTGGTGAGCAGGAAGAGTGGCGGCCATGCCCACTTTTTAAACATAATAATAATAAAGTTTGCCTCTTGCACAACTTTAACCCCTCAACTTGGGTTATTTCACCTTTCTTTCTTTATACTTTTCTTTTCTTTTCTTTTCTTTTCTCTTTTTTTTTAAATATCCGGGTGTTACAAGTCCACCCCCCTTATATAGGTTTCGTCCCCGAAACCTGTCACTCCTCGAACAATTGTGGATAATGCTGTCTCATCTCTTCCTCCGTCTCCCATGTAGACTCGGATCCCTTCCTGTGCCTGCACTGTACTCGCACCAGTGGAACCACTTTATTCCCCAGCCTCTTCTCTTTTCTATCAATGATGGCCACCGGTTGCTCCACATATTTGAGCCGTTCATCCACCTCAATATCCTCCAATGGCATAATCATATCCTCATCGACTAAGAACTTTCTCAGATGAGATACATGGAATGTTGGATGAATCCCACTTAGCTCATCGGGTAGCTCCAACCTATAGGCCACCTTTCCTACTCGAGCAATGATTCAGAAAGGTCCTATTTACCTCGGGCTCAGCTTACCCTGCTTTCTGAACTGAATGATCCCCTTCCAAGGTGAAACCTTCAACATAACTTTATCACCCACCTTAAATTCAATCGGTCTACGCCTCTTGTTAGCATACGACTTTTGCCTATCTTTTGCCGCCTTCATAAAGGCCTTGATCGTTTCCAACTTTTCAGTCGTAGCCTCGAACACCTCAATGCTCCCCAACTCCTTCTGCCTAATGTCTCCCTAACATACAGGCGTCCTACACTTCCTACCGTATAGCATCTCATATGGTGACATACCAATGCTGGCATGATAACTGTTGTTGTATGAGAATTCAGCTAACGGTAAGTGTTCGTCCCAACTTCCTCCGAAATCAATGACGCATGGTCGAAGCATTTCCTCAAGCGTCTGTATAGTTCTCTCTGACTGACCATCTGTCTGAGGATGATAAGCCGTACTGATGTGCAACCTCGTCCCCATCGCGTCATGAAATCTCTTCCAAAACGTAGATGTAAACCAAGTGTCACGGTCAGACACGATAAACACTGGTACATCATGACGCATCTCAATCTCTTTGATGAACAGATCCGCCAACCTCTTAGATGAATATGTCTCGCGGATCGGTAGAAAGTGAGCACTCTTCGTCAAACGGTCAACTATCACCCATATAGCATCGTACCCCCTTGCCGTATGTGGTAACTTCATAATGAAGTCCATGGTGATGTGCTCCCATTTCCACTCTGGTATATCCAAAGGTTGGATTTTCTCGTATGGCTTCTGATGCTCCACCTTCACTTGCAAGCAAGTAAGGCAGTTACTTACATACTCTGCTACATCACGCTTCATACCCGGCCACCAATAATCTTTCTTCATATCATGATACATCTTTGTAGCACTGGGATGAATGGAGTATCGAGCCCTATGAGCTTCATCCATGATTTTCCCCCGTAGGTCTCCATAACGAGGGATCCACGTCCGCCCGAAGTAGGTTCTAACTCCGAGAGTGTTTTCACCCAACTCCGAGACTAGACCTTTCATCCTTTCGGAGTTAAGGCGCTCTTCTTTCAACGCCTCATCTTGGAACCCCTTGACCTGTGTCAACACATCGGAGGTCATCACCAACTGGTAAGCTTTCACCCGGATTGGCTCGGGTCTTTCCTTTCGGCTAAGAGCATCCGCCATTACGTTGGCCTTGCCCGGATGGTAGTGGATCTCACAATCATAATCCTTGATAAACTCTAACCACCTCCTCTACCTCATATTGAGATCCTTTTGCTCAAAGAAATACTTCAAGCTCTTATGGTCAGTGAAGATAGTGCACTTCGTCCCGTACAAGTAGTGCCTCCAAATCTTCAATGCAAAGACTATAGCCGCTAGCTCTAAGTCATGATTAGGGTAATTAGCCTCATGGATTTTCAACTGTCAGGACGCATAGGCTATAACCCTTCCCCGTTGCATCAGCACGCAACGCAGTCCTGAATAAGAAGTATCTGAATAGACCACCAAGTCTTCACTCCCTTCGGGTAACATCAAGACAGGAGCTTGAGTCAATCTTGTCTTTAACTCCTCAAAGGCGTTCTCCTGTTCCAGACCCCATACAAACTTCACATCCTTGCAGGTCAGCTTGGTCAATAGTGAGGCTATCTTGGAAAAGTCTTGAATTAATCTCCTGTAATAGCCCGCTAAACCCAAGAAACTGCAGATCTTGGGTGGCGTCTTTGGAGTCTTCTATTGCATCACCACCTCCACCTTTGCCGGGTCTACCATGATCTCTTCGGAATTTACCACATGACCCAAAAACTAAACCTCGCGCAACTAGAAAGCGCACTTGGAGCACTTAACATACAACTTCTCTCTTCTAAGTGTCTCCAATACCTCACGAATGTGACCGGGATGCTCTTCTTTGCTCTTTGAATAAATCAGGATATCATCGATAAACACAATCACTGATTTATCCAACATCGGCTGACACACCCGGTTCATCAAATCCATAAAGTTAGCTGGCACATTAGTTAGACCAAAAGACATAACGAGAAACTCGTAGTGTCCATAACGCGTGCGAAAAGCTATTTTAGGGATATCTTGTTCCTTCACCTTCAACTGATGCTAACCAGATCGAAGATCTATCCTCGAGAACCAACTGGCACCTTGGAGCTGATCAAATAAGTCATCAATCCTCAGTAACGGATACCGGTTCTTCACAGTCAACTTGTTTAACTCACGGTAGTCGATGCATAACCTCATGCTGCCGTCCTTCTTGTTTACAAACAAGACGGGAGCACCCCAGGGAGAGAAACTCGATCGAATGAACCCTTTGTCCAACAACTCTTGCAACTGAATCATCAGTTCCTTCATCTCAGACAGAGCCAATCGATACGGTGCCTTGGCAACAGGTTGAGTACAAGGTATCAAGTCGATCTGGAACTCGATCTCGTGGTCTGGTGGCACACTTGGTAAATCTTCTGGGAACACGTCTGGAAAGTCACACACAACTGGTACGTCGGACAGTTGTGGCACTGACGCATCCACATCCTTCACGTAAGCCAGGTAGCCATTACATCCATGTTTCATGCACTTCTCTGCCACCACCATCGAAATCACCCTCGGAACCATAGTAACTCGATCACCATATATCATCACCGAACTCCCATCAGGCACAGTCAATCAGATCATTTTCTTGCGACACACAATATTTGCATCATAGGCTGCTAACCAATCCATCCCTAGAACCACATCGAACTCGCCTAGGGGCATCAGGAATAATTTAGCAGAGAACCTATGGCCTTCCAACTCTATGTCATAATTCTCTATTAGATCAGAAATCCTGGTAGACTTACCAATAGCAGTTTCTACATCGAAGGGCTCATCAATCCTTCTACTCCTAACAGGCAACTCAGCACAGAAGGCAGCAGAAATAAAACTTTTACTAGCACCAGAATCAAATAGTACAGAGGCACAAGTTTGGTTTACTAGGAATGCACCTGACATGACATCGGGGTCCACCCTAGCGTCTTCCCGGGTCATCGTGAATGCTCTGGCTTTTGCCTTCGGTCCCTCCTTCTCAACCCCTTTCTTCACCCCGGAGCTCTTGGCACTTGGCCTCTTGCAATCCCTGCTCAGATGGCCCTCTTCACCACAGTTATAACATCTTAGAACCCCACACTCTCTTGCCATATGATCAGGCTTCCCACACTTGAAGTAGAGATTCAATCCCCACTTGCACTCCCCTGAATGTTCCTTCCCACGCTTACCACACCTCTTCGTTCCCGTACCTGATGTTACTACCCTTCGATCATCCACCCTTACCCTCTTGTTGCTCAGGGTAAAACCACCATAACCAAACCACTTCCTATTCCAGTTCCTGTCACCACCACCCTTCTTACTCACCTCTACCACTACCACCTCTCTCTCATTATACAGCCTCCCTACCAGATCAACCACTGACCTAAAAGTACTCAGCCGGGCGGCGATCATGTGCCTACGGATATCTTCCAGCAAACCCTGGATATACCTCTTGATCTTCCTTGACACCGGCGTCACCTGATCTGGCACCAGCCTTGCCATCTCATTGAACTTAGTCGTGTATTGCTAGTGTGTCATAGTTCCCGCCTCCAAGTGTAGGAACTCTCTCTCAATCTTGTCAAGCTCCCTTTGAGGACAAAATTCCTCAATCATCATCTTCTTCAGTTCACTCCACCTCATCCTCCTAACAGCCCTGCTGCCCTCGGCCTAGACAATATTGTCCCACCAGCATAAGGCCAACTCCATAAATGAGTGGGTAGCAAACTTCACCTTCTGATCCTCTTGGCACTCACTGATATCGAGCACCGCCTCCATCTCCCTCACCCATCGATGAGCAGCAGCAGCATTACCATTCCCATCAAAAGTTGGGGGCTTGCATCTCTAGAATGACCCATAACTACACCCCTTGGCGGTTTCCTGCACCGCTTCCTCTTCCTCTTCGTCACTAGAGACAACCATCTAAGTTTCTGGTTGCTCCCCTTCACCTGAATCTCTCCCAACGGTCGTCCTCCTCTCCTCCTTCTCTTTCTTTCCATCCTCCCTCACAACATGAATAACCTCGGTCACCACAGATGGCAGGATTGTCTGCATGACCTGATGAGCCTCCTCCACAACTGCCTCTTTCATAGAGGCTCTCAAATTAGCACTCTCATCACCACCTTCTTGGTGATGAAGCTCGGGTCTACAGGAACCATCTTAGCAGCCTTAGCCTTGTTCCCGGTGACACATAGCACACCTCCTCAAGAAGACTTCAAAGATCTACCATCCGCCATGCTTAAAACACTACAAGGTTCAGACACTAACACGGTCATTCAAGGGAATAGCTCAGATTATGTCAAGTATAGTAAGTCCCTAGTTACAGTGGCCGGTTGTGATTAGCCACTTACTTTACTCTTTATCCCCCAAGCATTTCCTATCCTGACTACATCAGTATCCAAATCTACTAAGAGCACGTAAATCAGATAGCATGCGCACATAATACCGGTTAATCTTAAGAAAGTAAATTACCTGATGGCATGTAGCTACTTGGGCTGGCATCCCTCCACTCGGTTCCATTCTCAGTTTATGTTTAGGTTTTGAAAATATTTACCCATTTCTCTTAAACTTTGGCTCTGATACCAACTTGTAAGGCCCGTTCCTGGGAATCCCACAGTTGTTCAATCACAACCTCATTTATATCAAAACATATTAAGATTTATTAAATAAATAAAATATTACAGCGGAATAATTTATCAAAACCATTTCATGCTTTAATAAATACATTTGTCAAGTAATACATCATCGTTTAAAAGATTACAAAATGTCACTTAGTTGTATTACAAAACAACATCATTATTATTGCATGAGATGGATGCCAATCTTGCCCGCCAAGTAGCCTCACCCTCGTGCCATCCTCAGCAACAAGCTACCTGCCAACTAAAAATGCATAAAAAGTCAGCGTTAATGAGTGAGTTCTAATTTTGTAAGTAAAATACATTACCTTTAGTAAAACCTTTGCGTTCGTGATCACACAACATACATACATCTTGATAATATCATTATTATCTTTTATGATTGTTCATAATCGTTCATTTCACACTTTTTCATTATCTTTCACTTCTATCTAGATCCTGTCATAAGCTATACCCCATCATTGGGCACGAAGCCACCTCAGTCTTGGGGTTAAGCGACAAGGATCCCGTTTCGCACGTATGATCAGTCACCAAGACTGACCCCCTGTATGTACACCCTCATGGGTTAGCCAAGATCAGACGCTACATTGCACACAGTTGAGCTAACAACTCTTCATTGAGTTGTGAACCTCTTTAATTTTGCTTGCAAGACTTTCATTCATTTGTTATGTTCCACTTTTCATTATCTTTAATCTTTCTCTTCTTTTGTGATAATACTTTACGTATAAGAGCATTAACATACCACGTAAAGTCACGTAATAATACGTAATAAGGAACATCAATAACAGGCCACAAACATGCATAACATGAACAAACATAACCCACCAAAACATTCCAAAGCTTAATCATTAATTTCTATTTTTCCCAAAATTTTTAGAAACATTCTAAGACACCTTAGGCGCATGAGCACTATGTGGGCACCTGGACACTATGTAGGCGCACGGACAGTTGGGCGCATGGGAACACTTGGGTGTATGGGGAAAAACTTAGGCGCATGGGCAAACACTTAGGCGTATGGGCAAAAAATCTTAGGCGCATGGGAACTATGCAGTGGCACGAGCACTATGCAGGCGCATGGGTACTTGGGCGCATGGGAAAACTTAGGCGCATAAGCAAACACTTAGGCGTATGGGCAAAAAACCTTAGGCGCATGAGAACTATGCAGACGCATAGGAACTTGGGCGCATGGAAAACTTAGGCGCATGAGCAGTTTGGGTGTATAGGCACTATGGCAGTTCTACTTATGCTAATTTCAGTTCCCGATTATCATCCTAACATATTCCTAGCCCAAATCTACCATACTAAGCTCATAAAACAAGCATACAACCATATAATTCAGTCAAACATTCACAAACACACATTCCCACTAAAAAAACAGAGGTAACACATATGGTTCAGCATACTAGAAGTTGCAAAAATAATAGTTTACATGCATTTCAGCCCCAAAACATGTTTAAAACATAAAAACCAAGGATCTAGAACTCACCTACAGCAGCCTTCGAGTAAAACTCCTCCAAACTCGAGAGCACTTGGAGTTCAAACACCTAAACACACCAAAAACACCCAACCGAACGCAGAAAAACACATAAGACTCGGTCTACAAGCTGAAAACCCAGCTGAAACCGAACAAAACACATAAAAACTTACCTTCTAGATGATCTTCTTCTTTTTCTCTTTAGAAAACCGATGGAAAACTCTGTTCTTTTACTTTTTGCAGCCGAGGCAGTTGGTGAGTAGGAAGAGTGGGCGGCCATGCCCACTTTTTAAACATAATAATAATAAAGTTTGTCTCTTGCACAACTTTAACCCCTCAACTTGGGTTATTTCACCTTTCTTTCTTTATACTTCTCTTTTCTTTTCTTTTCTTTTCACTTTTTTTTTATATATCCGGGTGACACTCCTACAAGTCGGTTGGCCGACGATGGGGATGCAGATGGTAGGTCACAGCTGCGGCCGCTTCTATGTGTTCTGTTCTAGTTTGATCTCTATCTTGATGCCATGAATCGACGACGATGCTTCGTCTGAGATCTGCGTCTGTGATGATCGATTTTGTCTATTCTGAGATGGTATGACATGTTAATGGGTATACGAATGGAATGTTCTTTTTAGGCTCAACTGATTCAGGTTGCATTTGGATACATATGTTAGTTCGATGATGATGATGATGAGACATGCATTTGAGACCACTTTAGATGTGCAAAGATTGTTCATTTCATTACATATTGTATCTAATTTTGTTGAATCTAATTGAGTTTGCTTGCTGTCATGGTGGCCTTGAGCTTAGAATGATAATAGTTGTAGCTTGGCACGGTTCTATTCTGTACGCCTGAGTTGCATGTTGACGATGATGATAAAATGGAAATGTTTTGTTCACGTTCTTTTGGCGTGGCAAACGTTGTATGCAGTCACAAGGAACTGACGTTTCTAAGCCTTCAAATTGTAATACCTTATGAGTGTGGGTTATCGGAGACCTTGGTTATGGTTTTGACAATTTGTCGATAACATTTATTGTGGAAAGCTTTAATCTGATTATGGTAGGCAACGATGATGCCAAAAGATGAATCTGTTTGTTGTCATGGCATGGTAACCTAAATGTTTGCAGTCACAATGAACTACATCGTTTATCTAAGCCTTATTTGTTAATTTGACCTAAGCCGCACACGCTCGGGAACTTACTAGTTAAAATACAAGAAGTACGATATTCACATCCAATAAAAATTATCTTGAAGAAAAAATATCACTTTCAAACTAGTTTATTTTTTAATTTTTTTTTTATTTTTTATTGCCATGGAATTGATTTATATATATTAAACTATTTGTTTAGTTTTGGTTTCTTATATTTGTGTATGAAACTAATTTGTTGTTTTTAGTTATATAGTTGGTAAAACAAAAGATACAAATACTAAGAACAAAAATTTTAGGGGTAAAAATGAAGAGAGAGAGAGAGAGAAAGAAAGAGAGAGAGAGAGAGAGAGAGAGAGAGAGAGAGAGAGAGAGAGAGAGAGATGAAGAGTGTATAGTGAAATAAAGAATGAAGATACTCACCAACTAACATATCGCTAGGTGGTGATATAATATTTTTCTCTCTTTTTGCTTAATCTAGGGATACACACTCCCAAATATCACTGACTTAAAGATACGGGCGATACACACTCCCAAATATCGCTGACTAAAAGATACAGGCGATACACACATGCACATATATCGTTGGTTGTCACGTGACATCATATGTTTGGTGGAATAATTTAAAAAACTTCATTTTTATTAAATAAAATTTTAAAATTACTTGGTCAAATGATTATCTTGGTAATTTTTCATTAACTTAAAGGTCGGCAACCATAGTAGTCAAAAAGAAAAGAACAAAACTTATCATGGTCAATAGGAAAATAAAAGTCTACTATAACAATTGCTTCATGTGTAATATATAGTATAATGAGATGATATGTGGTCAATTTTTAACAAAAAAAAATTAGATTTTAATAATTCAAACTGTTAACAATTAGTCAACATTAATTTCAACTAACAATTTAACCAGTAACAATTTTAACTTACAATTTTATTAAGAATAATAATCTCAGTCTAATAAATTGTTCTCTTCTTTTATTGATGATAATGTGACATGTGATATGGCAATTACATGATAATTGCTCATACTTTTTCAATTTTATTTTTATAATAGATCAATTTTTTTAAAAGTATTCAATCATGTGACGTATGTTTCTCTAATATATTCAACCAATCATGTTTTGTAAGGATTATACTTAGAGGCTGATGCAACAAAAGAACTCTCAACATGCATATTTGAAGTACAAGAAAGTTACTTCAGAAGATTTGATACAACTCAAAGAAATATACTAAGTATCAAATCTGCCGAAGCAAATGACCATTTCTTCCAAAGCCAAAGATGAAGTCTTCCGAAGCTTCAAGACAAAGTCTTCCAAAGCCAAGAGACTGATTTCTTTTAAAGATAGAGAAGACATGCTTTATCTGACTTACTTTAGGCAAAAGTTGAACCACTTTCCAATGCCATCTGAGAAGACATGCTTTATCTGACTTACTTTAGGCAAAAGTTGAACCACTTTCCAATGCCATCTGAGAAGACTCACCAACTTATATGGTTTGGTGAAAAGTCCATACTTTTGTCAACTGTAGAATATGGTCATAATGTCTGTAACTTTCTACTTATGTACTGTTATCCTTTTTGTAAAATATTAGGATGTGAGCTATGGCATGTCATAGTCACCAGTCAAAACGCAATCTGCCTTTTGACTTTAAATTGATCTTGTTGTCTAGATTAGTGTTTCTAGCCAACCTTTAAAGTATGCGAGGCTGTAGGATGTAGTATAAATCTCAAATACTTGTCATTAGATTTAAGCTTTGTAACACTTTGTAAAAAGAACATGAGAGCAATATTTTGAAAACCATCTTATTATGTTCTTTTCTATTAATTACTTGTGTTCTTTGTTTCACCTTTAACCCGATTCCCTATTGGATCTGCTAAGTGTTCTAAGTCTCTCCATACATTGTGAAACTATTGCATTGAACCCCTTCACCAGTCCTGCAATTGGTATCAGAGCATTTCAGGCTCTTGATTGTAAGATCTCACCATCATCAAATCCCTTCAGTTTCACAATGCAGTTACCAGCTCAAATGACAGCTCTTTCGAAGGCTGATATGGAAACCGGTATCATGATAAAATCTCCACTGATCACTCCTGATTATTTTGATACTTGGTGCCAAAGAATGGAAGGCTTTATCAAGACTCAAGATAGCAGGATGTGGAGATCTATTGTCATAGGACCTCACATCCCAAGCACCACTTCAGCTACTGCTGGTGGTAGGATGATACCAAAGGAAGTGGCTGACTATTCTGAAGAAGATTAGAAAAAGATAGACATAGATTAGAAGGCCATGACCGCTCTTCAAACTGCTCTTCCCAACTCTATATACAAAGGCTTCAAGAATTGCAAAACTGCTAAGCAGCTTTTGGATGCACTGAGGCTTATATATGAAGGGTCTGATGAGGCTAAAGAAAACAAGAAGGACCTCATGAAGCAGTAGTTTGAGAACTTCACTTACAAGATAGATGAAACTATGACTCAACAATACTTCAGGCAATGGACTCGCTACTGTGTGGCCATTAAGAGAACCGAGAACCTCCCCAACCTTACTCTCACAAAGCTATATGGTATCTTAAGTGGGTACCAGATGGAGATGATCATGCAGAATGAATCAAGTAGTTCTTCCAACAATCAACAGAGTTCAGCCCTCCATGTGGTTGAAAGGAATAGAAGAGAACCACAACATCATCTTATCTGCTACCCTGACAATTCACAAAAGGGCCCTTTCATCACCTTCCCTGAGACACCAAGGGAGAGCCATCCAAGGAAGCCTATTCCAAGAGACAAGCTCATCACAAGCCTTTGTGTCTGCTGATGAAAGTTGTAGCAACTTTCTCTTCACTCTTGAAGACTTGGATTATATCCATCCAGATGACCTGGAATATATGAAGATAGTCCAACAGATGGCTCTTCTCACTTATCGAGCCAAGAAGTTCTATAAGAGAACTGGAAGAAAGTTTCCCAGCAATATGGCTAGTGGAAAGTTTGGACTGAATAAAAGCAAGGTGAAGTGTTATAATAGTAGCCAAATAGGACACTTTGCTAGGGAGTTCAAGGCACCAAGGACATATGGTGGTCAAGAACAATCTAGACCAAACTACACTGATGAAGCTCCCAGACTTGAGAAGCCAAGCCAACCAAAACAACAAGCTATTGTTGCTGTTAAAGAAGGAGGCTTTGATCGGAGCTTTCAGGTTAAAGATGCTTCTCCCAACCAAACACTAATAGCTGACCATGAAGAAGCCAAGGTATTAGAATATCTTTGTACACTTGAATGCATTGCTAAAGTTAATATGTATCGGTCCTATAACTTGGAAGTGAGATCTGACCTTGAGTCCTTAAATATTTTAAAAGATAATTTCAAAAAGTCAAAAAATGATTATAAACTTAACATAGAAGATTTAAATAAAACAATTTCTACTCTTAAGCAAGAGCACATAAATTACAGGACTCAAATCAAAGATCTCATAACCAAGTTAACTAAATGTCAGGCTAAGCTTGTGATCAGCAAAGCCAAGGTAGAAAAATGTGTTCTTGAGGAGGAAACCTTCAAGAACATAATATCCTCATCCTTACATGCAAAGATTTGTTATCAGAACAGGTAGGGACTAAGTTCAACTGAGATAGCTCCTCTACACACACTACTATCTGTAAGATCTCAAAGGTGTAGAACTTGTCAAGATAAGCTGCCCCTCATTGATCCTATCAAAGAAAAGGATGAAGATGAAGAGGAGATAGTGAAGGATGAACTTGAAGTGAGTGAGAAGGGTTATCCTAAGAAGGGTCACTATTCACCTGGAGAGAAGAAAGAACCAGGGATGACCAAGTCTACAAGGAAGACCTTGATCAGGAAAGACAAAAGAAAATCAAAGAAAGCCTAAAAGATCAAGGCCACTTTCAACTCCAAGAAAAAAAAAGTGTTTATTTCAGCTAGGTTTGAAGTGGTAAAGACTGAAGACCCAACTGTGGACTCTAGTACCAAAAGTCCTAGTTCATGTCTAAATCATCCTGGTCAAGAGGAGATGACTGATCAAATGTGAACCATTGCTGCACATCCTGAACAATCCAATTGCAAGACCAAGCCTCACCCTAAGAAGCCTGTTACATCATTTGTGAAGATGAAGATGGAAGTGGAAAGAGATCTAGCTCAGCCTTCTACTAAAAAGAAGCCTCTTAGAAGTATGCAAGTTGAATGCATCATGTGTGGTGGTTCCTCTCACTTTGCTAAAGATTGCATGTACAATCCCAAGAGTACCATTCATATGATCAAGAAGAAAACTTCTGAAAAGAAGAAGAAGATAGCTTCGGATGGAAAAATGTTTCCTTTCCGAAGCTCCAAGGTAAAGAAGAAGATAGGTGGAAAATTAACTTCAGAAGAAATTTTGGTCTTGGAAGAAAGGAATGCTTTTGAAGTACTGAAGTCTGTTGTAGTGGATGCAAAAGCTTTCGAAGGTCCAGTCAAAACTTCCAAAGTCATCAAAACTTCCGTAGTCTTGAAGGTCAAGTCTACTCTTCCAAAGATAGTGTGGAAGATGAAGGAAGACCATGTGACTAAAAGTTCTTCATCTACAACAGCAAATGATCCTCGAAGCTTGCATGTAGGATCAATAACTGTTGAACTATCTTCAATTCACTTTGACAAGCCCAAGACCAATAAGGCTTGGGTTTCCAAATGAAACTAACCATCTCTTTCTGTGCAAGAACAACTAAAGATCAAGGGAAATGTATGGATCATTGACAGTGATTGTTCCATGCACATGACAGGCAATGGCTTTTTGCTTCAAAACTTTGAGAAAATTAATGGAAGGCCAGTTGCTTTTGGAGGAGAATTAGGTGGTTATATTACTGGAAGGGGCAGAGTCATAAATGGTAAGCTATTGAAAAGGTAAACTATGTTAAAGAGCTTGGGTACAATCTCTTAAGTGTATCCTAATTTTGTGACCAGAGACATAACATGCTCTTGACTGAGTATGAGTACATTGTTCTCAAGCCTGGGGTGGTCATTCCTCAAGAGCATATCCTTCATTCCTCAAGAGCATATACTGCTCAGAGCCCCTAGGAAAGGGAACATATATAAGATAGATTTGCAGGAAACCTTCCCATCTGGATAAGTTTCTTGCTTTCTGTCCCAAGCCAATAGTGATGAGTCTTTTCTTTGGCATAAAAGAATGTGCCAGGTAAACTTTAAGAACATGAATAAACAAATTAAGAATGATTTAGTAACTGGAATGCCAAAGAAAGAGTTTACAAGTGATGACCATCGTGTTTCATGTCTGAAAGGAAAGCAACACAAAGTGTCTCACAAGCCAAAGGAAAAGAACTCCATCACTACTCCCCTACACTTGTTACATATGGATCTCTTTGGCCTCACCAGTGTAATGAGTTTAAGAAGAACTTTATATTGCCTAGTGACAGATGATTTTGCAAGATACACTTGGGTCTTCTTTCTTAGAACTAAGGATAAGACCCTTGAGATCTTGAGGAACTTCATTCTGAAAATTGAAAATCAATGTAATCACAAGGTCAAAATCATAAGATGTGATCAAGGAACCGAATTCAAGAACCAAATCCTCGATACATTTTGTGATGAAAAAGGTATTACAAGACAATATAGTGCTCCCAAGACTCCTTAGCAAAATGGTGTTGCTAAGAGGAGAAACAGGACACTTATTGAGGTTGTAAGGACCATGCTCTCTGATCCTACGCTACCCATCACCTTCTGGGCAGAGGCATTTAACACGGCCTGCTATGTGTAGAACAAAGTTTTAGTAGTCAAGACTCATGGCAAGACTCCTATAGAGCTGTGGCACAAAAAGAGACCTTTTATTGGTTTCCTTAGATCATTTAGATGTCCATGTACCATCTTGAATACCAAAGATCAAATAGCCAAATTTGCTGAGAAATCAGATGATGGACACTTTATTGGATACTCTTCCTAAGCTAAGGCTTATAGAGTATACAATTAGTTAAGGAGTCAGCCAATGTGACCTTCAATGAGCACACACCTAGTGTGAAAGGTTCTGGTCCTGATTGGCTATTTGATTTTGATTTAGTTACCAACTGTTTTAACAAATCTTATGAAGATGTTTCAGGATCTACAGGTAGCTTATCAATAGGAGATCCTAACCCAAGATTTGAGCTGAGAAGACCAAGTCAGAAAACTACTTTAGCTTCAGTGGTAACAAACCCTACAGTTGGAAATTGAGTCAGCACAACAATGACAAATTCTTTAGCTGACCCATCTGAAGTGCCTACAAATTCCAGCATCGAGGCACAAAACTCAAATGAAGGGGTTTCCAATGTAGGAGGAGATGGAGGTGGTGAAAGTGATCAAGAATTTCTTGATGCTGATAATCTCTCCATAGAAGACAACGTTAATGATTTCACATACTCATTGGATCAAGCTTCTCTTGATAAATGTGTTGATTTGGTGGGTGATACTCAATCACCAAATCTAGATTACACTAATTTAGATCTATCCAACCAACTTGTTATGATTACTCAACTAAGAATCCACAAGTCACATCCCACAACAAATATCATTGTAGATGTTGAGATAGGGGTGAGAACAAGAGGACAAACCCATGACAAAAATGTTTGTCTATACTCTTGTTTCTTATCCTAGATTGAGCCAAAGAAAGTTGATGAGGCTCTGAAGGATGAAAGTTGGGTGAAGCAATGCAGGAAGAGCTGCTTCAACTCAAAAGAAAAAAAGGCTTGGAACCTATTCCCTCTTTCTCATAGGAAGACACCAATAGGTACCAAGTGGGTTTTCAGGAATAAGAAATATGATAGAGGACTTGTCATCAAGAACAAGGCAAAACTAGTTGTTCAAGGGTACACACATGAAGAAAGGATTGACTACATAGATGTTTTTGCTCCTATGGCAAGACTTGAAGCTGTTAGGATATTTCTTGCTTTTGTTGCATCCAAGGATTTCAAGGTCTACCAATTGATGTCAAGTGTGCCTTCTTATATGATGTGATAGATGAGGAAGTGTATATCAAACCACCACCTAGCTTTGCAGACCCAGATCATCCTGACTATGTTTGCACGCTTGACAAAGCTTTCTATGGGCTAGATCAAGCTCCAAGGAAGTGGTATGATATACTGTCATAGTACCTTGTTCAGCATGGCTACAAGAGGGGTACTATTGATAGCACACTCTTCATTAAAGGAACAGGGAATGACTTGATGTTGGTTTAAGTTTATGTAGATGACATCATCTTTGGGTCACCTAATCAAAAGCTCTGCAAACACTTTGAAAAGCTGATGAAGAATAGATTTGAAATGAGTGTCATGCGGGAACTTAATTTCTTTCTAGGAATTCAAGCGAAGTAGGTTGACAATGGCATCTTCATAAACTAGTCAAAGTATGTGCAAGACATACTTACTAGATTTCATCTGACTAAGTGTAAGGTTTGTAAGACACCCATAGTCAGAAACCACTCTCTAGGACCTAATCTTGAGGGGGAGTGTGTTGATAAACATCTCTACAGGGCATTGATTGGGTCTCTTATGTACCTGACAGCAAGCAGGCCTGATATCATGTTTGCCACATGTATTTGTACAAGATATCAAGCCAAACCCAAGACGTCACACCTGGTTGCTATCAAAAGGATTCTCATATATCTAAACGCTGCTACTAAACTGGGCCTTTGGTATCCAAAGAATTCTGATTTCAATCTGTATGCTTATACAGATAGTGACTATGGTGGCTGCAACATGACTTCCAAGTCTACATCTAGGGGATGTTAATTTATTGGTGGAAGAATAGTCTTATGACAATGCAAGAAACAATCCTATATGTCTGCATCAACTGCTGAAGCTGAATACATTGCTGTTGCAAGCTGCTGTGCTCAAGTGCTTCGGATTCAGAATCAAATACTGGACTATGGATTCAACTTCAAAGAGACTCCCATCCTTATAGACAACAACAGTGCTATCTCTATCACAGAGAATCCTATACAACACTTAAAGACAAAGCACATCAACATCAGGTATCATTTGATAAGAGATAATTTTGAAAAGGGAATGATAAAACTAGACCAAGTTAACACAAATGAACAATATGCTGATCTGTTCACAAAAGCTTTTGATGAATAGAGATTTAAGTATCTTGTATCAGCTATTGGGATGATTAACTTTGAGTAGATTTTCTTAAATTAATTTCAAGATTGTTTTTCAAACATGTGTGTCTTAAGTTGTCTATATTATCACTTATATAAGCCCAGTTTACTTTGGAAGATATTTTTCAAAATGATACTTCTTAGAATTTAAGAATTTAAGATATGTTTTCTTTCAGAAGAAATTAAGTTGACTTCGGAAGAAAATTATATATTCAAAACTAATAACTACTTCTAAGAAATTTACATTTGAAAGAAATTCTTATACATCTTCCAACGCTTAAATATGCTTGTTGTTGGATCTAATGAGGCTGGTGAAACCAAAACTATACTTAGATATATTTTGATGTGCTAAACAAATGGTCTTTCGAAGGAACAAGCTGCTCTTTTGAAGCTAAGTCAAAGATCTTTCGAAGCTCAAGTATGAAGAACTCCCGAAGGAAGAACTAAATCTTCCAAGACTAAGTTCTTATTCTTCCTAAGTATACAACTTAGAAGATCCAAAAGACAAAGAATTCCAAAGAATAAAGTCTTGAAGACTTGCAGAGAATCGGAAGAAGTTGATTCTTCCGATGTATAAATGGCCTCGAAAGAATTTATTCTTCCGAATCCATTTAGCTTCGGAAGAACTAACTATGAACTAGTGGACATAAGTATGGTCTGTCTGATAGCCCGTTGCCACTCTGATAGACTGCATGGTGCTTTCCTATGCCCATGTAATTGACCTTACTTTAATCCACTGTTCAACCATTCTCAGCTTAGTACAGTTGCCACTTTTAGTTGGTGACAAAAGGTAAGTCATGGACATGTCATGACTACCTAATCTAAGATATTATTATTTTATCTCAAATACCTTACTTCTAAATGATGTAGTATTTGTCTAGTTGTAAGTTCCAGCTGGTTTTCCAAGTATAACCAGCTGTAGATAGTAGTATATATAGTTTCTCCATGTAACTTAGTAACTATGCTTGTAAGAGTCTTGTAATACTGAGTTGAGAAGTAATATATACAAGTATCTTGGAAACCACTCTTGTGTTTTATGTTTTATGTTTTCTGTTTGAACTTATTATATTACTTCTAAACTTGGTTAAGATTTTGCTTCATCAACCTTAGTGACATTAAGTGAGTTTGTGTGATTATCTTGTGTTGTCAGACAAACACCGATTTTGCAATTGGTATCAAAGCTTTTTAGGCTCTTGATTGTGAGATCTTACCATCCCAAAATCACCCTTGTTTCTTCATACTCACTCACTTCTCTCTAATGGCTCTCAACTAGAAGTCCTCTGAGTCTAAGCTAGTAACTATGACCAAAGCTCCTACCATCACTCCTAATGATTTTGAGACCTAGTGCATCAACATTAAAGGCTTTATTAAGTATCAGGATAGCTGAATGTGGACGTCTGTTACCCATGGTCCATACAAGCCAAAAGTACCATCTCCAACAGGAAATGGTGCTATGATTGAGAAGGCTATTGAAGACTACTTAGATGAAGACTATAAGAGAATGGACATTGATTCTAAAGCCATGATTGTTCTGATTACTGTTATACCAATCTCTATAATGGTAGGCTTTAAGCAATGCGAGTCTGCCAAAGAACTCTTCGAGGCTTTGAAACTTATGTACTCTGGTTCTGCTGAAACCAAGGAGTCAAAGAAAGATGCACTGAAGCAGAAGTTTGAGAACTTCACATATATTATTGGTGAGGCCTTGAGCCAATAATACTTCAGATACATGGACTTGATCACCTCTCTTCAGTCTATGGGAGTGATTCTTGAGAAAAGAGACATAGTAAGAAAATTCATGAGTGCACTACCTCATGAGTGGACTTTCTATTGTGTCTCAATCAAGAGAGTTGAGAATCTCAACACTCTCACCATGACTGAACTATATGGAATCTTTGATGGATACTGTATGGAGATGGAATCTCAGAAAAGCCATCAGATGAACAGTATCTCCAATTCTACAGTCAGCAATGCTCTACATGTTGCTGAAGGTTCAAGAACTCCCTAGCCCTAGTTGTATATGAACTACCCCCAACAGTCATCCTCTTCTTTTGAGCCTTACATCACATTCCCTAAGACACCCAAGTCTCAATAGGCTCATCAAAATCCTTTGCAGGATAGCTGTGCCTTTATTTTAGGGAGTGAGCACTCTAGAGATTTTCAATTCTGTTTTGATGATCTGGAGTGTTTCAGCCCAGATTATGTAGAATATATGGACATTGTCCAACAGATGGCTCTCCTGACCTACAGAGCAAAGAAGTTCTTCAAAAGAGCTGGAAGGCAGTTCCCTCAGAACCCAACCAACAACAAATTTGGGTTTGACACAACAAAGGGCAAGTGCTATAACTACAACTAGCTTGGTCACTTTACAAGGGAATGCAGAGCTCCTAGATCTAATCCTGGAGCAACTCAAGCCTCCTAACATCTTGCTACCCCTAAAGTTGCAACCAAATCCACTGAGCAACAAACTACAGCTATTGCTCAAGAAGTTGATTGGAGCTTCATGGTGCAAGCTGTCACTCTTGTTCAAGCTCTCATGTTTGGAACTGAAGACACTAAGGTACATAAACATCTTTGTACTCCAACCTATATTGCTAAGGTTAAATTGTATCAGGACTACAACATGGAAATTAAATCTGATATTGAGTCTTTAAATATATTAAAATCTGATTTTAAGAGAGCAGAATCTGACTACAAACTCAAAATAGAAGAGTTAGAGAAAACTGTGCCCTCTTTAAAACATGAACATTCAAGTTACAGGGCTCAAATAAAAGATTTAATCTCCAAGTTGACTGAGGCTCAAGCCCAGGTAGTGAAAGCTGAGGCTAAAGCTAAGAAGTATGCCATTGAAGAGCATAACTTCAATACCATCATTGCATCATCCTCCCACTCAAAAGTGTATTATTAAAACAAAAATGGGTTGGGAACCCATGAAATTGCTCCACCACACTCCTTTGTGTCTATTAGACAACCTAGATGTGGTGTAGCGGAGCAAAAGGTTCCAACTGCTAACCCATTACCCAAAGAGCAGAAGAATGATGCAATAATGGAAACCACCACAAGGAAGGATAAGGTAGAAAACCTCATCCCCACAGCTGATGATTAACCCTTAACCACCGAAGATAGAAGAAACAAAATCAGGGTAGCAAGAAAAACTGCCAAGAAGGCGGCTGAGTCAAAGTTAAAGATAGACCTAAAGCAAAAGGGTGTATTCATATCAGCTAGATTTCAAGTGGTTGGAAATTCTGATTCAGGAAAGAAATGTAGTACCAGCATTTCTGTTATGAAGAAAGATCAAAACTTGAAGGGGAAGGATGATAATGAAGAAAAGAAGCTCCAGAAGCAACCATCAACCTGCCCTATCAAAGTTAACACTGAATGCATAATCTGTGGTCTGCATAACCACATGGCTAAAGATTTGCACTATAATTCAACAAGCACACATTATGCATCTAATGTTAAGAAAAAAAGAGTCAAGCAGGGTTTCATATTTGGACCTTATCATGTGGCCCTAGTGTTAAGAAAAGGAAAGTTTGTCTCCAAAGCCAAGTTGCCTTTGGAAGAAGCTTACTCTTCCGAAGGGAAACTGACTTTGGAAGACAAACAAAAGAACAAACAAAAGCTTCCTAAGTTTTCCCTTGAAGCTAGAGTGCCTTTGGAAGCAAGTACTTCTAAAAGCAAACTAGCTTCGGAAGGAAAACAAAGGAACAAAAGGAATCCTTCAAAACCTTCTGAAAAGAAGACTGTTTCAGAAGAAAAGGTGGTGACAACTTCTTTCGAGAAGAAAGAAGCCTCGGAGCAAGTTATACTGCACAAGCCTCTTCAGGCTCATCAAGCATGATCAACCATAGGATGGAATAAAAGATCAGAAAAGATGCTGCAGCCCAATCCTCTTCTTCACAAACCATAATTGAACCCCCATGCCTACATTTTGGTTCAATTATGTCATCTGAATTGGAAGAGCACAATACCAAAAAGGCTTGGGTCTCCAATAGTAACTAACCATTTCACCTTATGTGCAGGGACATCTAGATGACAAAAAAGAAAATATATGTATTGTAGACAGTGGATGCTCCAGGCACATGACAGGGAACAAATCTCTCCTACAACAGTTTGAACACTTTAATGGAGGTCCTGTTCAATTTGGAGGTGAAGCCGGAGGATACATATCTGGTAGAGGTAGTGTATCCAATGGTATGTTAAAATTTGATAAAGTAAACTTTTTCAAACAGCTTGAACATAATCTCCTTAGTGTTTCTCATTTCTATGATCAAAAGCACCAAATGCTTTTCATAGAACATGAGTGCAGCATCCTCAAACATAGGATGACAATTCCTCAGGAATTGGTGCTTTTTAGATCTCCCAGGAGAGGGGATATGTACAAGCTGGATATGAACAAAGCTTCCCCACTGGGTGAAGTATCATGCTTTCTTTCCAAAGCAAATGGTGATGAGTCAACTCTTTGGCATAAAAGAATGTCCATGTTAATTTCAAAACCACGAATAAATTGGTTAAAAATAATTTGGTACATGGTATGCCTAAAAACGTATTTTTCTGTAAGGACAACTGTGTTAACTGCCTAAAAGGGAAGTAGCATAAAGTCTCACATAAATCCAAAGAGGTTAACTCTATCACCACTCTATTACACTTATTGCACATGGATCTGTTTGGTCCTACAAGTACAATTAGCATTGGAAGGAAATCATATTGCCTTGTGATTGTTGATGATTTCACAAGATTTACATGAGTTTTCTTTTTAAGAACTAAAGATGAAACTGCTAAAATTTTAAAATCGTTTATTCTTAAAATTGAAAATCAAATAGATTACAAGGTAAAGATAATTAGAAGTGATCAAGGGATTGAGTTTAAGAATCAAGTTCTTGACTCATTCTGTAACTCAAAAGGGATTGCCAGACAATTTAGTACTCCTAGAACTCCTCAACAAAATGGTGTTGCTGACTGGAGGAACAGGACACTAATTGAGGCTACTAGAACTATGTTAGCAGACTCAAAACTGCCCTTAACCTTTTGGGCAGAAGCAGTCAGCACTGCATGTTAGGTGCAAAACAGGGTTCTTATAGTTAAGCCACATGGAAAAACCCCTTATGAGCTATGGAACAAGAGGCCACCATTCATTGGCTTTCTTAGGTCCTTTGGCAGTAGATGCACCATCCTTAACACAAAAGACAATTTAGCAAAATTTGTTGAAAAGTCTGATGATGTTATCTTTGTTAGATATTCCTCAACCTATATTGCATATAGAGTGTATAATATAAAAAAATCAACAATTTGAGGAATCATCCAACATTGTTGTCAATGAGCACACACCTTGCGTTAAGGGCAATGGTCCTGAATATATCTTCAATTTAGAATTGTTTCCAAACTATTCTAAACCATCTTGTGAGAATGTTTCAGCTGGAACAGGAATTCAAGGTAACTCCTCCAAAGATCAAATGTTTGAGTTACCAAGACCAATTTCAACTTCTTCAAGAAGAAATGAAGATCAAGCTCCTTCAACTAAAAATCCTAAAAGCTTGAATATCTCAGGAAACAATGGAGCTTCATCAAGTTGTCAGCCAACTGAGCCTTATAACTCAACAGTTGACAACTCAAGTATTCAACACCAAGCTAATGAAGACAGTGATCAGGAGGAACATGCAACTATTGATGCTGCTTCTCAACAAAATACTATTGATGTTGTCACACATTCATGGAATCAGTCCTCATTGAATGAATGTGAGACATCAGCTGGTGATGGTGTTCAAAATCCTGAGCAAAACTTTTCAAATTTGGATTTATCTATGCAACTAGATGTGATTCCTAGGCTCATGATACACAACACTCATCCAGCTAAGAACAACATTGGGGACATCTTAGAAGGTGTGAAAACAAGAAGTCAGACCCATAATGGGAATGTCTGCTTGTACTCATGCTTTCTCTTTCAAATGGAACCAAAGAAGGTGGAAGAAGCCCTCAAAGACAACAATTGGATAGAAGCAATGCAAGAGGAGTTGCTTCAATTCAAGAGGCAAAAATTTTGGAACTTATGTCTATTACCACCTGGTCAGGTTCCTATTGGCACTAAGTGGGTGTAAAGAAATAAAAGATATGATAGAGGTTTGATCATCAAGAGTAAAGCTAGACTTGTTGTTCAATGTTACACACAAGAGGATGGCATAGATTACATAGATGTCTTTGCACCTGTTGCAAGACTTGAGGCGGTGCAAATCTTTCTTGCTATTGCTGCCTCCAAGAACTTCATAGTCTATCAACTTGATGTGAAATGTGCATTTCTGTATGGGGATATCAACAGAGAAGTCTATGTGTGACAGCCACCTGGATTTGAAGACCCACAACATCCCAACTATGTGTGTAAACTTGATAAAGCTCTCTATAGGTTGCATCAGGCACCTAGGCTGTGGTATGAGACATTGTCTTAGTTCCTTCTCAAAAATGGTTATACCAGAGGCAAAATAGACAAAACCTTGTTCATAAAGAAGTTTGGGAAGGATATGTTGCTTGTACAAGTCTATGTTGATGACATTATATTTGGTCCCTCAGACGACTAAATGTGTAAAGACTTTGAAAGCATCATGAGGAAGAAGTTTGAAATGAGTTCAATGGGAAAGATGGATTTCTTCCTAGGAATTCAGGTGAAGCAGATGGAAGAAGGGTTCTTCGTCAATCAATCTAAGTATGTCAAAGATATCTTAGAGAGATTTAAGATCACAAATTGTAAACCAACCAAGACACCTATACCCAGAAATCATAATCTTAGTCCTGATTCTGAAGGGGAGGATACTGATGAGCATCAGTACAGGGTTATTGGTCCTGATGATCGATTCAACAATGCACTTGATGTACAACAAAGATTTCCCACTAATTTAACACAATAAACTCAATAACACAATGAACTATTTTAAATCTAAACAATAATATTCAACCAAAAGGCTCAATGATAATGATAATAAGCTTCCAGCCACACGCACACAATTGCAACAATTTCGTATTAGGATTTTTGCCAAAAGTTGCTTACAAAGATAGAAAAATTACAATATATAAGCAACCCTAGATTCGCTGGCAGTTTCGCTGACTAGCGAAACTGCCAGACTATCTACTAGATTCACCCGATAGCAAACTATAGTTTCGCCGGGTGATCAGAAACAGCTTACTCCGGGCAAAACTATAGTTTCGCTGGAACACAAAAGTACATCAAAAATACAAAATACAAGAGAAAACTAACATTTATCCTATTACATAACAAAATAAACCTATCAACTATAGTGAGTCCAACCTATACTAGATTATCAATTCTCCCCCTAGGTTGGACCTCACTCTCGGTCTTCTGGCTCCTTTCTTGCTTCCTCTTCAACTTTATCAAATGTTTCTTGATCTGCTCCTGCTATACTCTCCTCATCAGCCCTTGCACTTGCCCTTGCGAACTGTCTTGTAAGATCCTGCATGTCCAACTTTAACTCTTCAGCCTTAGACACTTTCTTAGTTAGCTCCATGACCTCTGCCCTGACTCCACGAGCTTTATTCGTCATGTTCATAAACAAACTGGCTTCTTTCCTTGTTTCAGCTCCAGCTCCTACTTTGATGTGATTCTCACATAGAATCACTAAGTCCTTATCACAAAAAGAAAACACCTCCATTGGATCAAAAAGTTTAATCTCAGCTCCACCTTCCACTCTAATTATTGCTTCCCCAGTATTGTTGTCATAGAACCATTTCTCAAACTTTTGTAGTCTAGGGGGAAGTGGATTAGGCACTCTTATCCTGTTCATAGTTTTTAGTTTCAAAATAATCTTTCCTTTGCCAGTTGCCCAATCCAAGTCTTTCTTCGACCTTCTTCTTTCAGTCCTCATAAACCCAAAAGCTTCAAAATTATCATTCATTCCTGCCTTGATTTCCTTCTCCAACATCATAGCACGTTCACTCAAATGTGCATCCAAAAGTGGAATCTCAGATAATCTCCTCAAATCCCATCTAGGCAAGGTCTTGAACGCCTTCCTTTTATGCATATAAGAGATATCCCAACCACTTCATTTAATCATGAACATTTTCAATTCGGGGTTGTATTTCCAACTTACACTTTTCTTATCAGACATCTTCTTGCTTGGTTCGCTGATGATTTGGAACAGTGGCGTCAACTGTTCTGGTTCATTCTCTTTCTCGAACCAGTCTTCTTTACTTAATTCAAAAACATCTCCTTCAACAGAACCCCTTTGTGCCTTATATGTCATTGGACGCTCATCCACTTCATAATATTCGGGTTCTGAATCATAGTCAACCAACTGTTACTCGTATTCTTCTTCTTCATCAATAAGGCTCTTCCCTGTGTCCTTCTTGTTTCCTTCAGTAGTACCTTCTCTAAGCACCTCAGCCCCAGTCAAGTGTGTTTCTTTGTCAAACCCCAAATCAACAAACTTAGCTTCAATAATCACAGGCTTCAGCTTGTTTTTCTCAGTTTTCTTCAGCATTCTTGTTTTCATTTTCAATCAGCCTTTTAATATAGTTCCACCTCTCAGTTGGGTACATGATTTCCAGCAAATAAGTTATTTTCCCACTGAAGTCGTGCCTAACTGCTGAGCAATCTGCAAATATTCTGGTATTCATCTGCATCAGCCTCTTAACCTCCCCATGTCTTGGCAAATTGGGTTTCTCATCATTAATGATCATCTAGATAAACCTTGGATATAACAGCCATTTGTCCTTCTTTAAAGCCATAACATTCTCAGTCATACAGTCAAAGATTAATCTGGCAATGTTGGCCTTTTGTCCTCTATAGAATACAATCATAGCCTTAGCCCATAGTGCATTCAATCCATCTGATCCTCCCTTTCTGTGATCCAAGCACATAATAAATACATAAGCAATGTATCACCACTCCTTGGACAGAAAAGACTTTTTGATTTCCTTCTTGGATCCAAAAGAAGGTCCTTCATACCCAAAACTTCTGTAAGCGTTAAGGACTTCAGCATCTATCATGACAACCTCATCACCACAGTCTTCTTCTAACCTCAAAACCCTCACAACAGTCTCAGCACTAACAACTATATTCTCCCCAAGGACTCTGGAAGTAATTTAGTATGGAGTTGATCCCAGATCACATTCTGCATTTACCCAGAAGTCTCTTATATGAATGTCATAGATCATGGGTAAATGAGATATGGCAAAGGGAATGGGAGACTGCTTCAAGCACCTTAGACAGTCTCGGAACCCAACAGTCTTTGGATTGCTGTCGTCTAATAATGCCACAAGATTAGTCTTCTCATCAAACTTTAAGTTTGCCATGTGAACTGTAAAATATAAACATAGGTAAGTTAGTTATAACATAAAGACAATTAAACAATAAAAACTAAAAATAGTTTCGCTATCATGGCGAAACTGTAGTTTCGCTGTCATGGAGAAACTGTAGTTTTGCCATGCACAGCAAGACAGCCACGCTGTGGATGAAATTAAGTTCAACAGTTTGCCAGGCACAACTTAATTGATTTGCTATTGATTGAAACTAAGTTTTGATCAATCAAAAGTGTACATTCACTGTAACTCAGCCCTAGACCATGAGTTTAAGTGATTCTACACTTTCGCTGAGGAAAAACTTATGATTCATACGACAGCGAAGTTGTAAGTTCACTGAGCCCAACATAACAGATTATGTGCTGAGCGAATGTATAGTTTCGCTGGAATTGTTTGAGCGAAAGTGTCAAATATGCTTGGACAGCATAACAAGATAGATTCGCTCGCAACAGTGAACTTTCGTTCAGTTTCGCTAGAAAGTTTGATAGATTCGCTGAACGAATCAGGCGAACTTTCGAACCAGCGAATCAATATAAAACCACTGATTAAGGATTAAAACCGCGATTAAACCATAGAAACAGAGTCGTAATTGCTACCAGATAGTTTAGAATCGAACAAACGTGATGGAAATCATGCAAATGAAATCAAGTAGTTTCGTTCACAGAGAAACTAGGGTTTAGATTCGCACAAAATTATGTGAAACGAGTTTCACACTGTGCAATATATAAGACCTAGTTTCGCTGGTAGCGAAACTATAGTTTCGCTTGGCATCACAAAAGAAATCATATGTTCAGAGAACAGTGATACTGCCAGGTGAATCTATAGATTCGCTTGGCGAAACTGCCAGCGAAACTGTAGTTTCGCTGAAACCTAAAACTAAAAAAAATTAAATTAAATTTTTTTTTGAATTTATAAAACCTTTATGAAAAACATCCTTCATCCCACAATATCAGCACAAAACAAAAATAAAACCAAAAATAAAACAAATAAGAAAGAAAAGTAAAAGGATATAGAAACTTCTTTTTCAAGACATTGGTCCAGAGAGTCAAAGATTTGCGGGGTTGCTGATATGTTAGTCCTTTTAGACCCATGCCTTCCTCTTTTCAACAAGTAATCTGCAGCTATTTTATAATGTTTTGGATTCATTTGATAAACTCAGATGACTTGGTTCCCGCAGATATTTAGCAAAGTACTAATCCTGTTCTTCATGGTTTATTGTTTATTGAGCAATATAATTCACTTCGCTTGAAATCTTAAATATTTCAACAATGATTCTTAATTTTAAGAATCGCTGTGACTTTATTTTGGGAACAGATGGTAAGAGCTCCAGGTCTATACTTACGTATAATAGAGGAGATGATCATTTTATCTCGCTGATGAGAGCTTCAGGTCTATACTTACGTATAACAGAGAAGATCATCAGAATGTGCTGATGAGAGCTCCAGGTCTATACTCACGTATAACAGAGGAGATCATCACTCCAGGTCAATGTTCACACATAGCAGAGGAGATAAGCATGAGATATATCACCCATTTTATAATAATATTTTGAATTTGCATCAAAGCAAAGATTTGAAACTCTCAACCCATTTTAGACAAGGCCTTGTAGCTTTGTGCAGGCTGAGATATCATGAGGAAAATCCTTGTCGTCGAGTTCTTAGACTTTAATTAAGCTACACGATCATTGTTTACTTTGATATCAGGCTGAGCCTACCATGCATATCCCAAACAATGCTATAGATTCTCCTTCAAACTTCTTTTCCATGAATTTCCTGAAAAGATAAAAAGTAAATCTTTATTCTCCCTTGAAATTTCTTTTTAGCAGCCACGAAACAAAAGGAAATTTTCTTCCCTTAATTTTTTTTTGTGTTTTCAATATAAGTTGAAACAAACAAAGCAAAGATGTGAAGACATATGGGACTCAGACGTTTATCAGTAAAAGTTTATAAACAAAAAACAGTTATTTACAGAACTATACACAAAATGGTTAGAAAAGAGGTTTTAAAAAGATATTAGACCCAACATAGAGATCAATTCATAAAAACACGATTTATCAAATGTTTTTGTGAAAAGATCCGCTTGTTGATTTTTTATGTCAATCGGAATAATATCTATAAAACCTTTTTCTTGAGCGTCCCGGATAGCATGAATTCTCGTTTCAATGTGCTTGGTATGAGTATGATGAATTGGATTTTTGGAAATCCCAATAGCAGCTTCATTATCACAGAAAAGTGGTGTATGAAGAAAATTTATCCCATAATCCATCATTTGATGTTGTATCCACAACACTTGACAACAGCAACTGAAGGCAGCAACATATTCATCTTCTCCGGTAGACAAAGATACTGTAGTTTGCTTCTTACTTTGCCAAGAAACGAGACAATCTCCCAGATATTGACATCCACCAGTGACGGATTTCCGGTTGACCCTGCAACCACCATGATCACTGTCAGAATATGCATGTAAGTCAAAGTAACCTCCTTTTGGGTACCAAAGACCCAAACGAGAGGAACCCTTTAAGTAACAAAAACTTCTTTTAACAGCTTTTTCATGAGATTCTTTTGGATTGGCGTGAAAACAAGCACAATAGCACACAACAAATGTAATATCAGGATGACTGGCCGTAAGATATATGAGGGATCCGATCATAGAACGATAGCGATGAGCATCCACGGATTTCCCATTATCATCTGGAGTTAAACAAGTCTGAGCAGTAAATGGAGTAAGCTCTAGACAGAATCATCCATTTTGAACTTTTTGAGAATCTCCAGAACGTACTTTTCTTGATGAATCAAAATACCAGACTGGTTTTGTTCAACTTGTAATCCCTAGAAAAAGCATAACTCCCCCATCATGCTCATTTTGAAATGATCCTTCATGACCTCTTCAAATTCTCTACATAGTTTCTTATTTGTTGACCCGAAAATGATGTCATCAACGTACACTTGAACAATCAACATTTCACCATCAACTTCTTTCTTGAACAGAGTTATGTCTATCAAACCACGAGAGAAACCTTTGCTAAGCAGATACTATGTCAAAGTTTCATACCAGATCCGAGGGGCTTGATGTAATCCATATAAGGATTTGTCAAGTTTATACACTTTGTCTGGAAAATCTGGATCCTTGAAACCTAGAGGTTGACAAACATAAATCTCCTCATCAATGTTCCCATTAAGAAATGCACACTTTACTTCCATCTGAAAAGCTTTAAAGTTTTTATGAACCGCATGAGCAAGAAAGATTCTGATGGCTTCAATGCGAGCAACTGGAGCAAACACTTTAGTATAGTCAATTCCCTCCTCCTAAGCAAAACCCTGAACAACCAACCTGGATTTGTTTCGAACTATTACTCCCCGATCATCTGGTTTGTTCCGGAATACCCATTTAGTACCAATAGGAAACTTGTTTGGAGGAAGATCAACTAATTGCCAAACT
The DNA here is from genome assembly GCA_025506505.1 of Flaveria sonorensis. Taxonomy (NCBI): domain Eukaryota; kingdom Viridiplantae; phylum Streptophyta; class Magnoliopsida; order Asterales; family Asteraceae; genus Flaveria; species Flaveria sonorensis. Next base: position 33,356,649 of record CM046430.1, on the reverse strand, counting down.
TTTAGTTTCCTGAACTGCTGAAGCTCCATTTGCATAGATTCAACCCAACTTGGGTCTTGAAGTGCTGCTGAGACATTTTTAGGAATAGTTTGAGACAAGAAACATGCATAGAGACATTCATTTATCAATCCAGATTGACTCCCTGTCCTCACTCCATCAGTAATGGAACCAATGATGTAATCATATGGGTGATCTTTTAAGGTTTTAAAATTAGTGTTAAGGGTTAACTGATTGGATGAAGATAAGGAGGTGGTTAGTGATGGTTGTAATGGGGAAGTGGGTTGTGAAGGCTGTGATAGGGAAGTGGCTTGTGAAGGAGAAGGTGGTTGTGGTGGAGGTGTAGGTGGAACATCAAATGGAGGTTGAGGGTAATGGTTGATTGGTGGTTGTGGATGAGGTGCAGGTGGAAGGGGTTCAGTTGGAGGAATGATTTCTACATTGGTTTGAGGAACAACATCATCGTCAAAAACTGGAACATTGAAAGATTTGAAGACAGTATTTGAGTCATAGAACCATGCAGGATCAGATCCCATGTTAGGAGAATTTGACTCTTTCCAATCAACATAGAATGATTCCTGCACAATATGCGTTCTTTTATTGTAGACCCGATATGCTTTTTGTGAGGAAGAATAGCCAACGAAGAAACATTCATCAGAAACTGCACCAAACTTTGACTTCTGAGCTTGAGTGTTTAGCAAGGTACATGAGCAACCAAAAGGGCGAAAGAAGTTAATCAAGGGTTTCTGTTTATGAAGAAGCTCATAGGAAGTCTTCAGTTTGCCTTTTACAATGAGAACCCTATTAAATACATAAGAAGCACAGTTGACAGCTTCAGCCCGAAAAATTATTGGAAGCTTTGACTCAATCAGCATAGTTCTTACTGCTTCAATGAGTGTCCGATTCTTTCGCTCAACAACATCGTTTTGTTAAGGTGTCCTGGCTGCACTAAACTGTCTGAGAATCCCCTTGCTTGCACAGAATGAGTCAAAGATATGATTCCTGAATTCAGTACCGTTATCGCTTTGGATGGCTATAACATTCCTTTTGTTGATGGTCTCAATGGAAAGGATCAGCTTTTGAAGCTCTTCGATAGTATCTCGCTTGCTTGCTAGAAACCTCACCCATGAGTATCTGGAATAATCATCTGTAACAACCAAGCAATAAGATTTCTTAGCAATCAATTTAACACTTATAGGACCAAATAAATTAGTATGTAACAATTCGAGGGGTTTTGAAATTGTGTTTTCAAGCTTAAGCTTGTGTGGCTTTTTGTGTTGTTTGCCTTGAGCACAAGCCATGCATTTTTCTACCACTGAAAAATCTTTAAGTGGTAGTCTCCTCACAAGATTGTTCTTAACTAATTTATTTATATTTTTAAAATTAACATGTCCTAATCGTCTATGCCACAAGAAGGATTCGAAAGAACAGGCTTTGGACAGAAGACATGCCACAGTGGATGTTGACTCTTGTGATCCCATATCAAGAAGATAAGTATCATTCTTTCTTGGAGCACGCATGATCACTAAATCTTCTGGAATAATGAACTCTGGTTTAAGAAACAAGCATTCGTTTGACATAAACAGCACTGGTATATCTTTTTCACAAATTTTTGATACGCTTAGTAGATTGAATGCTAATTCGGGAACATAGTTTACTTTCTCCAGAGTTAAGGAACCGTTTGAGACTTCTCCCTGACCAATCATTTTTCCACCCTTCTTATCTCCAGCAAAAGCGACATATCCTCCATTAATTATTCGATAATTTGTGAGTAAGTCCTTGAACCCGGTCATATGCCTTGAACATCTACTGTCAACATGCCAAAAACTATTGATAGCTCTTCTGGAATGTTCTTGACATAAAAAAAATCCGTTAAGACTTGGAAATTGGGACCCAAGTCTTGACTGACTTAGGTCTTGGAACAGAAGACTTTTTACAAAAGAAATTATTTACAAAATGATTTAATCTACTTCCTAAGGAACTATTATTTATATTTCTATTAACAAAAGCAGGACAAGTTTTAATAATATGATCATCCTTTCCACATCTAAAACATCGAGACTTTAAACCTTTCTTATTACATTTTAAAATAGATGCTTGATCAGTTAAGATTTCTTCCTCATATTCAGACGTGTGAGAATCTGAATTGCTACACGAGTCATATGAATCTTTTAATATTTCCTTTGTGACCTTTATTTTAGCAAATCCTGATTCATTTTCGTTAATATTGTTAACGTTTGAGGAAGTTGTCTCAATATCTTTAGGGTTAGAAATCCGACTTGGTGTGAAAGATGGGATAGGATGAGAAAGAATTTTTTCAAAATAATTTGGGTGAGAATGTCTGTTTGAACGTTTACTTAAACAATTATCATTACCATTAACAAGAGAATTTAAAACATCATCGTTTGATTCATCAACATCTAAGGATAAACAAGATGAACTAGAACTAGAACTACATAAACTACTGTCTGTAACAGACGTTTTGGAAACAAATCTACTTAAACTATTATCTATGGAAGACTTTCTGGAATTTGAAATGCTAAAACTAGAGCTGCCCAGACCACTACTTGCACCAAAATTATATTCCTCTCGTATCTCCTTATGATTAACTCCTTCTAAACCTGCATACAAACTGTCAGTATCTTTTTGAATTAGTTCATTAGTTGGATGAGGTGTAGGCATAGGAGAATAACAATAAGTGCTAGGTGGAGGATAAACATGAGTTGTTTCTTTGCTTCCCAAACCAGTCTTAATTCTAGCCCCCCTTTGAGTCTTGCAAAGCTCCTCAAGTTTCATCCCAGAGATTGACCATTTTTCAAGTTTGGTTTTTAATTTGCTTGTTTCAAATTCAGCAAGTGCTACACGTTCAGTTAAAGCATTTATTTCAACATTTCTTTACAAAAGATTTCTTTTTAAATGCTCATTTTCTTTTATCGCTTCATTTAACTTAACAAAATATTTAGACTCATTTGTTTTAAGTTCCTTATTAATTTGTTTTAATTCTTTTTCATTATCTAATAGCAGTCTGTTTGCCTTATAAACCCCAAATAAACGAATTTTACATGGAGGAGAGCACATGTCTTGAATTACCTCATAAGGGAGACCCATAACTACTTTTTTAGCAGCCAGGGCCTTGTCACACTGACAAACCAGAGTGTTCTTCTTGTTTTCTTCATCCTCCATTGCTTTCCTGCAAATCTCCTTAGCTTCACTTTCCTTCTTAGATTCTTCTTTTGATTCACTTGTCTTTTTTCCATAATCTTCACCAACTGTTGCCTTCTTTTCAACTACAACACCAGCTTTCTTATATCCTCTCTCTTCAACTTCCACTTTCTCAAACTTTATCCTTTCAACCTGAACCCTTTGCTCGTTACTTTCACCAATAACCTTTTGAGTCTCACTCTTGAACTCTCTAAAAGGATCAAAGTCCTCAATAGAATCCACATCACTATTCACTAACTCAGCCACTAGTGCATGATTGATTTCTTCTTCAGTTTCCTTAATCTCAGCGCTCCAATCAAAGTTTGAGATGAGAGTTGTTTCCTTCTTTGACTTGACTTCTTCCTTGTCAATGATTGGGATAACTTTAGAAGTTCCAGAAGTTCCTGGTTCAGTAATGATAGGATTTGGACATTCTCTTTTAAAGTGCCCCAGTTGTTTGCAATTGAAGCATCTTAATTGACTTATCAAAACCAGGCTTAGAATTCTGATTCCGATTTCCAAAGCTCCTTCTACCAGTTCGTTCCATGAATCTTCTTGCACGTAGTGTGAGCATGGCCATTTGCCATTGGATGTCTGTTTCTTCTAAGTCATCTGGATCGACTTGATACATGTCTTCAACGATCATTCCTTTTCCCTTTAACTCCCCAGCAACTAGAGCCTCATAACTGTGCACAAACATCCCAAATAATGCCATAGTATCTGATGGAATCTGAAAAGTGACAGATCGCTTTGAGCTTGAACCAACACCTGTAGACCCCCCACTGGACATATTTGAAGCACCAAATCCTGTAGAACCCCCATAAGCTGAACCATACATAGACGAGTTTGCAGCGGATGACATTCATGCAGCATTTTGTGGATATACAGTGGTTGGCATCATGGATTGATTGTATTCTCTCCTCTTTAAATCCAAATCAAAAGATTTCAATTTATTGATTGCATTGATAAGTTTGTAATCAGCAAAGTTTCTTTCCTGCTTCAACATCCTAACTTGCAGGCTCCATTAAGGTGGGAGTGAGTCCAAGAGTTTAGAGACTTGTTCATGATTTCCCAACTGCTCATCATATTTCTTTAATATGCTTGAGATGGACAAAAATCTATTTGTTATGTCAGTAAGGCTTTCATTTTTGTGTCCTACAAATGAATTAAACTCCTTTTCAGCTTGAGCTTTCCTGTCTTTCCTCAGATCCTCATTTCCATCATAGAATTCACACAAGGAGTCATACAAAGATTTTGCATTCTTGTGTTCAGCAAAGCGGTTATAGATATCTTGGGATAAGTAGAGAGTTAAAGCTCCAAAATCTTTCTAATCACGATCAATTAGCTTGAGATCTCTTTCAGTGAAGGTAGATGGATTGGTGTTTGGTGAAGTAACTTGACCGATAGTGACAGTTGGAGTATGAGGACCATTTACAATTGATTCCTATTGATTATGATCAGTGTAGTAAAAGAAAGCTTTCAAACATCTTTTCCAGTCCTCAAAGTTATCACCATTTATAAGCCTCGATGGCCTATTAGGAGCAACACTCTCTAAGTTAGATATGGTGATATTGGTGGACGTCATTTAATAATAGGAGATAGTTTCGCTGACAACTGGCAGTTTTGCTGATAAATTCGCTTGTAGAATCGCTGGTAACTTCGCTAACAAATTTGCTCCTGGATTCGCTGGCAAACAAGCAGCAGTTTCGCCCGAACCAATGATCGAAAACTCTAGTTTCGGCGATACTTTTGCTGAGACTAGTAGAACTTTCGTTCTAAAATGAATTCGCCAGCACTTTTGCTTGTAATGACTAGCAAGAAGTTGAACTTTCGTTCAAAAGTGGGCTACTTTCGCTGACAATAACACCTGAATTGAAAATCACCAAATCCTTAGATTCGCTGGTAAATTCGCTGGACGAATTGTAAATTCGCCCGATGAATCTGAAAAGCCTTTTCAGAACAAAAACAACCCTATCTCATTCAAAACACAATGAATTTGAAATCTGATGACTACAGTAGCTTCGTACATTCAAAACGTACAATCCTCAATCAATTTTCATAACCAAAACACCCAAATCAGTAGTCAAATTCGATTGAACAGTAACTAGTCTTCGATAGAGCATAAAAACCAACTAATCAAGAGCACAATGGCTCTGATACCATATTGTTGGTCCTGATGATCAATTCAATAGTGCACTTGATGTATAACAAAGATTTCACACTGATTTAACACAATAAACTCAATAACACAATGAACTATTTTGAATCTAAACAATAATAATCAACCAAAACGCTCAATGATAATAATAATAAGCTTCCAACCACACACACACAATTGCAACAATGATATTTCGTATTAGGGTTATTGCCAAAAGTTGCTTACAAAGATAGAAAATTTACAATATATAGGAAACCCTAGATTTGCTGGCAGTTTCGCTAGCGAAACTGCCTGACTATCTACTAGTTTTGCCGGGTGATCAGAAACAGCTTACTCCGGGCGAAACTATAGTTTCGCCCGTAGTTTCGCTGGAACACAAAAGTACATCAAAAATACAAAATACAAGAGAATACTAACATTTATCCTATTACATAACAAAATAAACCTATCAACTATAGTGAGTCCAACCTATACTAGATTATCAAGGGTAATTATTGGATCTTTGGTGTATCTCACTACAAGTAGACCTGATATCTTGTTTGCAACATGCATCTGTGCAAGATATCAGGCTTCTCCAAAGGTGTCTCACCTAATTGCTACCAAAAGAATTCTTAGATACCTCAAACGAGCTCCTAAATTGGGTCTTTGGTATCCTAAGAATAGGGATTTTAACCTCTATGGTTACACTGACAGTGATTATGGTGGCTGTAATATCAACAAGAACTCAACATCAGGAGGATGTCAATTTCTTGGTGGAAGGATTATCTCTTGGCAATGTAAGAAGCAATCATATGTATCCACATCAATTGCTAAAGCTGAGTATATTGCTCCTGCAAGCTGCTGTGCTCAACTGCTTTGGATTCAGAATCATATGCTAGATTATGTTTTCAACTTCATGGAGACTCCTATCCACATAGACAACAAGATTGCCATTTCTATCACAGAAAATCTAGTCAAGCACTCCAAGACAAAACACAATGACATCAGATATCATTTCATTCGAGATATTAATGAGAAAAATCTAATCAAGCAAGTCAAAGTCAATACAAATGAACAATATGTTGACTTGTTCATAAAAGCCTTTGATGAACAAAGATTTAAATATTTAATCACAACTATTGGGATGATTAACATTGACTAGTCTTTCTCTTTTGAAAACCTTTTAAAATGTGTTTTGTCTATGTTGTCTAAATACAATCTAAGCCCTGTTGCCAGATAGTTTTTCAAAATTATAAAAAACTTTTAAGTAAGAAATCTTTCGAAGAGAATTTTACCCACGGAAGAGTTTTATATAACTCTTCCAAAGAGTAAAATTCATTCAAGAATATTTTCTTCCGAAGAGTTTTTGGCTTCGAAAGAAATTTTAACTATCAGTTAAAATGTTTTCTGAAGCTTATAAACTTTAATTCTCGAAAGCATTTATTGTTCTCGAAAGCAAATGTGGTTGTAAACCAATGTTTGCCTTTGGAAATAAAATGCCTTTGGAAGAAAATCTTCAGAAACAAACTCATTTGTTTTTGGAAAAATTTTAACTCTCGAAAGAAATTTTATAGTACAACGGAAATCTTTGGGCCCCACATGATTTAACTTTAGAGATATTGTCGGAAAAACCGTAATTAGCCTAAATTTTAAATCTCTTTCATCATATCATTTTCCACCTACATCCACTTGGATCTCAAACCATCTTTTCATCTATCGTTTCACCTTATCTAGTGATTTTTCTTACCATATAAAACTACCGGCTGTTTCTCTTTCTTTCATTTAACTATTCATCTTCTTCATCCTGCTTTTGCTATTTTCCCACTTCAATCAAACAGTTTCCATCGGAACAATGGCCTTGAATCCCTAACACAACCAAGTCGCCATCCTTGACTCTTCAAGGGATGCTGATTATTGTCTAATTTCTTTCTCAATCAACATACTTTACTGCCCTTACTGTTAACCTCACCATCTACTCAAACCACATGGCTGAATTCCGGCCAATGGTTGAAGTGAAATGATCAATCATGAAAGGGTCATCAGATCAAGGATCTGCGGACAGGAGATCATCGTCAGTGAAACAACCATCAGGGAGCATCTGGAACTCCATGATGAAGGCGCCTCTATAGAATTCCCAAAGTCTGATTTAGAGGAAACCTACACTCAAATGGGTTATGGAGGGGATGTGAGCAGATCTACAGTCTACAAGTTTAACTTCTCCTACAACAGGAAGTTCCTGCTTCATATTGTCCTGCATAGCCTATCCAACAAATCAGGGGGATGGGATCAAATTCCCTATTATCTGGACTGCCTAGTCCATGGGTTGGTAAAAGGCCTTAAATTCAACTACTCAAGGTTTGTACTAAATAATTTGAGTAGCAATCTCACCTGGGATCCATTCTATATGTATCCTCGGTTCATTCAGCATATTATCAATTGTGAGTTGGACTAAGATAAACTTCAATTTGCTCATGTTTTACTGGTCCCTCATATGAAGCCTAGCATCTTCAAGACTTTGAAGAAGGTGTCCACCAACTTTACTAGAAGATTCACCGATCTCCTTCCAGGTATGCTTGAGTTAATGGCTCATGGTGACATCCCTGCAAGCCCAACAGGTGATGAACCCCCACCAGACACCACCACTACACTGCCATCCACATCTTCTCATCCAATCAAAATCACATACCAATGACGCCCCAAACAAACCCTTGATCAATCTACTCTGATTGGTCATGTCCCCTCTATTCAAACCAAAAAGGCTAGAGTGGAATCCAGGGCTCCCACTCAGTCAGAGGTCCGATCATCCTCCACAATTGACCTTAATATTTGTGTTGAGACTTCTCAGACTCAACCTGATGAGCCCATACCCAAGCCATAAGCCCTTAGGGTGAGTCTTAACACTCTCCTGAGCAGCCAAAAAGGGATAGCCACATCATTGGCTCAACTGCTATTGCAGCCAAGCCACTAGGTGCTGACCAAGATCTTGGGTTAATAGATATAACCTCTCTATCCTTTCTTGACCTTTAAACCCACCTGATGAGGATATCAAGTTTCATCAGGGCCATGATGTTGATCTACCTCACTCCTCTCTAGATCAACTGAGTCCTAGGGAACCTCTGATATCTAGCCCACATTAGCTAGACCAAACTGAGGTGAGTCCAACTGGAGTGGAGGTGACTCATGTAGATTTAACTACCACTATTGAGAGTGTATCAAAAGCCTCTCAGGACAGTGGTAATACCAATTAGACTATATCTATAGCAACCTTGCCCATTGATGCCTCTGAAAGAGACATCAATATGCAAGGGTATCCAGGGCACCAAGAAACCACAACTGGTGATGAGGAAGAACATACTAGGTATGTTATCCTATCTCCCGATGATTCTTCAAAAGAAGATGAGGGTAGTCTGAAACTCATCATCAAAGACCTAATTTCCAAAGTCACCCATCTTAAATCAAAGGTTGAGACTTTAGAAAATCGGTCTGCCACTCAGCAACTTGAGATTGAAAATCTCAAGGCTCAACTAGCTGAGATACAGATTGAGAAGTCTGTTAGGCATGTCCATACTCAAGTTTCTTTGAGTTCTTCCACTAGCTCATCTACTTCTCAAGATGATGTTACCAAAAAGGGGGAGAATTTACAGAAACAAAGACATGATGAGGAGATATCTGCTCATACTCATAAGGAGATATCAACTCAAATGGAACCCCATACTGCCATTTCTTCTTTCTACCCCAAACAGCAACAACTTGTAGCCATCTTTCCTCAACCACCTTCTATTTTAGTTCATGTGGACCCACGGATGCTTATTGACCTTAGTAGATTCTTAACCCAGTTTCTGATAAGCTCTTCACTTGAACAACCCTCACGTGATCTTGCTATTACCTACTTTAGGGCTGAAGAGCTTCAAGGGTTGACTGCATCATCTACCTCTAAGGAGGAAGTTAGTCAACCTAAGGTCTTTGTTGAACCCAAGATTGACTTCGAAGGGGATACACAGACTGATGGCCAAGCAACTGACTCAAGAGGGATAGATAGTGCAGTTCCTATTACTCCAAGGATGTGAGAACAACTTCCGAAGTGGAAGCTCAAGCTTCGAAAGAACTTCTGTTCACTTTCGACGCTCTGTAAATTACTTTCGAAGTTGAAGTCCAAGCTGCGGAAGGAAACGTAGAGTTGTCCACTGTGTCTGATGAACTACTGGTTACAATAGCTATTCTTAATCTAGCTTCTAAAGTCAACAGTGAGGACTTTCTTACAACCGCTCTCAGTCCAGCACCACAAGCTCAATCTCCACCACCCCACCCTGAATCCTTAAAACCAGCTCTCCAAAGGTTGAATCTTCCTATGATCCTAAAGGGAAGAGAAAGCTCACTACTGAAGAACTTCTAGAGGAGGAAAGGTTGGAAAAGCTAAGAAAGAATGGAAGAGTTGATACTGAGAAGTTGCTTGCAGCAAGCACCAAAGCAGCAACAACATCTCATGAAAGTATCAACAATCAGAAGAGGGTGGAGATCATTGACGGGCTCATCAGCCTAGGAGTAGAAGATGAACAAATGCTTTTTTTCCTACTTGATGAGCTTATGAAGCTTGAGAAGGAAACCTTGTTGCAAAAAGAAAAGAAAAGAGGCAAGAAGGTTAGCCAAAGAGGAGGAGAAAAGGAAAAGGGAGGAGGAAGCAAAGGTCGAGGATAGAAAGGAAAAGACAACCTTTCTCTGCAAGAGAGGCTATACAAAGGAGGAGTTGGCTCCTTATGATCATGCTATGATCGTGTATCTTTTCTACAAAGAAACTGAGGAGATCAACAAAGAAAGAAAGAAGGTTGCAAGGGAAAGGCTAAAGGGGAAGAAGAAGAAAGAAGAAGAAGCTATACTTGCTTCTGCTAAGAAGGAGGGAGATAAGGAATGGATGAAAGCCTACCTTAAAGCCCATGGCTTCACTAGCAGGCAAGTAGGGCCCATGTTAGAAAAGACCCTACAGCAACATGTCAGTGACATAAAGGATGACATTCTCTTAGGAAGAAGGCAGGATATGCCTTGGAAACAAAGCACTCAGAAGATAGAACCAAAACCCAAACCACAGCCAACAAAGCCACTTCTATTAGATCATATGAGGCTGGTGCAACCAAAACAACACTTAGAACAATTTTGTGTACAAGTTGAAGAAGTCTTCCGAAGATAAAACTACTCTTCCACAGCTATGTCAAAGATCTTCCGAAGCATTATGGCTGAAGAGCTTCCAGAGGAAAACTAAGTCTTCTGAGACTAAGTAGTTTTCCTTCCGAAGTATATGAAGAACTTCCAAAGGATAGAACAAAGTCTTCCAAAGACCAAGCAGTTCTCCTTCCAAAGCATTCATACTTAGAAGATCTAAGACAAAGTCTTCTGAAGAATAAAGTCATAAAGACCTGTAGAAGACTTGGAAGAAGTTGTTTCTTCCGAAGTATAAATGCCTCGGAAGAACTTATTCTTCCGAAGCCATTTAGCTTCGGAAGAATCAACTATGAACCAGTGGACATAAGTATGGTCTGTCTGACAGACTCTGATACACTGCATGGTGCTTTTCCTAACCCATGTAGGTGACCATACTTTAATCCACTGTTCACCTTTTCAACTTAGTACAGATGCCATCTTCAGTTGGTGACGAAAGGTAAGTCATGGACCTGTCATGACTACCTTATCTAGGACATTATATTATCTTAGATACTTTACTTCTAGCAATGTAGTATTTGTCTAGTTGTAGGTTCCAGCTGGTTTTCCAAGTATAATCGGCTGTAGATAGTAGTATATATAGTTTTCATTGTAACTTAAGCAAAATGAGCTTAGAAAGAGTCTTGTAATACTGAGTTGAGAAATAATATATTCAAGTATCTTGAAAACCATTCTCTTGTTCATTAACTTCGTATATTATTATCAATTTTAGTTTGAGATTCTGTGTTTCATCGATTAAGTGAGACTTAGTGAGTTTTGTGTTGAGAGTCAAAATCGATCCTGTAATTGGTATCAGAGCATCCAGGCTCTTGATTATGAGATCTAACCATCCCAGATAACCCTTGCTTCTTCACACTCACTCACTTCACTTTAATGGCTCTTAACCAGAAATTTCTGAGTTTGAAATGGGAACCATGACCAAGTCTCCTATCATCACTCTTGATGATTTTGGAACTTGGTGCAAGCGTATTGAAGGGTTCATCAAAAATCAAGATAGCCGCATGTGGATATCTGTCACTCATGGTCCTTACCTTCCTAAGGTAGAATCCCCAGCTGGTAATGGTGCCATGATAGAGAAGGCCGTTGAAGACTACTCTGATAAAGACTTCAAGAAAATAGACATTGACTACAAACCAATGATTGTTTTGCTTACAGCCATACCAAACTCCATAATGGTTGGCTTTTAGCAATACGAGTCAGCCAAAGAACTCTTTGATGCTTTGAAGCTGATGTACTCTGGTTCCGCTGAATAAGGAGTCCAAGAAGGATGTACTGAAGTAGAAGTTTGAAAACTTCACATATATCGTTGGTGAGACCTTGAGCCAACAATACTTTAGATACATGAACTTGATCACCTCTCTTCAGTCTATGGGAGTAGATCTTGGGAAGAGAGACATTGTAAGGAAAATCATGAGTGCACTTCCTCATGCATAGAATTTCTATTGTGTTACTATCAAGAGAACTGAGAATCTTAATACTCTCACCATGACTGAACTGTATGGAATCCTTGATGGATACTGTATAGAGATAGAGACTCAAAACAGCCACCAGATAAATAGATCCTCAAATCCTGTTATCAGCAATGCTCTACATGTTGCTGAAGGATCAAGAGCTCCCCAAGCTCAGTTGTACCTGAACTATCCCCAACAGCCATCATCTTCCTCTGGGCCATACATCACTTTCCCTAAGACACCCAAGTCTCAACAGGCTCAACAAACTCCTTTTTAGGATAGTTGTGCCTTTGTCTTAGGAAGTGAACACTTTGGAGATTTTCAATTCTGCTTTGATGATCTAGAGTGCTTTAACCCAGATGACATTGAGTACATGGACATTGTCTAACAGATGGCTCTCCACACCTACATAGCAAAGAAGTTCTTCAAAAGAACCGGAAGGCGGTTCCCTCATAATCCAACCAACAGTAATTTGATAAAAGCAAAGACAAATGTTACAACTGTAACCAGCTTGGTCACTTTGCTAGGGAATACAAAGCTCCAAGATCCAATCCTGGAGCAACTCAAGCCTCCCAACATCCTACCACCTCAAGGGCTATGCCAAAACCTACTGAGCAGCAAAATGCGGTTGTTACTTAAGAGGTTGACTGGAGCTTTATGGTGCAAGATGTCACTCCTGCTCAAGCTCTCATGGCTGGAACTGAAGACAGCAAGGTATATGAAAACCTCTGTACTCTAGCTTGTATTGCTAAGGTTAAACTTTATCAAGACTACAACATGGAAATTAAATCCAATATTGAGTCCTTAAACATCCTAAAATCTAATTTCAAGAGAGCAGATCCTGACTATTATCTCAAAACTAAAGAGTTAGAGAAAACTGTTTCCTTTTTAAAACATGAACACACAAACTACAAGGCTCAAATAAAGGATTTGATTTCTAAGTTGACTAAGGCTCAAGCCCAGCTAGTAATAGCTGAGGCTAAAGCAAAGAAGTATGCTATTGAAGAGCATAACTTCAACACCATCATTGCATCATCCTCCCACTCAAAGGTGTGTTATCAAAAAAAAGTGGGTTGGGAACCAATGAAATTGCTCCACCACATTCTTATATGTCTGTTAGATAGCCAAGATGTGGTACTCATGAGCAAGAGGTTCCAACTGCTAACCCACTACCTAATGAGCAAAAGAGTGATGCAACTATGGTGACCTCCATAGGGAAGGATAAGGTAGAAAACCTCATTCCCACCGCTGAAGTCCTACCCTTAACCACCAAAGATAGAAAGAACAAAATCAAGGCAGCAAAGAAAACTACCAAGAAGGTGACTGAGTCTAGGATAAAGATAGATCCCAAGCAAAAGGGTGTATTCATTTCAGCCGGATTCCAAGTGGTTGGAGACTCTGACTCAGGAAAGGAATATAGTACCAGCATTCCTGTCCAACTGAAGGATCAGAAGTTAAAGGGGAAAGTTGTTGAAGAAAAGGAGTGCAAGAACCAACAACCATCACGCTCCATCAAGAGTAACATTGAGTGCATAATCTGTGGTCTGCATAACCACATGGCTAAATATTGTTACTACAATCCTACAAGCACACATTATGCAACAAATGTTAAAAGGGAAGGAGTCAAGGAAGGTTTCACATTTGGACCTTATCACATGGTCCAAGTGACAAGGAAAGGAAAGCTTGTTTTCGAAGCTAAGTTGCCTTCAAAAGAAGATCATTCTTCCAAAAGAAAATAGCTTCGGAAGACAAGCCAAAGAATAAACAAAAGAACAAAAGGAATCCTTTGAAATCTTCCAGAAAGAAAGTAGCCTCTGAGGAAGGTGATGTTGCTCAATCCTCTTCAGGATCATCTACACTAGTCAACCATAGGATGGTATGGAAGAACAGAACAGATGTTGTAGCCAATACCTCTTCTTCACAAACACAAATTGAACCCACTTGCTTATACTTTGGTTCAATTAAATCATCTACATTGCAAGAACCCAAGACCAACAAAGCTTGGGTTTCCAATAGTAACTAATCATCTCACTTTATGTGCAGGGACATCCACATGACAAGAATGGAAATATATGGATTGTGGATAGCAGATGCTCCAGGCACATGACAGGAAACAGATCTCTTCTTTGATAATTTGAACATTTTGATGGAGGTCCTGTTTAGTTTGGAGGTGAAGCCGGAGGATACATTTCTAGTAGAGGTAGTGTATCCAATGGTAAGTTAAAAGTTGACAAAGTAAACTTTGTCAAACAGCTTCAACACAATCTGTTAAGTGTTTCTTAATTTTGTGATCAAAAGCACCAAATGCTTTTCACAGAACATGAGTGCATTATCCTCAAACCTGGGATGACAATTCCTCAGCAATTGGTGCTTCTTAGATCTTCCAGGAGAGGGGATATGTACAAGCTGGATATGAACAATGCTTCCCCACTGGGTGAAGTATCGTGCTTTCTTTCCAAAGCCAATGGTAATGAGTCAACTCTTTGGCATAAAAGAATGTGCCATGTTAATTTTAAAAGCATGAACAAGTTGGTTAAAAATAATTTGGTACATGGTGTGCTTAAAAAGGAGTTTTTCTGTAAAGACAACTGTGTTGCTTGCCTGAAAGGAAAACAACACAAGGTCACTCACAAATCCAAAGAGGTTAAATCTATCACCACTCCATTACACTTATTGTACATGGTTCTTTTTAGTCCTACAAGTATAATGAGCATTGAAAGGAAATCATACAGCCTTGTGATTGTTGATGATTTTACAATATTCACTTGGGTATTCTTTTTAAGAACTAAAGATGAAATGCCTGAAACTTTAAAATCTTTTATTCTTAAAATTGAAAATCAAAAGGATCACAAGGTAAAATCATTAGAAGTGATCAAGGGATTGAGTTCAAGAATCAAGTTCTTGACTCATTCTATAACTCAAAAGGGATTACCAGACAATATAGTGCTCCTAGAACTCCTCAACAGAATGGTGTTGCTGAGAGGAGGAACAGGAAACTTATTGAGGCTGCAAGAACAATGTTCTCTAACTTTTTGGGCAGAAGCAGTCAGCACTGCATGCTATGTGCAAAACAAAGTTCTCATTGTTAAGCCTCATAGGAAGACGCCTTATGAGCTATGGAACAAGAGGCCACCGTTCATTGGCTTTCTTAGGTCCTTTGGCAGCAGGTGTACCATACTTAACACAAAGGACAATTTAGCAAAATTTGTTGAAAAGTCGGATGATGCTATCTTTGTTGGATATTCCTCCACCTCTATTGCTTATAGAGTGTATAATATCAAAACTCAATAGTTTGAGGAATCATCCAACATTGTTGTTAATGAGCACACTCCTTGTGTTAGAGGGAATAGACCGGAATATATTTTTGATTTAGAATTGTTTCCAAACTATTCTAAACCATCTTGTGAGAATGTTTTAGCTGGAACAGGAACTCAAAGTGACCCATATGAAGATCAACTGTTTGAGTTACCCAGACCTATTTCCAGTTCTTCAAGAAGAAATGAAGAACAAACTCCTACTGCTGAAAGTCCATTAGTATCTCACGAAAAAAAGGAGCTTCAACAAATTGTCAGCTCACAGAGCCTCATAACCCAGAGGTTGACAATTCAAGCACTCAACACCAAGCTAATGAAGACAGTGACATGGAGGAACAGGCAACTATTGATGCTGGTTCATAACATACTGCCATTGATGATGTCACTCATTCAATCAATTAGTCCTCATTGAATGAATGTGAGACATTAGCTGGAGAAGGTGCTCAAAGTTCTGAGCAAAACTTCTCAAACCTAGACCTATCTATGCAATTAGATGTAATTCCTAGGCTTAGGATACACAACACTCATCCAGCTGAAAACATCATTGGGAATGTATCAGAAGGTGTGAGAACAAGAAATCCGACCCACAATGGGAATGTATGCTTGTACTCATGCTTTCTCTCTCAATTGGAACCAAAAAAGGTGGAAGAAGCCCTTAAGGACAATAATTGGATTGAAGCTATGAAAGAGGAATTGCTTCAATTCAAGAGGCAAAAGGTATGGAACCTATGTCCTTTGCCACCTGGCCAAGTCCCTATTGGAACTAAGTGGGTGTTCAGAAGCAAAAAAGATGATAAAGGTTTGATCATCAAGAATAACGCAAGCTTTGTTGTTCAAGAATACACACATGAAGAAGGCATAGATTACACTGATGTCTTTGCACCTGTTGCAAGACTTAAAGCTGTGCGAATCTTCCTTTCTTTTGCAGCATCCAAGAACTTCACAGTCTATCAACTTGATGTCAAATGTGCATTTTTATATAGGAATATAGATAGAGAAGTCTATGTGTGTCAGCCACCTAGATTTGAAGACCCACAGCATCCCAACTATGTGTGCAAACTGGATAAAGCTCTTTATGGGCCGCACAAGCACCTAGGCTGTGGTATGAGACTCTGTCTCAGTTTCTCCTCAAAAACAGCTACACCAGAGGCACCATAGACAAGACATTGTTCATAAAGAAATCTAGGAAGGACATGCTGCTTGTTCAAGTCTATGTCGATGACATCATATTTGGTTCCTCAAATGACCAAATGTGCAAAGACTTTGAAAGCATCATGAGAAAGAAATTTGAGATGAGCTCCATGGGAAAGATGGATTTCTTTCTTGGAATTCAAGTGAAGCAGATGGATGAAGGGTTCTTTATCAACTAGTCTAAGTATGTCAAGGACATCTTAGAAAGATTTAAGATGAAAGATTGTAAGACAGCCAAGACACCTATACCCAGAAATCACAATCTACGTCCTGATTTCGAGGGGGAGGATACTGATCAGCATCTGTACAGGGCAATTATTGGATCTCTGATGTATCTCACAGCTAGTAGACCTCATATCATGTTTGCAACTTGCATCTATGCAAGATATCAGGCTGCTCCCAAGGTGTCTCACCTAATTGCCGTCAAAAGGATTCTTAGATACCTTAAAGGAGCTCCCAAACTGGGTCTTTGGTATCCTAAGAATAAAGATTTCAATCTCTATGGGTACTCTGACAGTGATTATGGTGGCTGCAACATTAATAAGAAATCCACATTAGGAGGATGTCAATTTCTTGGTGGAAGGATTATTTCCTAGCAATGCAAGAAGCAATCATGTGTCTCTACATCAACTGCTGAAGCTGAATACATTACTACTGCGAGCTACTATGCTCAACTGCTATGGATTCAAAATCAGATGTTAGACTATAAATTCAACTTTAGGAATACTCCTATCCACAAAGACAACTCAAGTGCTATTTCCATTACAGAAAATCCAGTCAAGGACTCCAAGACAAAGCACATTGACATTAGGTATCATTTCATTTGAGATATTCATGAGAAACACTTGATTAAACTAGTAAAAGTTAATTCAAATGAACAATATGCTGACTTGTTCACCAAAGCCTTTGATGAACAAAGATTCAAATACTAAATCATAGCTATTGGGATGATTAACATTGACTAGTTTATTTCTTTTGAAAAACTTTTTAAAATGTGTCTTGTTTATGTTGTCTAATTACAATCTAAGCCCTGTTACTAAAGTTTTTCTTCGAAGTGGAAATTCTTCAGAAAAGAAATTTGCCCTCGAAAGAGATCTTTATATCTTCTGAAGGAAATTCTCTCGAAAGCAACTTTCCCTACGTAAGAAAACTTTAACTATGTGACGGAAACCATTGGGCTCCACTGTGTAAAGATTAACATCTTTTCGGAATATTTAAATTATGTACCTTGCCGCCATACTCAAGTACACACCCAAACTGTCTTTTCACCATATCGGTATGGTCTTTTACCCCCTATTTAAAACATCCGACTCTCTTTCTTTACCTTTTTTTTTTTACCACCACTGAAACCTAATACTCCTATTATCGTCTTCACTCTCTCTTAAATTCCTTCAATCAAACAATACTTTCTTACAATGGCTCTCAATCCTTAACACAACCAAGTCGCCATCCTTGATTCCTCTAAGGATGCTGACTTTACCCCCATCATCGATTTTCTGTTCCACTCCACATACTTTACTGCCCTCACTGTAAACCCCACCATATACTCTTATCACATGACCGAATTTTGGGCAAACGGTCGTTGTGAAACTCTGAATAATGAAAGGGTCACCAGGTCGAGAATCAGTGGACAAGAGATCATCATTTCTAAATCTACCATCAGGGAGCATTTGGAGGTTCATGACGAAGACGCCCCTACTGAATTCCCTAAATCTGAGCTAGCAAACACATACACTTAGATGGGATATGGTGGTGATGTGCACAAGTCCACTGTTTACAAGTTTAATTTCTCTTACAACTGGAAATTCTTGTTGCACATCGTTCTACTCTGCCTATCCAACAAATCAGGGGGTTGGGATCAAATCCCATATGATCTGGGTTGCCTAGTCCATGGAATGGTAAAAGGCCTTCGTTTCAACTATTCTAGGTTTATGCTAAACAATCTGTGAGGAAATCTTACCCGGGATTCATTTTTCATGTATCCCTAGTTTATTCAGCAAATCATAAACTGTGAGTAGGACTAGAACAGACTACAACATGTAGACACTCTAATGGTCTTCACATATGAGGCCGGGCATCTTCAAGACCTTGAAGAAGGTGTCCACCAATTTCACGGGGAGATTCACTGATCTTCTCCTAGTTATGCTTGAGCCAACGGCTCCTTGTGACATCCCTGCAAGCCCAGCAGGTGATGAACCCACACCAGACCTCCCCACTCAAATGCCAACTACTTCTTCCCACCCAATGAAGGTTACATACACCAGACGCCCCAAGCAAACCCCTGATCAATCTACTCTGATTGATCAGGTCCCCTCTGTTGACACTAAAAAGGCTTAAGTGGAACTCAGGGCTCCCACTCAGCCAGAGGTCCCACCATCCTCCACCATCGACCTCAATATCAGTGTTGAGTCTCCTCAGTCTTAACCTGATGAGCCTAAAACCCAAATCGTTAGCCCTCAGGGTGAGTCCCAACACTCCCCTGAGCAAACAAAAAGGGATAGCCACATCATTGGCACATCTACTATTGCAGAAGAGCCATTAGGTGCTGACCAAGGTCCCGGGTCATTAGAATTAACCTCTCTATCCTTCACTGACCTTTTAATCTAACCTGATGAGGATATCATGTTCCAACAGGGCCATGATGTTGATCTACAATACCTCTCTCAAGATCAACTGAGCCCTAGGGAACCTCTGATGTCTAGCCAACATCAGTTAAGCTAAATTGAGGTGAGTCCAACTGGTGTGGAGGTGACTCATGTAGACTCAGTTGCCACTACTGAGAGTGTCTCACTGGCCTCTCAGAAAAGTGGTGACATCAGTGAGACTGAGTCCATGGCAACCTTGCAAATTGATGTTTCTGAAAAGGACATCAGTAGGGAAGGGTATCCAGGGCGCCAAGAAATCATTACTGGTGATGATGATGAACATGCTAGGCATGTTATCTCATCTCCCTATGATTCTTCAAAAGAAGATGAGGGTATTCTGCAACTCATTATCAAAGACCTAATTTCTAAAGTCTCAAACCTTGAATCAAAGGTTAAGACTTTAAAGGACAGGTCTGCCACTCAGCAACTTGAGATTGAACATCTCAAGGCTAAACTAGCTAAGACACAGATTGAGAAGTCTGTCAGGCACGTACCTATCCAGGTTTCTTTAAGTTCTTCCTCCAGCTCATCTACTTCTCAAGATGATGCTACCAAAAAGGGGGAGAATGTACAGAAACAACATCATGTGGAACCCACTTATACCATAACAACAACTTCTCCTGATGCTTATCTATCTTTTACCCCCAACAACATCACCCTACAACAGTCTTCCCTCAACCAGCTCCCATTACCTTTCAAGTGGACCAAAGGATGCTCATAGATCTCAATAGGTTTCTAACAAAATTTTTGTTGAGCTCCTCCATTGAACAGCCCTCCCCTAATCTAGCTGTCGCCTACTTTGGAGCTGAAGAGCTTCAAAGGTTGAATGAACTACCTACCTCTAAAGAGGAAGTTGGTCAACCTAAGTTCTCTACTGAACCCAAGATTAACTTCGAAGGGAATGTACAGACTGATGGCCCAACAACTAATTTGGATGGGACGTGTGATGCAGTTCCAGTTACTTTCAAGGTAGAAATCCAAGCTACCAAAGGAATAATTAGACTGTCTTCATTGTCCAGTGATTTGTTCATCACAGAGGCAATCCTTCAACTAGCCTCTGAGATTAACAGTGAGGACTTCCTTACAACCCCTTTCTTACAAGAACCACTACATTAAACACCCTCACTCCAACCTGAATCTTCTAAACCTGAGTTTCCAAAGACTGAATCTTCCTTTGATCCTAAGGGGAAGAGAAAGCTTACTGCTGAGGAGCAACTAGAGGAGGGAAGATTGGAGAAGCTAAAGATGAAGGGCAGACTTGATACTGGAAAGTTGTTGGCTGCAAGTAGCAAAGCAGCAGCAGCCGCCCAAGAAAGTCTCAACAATCAAAGGAGGGTGGAAATCATTGATAGTCTCATCAGCCTGGGAGTAGCCAACGAAGAAACTCTTCTACTCCCAACTGATGAGCTTGTGAAAATAGAAAATGCAACCCTGCTGCAAAAAGAAAAGGAAGAAGCAGCAAGGTGGGCCAAAGAGGAGGAAAGAAGGAAGAAGAAGGAAGAGGCTATAGAAAGGGAGAGGATGGAGATAATAGCCTTTCTCTGTACCAGAGGCTATTCTCAAGAGGAGCTGGTACCTCATAAAACCGACATGTTCTTATTTCTTTTTCACAAAGAGCAAGATCAAATCAACAAGGAGAGGAAGAAGGGTGCCAGGGAGAAGCTTAAAGAGAAAAGAAAGAAAGAGGTAGAGGGAGAACTTGCGGCTGCCAAAAAGGAGAGAGACAAGGATTGGATGAAATCCTATCTTTGAGCTCATGGCTTCTCTGGCAGGCAAGTGGGTCCCATGTCAATCAAGACCCTACAGCGACATGTCGCGACATCAAGGCTGACATTCGCTTAGGAAAAAGGCAGGAGGTTGCTTAAACGCCTAGTGTTCAGAGGATGGCACCCAAACCAATACCTAAACCACTTCCCAAAACACAACCTACACCTTCTCCCTTCCCCATCAAAACAGAACCTTTCACCCCTGAACC
Source organism: Flaveria sonorensis (assembly GCA_025506505.1). Taxonomy (NCBI): domain Eukaryota; kingdom Viridiplantae; phylum Streptophyta; class Magnoliopsida; order Asterales; family Asteraceae; genus Flaveria; species Flaveria sonorensis. Next base: position 33,335,527 of record CM046430.1, on the reverse strand, counting down.
TTCACCGTCAACCTTACCTACACCCTCACCCACTGCTTCCCACCAACCACCACCACCACCACCACCCATCCTACGACCCAAAACACAACCAAGAACCCACTCAAAAACCAAACCATCCTCTGATCCATCAAAACCCCTAACCTTGGAAGAATTCAAGGAGATAAAGAAGAAGCTCACAAATTGCACAACACTGAGTGACATCTCTTGTGAGGAAGAGTCCATCCACCTGACTTTCATTGATGGCTCTTCCAATTCCCTCACAAGAGATGCATTCCTTGATCTTCCTAGAAGAACACTGGACCAAGCTCTTCAACTTCTTGCAAAAAGTTTAGATACTCTTAATGAAGTCTAGAAGAAGTTAAAAAGGATGCTGGTGACTTTGTAGGACACTAGGAAAGGGGACAAACTACCAACAAAACCCCTTAATCCTAGAAAGCAAATTGTCAAGTGGAGGTTCGATGAAGATTCCCATAGCTTTGCTGTGGAAAGGGAGAATGATGAAGTTACCAGGGCTGACACTTCATCTCTGCTATATTCCAGCAGATTTGACATTGCTGAATTAGCAGAGAAGCCATTCTCCTATCCCTCCAACTCAAAGATAGCTGCTCACATCAGAAATCATTTAAGCAACCTTCATTTAGCCGAGCTCACAAAGAAGGCCAAGATTGAAAAAGAGTTGAAAAAGAGAGCACAGGATGAAGAAAAAGGTACAACAACAAAAGGGAAGACCTTTCTACAGATGGTTGAGGGCTCCACTTTAGATCCTATAGTTAGATAGGAATATGACTACCATTCCCATCAACTAAAGCCATTTAGCTTCGGAAGAATCAACTATGAATCGGTGGACATAAGTATGGTCTGTCTGACAGACTCTGATACATTACATGGTGCTTTTCCTAACCCATGTAGTTGACCATACTTTAATCCACTGTTCACCTTTTCAACTTAGTATACATGCCATCTTCAGTTGGTGACAAAAGGTAAGTCATGGACCTGTCATGACTACCTTATCTAGGATATTATTTTATCTTAGATACTTTACTTCTAGCAATGTAGTATTTGTCTAGTTGTAGATTCCAGCTGGTTTTCCAAGTATAACTGGCTGTAGATAGTAGCATATGTAGTTTCTCATTGTAACTTAAGCAGAATGAGCTTAGAAAGAGTCTTGTAATACTGAGTTGATAAGTAATATATACAAGTATCTTGAAAACCATTCTCTTGTTCATTAACTTCGTATATTATTATCAACTTTAGTTTGAGATTCTATGTTTCATCTATAAAATGAGACTTAGTGAGTTTTGTGTTGAGAGTCAAAACCGATCCTGTAACTTCCCACACCTTCACCCTTCCCTATCAAAACAGAACCAACCTCTGAACCCTCAACTCCCAAACCCACACCATCAGCCATTCCCATACCTTCATCCCCTATTTCTAAACAACCTCCACCTCCACCTATCCTTAAACCCAAAACACAACCCAGAACTTAATCTCAACTCAAACCATCTTCTGAACCTTCCAAGCCCCTGTCCTTAGAAGAATTTAAGGAGATCAAAAGGAAGCTTATCAACTGCACAACCTTGAGCAATATCTCTTATGAGGAAGAGTCAATTAAACTGAAATCAATTGATGGCTCTTCCTATTCCCACATAAGAGATGCATTCCTTGATCTGCCTAGAGGAACATTAGACCAAGCTCTCCAACTTCTAGCCGTCAACAATGATACTCTTGAAGAAAAGGAGAAGAAGTTAAGGAGAAGGTTGGTGACTCTGCTGGACACCAGAAAAGGGAATATGCTGCCAACCAGCCCCTTCGCTCCCAGAAGCTCAATTGTCTAGTGGAGGTTTTATGAATCTACTCAAAGCATCATAATTTAGAGGGAGAATGGTCAAGTAACCAAACTTGACGCATTCGCTCTACTACACTCAAGCAAATTTGATATTGCTGAGTTAGTAGAGAGACCATTCTGCAATCCCTCCAGCTCTCAGATTGCTACTCATATAAGAAATCATTTGAGTGGTATTCATGTCAACAAAATGAAACTGAAAGCACAGGCAGAAGTTTTAAGAGCAACCATCAAGAAAAGAACATTCCTGCAAATGGCTGAGGGACCAACTTCAAAACCTATAGTCAGATGGGAATACGACTATGGTTCTCATCAACTAACACTTTTTCGAGGGGCACAACATAGGAGACATGTCATCAAAAGTGACCCACTGAATCTACTATCCACAGATGACTTGTATAATATCCTCTCCACTGCATCAGTAAGGAACTCAAAGACAGACAAATATCTTCTTTCTCTGGTGCTGAAGACTTTGAGGAGAAGAAACAAGTGAAGTTTTGGTAGCATCAGCCTAGGGGGAGTACTAGTGGATATAATAAGGCTGGTGCAACCAAAACCACACTTAGATATGTTTTGATGTGCTAAACAAATGGTCTTCCGAAGGAACAAGCTGCTCTTCCAAAGCTAACTCAAAGATCTTTCGAAGCTCGAGTATGAAGAACTTCCGAAGGAAGAACTAAGTCTTCCAAGACTAAGTTCTTATTCTTGCAAAGTATACAACTTAGAAGATCCAAAAGACAAATTCTTCTGAAGAATAAAGTCCTAAAGACTTGCAGAGCTTCAGAAGAAGTTGATTCTTCCAAAGTATAAATGGCCTTGGAAGAATTTATTCTTCCGAAGCCATTTAGCTTCGGAAGAACTAACTATGAACTAGTGGACATAAGTATGGTCTGTCTGACAACCCGCTACTACTCTGATAGACTGCATGGCCTTTTCCCACGCCCATGTAGTTGACCTTACTTTAATCCACTGTTCAACCATTCTCAGTATAGTATAGTTGTCACTTTTAGTTGGTGACAAAAGGTAAGTCATGGACATGTCATGACTACCTAATCTATGATATTATTACTTTATCTTAAATACCTTACTTCTAAATATTTGTCTAGTTGTAAGTTTTAACTGGTTTTCCAAGTATAATCAGCTATAGATAGTAGTACATATAGTTTCTCCATGTCACTTTATAACTATGCTTGTAAGAGTCTTGCAATACTGAGTTGAGAAGTAATATGTACAAGTATCTTGAAAACAACTCTTGTGTTTTATGTTTTCTATTTGAACTTATTATATTTCTTGTGAACTTGGTTAAGATTCTACTTCATCAACCCGAGTGACATTAAGTGATGTGTGATTATCTTGTGTTGTGAGACAAACACTGATCCTGCACTTGTAATTACTTATATGTTTTGAAGGATGATTTTCTTCCAAAAGAAATTAAGTCTCACAAGCTTTATTCGTACTTTGAATAAAACTTCTAAAGTTTGATATTTCTGAAACAAAATTTGTCTAAGAAGTAAAAATACTCTAAGTATATTTCTTCTGATGCCACTCTTATCAGATTAAGGAATATCTTCCGAAACCAAATTGGCTTCTGTTGGACCAAAAGAACCAATGAGCCTGATCAGAAAAACCTTTAAGTCCCACGGACATTACAACAACTGAAGTAGTCTGCAACAGCTGAAGACATCAGCTGATAACAAGGTCTGAAGACAAAGTCTGAAGTGAAAGAGCTGAAGACAAAGTCTGAAGTGAAAGAGCTGAAGACAAAGTCTGAAGTGAAAGAGCTGAAGACAAAGTCTGAAGTGAAAGAGCTGAAGACAAAGTCTGAAGTGAAAGAGCTGAAGACAAAGTCTGAAGTGAAAGAGCTGAAGACAAAGTCTGAAGACAAAAGCTGAAGACAAAGACTGAAGACCAAGTTTCAGATGATTGTCACAACAGCTGAAGAAGACCTCTTCAGTAGTTGTGATGGTTTCCTTTCAGTAGTTGTAGTTTCCTTTCTGTACTTGTAGTTTCAGTAGTTTTATGTTTCTTCGTGTACTTCGAATAATCTGAGATGTTCTCAGTTGTGGTGAACATTCTCAGTAGTTTGCTTACTTTCAGTAGTTTGTAATAAGTCTGTTAGATGTCACTATCAAGTGACATCAGCAGACGTCACATTCCTATATATAAGGAATGCTGACCTAATTGTAATGTGTGCAGCTTAGGAAAACCTAGCAGCCGCCACACCGAAGCATGTGTGCATGAATGTTATTATCCCTTTGCAGAAAACCCTATATCTATATAACCGTGTACTGTTCCATTGAATATTTATTGTGTTCTTGCTATATTTGCTTAATTCTTGCTCTAATTCCGCTGTGATTCAACTCTAATTGATCAAACTTAGATCACTGATCCTAACAAATGGTATCAGAGCTGGTTAATCATTGATCGGTTTAACAATTGATCATTGAAACTGCTATTTTGATATCTATAGTTTGATCGAATTAGCATATGTGCAAGAACTGGTTATAAAGATTGATTTTCTGCTGCTTCTGGTTATTTAATTTGAGTTTCTTCTTGGTTCTTATTGAGTTTGTTGTGTTTTTGTGCAAAATCTTTTGAAACTTGATTGATTTGGTTTGAATCTGAGAATGACTACTCCATCTAATGATCCTCACAATACTGGCTCCTCAACCAAGCCTCCGATGCTGGTTAGGAGTGAGTATAACATATGGCAACGAAGAATGCTCCATCACCTGTCTGTTAACAGTTCAGGTTGTTGGACATCTGTGGTTCATGGTCCACACAAGCCTATGGTGAACAATCCGGAGACCAATCAAATGGTTCCGAAGAAGAAGGAGCAATACTCAGATGAAGATCGTAAACTGTTTGAGATTGATGCTAAAGCCCATGGAATTCTGGCCATGGCACTGCCGAATGAAATCTATTCTGGGCTTATGCATCATGAAACTGCTCATGACCTCTGGAATGCTTTGAAGGAACAATTCGGAGGAACTGATGAGGTCTTAGCAAACAACAGAGAAATCCTCGCCCAACAATATGAGACATTCTCTCATAGGAAGGGTGAGACACTGACTCAACAGTTTGAGCGTTTCTCCTGCTTGATCTCTGAACTGAAAATGGTCAAGCAAGAGTATACTAACAGCCAGATGAACAACAGATTCCTCAGATCACTGCCTGAGAGATGGGACACATACACCATTGTCCTACGCTCCAGTGCAAATCTGGATAGCCTATCTCTCACCCAACTCCATGGGAAACTGCTTACATTTGAAAGAGAGATAGAGCAGAAAAGGAAACTGGCATCATCAGGAAAGCTCTCTGATGACTTTGTACCAGGTAACACTGCCTTGGTCGGTCATGAGTCAGAATATGCTGGATCAGAAAGTCATTATGATGAGCATATAGATTTCTCTTCAAACAGTTCTGATCATGCATTTGTTGGTGTTGACAGTCATTCTGGGTGTAATAGTGATAATTTATGTTTTATCATGGATGATTTGCAAGGTATTGCTGATGATGATTTAGAAGAGATGGATATTTTGAGCCAAATGGCCCTGATCAATATCAGATCTCAAAAGTTCTACAAGAGAACTGGTAGGAAATTTCCAGGACTCTCTGGCAAAACCAAAGTTGGTTTTGACAAGAGTAAGTTGAGGTGTCACAAATGCCACAGGCTTGGGCACTTTGCAAGAGAGTGTAGATCAACTGGATCTAACTCCTCTGCACCCTTTGTGACCTTTCCAAGCAATAGTTCACAAAACAAAGGGCAACATCCTGCTAGTTCTGGTCATCACTCACAACCTCAATCTCCTGCATACTTTGTCCCTCAGGGTTCAATGCCTATCCTTATCCCTGCTATTATATGCCACAGCCAAATCCAGTTCATGTCCCTATAGCACAACAACCTCAAGCCCTACCTGAGCCTCAACCATCTCCATCACAATCTCAACCTCATCACAGCTTCTTCACACCAGGAGTTGTTGACTGGAGCAGCTTACCAGATGATCTTTCTGGTTTCAATGAGCAACTATCTGCTGGTGCTGGTCAACATGGTGGTGAACATCCTTTTGGGAATCTTGCTCTCATGGCCCTGGAGTCTACTGAGGGTTCCTGCTCAGATGCTTCATCTTCACAGGTAACCCAGATATCTTCTGAGGCTAAAGCCAAGTTATGTTCTGAATCATGCATAGCTGCCTTTGTCTCTATTAGAGAGGCAAATGTAGCTTTAATCAGTCAAAATCTTGAGCTTGAGAAAACTATTTCCAAAAGAAAAGATGAGTATGTGTCTGCACTTAATGACAAAGATGATGAGATTTACAAGCTTAAATGCCAACTTAATGATGAAAAGGCTAAGGTAGAGGTCATACTCGAGAACCACAGAAGTCTCAAAGAGACACTTGCAGCTACCCAAGTTGAGTGTGACCGATGGGTAACATCCTGCAAGGGATTTGAAATGCTTCTCAGCAAGCAAACAGCTTCAAATGTGAAGTTTGGAATAGGTTACAATCATACTGCACCACCTACTGATTTTACTTCAAAATCAATAGTAAAATCTGAAGGTGAAAGTAATTTCCAAACCACATCATCATGTGATTCATCCTCAAATGATAATACAAAATTAGAGGATGAAGTCAGTGTTAAGATCTCAGCAAATCAATTGCCTGATGGTTTAAATGCTGATAAACACATGAAGCTGAGAAATTCAGATGTTGTTCCTCAAAGTACTCCAAGTACTGAAGGGCAAGTCACAACATCTGAAAAGCATTTCAAATCTGATGAAATAAAAGGATTAACAACTGCTGAGGAATCTATCATACGGTCTTTCAGGACGGATAGAGAACAGCTGAAGAACAAGTCTTCAGTTGTTACCGATCCTTCAGTACTTAACACAAGTACTGAAAGGAGGAAAGTACTGAAGATCACACCTTCAGTAGTTTCCACTTCAGCAGTTGATCAATCCAAGATGAAGAATAAGCCATGTGAAATATGTGGTAAATTCAATCATCTATCTGATGAATGCTGGTACAAAAAGGGTTCCAAACTCAACAGAGATAAGCTCATTAAAGAAGAGATAAATAAAATGAAAAATGAGTTTGAAACCAAGTTTGTACCACAGTCATCTCAAACTGATAAACCCAAGGCCTCACCAAAATCCAAAAAGAAGGATGGGGTTTATCAGAAAACAGCTGATAGTGTTCCTCATGATAAACATCAGACGAAGTCTGTGAATTTCAAGAAGGAGGAAATGGTGGGTCACAGGAACTCATCAAAAACAAGTACTGATGTGTCAAATGAGCTGAAGGCTTTAGCAACAAATCAGACACAACTTGTTATGATGGTTCAGCATTTGTTGGGGAGAGTTAACCAACTAGATGCACCTGTGATCAAACCACTGAAAAGGAAATCCAAGCCCAAATCTAAGAATTCCATTTCAGCACCATCTCCACCTTCATCAGCTGTTAATCATGAGAAACAAGTTATGGTTAAATCTGTTGATGAAAACATACCCAAAACCAAAAAGGTTTGGGTCTCTAAAGCTAACTAGTTTCTTATGATAAATGCAGGGTTCTTCAGCATGCCAAAGAAGCATCTGGTATGTAGACAGTGGAGGATCTATGCATATGACTGGGAGCAGTTCTCTTCTTAATGACTACTCTCAAGGAAAGAAGGGATTTGTCTCATTTGGAAATGATGCTAAGGGTTACATCATCGGGAAAGGATTTGTGTCAAATGGAGAAATCAGATTTGATGATGTTAACCATGTGGAGAATCTCAAGTATAATCTACTGAGTGTCAGTCAGATGTGTGATAAAGGGCATGTTGCACTTTTCACAAGCCAGAACTGCCGGATTCTGTCTTCCAAAGTTCTGAGGCTGATTGACAAGGTATTGGATGAATATACTCTCCTGAAGGCCAACAGGATAGGAAGAGTATATGCCTTGGATTTGTCAAAGAAGATTGATTTAAAAGGTCATCCTTGCCTGTTCTCCAAGGCCTCTCCTCAGGAATCTAAACTGTGGCATAGAAGGCTGGGTCATGTTAATCTCAAAAACATGAATCAGCTGATCCACAATAGTTTAGTAAGAGGTCTACCAATAAAGGAGTTCCTCTGTGATGAAACCTGCACTGCTTGTTTAAAAGGAAAACAACACAAAGTCTCATTCCCTCCTATAGAAGAACCAAAGTCCACTGCCTGCTTGCAATTACTGCACATGGATCTCTTTGGTCCTGTGAGAGTAATGAGCATGGCAAAGAAGAAATACTGTCTGGTAATTGTGGATGATTACTCCAGATTTGTATGGACCTTCTTCTTGCATTCAAAGGATGAGGCTGCTCAGACAATTATTAACTTTGTGTTGTATGTTGAGAAGCAGTATTCCCTATCAGTCAAGTGTATAAGAAGTGATAATGGAACTGAATTTAGAAACCATACACTTGATGATTTCTACCTTTCAAAAGGAATCAAGAGGCAGTATAGCATCCCAAGGACTCCAGAACAAAATGGAGTAGTGGAGAGAAAGAACAGGACCCTAATTGAAGCTGCAAGGTCCATGTTGGCTGACTCTGGTTTGCCACTGACCTTTTGGGCTGAAGCTGTCAACACAGCATGCTATGTGCAAAATAGAGCTTTAGTGAATCAGAGGTTGATGAAGACTCCTTATGAAGTTCTACATCATTTGGCTCCTCTAATTTCATTCTTCAGAGCATTTGGGTGTCCTTGTTACATTCTCAACACAAAGGATCAACTCCAAAAGTTTGATTCTAAGGTGGATGCAGGGTATTTTGTTGGGTACTCATCCACTTGCAAGGCTTACAGAGTGTTCAACTGTAAGAACAAAGATGGTTGAAGAAACCTTGCATGTGAAGTTCAATGAATCTCCTAAGGACAAAATCCCACAAAACCCTGTGGAGTTGTTTGATCTGGACATACTGCAATATGTTCCTTATCAGCCTCCAGCTGTTGCAGATCATGTGAATTCATCACCTTCTGCAGCTAGTCATCCATCTGGTGGTACTGATGTTCATGATGATCCCAGTACTCACCTATTCAAGTTTAGTGATCAACTGCCTGAGTCTACTCAACTTGATGTTCCTGTAGCTTCAGTAGCACCATCCACAACAAATGCTGATGAGATTTCTGAATCCTCTACTTCATTTGACCTGCCATCTAACACTTGGTTTCAAGAATCTGGATCAACATCTGTTGCTGCTGAGCGTGCTACAAACACTTGCACAGATCTCATAGTGTATCAAGAGCTGAAGAATCACCCAACGTCTCAAATCATTGGTGATATCAATGCTGGTGTCTCAACTAGAAGTCAATTGTCCAACTTCTGCTTCTATGCTCTTTTCATCAGTCAGCAAGAGCCAAAGAACTATCATATTGCATTAAGAGACAATGGATGGGTTGATGCCATGCAGCTTGAGCTTCTTCAGTTCAAAAAGCAGCAAGTGTGGGAACTGGTTCCTCTACCCCCAGGTAAGTGTGCAATAGGCACTAAATGGGTGTTTAGGAATAAAACAGATGAAAATGGGCAAATTGTCAAGAACAAGGCCAGACTGGTTGTCCAGGGGTTTTCACAAGAAGAAGGTATTGATTATGATGAAACCTTTGCCCCTGTAGCCAGACTGGAGGCAATTAGATTGTTCTTAGCCTATGCTGCATTCCACAATCTTAAAGTTTTTCAAATGGATGTCAAAAGTGCGTTTTTATATGGTAAAATAAAAGAAGAGGTTTATGTGTGTCAACCACCAGGTTTTGAGGATAATAAACATCCTGATTGGGTGTATAAACTTGATAAGGCTCTTTATGGGTTGAAACAAGCTCCTAGAGCCTGGTATGAAACACTGTCAAATTTTCTTCTTCAGAATAATTTCACTAGAGGCTCCATAGATAAAACTTTGTTCATTAAGAAAGTGGGTCAGCATAAGCTCCTTGTTCAAATTTATGTTGATGATATTATTTTTGCTTCCTCTGATCCACAGTTGTGTGATGCATTTACAAAGTTGATGCAACAAAAATTCGAAATGAGTGCCATGGGAGAATTACAGTTCTTTCTAGGTTTGCAAATCAAACAAAAGGCTGATGGAACTTTCATTCATCAGTCAAAATACACAAAAAGTCTTTTGGCAAAGTTTGATTTACAACACTGTAAGCCCTGTTCTACTCCCATGTGCAGCACCACACAACTGGATGCAGATCAGAAAGGTAAAGCTGTTGATGAAACACTTTACAGATGTATGATTGGGTCCTTGATGTACTTAACAGCTTCTAGACCAGATATTATGTTTGCAACTTGTGTTTGTGCTAGATTTCAGGCTGCTCCTAAAGAGTCTCATTTGATTGCAGTCAAGAGGATCTTTAGATATCTGCAAGGTACTCAATCTCTAGGTCTTTGGTATTCCACTGGGCACTCTTGCAAATTAGTTGCTTTTTCTGATAGTGACTATGCAGGGTGTAAATTAACTAGAAAATCAACTTCTGGTGGATGTCAATTCCTAGGCAACTGTTTGGTTTCTTGGCAGAGTAAGAAACAAACATCTGTTGCTACATCCACTGCTGAAGCCGAGTACATTGCTGCTGCAAGTTGTACATCTCAGGTACTCTGGCTTCAGAATCAATTACTGGATTATGGCATTACAGAGACTAAGACTCCATTACTAATGGATAGTGCTTCAGCTCTTTGTATTGTCAAGAATCCAGTCCAGCACTCTAGGACCAAACATATTGAGATCAGACACCATTTTATTAGGGATTGTTTTGAAAAAGGTCTGATTGATCCAAAGTTTGTTCCTAGTGCTGATGAGCTTGCAGACATATTTACTAAGCCTTTGGACAGTTCAACTTTCCAAAACCTAGTGTTAAGGCTTGGTATGCTGCAGCTAGAATAAGTGACAACTACTGATGATCTCAGTCAACAAGTACTGATGAGCATTCGTATACTACTGTCACAAATAAGTACTGAAGTTCTTTTATCCTCAGTAGTTTTCATAACTACTGAAGACTAAATTACTTAAAAGTACTGAAGTACTCATCTGTTGAAAAGAACTGATGTGGTTACAACTACTGCTGTAGTTACAACTGCTGATGTCAGAATAACAGATAAGTACTGATGACCTATGAAACATCTGAAACTCAGACAAAGTCTGATGAAGTGTTGAGGTCAGAATGAAACAGCTGATGAGCTAAGAATTGACGACAACAGCTGATGAGAAAATTTTCTCTTCAGTTGTTTCTACACACTGCTCACTTCACAACTGAAGCCAAAACCATGTCTTCAGTAGTTTCACAACTACTGATGACTAACACCAAGTCTTCAGTTGTTACAACACCTGAAGCCAAAACCATGTCTTCAGTAGTTTCACAACTACTGATGACTAATACCAAGTCTTCAGTTGTTACAACTTCTGAAAGTTAAAACCAGGTCTTCAGTTGTTTTCAAACAACTGATGACAGCACCAACACTTTCAGTCGTTTTATATCAGCCTTTTCTTACCCTATAAATACCTAAACCTACTTTCAGACGTTTCATTAGCCGTTTTCCGTCCTTCACTCTCTCACAATGGCGACCATGAAACTCAAACCCAGACACAACTGTGTTGCCTACCTCTCGAAATCGGCCTTCTGGAACAAATTTGATAACGCCATCGATCTTATGGTAGATTCCCAGTACCGAACCGCGTTTCTTCTGAATCCTACCATATACCCCGATTCCCTAAGCCAGTTCTGGACCAACGTCTCCGTGCAAACTAGTGAGAATGATAGCCAAATCACTCTCCAGTCGTTGGTCAACCAGAAACAGGTGGTCATCACTCGGACATCATTCGACAAACCCTAGATCTACATGATGCCACCTGTGTCACAGAATACCCGAAAGGCACAACCGATATGTCTTTCATCAACAACGGGTATGAAGGAGACTTAAGTGCTACCACCATTCTGAAGAAGCACTTCCATGATGCTGAACGTCTTATATTCCACATGGTGAATGTCTGCCTTGCACCAAAAACCTCCTCATGGGATCAAATGTCTTCCCGATGGCAACAGGTATTATACTCTATCTTTGAACGACAAACTTTAAATTTTTCTGAGATAGTGTTTATGGAACTAAAGGATCTGGCCTTGAAACCTGTGGCAAACAGATGGATATTATATCCCAGGTTTCTCATGGCCATAATTTTAACACAGCTAAAATCAGACGGCCTTGTTGGCCTTGGAGTCCCTGCTCCGGCTGTATTGCCTGAAGTATACTCCAGGCACAACTCTGACCCTACAATGAAAGGGGCTGCCCGGCTGCTCAAACCCAAGCAGCGGGAACCCACAGCCTCCACTTCCAGATCCAAAGTCCCCACCAAACCCAAAACCAAAAAGCCCAAAAAGGCTACTCAGGGAGATGAGTCCCCTGAGGATGCCCCTGTAACACCAATACAGGAAACACTTACTGGTTCTAACCCCCCAGTAGTGTCCAAGACTCCACCAACCCTAGCCGCTCAGGCATCCTCTCAACAGGATCCTGATGCAACCATAATTGGGGATACCACAATGCTGGAACCTATCTCAATTGAGAAGGTTACCATTGAAGAGCACCAGTCACCCCGGGTGCAATCTGCTTCAACCTATCTCCAAATGCAACCGCCCCTCAAAGCCCAACATTTATTGTTGCACAAGTGTTGAGTCAGCTGCATTCCTCTCCTCCTCCCCAGACACCAATTACAATGGGGAGAACCTCAACAGCTGAGGAAGAGGACCAAAATGCTGCTGATAACCCACAGCACAGGGGTTATAATGTTCAATCTCCCCGTGTAGAGGAGGAGGTTAGAACATCTGGTGAGGCTGCCACTTCTACTGATTCAGCAAATGAACAGGATGAAGTTGGTAACATCTCTAAGACCTCACCAGAGGCAACTGCCGATGAAGGACTCAGTCCTGAGGCAGGAAGTCCCCAGAACCAAGAACAAGGGGCACATGCTACAACTGATCTACACTCAGGGCATGTACATCCTGATTCAATCAGGAGGTCAGGTGATTCAGCAAAGACTGATGATGACCTGGGCTTTTTCTTGATGTCTTAGCCCATAACACAATCCTTGAGGCTGAGGTGAGCAGACTCAAAGAACTGCTTGCCAAAATGTCTCAGGATCAAAGTCCATCTGCCCCAATAAACCCACAGATGGCACCTTCATCTGAAGGTTTCCCAAACACTCCGCCACTTCACTCAACTGAGCCACCAGCCACTGTTTTGGCACCACCTCTCAGGGACAGAACCCCTCTGAGCAGATGGTTGCTACATTTCAAAATCCTTACCTCTCATCACTCCCATCATCAATGAGATTGTGCATAAAGCCATTGATGAGAGGATCTCCTCGAATCTAAAAACACTTGTTGATGATGCTGTGCAAAAGAAGCTTTCTGCCATTCAAACCCCTGAACCCAATGCACCCAAAAAGGGGGAGTCTAAGGCAGTGAAAGAAAGAAAAGAGAAAGAGAGTGGAAGAGGAGAAACAACAAGAAAAAGAACAGGAAAAACAGCTGATCACATACAAGAGAAAGAAAAGTGCTGAAACTCAAAAGCCTGATGAAGAGAAATCATTGGAAGATCTGATTAAAGAAGCTGATGAAGCTCACAGCAGATCAATGGACAGAATAATAGATCAACTCTTCAGACAGGGCTTTGATACAGCCACATTAGACACTGAGATCAGAAGGCTGGAGATTAATGAGATACAAGAAAGATGGGCCAGTTATAGTGTGATGGAAAGGGAGAGGTTGGAGATAATGATCAGGTTTATTGCAAAATACTTGGGAAGATCATTAATTGAGATTAAATCATGGACCAGAGACAGTATTCTGGCAATAACCACCAGAATCTGTGCTTCTGAAGAATTCAACAAGGGGTTGATTATAGAAGCCTTAGATGAAGCAGGTGCTGGGAAGAGAACTGATATGGCCAAGCTTTCCAAAGCCAAACTCACCATAAAAATGCTAGATCAGCCTTCCCAAACTCCCTCTCAAAAACAACCAACCCCACAACTCTCCAAATCAACTCAACCCTCAAAACCAACTCCCTTACCCCAAAAACCACCTCAAACCACATCCAGTGATGCACCCAGAAGGAGGAGAAGGGTGTTGAGGATGGTAGAAGAAGAAGAAGAAGATGATGAAGAAGATAGTCTGCCAATCTCTGCTGTTCTAAAATTACCTGAGCCCAGAAGTCAACAAATGATCACACCAGACTTTCAGAGGCAAATGGTGAAAGTTAAGATTGAAGAAGAAGAACAGCAGAAACAGCACGATGAGCAACTTTTGAAGATGATTGACAAAGAGTTTCCTCAGTCATCATCTATACAAGCCATGAAGAAACACGCTCAAAGGCTGTATGCTCTCAGGTATACCTTTCAATATCAAAAGGAGAGAGTAAGGATTTGGCCAGACCCCAGGGTTAGTTCTAGAATTCATAAGAAATCCATACCAAGTAGATACAATGGCCAAGTGAGAAAGACCATAGATGCTGCTATTATGTTGGCCATTGTAGTCTCACCCTGGGAAATACTTGAAGACTTCAAGAGAGCCTACAAGTCAAAGATGACCCCTCAAACTCTAATGGAGAACAAAATGGTCAAGAAGGGGTTGTTATACAAGAGGCTTGAAGAGATCAAGAAAAATGAACTCCAGTTGTTATTAGAAGGGACTCACCCAGATGAATTTGCTTACAGAGAGATAACAACTGTTGAGTTGAAAAATGGAAAGACGATAAAGTACTTATCAGAGTACTATGGCCCAGAGTTCTTCTTCGAAGGAGAAGCAGAAGAACTCACTAAGGAGGAACAAGTTGTTCTCCTTGAGGCCTACGTCAGAGAGTCTTATAGACTCATCAATGGGAAGTAGGTTTCATGGTTGGGATAACGGCTCTGTGTCCAGTTCCCAAGACAGAGTTCCCTTCCATCCTTTGACATTCACATCTACTGAAACCTGTTCCCTGGCCTGTGCTTATCCGATATCTCTAAAGCTGATCAAGAGAGTATTTCTGCCAAGAATAAGTGGGACCTCAATAAGCTTAAAGGTTTTGGCTGCATTGGTTCAGGGGGAGTTTGTTGGACCAAAAGAACCAATGAGCCTGATCAGAAAAACCTTTAAGTCCCACGGACATTACAACAACTGAAGTAGTCTGCAACAGCTGAAGACATCAGCTGATAACAAGGTCTGAAGACAAAGTCTGAAGTGAAAGAGCTGAAGACAAAGTCTGAAGTGAAAGAGCTGAAGACAAAGTCTGAAGTGAAAGAGCTGAAGACAAAGTCTGAAGTGAAAGAGCTGAAGACAAAGTCTGAAGTGAAAGAGCTGAAGACAAGTCTGAAGAAAGAGCTGAAGACAAAGTCTGAAGACAAAGCTGAAGACAAAGACTGAAGACCAAGTTTCAGATGATTGTCACAACAGCTGAAGAAGACCTCTTCAGTAGTTGTGATGGTTTCCTTTCAGTAGTTGTAGTTTCTTTCTGTACTTGTAGTTTCAGTAGTTTTATGTTTCTTCGTGTACTTAGAATAATCTGAGATGTTCTCAGTTGTTGTGAACATTCTCAGTAGTTTGCTTACTTTCAGTAGTTTGTAATAATTCTGTTAGATGTCACTATCAAGTGACATCAGCAGACGTCACATTCCTATATATAAGGAATGCTGACCTAATTGTAATGGTGCAGCTTAGGAAACCTAGCAGCCGCCATACCGAAGCATGTGTGCATGAATGTTATTATCCCTTTGCAGAAAACCCTATTTCTATATAACCGTGTACTGTTCCATTGAATATTTATTGTGTTCTTGCTATATTTGCTTAATTCTTGCTCTAATTCCGCTGTGATTCAACTCTAATGATCAAACTTAGATCACTGATCCTAACACTTCGGAAGTTTTTTTCAAAAACTTCCGAAGGCAAATTACCTTCAGAAGATTTAGACTTCCAAGAAAAACTACATTTTGTGCACTTTTCAGAGGTGGACCGACATTAGATTTCAAAGTATAATCGTTTTGCATTTAACTTTGTCTCAAATCCTTACATATTATAATATATATATCTATAATATATATATATATAATATATAATATATAGAGTAATAGATATAATATATATATATATATATCATCTGATATATATATATATATATATTTATATATTATTATATTCATACAAATTTTCCCCTCTTTCACCTTCCTCTTCATCTACAAAAGTTCTAACCTTACTTCACCCACTCAACACTGAGTTTTGATCTAGCTTTCTTCACTTCAAAGCTTTCTAAAACGGCCAACACCTAACCCCCAAAACCAACCAATTTTTCCATGAAAACTTCATAGTCACATAATCAAGTTGCTCTGTTCATCTGAGAAAGATCTAGGTTTCTCAGATGTTGGCCACTACTTTCTCAATCAAACCTACCTCACCGCACTCATAATTAGACCCTCCCTATAATTAAGAACAACTCTGAGTTCTAGAGGACCTCCAGGTTGATCTTGGATAGTGAGAAAGGCACTGTTCTGCGATAGTGCGGGGAGGATAATTTTCATCACTCCATCCATAATCAACACTCATCTAAGGCTAGTATGAAATAAGACGAGTTGTCCTTCCTCAAATCTGCTGTAAATAACCCATTCCGGCAGATAGGCAATGAAGGGGACTACTCCGTCAGAACCTTCAAAAAGGGTAAGGTCTCCTCTCAATGGAAGTACCTCCTCCATGTTGTATTCCGCTCTTTATCTAACAAACATGGAGGTTGGGACCAGATTCCTGAGAAATTATCCTATATAGTCCATGGGATGGTTCAAGGGGTCAAGTTCAAGTACTCATAGTTTGTCTATACAAACCTTCTTCTTAGAGTACTACATCTTCCCAAGATATGTTCAACATATTTTTAACTGTGAATTGGGCTCACAGTTAAGAGGAATAGGTACTACTCTTAAATTGGGACAGATGTAACCCAACATCTTTAAAAGCATGAGAAAGATAATTGTTGGCTTTTCAGGGTTAGAAGCAGCCCTGGTCCTAAAAATGTTAGAGCTCATTGCTTAAGGTGACAACTTGGTTGCACCAATCAATGTTGAACCCACACCTTATACATCTGCTCCACCCACACAACCTAAAATAACCATCACCTACACTAGAAAATCCAAACGAACCCCTAGTAAGTCTATTCAGATTGAGCAGGTTCCCATGCAATCACCCATGCAGGAGGAAGTGGAACCAAGAGTTCCCACTTCCCCTGAGGAGCAGACCACTCCTTTTACTTCTTTGATCAGTCCGGAGGTTCCTCATGCTCAGCCTGATGAGCTTATTGCCCAAGCCTTAAGCCATCACGATAAGTCTCAAAACTCAAGTGATCAGCCTTTAGGGGAAGCTACCATCCCCATCCTTTAGACTTAAACCAACCCATCCCTGACCTCCAATTCTATGATGATGAGGATATGGGCTTTAGTGAGTACCAAGGAGAGATGAGTGCAGGAAGTCCATATGGAAGAGGCTCTCACTTTTGCAAGCGATTACATCATTAAGACCTCAACCATGGCAACCCGGCCCATTGACACTTCTTTTGAAGCTTTCATGGTGCAGAAGAAATCCAACAGCCAAGAACTCCAAGCTAGTGGTGAGGAAGAAGAATTTGGTCCTATTCTCTTAGCCCCCCTATGATTCTTGTGATGAAGATGAGGGGAGTCTACAACTAAAGGTGCAAAAACTGTCTGACATCTACACCTATTTGGTTTCAAAGGTAACTCACCTGGAAACTCAGGTGGTTACCTTACAAAGGCAGGTCATTGACCAGTAACTTGAGATCACCGATCTCAGGGCAAGTTTGCTGAGAGACCTATCCGGCAACTCAACCAGGTACACAATAACCTATGGATGTGGTGGACCTAACCTTTAGCTCCCTTATGGAAGAGGGTGATGCTACCAAAAAGGTGGAGAAAGTCCTACCTACAATCATAAAACCTAGGAGTTCTGCTTAGAGTATGGACATAGAGGACTCACCGCCCTCACATGTAGTTGTCGATACTCAACAACCTCCTTAGGCCCACATTGATGTGGAAGCCCTGATTCAAGCCTATTTGAGGAGGGTATACCAAAGGCTATGTCTACCCCATCCTATCCTGCTGAAAATCCAATAGTAGGATGGAGGTATGATGTTGATAGAAAAGCCTTGGTACTCTCTAGATCTTAGGGGCAATAAGAAGTCTTAAACTTTCAAAACCTGAGATACTATGAGAGCTTTTCTTTGGTTACCCTGCCACTTGCCAACCCAAGTCAATCCAGGAAAGCTGAAAGGTTGGCTAAGAGAATTCAAGACAGGGTGCTTGAAGAGTTCAAGAAGAGGTCCAAATTATATAGACAGAGGCTAGTAGGTAAGACTGTTGGTCAACTAGATATTAAGGCTGACCCTAAGACTAGCTTCGAAGGGGAAACCCTGGTTGAAGGCCTAGAAGTTGAATCAATGAACCTTTAGACAGGAAATACTCAGCACCAAGTACCCTTAGTCAGGCACCAACTGGTGAACGTGTCCACAACCTCACCTTGACCAGAGCTCAAGTTCTACACCAAGTGATGAAAGTCAAAGCTCTCTCCACCCTGAGTCATATAGGCCAATGACTGACAAAGGAAAGAGGAAGATGACCTCTAAGGAGATTGAGAAGGAGAAAAGGGAGAGGAAGAGGAAGGCAAGGGGAGAGAGTTCAAGTAAGACCCCTGGCTTTATGCAAGCTGCAATTAGGGTTGCCCACTGGCCAAACACTCAAGAGGATGAGTTGAGGGCAATGAGATTGAACTACTTAGGGTCTAGGAACTACAATATAGATGAAATCATCTCTCTTCCCTTGGAAGAACTTAATGAATGTGCTGACACTGAGGTGTCAAAAGAGAGGAAGGAAGTTGAGCCTATAGAATTGCTCCTCAAAATCAAAGAAGAAAGAAGAAGAAAAAGTCTATACAAAGCTCTTACCCTCTCTCCAGTTCAAGAAAGCCCTGAGGTAGAGGTTATGGCAACTGAACAAGAAACTCAGGCAGGTAATGAACAAGACAGGAAAAATATAATAACCTACCTGAGTGCCACAGGCCTCTATCAGGTAGCATACCTACTTCCCTTATCCTATGAGTACATAGTGTTGGTCCATTTGATCAATAATCAGTGCAAATGATTTAGAAAACACTATGAATCCCATTGAATAACAACAAACTCTTAATATAAGCAAACACAAGTTTCAAGAATTTCTTAATAATCTCCAAACTAGAACAATAAAGATGAAATAAGGCTGAAATATTATAAAAATAAGCTTCCAGCCAATACACAGCAATAACACAATCACAATAACAAGGTTTTTGTAATAGGGTTTTGTCCAAGGTCTTTTACAATGACTGAATCATACAATATATAAGCGGACCTAGTTTCGCTGACAGTTTCAGTGATCAGCAAAACTATCTAGACCAAAACCTAGTTTCACTCGGTGACAAAACATAGTTCGCCGGGTGACCTAGACCAGCTGACTACAAGCAAAACTTAGGTTCGCTCGTAGTTTCGCTGAGAACAGAAACTACAAAATACAAAAGAAGTAATCTAAAATTTGTCCTATTACATTAATAAATAAAAACATAAACAACAGTGGTGAGTCTAACCTATTCTTGATCATCAATACTCCCCCTAGGTTGGACCTCACCCATTGGATCGTCTGATTAATCTCCGGTTGTTTCTTCAACTTGTTGAACCTCTTCTGCAGCATTACCAGATGTTTCTTTTTCAGCTCCAGCAGAACTCTCTTCCTCTCCCCGTGCACTGGCATTTTCAAATTGCTTTGTCAAATCCTGCACTTTCATCCTTAGTTCGTCAACTTGAAGTACTTTCTCTGCTAGCTCCCTGACTCCAGCCCTTACCCCTCGAGCCTTGTTTGCAACCCTCATGACAGGCCTGCTTCATTCCTTGTTTCAACTTTGGCTCTCGCCTTGATATGGTTCTCGTACAACACCACCAGATCTTCATCACAAAAAGAGATTCCTTCCATAGGATCAAATAGTTTGATTTCCTCGCCATCCTTCACTCTAATCACGGCTTCTCCAGTATTATTTTCGTAGAATCATTTTTCAAACTTCTGCAGCCTTGGGGGTTATAGATTGGGTACCCTCACTCGGTGCATCGTCTTGGCTGGTTTCATCCTTAATACAATTTTCCCTTTTCCATTCATCCAATCCATGTCTTTCTTTGATCTCCTTCTCTTCGTCTTCATATATCCAAATTCCTCAAAGTTGTCCTTAAGTCCCTTTCAAATCTCATTTTCTAGCACAGTTGCCTTCTCACTTAGGCTTGAGTTTAATAAGGGAATCTCAGCTAACCTTCTCAAATCCCATCTTAGCAAGGTCTTATATGCCTTCCTTTTATGAGATATGAGATTCCCCCTCCTTTTCTCTTAATCATGAACATCTTCAATTCATTGTTGTATTTCCACTAATTATCTTCTTGTCAGATTCCTTCCTGGTCAGTTCTTCTATGTTTTGAAATAACGGGGTCAACTATTCTGGTTCTTTCTCCTTGATGAACCAATCTTCCTTGTCTAACTCTATAATATCTCCTTTTGTTGAACTCCTCTAAGCCACATATGTCACTTTTCGCTCGTCTATCTCATAGTATTCAGGCTCAGAATCATAAATTACTAATTGCTCTTCAGTCTCCTCTTCTTCATCTCTTAACTTGAACTCGTCACCTCTCTTTTCACCTCCAACTCCTTCATCTCGGATTACTTCATCGCCAGTCAGATCAACATTTATATCAAGCCCCGTATCTATAAATCCTGCCTCTACAACCTCACTCACATTCCCTACAACACTTCTAGCACCACTTCCTCTCTCATCTCTAGCTCCACTTACTCTAGCCTCAGCACCAACATTTCCTTTATCAACTCCAAATCCTCCAATATCACCAACTCCAGCACCAGAACAACCATCACCATTGCCACTAGCACCCGCTCTACCAACATCAACACCATTTGCATTAACTCTAGCTCCACTTGTGCCTTCTCCTACCCTAGTTGAACTCCTTACTTTCAGAAAGGAATACTTAGATGTGTCAGTAAGATCATTTAACTCAGCTTGAGTTAACTAATTGGGCAGGCCAGCATTAGCTTTCAGCTCATTCACTTCCTTGAGTAGTCTCTTGATTAAATCTTGTTGGTCTAACATAAATCTATTCATGCTCTCCAATTCCTTATCTTTCTCATTCTTTCTCAATTCTTGATTCACCAACTTCGTCTTGATCATCCCCAATTCATTTGCCAATGATGTATTCAGATTTCGAATGACATCTTGGTCTAGCTCCGATCTGGGATCCCTCCTTTCTTCAAACACTTGTTGCTTATGGTTAGTTCTCCTTTTAGTGACATTAGCTGGTTCTCCCTGATCTGCCTTCTTCTTTGTCCATTTCCCCCTCTAGACCCTCATTTCCTCTTCAACCTCATCAATTTCATCTTCTAGATTGTACTCTTTGTCTTTAGCATATATCTTTCTCTTCTTTATAGTCTTTGCCTACTTTTCTTGATTTCTTTCTAATTTTTATTTTCATTCTCAATAAGTCTTTTGATGTAATTCCACCTCTCAACAGGGTACATGTTTTCCCAAAGATATGTTATCTTCCCACTTAAGTCATGTCTTACAGCCGAGCAGTCTGTAAATATTTTGGTATTTATTTGCACCAGTTTCTTAATTTCTCCATGTCTAGGCAGATCAGGCTTCAAATCATTTAACAACATCTGCATAAATCTTGGATACAGCAACCACTTATCCTTCTTCAAAGCCATTATATTTTCAGTCACGCAATCAAACATCAACTTGGCAATGTTGGCCTTCTGTCCTCTGCAATACACAATCATAGCCCTGGCCCATTGCAAATTTAGACCATTAGACCCTCCTTTCCTATGGTCCAGGCACATAATGAATATGTGTGCTATGTATCTCCATTCCTTAGATAGGAGAGACTTCTTGATTTCTTTCTTAGAGCTAAAAGGAGGTCCCTCATACCTGATGCTTCTAAATGCATCTAACACTTATGCATCAGACAGCACCACCTCATCCCCACAGTCTTCCTCCAACTTCAATACTCTGGCCACAGTCTCAACAGTAATAGCAAAGTCGTGGCCAAGGACTCTAGCTGTAATCCGATGTGGATTAGACCTAAGGTCATACTCTGTAGTTCTCCAGAAGTCTCTGACATGAAGATCATAGATAGTGGGCATGTGAGATATGGCATAACTAATCGGGGACTCCTTTAGCCACTTGATGCAATCTCTAAATCCAACCACCTTCGAGTTGCTATCATCCAGTAATGCTACTATGTTGGTTCTCTCATCAAACTTCAAGTTGCCATCTGATAGAAAAAAGTAAAACTTGGTCAGTTAAAGCGTTGATATAAGACTTAAACACCAAGATGGAACAAAACATAAGAAAATTCAAAAAGTTCAACAGTTTCACTAGGTCAAAACTATAGTTTTGCTAGAGCAAAAGTATAGATTTGCTGTGACTCAGACACAAAGTCATGTGTCCGAGCGAATCTATAGTTTCGCTGACGTCGAAATTATAGTTTTGCAGCTGAGAAATTATAGATTCACTATGACACAGACACAAAATCATGTGTCCGAGTGAATCTATAGTTTCGCTGAAACTGTCCTGGCAAAACTTTCAAGTATGCATGGACAGCATAACTAGACAGTTTTGCTCGGAACTTTGAACTTTCGTTCAGTTTTACTAGTTAGTCTCGTAGTTTCGCTAATCGAATCAGCAAAACTCCGACCCAACGAATCAAACCGAAACATAAATGTATTGGTTAAAAGCAAGATTAATGCTGTTGAATGGGTTCAAAACACCCACCTCGATACTTAGAAACACTAAATCACAACGGAAATCAACAAGAAAAGGTTTTGAATGTAACGGTTCAAAACTAGGGCATAGTTTTGTCAAATTGCGAAAGTGAGAAACTGATCTCACAATGTTCTATATATGTACCCTAGTTTCGCTGGGAGCGAAACTATAGTTTCGCTTGGCATAAATTTTGAAATCATGTTACTCAGAGCTTAGCGAATGTGCCGTAAAATCTATAGATTCGCTTAGCGAAAGAGCCATCGAAACTTAGTTTGGCTAGGACTCAACACTTTAACAAATTTTGTAAATTTGAGAATTTTAAATTTTCTTTTTAAGGATTTTCATAAACACAAGCTTTTGAGAAGATCTTCGCCCCACAAAACCAACAAAAAAAAATAGAAGTCAGTAAATAAAAACAAAAACAAAAAAGAATAAAAGGATATAAGCACTTCTTTTTCAAGAAGTTTTTCAAAGAGTCGTAGATTGGCGGGATTGCTAATATGTTTGTCCTTTTAAACCAATGCCTTAGTCTTTTCAACACGTAATCTGCAGCTGTCTTTATCATGTTTTGGTTTTAATTAAAGAAGCTCTAGTCACTTGGTCCCCAAAGACATTTGGCAAAGAACTCATCCTGTCCTCATGGTTTATTGAGCAATATGATTGACTCTGCTTGATTTTCTTTTGATATTTCAACAATGATCTTAATTTAAGACACATTGTGCGTTTATTTGGGGAACCGATGATGAGAGCTCCGAGTCTATACTCACATATAACAGACGAGATGATCATCTGATCATGCTGATGGGAGCTCCAGGTCTATACTCACATATAATAGAGAAGATCATCACTCCAGGTCCATGTTCACACATAGCAGAGGAGAAAAGCACGAGATATAATTCTGAAGAGCTAACTAGAAGCTTCAATTCAGAGACTTTTCTGAAGAGCTAGACTAGAAGCATTTATAGTGCTAACTAGAAGCATCATTCAGGACTTGGGGATAGGGAGATTTTAGGGATTTTAGGGAAATCAAAACAGAGATTTGAAACTCTCAACCCGTTTTTGACAAGGACTTGTAACTTTGTGCAAGCCAAGATATCAAGGGGATAATCCATATCACTGAGTTCTTAAACTTTAGTTTAGCTAAAAGATCACTATTTACTTCGTTTTCGGGCTGAGCCTACCATGCATATCCCGACACAAGCTTGTTGACCTCCTTCAAACTCTTTTTTTGGGGTTCCTAAAAGGACAAAGAGTTTAATCTTTATTCTTCCCTAAAATTTCTATTTAATTGACAATTAAAAGACATTTTTATTTTTTTCATATTTTTAAAAACAAAATAGTGAAGGAAAATAGGACACGAAGTTTCTCAAGCTTGATAGAAAGAGAAGATGAACATAAAAGAGTTATTTACACTTGTTAAATAATTTTTTATGAAAGAGTTTTTCAAAAAGATATTAAACCCAGCATGGAGATCAGTTCATAAAAACGAGGTTTATCAAATGTTTTTGTAAAAAGATCCGCTTTTTGATTCTTTGTGTTAATTGGAACAATATCAATGAAGCCTTTTTCCTGAGCATCCCAGATTGCATGAATCCTTAATGTGCTTGGTACGAGTATGATGAGTTGGATTTTTGGCGATTCCAACAACTGCTTTATTATCACAAAAAAGTGGTGTATGAAGAAAATTGATTGCATAATCCATCATCTAATGTTGAATCTAGAGCACTTGGCAGCAGCAACTTGATGCAGCAATATTTAGCTTCCCTTGTAGATAGAGAGACTATTGTCAGCTTCTTGCTCTGCCATGAAACAAGACAATCCCCTAGATATTGACGTCCGCCAGTGATGGATTTTTGGTTAATCCTGCAACCACCATGATCACTGTCACAATGAGAATGTAGATCAAAGTTCCTCCTTTTGGATACCAAAGACCCAAACGAGAGGAACCCTTTAAGTAACAAAAGATGCATTCAGCTTTTTCATGGGATTCTTTTGGGTTGGCTTGATAATGGGCATAGTACCACATGACGAATGTAATATCCGGACGACTAGCCGTGAGTTACATGAGAGATCCAATCATAACGATAGCGATGAGCATCCACGGATTTTCCATTATCATCAGGAGTTAAGCAGGTTTGAGCAATGAATGGAGTGAGTTCTCGAGAAGCATCATCCATCTTGTACTTCTTGAGAATCTCTTGAATGTACTTTTCTTGGTGAATAAGAATACCATCAGTCTTTTCTTCAACCTGCA
This sequence comes from Flaveria sonorensis, assembly GCA_025506505.1. Lineage (NCBI taxonomy): Eukaryota > Viridiplantae > Streptophyta > Magnoliopsida > Asterales > Asteraceae > Flaveria > Flaveria sonorensis. The sequence continues at coordinate 33,310,564 of CM046430.1, read as the reverse complement.
ACCCTAAGAAAAAGCACATCTCCCCCATCATGCTCATTTCAAAGCGATCCTTCATCACTTCTTCAAATTCTCTACACAGTTTCTCGTTTGTTGACTCGAAAATAATATCATCAACATACACTTGAACAATCAACATCTCACCATCGACCTCCTTCTTGAATAGTGTCATATCTATTGTACCACGAATTGCTAAGCAGATACTGTGTCAGTGTTTCATACTAGATATGAGGAGCTTGATGCAATCCATATAATGATTTATCAGGCTTATACACTTTCTTTGAAAAATCTGGATCCTCGAAACCTGGTGGCTGACAAACATAAATCTCCTCATCAATGTTCCCATAAAGAAATGCACACTTCACATCCATCTAAAAAACTTTGTAGTTCTAGTGAGCAGCTTGAGCAAGAAAGATTCTGATGGCTTCAATGTGGGCAACTGGAGCAAACACTTCAGTGTAGTAAATTCCCTCCTCCTGAGCAAATCCCTGAACAACCAGTCTTGCTTTGTTTCTTACTACCACACCTCGATCATCTGGCTTGTTCCTAGATACCCATTTGGTACCGATTGGAAATTTGTTTGGAGGAAGATCAACTAACTCCCAAACTTTCAAATTCCTAAACTGCTGAAGCTCCAACTACATAGATTCAACCTAACTTGGGTCTTGAAGTGCTGCTGAGATATTCTTGGGAACAATTTGAGATAAGAAACATGCATAGTGATATTCATTGATCAATCCAGACTATCCAATGATATAATCATGTGGGTGATCTTTTAAGGTTTTGAAGTTAGTGGTAAGGGTTAATGGGTTGGATTGAGATGAGGACGCAGTTTGTGATGGTTGTGATGGTGAAGTTGGTTGTGTTGGAGAAATTGGTTGTGGTAGAGGTGTAGGTGGAGGATCAAATGGAGGAGGAGGTGAGGGTCAATTGGTAGTTGTGGATAGGGTTCAGATTGAGGAATGATTTGCACATTGGTTTGAGGAACGAAATCATCATCAAATACTGGAAGGTTGAATGATTTGAAGATAGTGTTGGAGTCACAGAACCATTCTGGGTCAGACCCATGTTTGGTGAATTTGACTCCTGGCAATCAACATAAAAGGATTCCTGCATAATATGCGTTCTTTTGTTGTACACCCTATACGCCTTTTGTGAGGTAGAATAACCAACGAAGAAGCATTCATCAGAAACTGCACCAAACTTTGACTTCTGAGCTTGAGTATGTAGCAAAATGAACGAGCAACCAAATGGACGGAAGAAGTCAATCAAGGGTTTCCTTTTACGAAGAAGCTCATAAGGAGTCTTCATATTGTCTTCACAACATATGATGCACAATTGACTACTTCTGGCCAGAAAATAATTAGAAACTTTGACTCGATCAGCATAATCCTTGCTGCTTCAATAAGGGTCTGATGCTTCCTTTCCGCAACACCATTTTGTTGAGGTGTCCTACCAGCACTGAACTATCTCAAATCCCTTTGCTTGCACAGAAAGAATCAAAGATATGGTTTATGAATTCAGTGTCATTATCACTTCTGATGGCCATCACCTTTCTTTTGTTGATGGTTTCAATTAAGAGGATCAGCTTCTGCAACTCTTCTGCGGTGTCTCCCTTGTGTGCCAAAAATCTTACCCAAGAGTATCTGGAGTAATCATCTATAACAATCAAACAATATGATTTCTTAGCAATGGATTTAACACTAATAGGACCAAATAAGTCGGTATGTAAAATTCAAGGGATTTTGAAATAGTATTTTCAAGCTTAAGCTTGTGTGGCCTTTTGTGCTGTTTTTCCTGAGCACAAGCCATGCACTTTTCTACCACTAAAAAATCTTTAAGTGGTAGCCCTCTCACAAGATGTTCTTAACCAACTATTAATATTTTTAAAATTAACGTGTCCTAATATTCTATGCCACAAGAAGGATTCAGAAGATGAAGCTTTTGACAGAAGACAAGTCACGGTTAAGGTGGACTCTTTTGATCCCATATCCAGTGGATATGTATCATTCTTCCTCGGAGCACGCATGATCACTAAATTCTGAAGGACAATAACTTTGGTTTAAGAACAAGCACTTGTTGGACATGAATAGTACTGGAATATCTTTATCACAGATTTATGATACACTCAACAGATTGAATGTCAACTCTAGGACATAGTTCACTTTCTCCAGAGTCAAAGAACCATTTGATACTTCCCCTTGACCGATCATCTTTCCTCCTTTCTTATCTCCAAAAAAAGCAACATATCTTCCATTTATTATGCGATAATTTGTAAGCAAGTCCTTCAACCCAGTCATATGCCTAGAACATCTGCTATCAACATGCCAATAGCTATTGAAAGCTTTCCTAGAATGATCCTGGCATTAGAACAAAGATTATTAAGATTTGGAAATTGGGACCCAAGTTTTCACTAACTTAGGTCTCGGAACTGAAGATTTTTTACAGAAAAAATTATTTGCAAAATGATTTAATCTACTTCCTAAAGAACTATTACTTACATTTCTACCAATATTCTCAGGGCAATGTTTAATTACGTAATCATCCTTCCATATTTAAAACAATGAGATTTTAAACCTTTCTTCTTACATTTTGAAACAGGAGCTTGATCTATTGATCTCTCTTTCTCACATTCAGACTCGCTATAAGAGTCATATTATTCTTTTGATTTTTCTTTTGTGACCTTAATTTTAGCAGGTTCTGGTTCATTTACATTAATGTTACTGACATTTGAGGAAATTGTGTCCTTTTCTTTAGGTTTAGAAATCCGAATTGGTGTAAAAGATGGAATTGGATGAGAAAAGAACTTTTCAAAACAATTGATTTTGTTTGTCTGTCTGAAACTTTACTTGAACAAGCATCATTTTCATTAACACAAGCATTTGAAACATCACGATTTGATTCATAAACATCTGAAGATGAACAAGTTGGACTAGAGCTAGAACTACACACACCATTGTCTATAATAGACTTTTGGGAAACAAATCTACTTAAGCTATTGTCTATTGAAGACTTTTTGGAATCAGAAATACTAATACTAGAGCTGCCCATACCACTACTTTTACCATAATCATATTCCTCTCGAATCTCCTTATGATTTACTCCTCTCTAAACCTGCATACAAACTGTTAGTATCTTGCTGAATTAGTTCATTAGTTGGATGAGGTGTAGGCATAAGAATAACAATAAGTACTCGAAGGAGGTTAAACATGAGTGGTTTCTTCGCTTCCCAAACCAGTCTTAATTCTAGCCACCCGTTGTTTCTTGCAAAGTTCCTCATGTTTCATCCTCAAAATGGTCCATCTTTCAAGTTTGGTTTTAGAGCTTGCTTGTTTCAAATTCAGCAAGTGCCACAGGTTCAGTTAAAGCATTTATTTCAACGTTTCTGTCCAAAAGATTTCTTTTTAAATGCTCATTTTCTTTTAAAGCTTCATTTAACTTAACAAAGTATTTAGACTCATTTGTTTTAAGTTCTTTGTTAATCTATTTTAAATCCTTTTCATTTTCTAACAATAACCTATTAGCTTTATCAACCTCAAATAATCAAATTTTGCAGGGAAGAGAACACATGTCTTGGATTACCTCATAAGAAAGTCCCATAACTACTTTTTCAGCAGCTAGGGCTTTTTCGCATTGACAAACGGGAGTGTTCTTTTTGTATTCTTCCTCCTCCATGGCTTTCTTCCTTGCTTCCTTAGCTTGACTTCCCTCTTTCCCTCCTTGATCATAGACCTCAAGCTTCATTTCATTTGTTTCACCTTCTTGTTGCTTTCGATCCTCAGTATCTTCATAACCTTTCACTTTTTTCCCATCAGCTTCATAACAACCTTTTTCTTCACGAACCTTACCAACCTTTTCCTCTTGAGCTTGAATATGTTGCACACCACCTTCATTAACTGCTTCATCTTGAATTTCACACCTAAACTCACTGAAAGGATCAAAATCTTCAACTGAATACACATCACTATTCACCACCTCAGCCACCAGAGCATGATTGATCTCTTCTTTAGTTTCTTTGATTTTAGCACTCCAATCAAAGTTTGTGATTAGTGTTGTTTCCTTCTTTGGCATGGCTTCTTCTTTGTCGATGATCAGGATGACTTTTGAAGTTCCAGAAGTTCCTGGTTCAGTGATGATTGGAGATGGACATTCTCTTTTGAAGTGACCCAATTGTTTGCAGTTGAAACATCTTAATTTTGACTTATCATACCCAAGTTTTGAGTTTTGGTTTTGATTGCCAAAGTTTTTCCTGCCAGTTCTTTCCATAAACCTTCTTGCATGCAACATGAGCATGGCCATCTACCACTAGATATCTGTTTCCTCCAAGTCATCAGGATCCACCTGATACATATCTTCCATTGTCATTCCTTTTCCTTTCAACTCCCCCGCAACCAAAGCTTCATAACTATGCACAAACATTCCAAACGGTGCCATTGGATCAGACGAAACTTGAGTAGTGACTGATGCCTTTGAGTTTGAATCAATACTTGATAATCAACCACTAGACTTGTCTGTTACATTATATCCAGAAGACCCACCATAAGTTACACCATACATTGAAGAGTTTCCAGCGGATGAAATTAATGCAGCATTTTATGGATAAACGGTAGCTGGCACCATGGATTGGTTGTATTCTCTTCTTTTCATATCCAAATCAAATGACTTCAGTTTTTTGATAACATCCATGAGTTTATAATCAGCAAAATTTTTTTTCCTGCTTCAACAGTCTAACTTGCAAGCTCTACTACAGTATGAGGGAATCCAAGAGTTTTGTGACTTGTTCATGGTTACCCAACTGTTCATCATATTTCTTTAAGTTGCTTGAGACAGACAGATATCGGTTAGTGAGATCGGTAAGGCTTTCATTTTTGCATCCAACAAACGAGTTAAACTCTTTTTCAGCTTGAGCTTTCTTGTCCTTTTTCAAATCCTCATTACCATTATAAAATTCACACAATGAATCATACAAGGACTTTGCATTCTTGTGCTCAGCAAAACGATTATAGATGTCTTGAGATAAACATGGAGTTAAAGCCCCGAATGCTTTCTGATCATGGTCGATTAACTTAAGGTCTCTTTTTGTAAAGGTTGATGGATCAGTGTTTGGTTAGGTAACTTGTCCGACAGTGACGGTTGGAGTATGTGGACCATTGACGATTGATTCCCACTAGCTGTGATCGGTATAGTAGAAGAAAGCTTTCAAACACGTTTCCAGTCTTCAAAATTGTCACCATTGATAAGCCTCTGTGGCCTATTGGGTGCTACACTCTCCAAATCATCAGAAATGGTGATATTTGTTGGTCATTTTTACAACAAAAGGTAATTTCGCTCGACACCTCTAATTTCGCTAAACACCTCTAATTTTGCTGCTACTTTCGCGCTGGAAATTGGGAGTAGTTTCGCTGCCGAACAGATGCTTGGAACTCTAGTTTCAACAACAGATTCGCTGAAGCTAGTAGAACTTTCGTTCTTAATGAGGTACTTTTGCTGAGCAACAAAGATCAAATTCCAAAATCACCAATTCTGTAGTTTCGCTGGATGAAACTGCAGTTTCGCTGGATGAATCTGTGAGCTTTTTGAACACGAAATCAACCAAAACTCACCCAAATCAAATCAAAATGAATTGTGATCAGATGATCGGGATAGCTTCCTTTGCAAATAATAGATGATCCTCAGTCAATTTGCATACCAAAAACACTCAAAATAAGATCCAAAATGAATGAAATAGTGTTTTAGCCAAAAAACCAATCAAAAACTCAACAAATCAAGAGCACTAAGGCTCTGATACCATCTTGTTGGTCCATTTGATCAATAATCAATGTAAATGATTTAGAAAACACAATGAATCCTATTGAATAACAACAATATCTCAATATAAGCAAACACAAGTTTCAAGATTTCTCAATAATCTCCAAACTAGAACAATAAAAATGAAATGAGGCTCAAATATGATAACAATAAGCTTCTAGCCAATACACAGCAATAACACAATCATAATAATAAGATTTTCGTATTAGGGTTTGTCCAAGGTCTTTTACAATTAGTGAGTTATACAATATATAAGCAGACCAAGTTTCGCTGACAGTTTCGCTGACTAGAGAAACTGTCTAGACCAAAACTTAGTTTTATCCGGTGACAAAACATAGTTTTGCCAGGTGACCTAAACCTTTTGCTCGTAGTTTTGCTGAGAACAGAAACTATAAAATACAAAAGAAGTAATATAAGATTTGTCATATTACATTAATAAACAAAAACATAAACAACAGTGGTGAGTCCAACCTATTCTTGATCATCACATAGAGTTTGAGTACCTCAAGTAGCTTGAGGAAGACGTGTTGAAAGAACAAAAAGCTACTAAGAGGAAGATGAGGGAAAAGGTTGCACGGTCAAGAGCCACCATCTGAGCCAATCAGAAGAAGTTTGCAGATAGACTAAAGATGGTAAGCTTCTTGAAGCTGTATGGGTTCTCCAGAAGGAGACTTGGTCTAATGTCTCTATCCACCATGGATGAGCACATTAGAGTGATCAAGTAGAAGATCAAAAAGGGTGAGCTGATTGACTTGCATTCTCCACCAAGTCAAACTGCACTTGAAGCTAAGGTCAAGGTTGAACCACAATAGACTACACAACCTAGGCCTAGTGTTGCATCTCATCCAGCTTCATTCTTTGACCCATAGTAGGGTCCTGATACATCTCTTTCTGAATCTAAGAAGGAAAAGGACCCAACTGAGGAGGAGAAATAAGGAAAATTTGGTACTCAAGACCAACCTTCTCAGTTAAAATACAGAAAGAGGAAAAGGATGGCCATTAGAAGGGACAAGAAGAAAAAGAAGAAGAAGAAGAAGAAGAAGAAGAAGAAGAAGAAGAAGAAGAAGTCTAAGGGACCTACCTCTACACCTTAGGATGAGTCAAAACATCCTGAAGGTGATCAAGAAGAGGCTACTCATTCAACTTCCATTCAAGTAGAGCCTCTTTCAGCTGAGAGACCCATCCTGTCTTGGGTATTTGCTACTAACCCAGACAGATGTTCTGGAAAAACATACTTGACCTTCCTCTGCATGATCTCTATGACATGAGAAGATACTTTGAAAGACTGAGAAATCCTGACCAACTAATGATGAAAGAAATGGTCTTGATTCGGATAAGGACTGTCAATAGATGAAGATCAAGATTCAAAGTTTTCCTTTAGTTTTGGTAGCATCAGCAGGGGGAGTTTGTAAGGATTATAGAGGCTGATGCAACCAAAGAACTCTCAGCATGACCATGTGAAGTACAAGGAAGTTATTTCGGAAGATTTGATACAACTCAAAGAAATATACTAAGTATCAAATCTTCCGAAGCCAAATGACCATTTCTTCCGAACCCGAAGATGAAGTCTTCCAAAGCTTCAACAAAGTCTTCCAAAGCCAAGAGACTAATTTCATCTGAAGATAGAGAAGACATGCTTTATCTGACTTACTGTTGACAAAAACTAAATAGCTTTCCGCTGCCATCTAAGAGACTCACCAACTTATATGGTTTGCAGAAAAGTCCATACTTTTGTCAACTGTAGAATATGGTCAAAGTGTTTGTAACTTTCTACTTATGTACTTTTATCCTTTTTGGAATATATTAGAATATGAGTTATGGCATGCATAGTCACCAGTCAAAAGGCAATCTGCCTTTTGATTTTACATTGATTTTGTTGTTTAGATTAGTGCTTCCAGTTGGCCTTCAAAGTATGGCCGGCTGTAGGATGTAGTATAAAGTATCTCAAGTACTTGTCATTATATTTAAGCTTTGTAACACTTTGTAAAAAGAACTTGAGAGCAATATACAGCATTCTTGAAAACCATCTCATTGTGTTCTGTTATTTACTTGTGTTCTTTGTTTCACCTATAACCCGGTTCCCTATTTGATCTGCTAAGTGTTCTAAGTCTCTCCATACATTGTGAAAATATTGCATTGACCCCCTTCATAGGTCTTGCATGTTTTTTAATCAATTTCATCTCTTCCATGTTCCAATCAGATTTTAAAATGTAAGTTTCAATCAATTTTGTTTGTTCATATCACTTGTTGTAATATGTTGGTTGTCCTAATATGTAATTGCTTCTATTTTTTTCCAGTGTGAGTAGTATACTTTTCACATGATTTTTTCTTTAAAGAGTATTTTTTTTCTTTCCACAGCACGTCACACACAACGTCACTAAAATAACAAACTTTATGATATGTTAGATTGAGATTGTTATTAGTAACAAAAATGATAGTTGGAATTGTCATCGGTCAAATTATTAGTTGAAATGAATATTGACTAATAGTTAATAGTTGGATTTTTAAAATCCAATCATTCTTTTTAACATAATGATAACTTTATTTTACACCAAGTAACACACGCAAAGTGTCATCATACTCATAAGGGTAAACAAGACACTTCTCCCTAGAGGTAGGTATCGTTCACTGCCCAGTGGTGTTTGGCACCAACGAAATCAAGGTGTCTACAGTTTGTGCCACCAATGATAACCCGAGCCCAACGGATATATACTTAATAACCTTTAATAAAATTATTTTTAGTTTAACCATATTTAAGTAATGCAAATCTTATTCATTTCTAAGAAAGATGCTACACCAACAAGACCCCAATGCAAAGTAGCATCCTCCTCAAAAGTATCAAAAAGAGAAAAACTGTATTCAAGAAGAGGTGACTGGAAGTAAAATCCAGAAAAATAAGACGGTGGTGGATGGAAGAAGAAAGTAAGGCTTGAGGCAAACACAAAAAAAAACCACACTATTGGTATGTTTCTAAAACTGCATGATGATTTGAGTAGACTGTTGTTGGATAGAGACTTTCAACTGAGACTCCAAACGAATCAAACTTTCAACGAACAGTTTGTGTACTGTTCAGCGAAACTTTCTTTTATATTTGTTCGTTTAATAAAGGAATGAACACGAGCAAGAAATTTTTTATGGTCGTTTAGTAAAACAAACGAACATGAACATATTTTGCTTCGTTTATTTATGTTTGTGAAAATTCGATAATGTATTTGTTTATATTCACATTAATGTTTGTGATGAAAAATACATATTTTATTCTAAATTGATAATTCATTTGTGTTTGTTTATGTTCATAAATATTTTTTTTTGTTGATTGTCTTTATTTGTGTTTGTTTCTATTTGAAATTGTTCGTGAATAGTTTATATATAGTCTTATTTGCTTAATGAACGAACACAAACAAGAAATCTTGTTTGGGTAAGTGTTCGTGGACGTGAACAATTCATGAAAAAAAAATTTCTTAATAAACAAACACAAACAAATTCTTGTTGGTGTTCGTTCGGTTCATTGGCAGCCTATAGTGCGATAAGTGTTGGGATTAAAGATTCGATTTTTAGGTTTTATTCGAAGTTATTTGAAGTTATTTTTTATTGCAAGTTATATCTTGAATGTATTACATTTTTGGTCATTTATATTTATACTAAATTTTAGGTTTCTTCCTTAAACTAATGATATAAAAAACTTAGTGATTTGTTTTATATTTATAACAGTTTACATCGCTTCTTCTAATGATCATTAATTTTATCTTTTAAGTATAGATATCTGCCTTGGAGGTGAGAGCAATATGGTCATCTAGTCATTTGTTTTAAGAACAAAGTATACTTGTTATCATTTATGTTTATATCAAATTCTTGCTTCATCTTTAACTAAGAAAATAACAATTATTCTCCTTTATATTCATATTTTGTAAATGTTGGATCGGGGTTATGGATTAACAAGACTTTCCTATTTGATCACTAGTTAACAAATATGGAATCTAAATTAACTATATACTAACAAACACAAGTACTTTGAGAAAAGATAAGTGTACAAGTTGTTCTTTCAAAGTATTCACTTAATCAGTCAAAACTAAGTACAAAGAGTTACAATCAGCAGATACACAAGTGGCTTAACAAGCTTACCTCTACTATACAAGTACGAGGGTTTTATACTATGAAATCTAAATGATAAGAATAAACTATTCTATGTTCAGAATGTATAGCAAGATAGACAATTGGCGCATCAAACTTAGGCAGCTTCAATACTATGTTGTCTTCAAAAGACAAACACAACAGTCATCGGTACAGACAATCTTGTCTTCTGTAACAGTTGATCAGCAGCTCATGGAGTTCAGTATTGATCAGCAGCACATCAAGTAAGTGTTGATCGGCAGTGGTTTAGCATATGCTAATCAGCAGTCATTCAACATATGTTGATCGGCAGTTGATTCGGCAGTTGATTTGGCACTTGTCCGAAATCAGCAGTTGGCAGCCAGTGCTGAAATCTTGAGTTTTTGGTTGCTTCATCCTCTTCATAAATCAAAAGTTCTCCCAAGGATGATGCTACCAAAACTTTATCTTCATCCCTCTAGCATCCTGATCAGAAGTAGTTCATACATGTATCAACTTCTGTCTCTTGAAGGGTTTTCAAGAGGCAGATTGACCAACTCCTTCATGTTATGCCAAGATAGTCTAAAGAGGTCATACTCCTTGACTTCAATTTTGCCGGCACCAGTATAGGTTAGAAAGAAAGTGTTGCTTGAGGAATTATAGCTCCAATATGTGACTGGGTCATGAATTCTTAAAGGAGTCACTGCAGAACATCTTTTTCTTTGTCTCCATCTTGTTCTGCTTTAACATTATTTTCAAACTTTATATTCAAATATTTGTACTTTTCTGACGTGCCTTCATACTCTGAGATCAAAGTGAACATCCTGTTTAATTCTTCAAGGTTGAGGTTCAAACTTCCAGCTCAGTCAGAAAGAAAGACTTAGACTTATTCTTTCTTTCAATAAAGATTCTCTCAGCTTTCAAGTCATACCCCCATTTGATAATGGTTGTATCATCACCTTTTTAGTCTTCCTATTCCTTAGATTCTGAGAGTTCTTCTTCTTGCTTTGGATTGTCTAAGCTATGTCTTACTCTTTCAGTAGCAGTGGTGCTGATCACTTCATCAGACTGGCTTTAGGTTGGAGATTCATCTATTTTAGAAGATTGTTAGACTATTAGAGAACCATGCTCAATATTTTGAGTAAGTTGAGAAGTAGTAGGAGGTGATTATAGTTAAGTGCTAGGAGCAGGTTTGGCAGATGAGATGGCTTTAGCAGCTTTAAACTCTTGCTTTTTCTTTCTTTGTTCTAAAGCTTGTCTTCATCTTTCTAGATGAGATTTGTAAATCCTCATCAGCACCTTCTCTACTTACCTTGCCTCAGAATCATTGCTTGGTTACCTTAGTCTTAGGGGCTATTTGGCAGCATCTGAATCAGCCTCTTAATGGTTCAGATGTTTGAATGGTTCAGCACTTAATGGTTCAGACTGTTTGTTTCGCGAGCAAATGTGTGAATAGTTCAGACATTTTCCTCTGAATGGTTAAGTATTATACTAATGCTGAATGGTTAAGAGGTCTAATGCTGAATGGTTAAGACCTCTTTTTTGAATTGGTCAGACATTTGCTTTTGAATAGTTAAGCGATATACTAGCTCTTAATGGTTCAAAACTCTTAATGGTTCAGCACTTAATGGTTCAGACGTCTTATTGGTTCAGCACTTAATCATTCAGAAATTGTCAAACAGCCCTCAGTCTGGTTAAGTCAGCTATCTTAAATCTGTTGAAGCATACTAGTTGGTTTCTTGAGTATGCTACTCTTCCAGTTGCTGATCTGGTTATGAAGTAGTTATTTTTTTATCATATTCTCTCTCCACTATTGGATCATAAGCTGATAGTGGATTTTCTAGGATCTCTTCACCAGAATTAGCTTTGACTAATGACAATACCTTTTGTAGCAGCACTTTAGTTTTCTTATTCTTACATCTAAAGATACTGAAGTACTCACTAATTTGCTCTAGAATGTCAAGGGGTGGATCAAGTACTTCATCTTTATGATCGTAGTACATGATCTCTTCATTTGCCTTATTAACTGTGAATTTCTTCATCTAAGAGATATACCCAGGAGCCAAGACCTTTGTTCCTTTGATTATCTTCTCCTCCACTTCTAGGTCAACAACCCTTGCCGTTACAACTCTTTTAGGTGCTATCTTCTTCTTTTCAAGGATCGAGGAGATTGGCTGATTGTCATCAGAGGTTGTTGATTTAGAGTCAGGGGATGCTGGAGGCCTAGTCGGCAGATGGAAGACCTTTGAGCAGTTTTCTTTATTCTAGCCTGCTGTTTTTCCCATTTATCCCTAGCTTCTTCAAACTTTGGGAGCTCTCCAGCTGTAACCTTTTGTTTGATTCCTCTAATATCAGATCAAGAGTTGACATACTCATTGTGTAACATCCGGCCTCTCATACCACCAATATTGTCCGCTTCGCCCACGAGGTGCTCACGGATTTGCTTTTTGTTGCCCGCGTGAAAACTTCCCAGGGTAGTCACCCATCCCTAGATTGTTGCCACCTGAGCACGCTTAACTATGGAGTTCTCCTCTCATCCACAGCTAATACACCCAAAACGCATTAACAATATTAGAGGCAGGACATTCCTTAAAAACCAGGAATCTCTCCTGTCTACGGCCGATGTGGGGTTTGCTTAGAGTGTTACAAACACCACACCTTTTTGACTAATCATCCTCAATGAGGTTTGCCCCACCGTCCCATCTATGGATGTGAGATTTTCCTAAGGTGTCCCTCTGAACACCCCCGGGGACTCACCATCCTTGATGAGGTTCCCTCCACTAACCCGAATGGCACAAGAGTGACTCTGATACCATTTGTAACATCTGGCCTCTCATACCACAAATATTGTCGGCTTTGCCGACGAGGTGCTCACGAATATGCTTTTTGTTGCCCGGGTGAAAACTTCCAAGGGTGGTCACCCATCCCTAGATTCTTGCCACCTAAGTATGCTTAACTGTGGAGTTCTCCTCTCATTCACAGCCAATACGCCCAAAACGCGTTGGTCCTACTTGTTTAAGAGAAACCATAGTACTTGAGGAACATCTTTATTTGTTGCTTATCCCTAAACTCTTGTTGAACCTTTACTACTTGCTTTCTCTCTGATTCAACCCTTTTTCTTCTAGCCAACTCAGTTGATTTCGCCATCTTAGTAAGAGTTGAAACTATCAGTTTGGATTTCATCTCAGCAATGCTCCATTCTATGACCTCATTGAAAATCTTTTCAACTCAAGTTGAGATGCTAAGAGACATTTCTCTTGAGCTTTCTTCTCTCTGTTTTGAGTGGAGATCATAGGTTTGGATTTGGCAGTTATGGTTATTGGAGCTTGCTCAGTGGTTATCCTTTGAGTGCTTTTGGCAGTTAGCCTAGATAACTTAGATGGAACCCTTTTGACAACTTTGGCCTTTGGTTTAGGTGGATCTTTTAGTATTGTTATACTGGATTCACCACCAAGGTTATGTCCTCCAATTGTAGTTCTTGCAGCTCTTGATTTCTCTGCATTTGTGATCAAGATAATGATGTTTTTCTTAATAGAAGATTCTTGAGCTCTACCTGTCTTTTGTTCTATAATATCTTTTTCAACCTTGCGTTGGAATAGTTCCACCTTCTTAGTCATCAGAAATTTGGCCTTCATTTTCTTTAACTTTATCTCAACTTCTTCTTCAGCAGTCAAAGGTCTCTTACCTTTGTTAGAGGTAGAGATTACAGTAGGTATAACTACTGAAGATCTGGTAGTTACACCTTATGCCTCACCTGCTGACTTGGGATCATCAGCAATTGTCTAAGCTCTCTCAGTATCCTTAGTGATCTATGGGCCACTAGTTTCCATATTCACTTTAGAGTTAACTTAGGTTTCATCTTCAACATCTGGTTGACCAAATAACACCTCAGATGATTTTCTAAGTTTAGATTTAGGTGTGTCTTTTTGTTGTTTATGAAGTTGGCCTGGTTCAGCTTCAAGACTCACCCCATACCTTTCCATGTCATCATCCATGGTCTAGGTGCCTCTTGTGTAAACCATAAATTTGTGTGAGTATTCATCTTCTAAAGAAGCCTCTTGTCTGGTACTTTTGGTAGTTGTATCAATAGCTAATTTGTTCAGCACTTCAGCAGCTTCTGATAGCACTCTTAGTAATGGTGCTTCTTCTTTAGCAGATGCCTTGGGAGAGGCTTCAAGTCCTAGCACAAGCTTTCTCTTTGATGATTATTCATCGGATCTCTTTATTTTGAGAGAGAGCAAGGAAGAAGTGCTGGATTTCTTTATTGCTACCATTCTTCTCTTCCCAAGTTAAACCTTTTAGCTCATCCTCCTCATTACCCTCCTAGCTTCCATCTCCTTCTCTTCTGAGCTATCATAGCCATACCTATCTAGAAGCTTATTGAGTTTGAATTCAGCTTCAGATAGAGGTTCATAGTCTTCAATCAATTTAGAAGAGAAAGAGATTGGCTACGCAGCTTGTACAACCTGATTAGCCAATCCCTTGAGAATATCTTTAGCTTTTTTGGGCTCATCTTCCCCCTTTTTGGTAGCATCATCTGAGATTCCTGATGAAACTAAGTGGGTAGAGGAAGGCACATCCAAAGGTTCTTATGGTGCTGAGAGTTGAAGATTTAGGATGATAGATTGTTGAAGGTCAATGGTCTTTTGAAGTGATTCAACCTTGTGTTCAAGATCCATTGCTCTTGTTATAGATTGCTGAAGAATTGTAAGTTATTGCTTTAAAGAAGTAACCTTGAAGCTTGTTATTGGAGAGTCCTGGATTGAGCTTCCACCTTAGTGACTCTATCTACCGAAGACTTCAACAGAGAGTTTTCAAATTCGAGAACTATGACTCGTTCAGCATAACCTTGAAGCCTTGCATTTTCTGCTTGTAAGCATTCAATTTTTAAGCAAGCTCAAGGTTATGTGCCATCAGTTCATGTATTTGTTCCAGACTTCCCTCACCCACAGGTGTGGAATCATTGGGCGATGAGATCCTAGGCCGAGCCTCTGCACCCTCAACATCAAATATGATTTCTTGGCACCCTGGATTCCTCTCCTTTAAGAATGACTCCAAAGAGACATTCTCAAGGTGAGTTGGAGATCTTAAGTATGTTGTCTCTGTCCTGTTGATCTATTTATTAATCAACAGTAGAGACAGCCTCTTCCATATTGATCCTTTCCTCCCTAGGATCAATCTCTTGTAATATAGGATGTGGGTCAGATGCCTCTACAAACATATCAGTCTCCACTGTCTATAGTGTATAGGAAAGGGGAGACAGTGGGTCATACTGAAGTGAAGTGTGAACATCTTCATCCTAGGTAATAGACGTGTAATAGACATGTGTATAGGAGATTGAGGAGCTGAGTCTAATGGCCCGGGATGTGAACCAGTTTCTAATAAGACTTCTTCCTCAAAAATGGTCTTAGAAATGTAGGTATCCCTTGTTGGTTGCTCAATAGAGTCTTAGGACTTTAAGAAAGGGCTAATAGGTTTGGTTTGTGTCTGCTAAGAAGAAGGAAGAGAAACCTTCTTCTTTGAGCTTTGCTTAGGTGTGGCTGACACCTTTGACTTAGCTGGGACCCTTGTTTTCAGCCTTGTCTTTTTATAGGGAGGTGATTTGGGGGCCTGCATCTTCTTAGTAGAAGATGCAGGGGTTTGCTTATTTTTGTACACTTTGGGCTTTGAAGTA
Source organism: Flaveria sonorensis (assembly GCA_025506505.1). Taxonomy (NCBI): domain Eukaryota; kingdom Viridiplantae; phylum Streptophyta; class Magnoliopsida; order Asterales; family Asteraceae; genus Flaveria; species Flaveria sonorensis. Next base: position 33,294,996 of record CM046430.1, on the reverse strand, counting down.
GAGGGTGTGGGATCAGCAATGGAGAGTGTTGCCATGCAGCCACCCTTAGGCTCGGTGACCTCAAGCATATGTGTAAACAGGGGAGTGTTCTTCCTAAAAAAAAATTGGATTAGCCTTAAACTTTGAGAAAATAACTTCGTTTAAAGTTCTCAGGGCATGTATAACTCATTCAGTTTTAAGATTGTTATCCAACTCTTCATTCAAAATCATTTGAATGAATCTAGGGTACATTAGAAACTTAAATTTTTCAACAGCAGTTACATTCTTACAAAGATTTTGAAGTATGAAGTTTGAGAAGTCATAACTCTGCCATTTAACAAACCTATAGATTGCCCCTTCTATATCCAATGGTACTTGATCCTATCCACCCAACTTTTTTGACAAGCAATGTAAGAAGATATGAAGGATAATTCTCCAATTCTGATATATCAATGATTTAGAGAAGGTAGATGTTAGGAGTAGTCGTTCATATCCTATTTCTTTAAAAGTGGCACTCACCGCTTCTTTGGAGAATAAAGACTTGCCATTTGCATCATTCAACTGCAGATGTTGTTGAATTTTTGCACAGGAGATTATGATCTTCAGTCCTTGCATCGTCGTGGTGAGGAATTTTGTTCCATGTTCTCTCTGAATTGAACATGTAGTCCAGAATTGCCTAATATGTGGCACACAAATCACTGGGTCTACAAAAATTGCAAAAGCATAGTAGTTATTACATAGAAACTGGAGAACAGTACCATAGACGGGATCACCAATGGGTTCAAGTGATGCAGTGATGTTGTTATTTGGTCTAAACTTTATGGTGGGAAGAAGTTCAGATTTACAATTAGTAGATAATATATAATAGTATTATTTTAAAATTTTTACCACCGTAACTATATATCCGACGGCTTGTGATGATGAAACAATCTTTTCAGGAAACTACAACTGTGCCACTACATATCGATAGATAAAAGTGGGTCCTAACGGATCTTTTAAGAGTCATGTACCGAAGCCTTTCTATCTGCCGAATTGCGATAATTGGCAGATGTCTAGTTTTAACCATTTTTGTTATCAACAAATCATTTTTCATAAATTTTACTATATTTCATTATGTAAATCATTTAGTTATTCAAATTTTATCATCCCAATAGTAGATATAAGATATTTAAACCATGTTTTATCAAATTCCTTTGTTAAAAGATATGCATATTGTTCATCTGTATGGACCTTAATTAAGTTAATGATTTTTTTGTATAATCTCTAATGAAATGATAACTGATATCAATGTGTTTTGTCTTTGAATGCTAAATTAAATTATTTGTGATTGAGATGGCACTATTGTTGTCAATGTGAATTGGAGTATTCATGAAGGTTACTCCATAATCTCTAAGTTGAGTTTGGATCCATAGCACCTGAGCACAACAACTAGATGCAACTCAGCTTCAGCAGTTAAAGTAGACACACAGGTTTGCTTCTTGCATTGCCATGAAACCAATATTTTCCTTAGAAATTGGCATTCTCCTAAGATGGAATTCTTGTTGATGTTACATCCTCCATAGTCACTATCTGTATATCCATAATGATTGAAGTCAACACTCTTAGGGTACCATAATCCCAACTTAGGTTCCCCTTTAGGATACTTCAAAATTCACTTGGCAGCCATTAGATGTGACACTTTTGGAGCAACTTGGAATCTTGAGCACAAGCATATGGCAAACATGATATCTGGTCTGCTGGGTGTGAGGTACATAAGAGATCCAATGATGGCTCTGTACTGCTGTTGATCAACTGCTTTCCCCTCAAGATCAGAAGTTAATGAACATGTTTTAGACATAGGGGTTTTGTAGTCATAGCATCAGTAGCTTGAAATCTCACAAAGATGTCTTGAACATACTTAGATTGATTTATGAAAATGCCATTTGAGGTTTTTTTTTCACTTGAAGCCCTAGGAAGAAAGTAAGTTCTTCTATTGAGCTCATCTCAAACTTTGACTTCATGAGACTTTCAAAGGCTTTACACAAGTTCTCATTTGTAGACCCAAATATGATGTCATCCGCATACACTTGTACTAATATGATATCCAAATCAACTTTCATGATATAGAGAGTTTTGTCTATAGATCCTTTGGTGTATTCATTTTTCAGAAGAAATGTAGAGAGTGTCTCATACCATTTACTAAGAGCTTGATGAAGACCATAAAGGGCTTTATCAAGTTTGCATACATGATCTCGATACTTGGGATCTTCAAAGCCAGGAGGTTGGCAGACATAAACTTCTTCATCAATCTCACCATAAAGAAATGCACTCTTGACATCCATCATAATCAATCCCTTCTTCTTGTGTGTACCCTTGTACCACAAGTCTAGCTTTGTTCTTGATAACAATGCCTCTGTCATCCTTCTTGTTTCTGAACTCCCATTTGGTTCCTATTTTAGTCTTCCCTTTAGGAAGTGCACATAGTTTCCAAACCTTTTATCTACCAAACTAAAGAAGCTCCTCTTGATAGCTTCTACAAAATAATTATCTCTTAACGCCTCATCTATTTTCCTTGGTTCTAGTTGAGAAAGGAAGCATGTTCACCCTGCTTTTTGTCTTGATACCAGCATCAACATTGCCAATGACATTCTTAATTGGGTGCTCTTTATGAATTCTTATTTTTAGGATCACTTAGAGTTGTTGAGATAGATCTAAATTGGAGAAGTTTGTTTCATGAAGTTCGGAAGATGGATTGACTGGATCAACTGCCGAATTAACTTCTTCTTCAGCATTGTCATACTTGGTTCCTTATCAAGAGATTTTCTAGCACCACAATGATCATAAGACTACTTATCTGATGAGTTATCATGAGCAAGTGATTGTTGACCCACATTTTTTGTGGTAGTAGCATTTGCTTCTACTAAATGTCGTTGAACTGGATCAGCAAATGAGCTGTTATGACTGAGACCATGAGGTAAATAACTCTGTAGTCTTCAGCACTTCGGACTTGTATGTCTGCTCACCTGGTGAGAAAGTCTCCTGAAACATTCTCAATCAAATGGTTAAATGAATTTTTGAATCCATCTAGATCAAACATCCAACTTGGGTATTTCCAACACTATTTGAACAATTTTCATTAAATATGGCATGTTCAGATTCCTTAATAGTATGACCAAGTTTTTTGTATACTCTATAAGCCTTAGCTTGTGATAAGTATCCAACAAAGAACCCATCTACTGATTTCTCAGCAAACTTAGATAAATGATCTTTGGTATCAAGAAGGGTGCATGGACATCCAAAAGATCTAAGAAAACCTATGAATGCTCTTCTCTTATGCCACAATTCATAAGAACTTTTTCTATGTGTCTTGGCTATTAACAACCTGAATAGAACATAGCACGTAGTGCTGACTGCTTCAACCCATAATGTTATAAGAAGTTTAGAGTCAGGCAACATGATCCTTGTAGTCTTAATAAGTGTCCTATTTCTCCTTTGAGCAACTTCGTTTTACTGAGTAGTTCTAAGAGCACTATATTGCCTTGCAATACCTTTGGATTCATAAAAAGAATCAAGGGTGTGATTTTTGAATTCAGTGCCCTGATCACATCTAATTATTTTTAACTTTTTGCTCAATTTGGTTCTTAATTTTGATAATAAATGACTTTAATATATCAGCAGTTTCATCTTTAGTCTCTAAAAAGAAAACCCGAGTAAATCTTGTAAAATCATCTATTATTACCAAGCAATATGATTTTGCTTCCAAACTTTTTACACCTATTGGGCTAAACAAGTCCATGTGTAACAGATGTAAAGGAGTTATGACTGAATTCAATTCTTTGCACTTATGAAAAGATCTTGGCTGCTTTCCTTTTAGAAAGGCAACACAGTGGTCAGTACATGCAAACTCCTTGTTTGGCAGTCCTGTGACTAACCCATTCCGAACTAGTTTGTTATGCTTTTAAGGTTTACATGTGCTAATCTTCTGTACCAAAGGGAGGATTTGTTTATTGAAGCTTTGTAAATAAAACATGATACATTTCCTGAAATTGATGCATTCTGCATGTTGAGCATGTACATATTGTCTTTCCTGGGAGCTCTTAAAAGTATTTTATCATTAGGCATTTCAAACCCTGGAAATAGAACAATACATTCATGCTCTGTGAAGAGACTGTTGTGTTTTTTATCACACAACTAAGACACACTCAGCAGATTATAATTCAACTCCTTTACATATTTCACCTTATCAAAGCTTATCTTTCCATTGCAGACTGTCCCCCTGCCAGTAATGTATCCTACTTTTGTATCACTTCCTAAGACAACGATTCCACCATCATATAGTTTAAGATTCAGCAGGCATGATCTGTCACCTGTCATGTGTTGGGAGCATCCACAATCCATAAGATAGTTTTGGTCTACGGATGTTCATGCACCTAAACAAATTGGTTAGTGATTAATGAGGACCCAAGCATGTGTAGTCTTAGGTCTTCTAGTTTTCAGCACTTGTATCTCAATGGCAAATGTTGAGGGGGTGGTGTTTGGTTTTGGGTCATCTAAGGATTCAGCAGATGTCTTTGGTTTCTAGGTTTTTCTTTTGACTTTGCCTAGTGCTTTGACATCATCCTTTTTGTGATGACCCTTTGAAGCTTTTGGAGATGATGACAGAGATGATGACGGTTTCCCAAAAGTCTTCTTCTTCTTCAAGCTTCCAGCTACTGATTTGTGCTGTAGAACCTTCAGGGGTGCTGACTTTCTCTTGGAATCAGAACTTGAGGGATTTGGCTTCTGGACAACTTCATGATCACCATCTTATCTTTGTGATGATTGATTGGCAACTCCAGACTTCTTTGAGGGTATAGGCTGATTGGGATGGTTGATGGAGTATGCTAGAGGATTGTATTGATAGTCTTTTGCAAAGTGACTATTTTCCCCACACATCAGGCATGTGATCTTCATCTGCTTCTTAGCTGACTTGATCTTCTACCTGATATCTAATAGCTCCTTTATCTCCTCCTTCTTACCTCTTCTTATCAGCTCATGATCAATGAAATCATTAATTTTCACTTTCTTTCCTGAATATATCATCAGCTGACTTCCCTCAGTTCTTGTGGTGTATAAGGCATCCTCCTCAAGGTCCTTCACTCACCGTGTGACTAACATCAACCATGAGTTGGATGAATGCGGCTATGACCTGTTAGCTCACCTTGATGAGTTTTCCGTAACAATCAACACTTGCCCGCGAGCTTTATTGAACATGGTGTAAACTTAAAACATAATGCCACAAGCATTACACCTCAGTATAGACCGCGCAACTCTCAAGTTTACATATGAGCTAACCAAACCGACCTGTCCTAGTCATATCCTTGACCTCAAGCCAGAGTCTCCCTAAACTAGGACAACAACCACATGTACGCTAAGGACAAGTACGCGTCGATGGGCTAGGATTCACACACGTGTTCTAGCCCGGCGACCAAACTAACTAAACCCGCCACAACACAAAATCCCTTCTGTGTATAATCCTAGTGGTGATCATAAGGACATGGCATGATGATATACCATCCATTCCAAACCAAACTCTAGAATTTGTCCATTGACAAATCCATTTACCAAAATGTGGTTGTTTACTTTAAGATTTCAACAAGGTGCATACTAGCACACTAGACACCGATACAGTTCTTTTTGAAAACCTTGGTTTACCCAAGCTCCACAACAATAAACAATGTGAAGGTTTAGAACACTACTGAAGCTTTCTTGTAGTGTAACGTAACTTCTCAACGTGTCTATGTTCGCAACTGAGCGATCTATCACTAAAATGGAATGCCTCAACATCACATTTCTGCTCATACATGATAATAACTCGAGTTTAAGTAAAGATAAACCTTCCTTAATGAAACCGAGAGCTCCTAAGTGCAAATTCGAGCAAAGAAATGTCGTAGAGCTCAAATCTAGCATTCATATGCCTTCTCGAGCACCCTGGGATGCCCAAAATCTAGAGAGAGAGAAAGAGAGGTTTGATTCGTTGGTAGAGAGAAAGAATTGAAGTAGGGGTTTGAATGAAAAAATTCAAAGTTTTAAGGGTTTTTATATGGTTTCTAGCCGCGCAGGTCCTTAGCGGACCGCTACCAACTTACATAACAGTCCGTTATGCCTTTCCAAAGGGAATATTCGCATATTTAAAATGTGAATTTCGCATCTTGGCTTAATACATTCATCACAAACCGTGACGAAATCCATGCTACAACCATAGCGGTCCGCTATGGACCACCTTTTTCAGATTTTCCTCCTCGAGACACCTCATTTTCATATTATGTGTTTCGTAACTCTTTTTCTAGCTCAAGATATGGTTAATTAAAGTTTTGGGTCAATTCTGAGAAGTTTATCTCTTAGTTTCACTTCCAGTTTCCGAAGCAATTTACCATGGCTCCCTTTCTCCGATTCTTAGACAATTCTCCAATATTAACATCTCTCGTTCACCAACCCAAGCTTTCTCTCTTTCTGGTGCGTCAACCGTGCTCTTAGGGCCAAGGGGTTACAACCATATTACCGATTATAACTAGTTTGGTTATAATGGGTCAGGTACGTGAACCAGTTTTTCTATGCAGCTCTATGTGTTAAAAACAACTTACGTCCCATGAACTATAGTTTTGTAAATCATGTTTTGTACAGCTTTTATTTATTTAGGTTCTATAAATGGTAACCCACTGCTACGTCATTTAAAGTAAGTTTTACTGTTTTAGGATCTTAGTTATCTATTACTATAAACCTGTTGAAATATTTAATTAAATGGGATAATGAAAATACATGTTTTAACTTTAAAAAAATTACGCAACACACATGTAGTATGTTTTTATAACTACAAGTCATGCAGGGTCGGCTTAACAATTTTCAATTAGTGGTAAGCTGAACAAAACCTAAAAAAATTAATTAATTGTTCAATTAGTTAATTAAAACAACATAATTAACTTTAACAAAATCAATTACACTAAAGCAAATTAAACAATAAACAAGCAACAATATATTAAAGTAAAAAGAAAAATCAATTACAAATGTAGATTAAAATAAAAAACAGACAATATAATAGATTAAATTGACAAAAGACCAATAGTAGATCAAAATAATTGAGCATAAATCAAAATTAAAATTGATGAATCTAGAAGAACCATTAACAATAAACCAAGTCTCATAAGTCGACCTCGATGAACCAAGTTTCATAAGCCAACTTTGATAAACCTTCAATTCTTTTTTTTTATCTCTTCTCATTCATCTCCAAAAACACAAATACTGATTGAATTTTCACATATATTTTCAGCTTAAAATATTAAAATATTCTTTTCTTTTTAATTTTGAGGGCCCTTGAAATTTTAGAGTTTAACACGGTTGCTTTAGATGTTTGGATCATAAAGACGCCTCTGAATTCATGCTTTTTTATTTTTCGATGTTTAAGGACACTAAGGAAATCAAGGAATACACATATCCCCGTAGGAGAGTTTAAAGGTGCGTTGACCTTCCTGTTGGTTCGTTTCGCATATGCCAAGTATTTACTTGGTTTGGTAGAAAGAAAACAAAAGGAAATTTTACTTCAACTATCTAAAAATAGCACAAGATTGTTTGAAAATATTTTGCTTCAGATATGTATCGATGAGCTTTTGTTATATAATCAAACTTCATGTTGTGTAAAAAAGCTGACCATATCACAAATTTCCTACCTTTAAATATGATAAAAATGACCTAATTTACAGACACTTTACAAATATGTGTACAAATTTTACATGATATTTACACAATTGACTATAGCATCCAATGGACAAATCAGAATAAAGTTAGATAAACTACCCAATTACAACATAACTGATAATTCTTAGGTATATGGGTGTCGTTCCACGCAGTAAAGAAGGAGCGGTATCATAAAACCATCATCAATGTCAACCGGTGGTACTAGATGTTGACACCTCGGTGCTGCAAACAGGGCACACCTGCACATGAGGAGGCCATATCAGTCATTCTAAACCAATAAATAAATATTACCACCACCACAAAGGCAACAAGCATGTTAAAAGGTTCAAACATGAAAAGACCAAATGGTTTAAAAGTAGTCAATCGTAGATTGCTTAATTGTTTACAAAGGACCAATAAATATTGGTTTAATCCAAACCACTACCTACAAGCCCGTTTTGTTACTTCTCTTCTAATAAACAAAAACAACCCTAAACTTTATTCAAGAAAACTTATAATTTAATAGTATAGTTTTTGTTATATGTTTAATACATTATTATTCAAAAGAACAAAACAAGTGTTGGCGGGTCAATCCAACCCACATACCTGTGCTAGCCCGAAAAAAAAATCCATCCATTGTGACCCAAACAGGCGAAAACTTCATGATAGTAAAAATTAGTACCTTGTTTATTTGCAACCAGTTGGTAATGCACGCAGAATGGTATGAGTGTTTGCATGAAAGCAAGGTCAAGTTATCACCATCCTCATATTCTAAGCGACAGATAACGCATCTGAGATATGCGAAGAAAAAATAATAAGAAGAGAATGTGAAGCACTTTTCCTACTTTGGGTCAAATTATTTTAAAAAATTATAAAAAGAGCAGAAGAGACTTGTTCTTACGTTTCACTGCTTCCACTTTGACTGTTTTGGGTCTTGTAAATGATTGAACTTAAAGATGCGATTGAATCAGCAGAAAGCCCTCTACTTTCGGTCCCAACTACTTCACCCAGTGCAATCAATTCCTAAAAGTTTTATGTGTGAGCAGCAACTCATACAAGACTAAAACTCAAAATGAACAATAAGTCACTGTCATGATTTTGTTAAAGAAGTTACCTCATATGATAGTTCATCTGGGTCAACATCATCATATGAATCCTGAAAAATACAATCGCTAAACATCAACAGAAATATAATTGTCAAGTCAAATATGTTAATTATCCAGATAGAGAATATAGGGTGAAGTAATCCTGGCCATAATTACAACACACTTGGCCCGGGTGAAGCAAGATGTGTAATGAACAAATATGTAATGTGCAACAGTGTTTAATGCGATCAGCAAACACATTCTACACTAACAGGGATTAGGGACAATGTATATCGTATCAAGTATTAGGAATGCGTCGGAAAGCATATCCACTCCCAATCTACACTAACAGATGGAAGACAGCTAGTGGATCAATATTTGCAACATGGCTTTTGCCTTTTTCAGCTTCTTGTAATACATCTTATTTGTATTTTAGGTTTTGGATATTCAAATATTTTTACAGGTCAACATGAAAATGGTGATACCTGTTCTAATAATCTCTCATATAGCTATCCACACCCAATAGCCATATTTAAGGCAGGTGTAGGGTTAGTTCCCTATTGATTGCTTTAATATTCATGTACTAATATAAATAATTTCATATTCAATATAACAAGTCATTTGGATTGAAACAGTTGCCATTATCAGTCTAGATTTTAATTGTCATCATACTTCTAACATCACGATTAATAAAGTTAATGCTACCACCTCACTTTAACATCACGCTTAATAAAGTTAATGCTACCACCTCACTTGAGAAAACAACATGAAAAAGTTTGGCTATAGTAACTATACCGACAGAAGTAATCTAGCACTCATTATGTACGATAACAATACGTAAACTGCACTACACAATAGTATATGTATATCAATGTTTGGCTCTTAAGCGGTATCTTTTTATATCTAGGGATACCTCAATCTTTTAATCTAGCAGCCTTAGAGAGGTTAGCATGATAGAATTATAAACAAGGAAAAGAACCTGACATGCAACTAAAAAAGAGAAAGGGAAGAGAAACTCTTAAGAGGCCTATTGGATCCAATGAGAAACTATACTACTAAGAGTTTGAAGAGTAGCTTTTGTAGCTCATTTCTCCCATTTTCTTCACGAATAAAAAAACAGAGATAACACAAAGATATTTGACGTAGCCAAGCCAATAAAGCAGGAAGAAGAAAATAGGAACTACTGAAACTGAATGCTTCCACTAATAAAAATAAAAATTTACAAGTAAGAGGATATTGTAAAATGTTAGATTGTATTCAGGTCTTCAAAATATCTAAATGCATTATGAGTATTAACTAGTAAGTTCACAAGTGCTAACTCAGTTTGCAGACATATGGGTCAAATCTCCAAATAAGGACAGTATGTGTATGTTTTAGGGATCTTTGAAAATCACTAAAAACATATAGAAAGATCATCTTGTATATGTGTGTTTATTTCCTGTTCCGTCACTTCATACTCTTCTCACTCTTTTCCAAATTTTAACCTTGGCTTATCTAATATACATTCGGATTAGAGAATCTAAACCGAAGATTGTTAGTTTGATATTTGACATACTCTTGGTAAGATTTTTGGAGAACAAGTATGTGAACACATCTAAAAAATACTATTGAGCCAAGCAAAAAACAATCACCTGAGAATTGCCACCATGATCATCCATACTGTCTTCTTCCTCCTCAGCATCTAGTAACGCTCTTGCATCCGCTTCATCATTTGAAAACGAAGCCGCATCCAATTCAACATCTTGGTTTCCCCTATCCTCCTCTCTAGACCCAACATCAAAATGAGCATGGGCATCAAATGCATCATCTTCTTCTTCTATAGCATCCGACCCATCATATTCGCTGTTATGCTGGTCAAATTCTTCATCATCATCATCCACATAACTTCCGGTTTCCCAACTTTCATGGTCACTCCCACCTCCATTCATCGTCAACATCATATACGCCCTTTCCTATTGCACACAACGTCAGTTTAGTAAGATACAAAATTACAAAAACAAGCTAACAGAAGAAAACAACAAACCATCACCAATCAATAACATATCCTTCTAACTTCCTCAAAGCAATATATATATATATATATATATATATATATATATATATATATATATATATATATATATATATATTCACAGTTCATGACAATCAATATGCATAATTGCACGTCTCAGAAAGACTCAACTATCATGATCAAATTATAGAAACATCAAAGGAAAGATCAGATATATACCTGGTGTTGCAGCGTCCGAGCGAGGGCAAGATCAGCATCGAGCTGACTGAGATTGGTGAATGGGGTTCTGGAAGAAGGGCGGTTAGTAATATTGCTAGGGTTTTCATTGTTCTTGCTGCTACTTTGATCGTTGGAGTTCTCCATGAAGAAATTAAGAAGATGAATGAATTATGTTAGGGGTAAAGTGAATGAGGAGAAATGTCATATGTATCGTATCTACATGAGATTAGATAGAAAATGGGAAAACACAATACAATACGCAAAAGCAATTCCACTACCGCCGCATTCTCTTGCACCCACCCTACGTTACGCTTTGGGATATTCTCAACTTTTTCAAAACTAGAAAATCTTAGATTTATCATACACGTACGTTAACGTTTTATACTTGTTTCAGCCATTTTTTAAAGTTTATTGTCCGACGATTTTTCTTATTATGTGTATTCAAATTTTGTTCAAAAAACTATTTCAAACTAGATGGAGGCAACCATTAATTTGTCAACCGCTTGTATATAACGTCAATGATACAATGTCATGTACTCATGTGTACTTACATCGACTAATATGCTCGCATATGACATAATGTTGGCGTAGCTACGGGTATTTTTGTGGTTCTTGTCTCGGGCGTCGCTGTCTATCTTACATTCTTGTCACAGTCAGCCGTCAGTATTTTTTAGTTAAAAGAAGTTTAAAAAAAATTAAGAGTGAATTCGCCTATGTTTAAATGTTGGTCCACACTTGTATTACATAGGCGGTTGCCTCTCTTTTTTAAATAGACATATGCGTCTATCTTTATTATACAAGTTGCCGCTCCTATTTAATATATTTCAGTGTAGGCGACTTGCTTCTGTTATATGGGTGATCATTCCATTCAATTCAATAAAAAATATATGTTTTAATTAGTTTTTACGTAAAAAAAAGTAAACCTAAAATTCATAACACATGTAATAATATGAAAATATTTCATAATTGTACTATATATATTATAAATAAAATTGCAATAAAAAAATAATACTTAATATATTGGAACGACTATATCTCTAATGGCTATTTTTTCAACCATATAAACACGACAATGTTTATCTCTTTCTTCATCTTCAACTCTTTGAAAACCATAATTGGCATATCGACATGACTAATTTTTCATTTCAAAAGTATCACTAGTAGATATACAAAAAAACCCTCCTGTAGAGGAACCGAAAAATCCTCTGATGCATCAACTAGAAAACCATCCGGTGCATGCATCAAAAAACCCTCTCATGCACGAACCGGAATGTATTTGGTTAACGCACCAAAAAAACCCTTCGGTTAACACACCGAATAACAACCCCGACAAAAGAAGATAACGTTGCTGAGAATCGTGAAATATTTTGAACCAAGCCAATTTGAAGTAAAAGATATTAGATCGTAATATCTGATATTTGTATGTTATATATAACTAGTCTCAAATAATCAAAAGTATTATTTATATATTTTCAATGTCCAATACTACGTACCATAATATAACTTAAGTTTATTGTAGAAAGGAGTAGAAACCTAATAAATCTATAACTCTAGCAATCATTTGATTAACATTATAAGTATATTTATGATATTGGGATCGGGTTCATGTGAAAACTGTTGGACATGGTCTGTCCAAGACACATATTAAATTGATGTGGCTAGTAAGTTATGATCCAAATCGGGTCATACCCAATAACAAGCTAGACAAACACCTACAATATTTATTTTATGATATGATCATGTAAATAGATATTAACACTTAGAGTATTTAGAAATTGGGTTTTTTAAATATTTGCACTTGTGTTGTAAATAAATTATATGGATAATTTATTTTAGAGAGAGTATTCTATATTGTTATTCAAATGGTTGGACAACAACATAGTCTTTTGTTCGCATTTCTTATTATTCATCCGTATTTACTAATGCGGATGTGCTTTTGAGGAAATGTGGATGAAGATTACTCATCTGTATTTACTAATGCAGATGAGCATTTGAGGAAATGCTGATGAACCTACTCATCCGTATTATTGCATTTGGGAAATACGGTGGAATTTCTTCATCCACATTTACAAATGCGGAAGGAGACCATTCATCCGCATTTACTAATACGGGTGAATGTTTGAGAAATGTGGATGGGACCCACTTTTCTCTCTCCTCATCTGAAATTTCAGTTTCCTAGGACATACAATATATGATTGCAATCAACCACTCTCTCTCTATATACAACATAACACTCAAAGTGCACCTCTTGATCTTCTGGTTTGATCTCGATCGGTCGACGAACAAAACGAAGAACAGAGGTTCGTTCAAGTGTAAAAATCCTAGCAACCGGGTGTCTATTGGAGGGTTGAGGGTAGACTAGCTTGAGGCGTCCTTCTTTGGAAGCTACCATTCAACTATCATCTTCATTGAATTCCTTACGAGAGGTAGTCTGTTAAACACCATATGGTTGTTTTGTAAGCATGTTTTTCATATATCGATCCATGACGGTTTAAACAGATATATAAAATGGTTTATATATATTAACTGTAACAAGTTTTGAATCCTTATTCCGCTGCATTTTTATTTTATTTTGATAAAATGACTCTGATAAACTTGTTCAAAACCCAACAAAAACCCCAAGTAATTATGAGAACCCTTTAACTCACATGGACCAATCAGCGATCGACACATCAGCAATATGAGAAAGCTTCTTTCAGGGGTATATCTGTCTTTTTACAACACCCCTCATTAAATGCATATCTTTTCTCCCATAATATTTTGTACTATGGATATAGATGTTTGCTTTTTCAAGAATTCCAATGTTACCACTTCTTCTCCATTCCTTGTACATATGAATGAATAGGTTTTTATTCTTTTTTCCTTTATATTGGTTCTTTTTTCCTTTATATTGGTTTTTCATTCTAATTAAACACTCTTACCTTCATCATATTTTATCACAACCCGCCGAACGGGGTCCGGCTGTGAATAACTGATATCAACACAATGCAGCGGAAAGTAAACATAACTTATTCAATTATCAACCAATCGTCCACATTAATAGTACCAATACTAGTCTAGTGTTTTCTAAATCCCAATTACATTAATGTTAATCAAATGTCCCAAATGATTTTATCTATAGATGGGGGTGATGGCTAATCTCCAATGTCCGGCTAAGTCAACTCCTATCCATGTTCATTTGGCCAAATCATTCTTCTCCTGAAATACACACCCAAAATATGTCAACATAATATTGGTGAGCTTATAAGTTTAGGACACAAGCCTCAACATAATTCATAAAATAAGACAACAGAAGTCATGGTGCATAAGAGAAAGTATCACAATCAAACCTAGACTCGGGTGACCCTCCCGAGTGCTAAAACATCCCCTAACCCATACCTCTTATTGTTATGGGCTCAAGTGTGCCATGCTAAGCACATATAATCTGCACTAATTTATGACACAACAATTATTGAATCTCAATGGGGGGTTTCCCTGTCCTTAGGGCCCATGTGTGCGGGGGATTCCCCAAATAGTACTATCCACAAACCACGCGGTTCCCAATGGAGTTAATGATTATGCTCACGTTCGGGGACAAGAGCAGGTAGTATTGCATCACAGTAATGTATTAACCATCAAGTATGTATTTCACCCCAAATGTTTTAAAGTAAAAAGGGGTTATAAGACTCACCTTAGCCTGTCCATGAAGTGGGTGTTCGTGGTTTAGGGAGCTACCGACCGGCAAGGTTCCTAAGTTCATTTTATAAATGTTAGTTCCATTTCAATCAGTTGACTAAGCCTAACCCTGTAGTTCAGGTTTATCCTATGCGATTTGACAAATTTTCATTACATATGTGTAATTTGGTTCAACCCTTGAAATTCAAAGTTTTGGTTTTTAACGGGTTCTTAGGTTCGGGTCAATGTTTAGCCCATTTTAGTCATACAAGATTCTAATATACTTAGAGTAAGTTTTTGATTCTGTAGATTTCATGTTTTTAGCTTAGGAGCACGTTTTTGTGAATTTCTACTATTTTAACATGAATATCCCCTATATTATTGTTTACTAAGCAAACCAGCTCTATAATTTATGAAACTAAATTTTCAAGTATTCCTTATCATTATAAGTCTACTGTAATATTTGTACATCAGATTGTATGCATTTTTTATACTTCCGTTAAGTCCACCGGTTAGTTCCGTTAAGTGTCCGTTAAGTCCCGGTTTTGGATTTTTAAGTGTTTTAATCTGATTTTTCCTTTTGCAAATATATTTATAACAGAAATAACTCCTACATAACCCTATATTTCCAGTAGGTTAAATCTCCAACTTGTTTCTTTTATTTTCTTCATATTTTTCAAGTTTTTGTATTACTTTTGAAGAGTAGATTTCATACGTGTAAATCATGAAACTTAAATTTTACTTGAGATAGTCACTGTTATCTTTCAGAAATGTTTAGATTATGATTTTTGGTCTTGCATAATATACTTTTATATTTTTATGAAAACCGGGTTTTCGGTTGTATTATATTTATCAAAACTGTTCTTTACGAAGATTTTACATCCTTTTGTTACTAAAAAATATGGTATCCTATTTGTTCATATGAAACGAGATGATACGTGATATTTCGAGCGTTTTTGGGTAGCAACGGTTACCTTGTTACGTGAGATGTGGTGGAAGCGAGGGCTGCCAAAGAAGCTTGCGATGGTGAGAGAAGGCTTAGCGTGTTGGGGTTGATGGTGCTTGGGTGTAGGCTGTTTCCTGGCTTCAAGAGGCTGGAGTTCGTTGCTAGAAGAATGCAGGAGAGTAAGAGAAGTTTGAGAGTGTTTTGGAGAGAGTTATATTTGGAATTGAAGGTGAAGGTGGTGGTGTTGTAGGGGGTTCGGCCGAGATGTGTTGGGAAGGGGGATTGGGTCCCACTTTCTTGATTAATTACAAGATTATGTCTTGGTTAAAGGAAGATTTTGATTAGTGGATCAAGCCAGCATGGGTTGAGAAGCTAAGCCATGCATTGGTCATTTTGGGTGGTGATAAGACAAGTCTTTAAAAATACCCTTTTCTTTAAAAAAAATAAATGTATGTGTTTATATGTGTGTGCCGTGTTATACATATAGGTATATATATATATATAAACCGGTGAATGTGTGTTTTGGGTGTATATATGTATGTATTTATGATTGGACTAACTTTATTTATCTAGTATTCATTGTATGGTTATTTTTAGTTTTTATTTATAAGGTGAAAGCATTAGGTGGATTTATTATTTAGTTTAAAGTTACTATTATTATTATTATTATCACTGTTATCGTTTACATGAATTATGTCTTGCATAAGTTTTTATATTTTTAGTTTTGTGATTCATTAAATTATAAGTTCTTATTGACGGGTATGCTGGGCTCAACAAGTGTACAAATGCGGATGACTAAGGTACAAATGCGGATGAAGGTGAGCAAATGCGGATGACTAAGGTACAAATGCGGATGAAGGTGAGCAAATACGGATGACTAAGGTACAAATGAGGATGGAGGTGAACAAATACTGATGACTAAGGTACAAATGCGGATGAAGGTGAACAAATGCGGATGATTTACGTATACAAATGCGGATGAAGTGAATCAAATGCGGATGACTCAAGTATACAAATACGGATAAAGGTGAATCAAATGCGGATGACTTAAGTACACAAATGCGGATGAAGTAAACAAATACGGATGACTTAAGTATACAAATCCGGATAAAGGCGAATCAAGTGCGGATGACTTAATTACACAAATGCGGATGAAGTAAACAAATGCGGATGAGTTAAGTATACAAATGCGGATGAAGTAAACAAATGCGGATGACTCATAGTCTTAGGATTAATAGACTTTTTGGCACATAGCTTCACTAGGACATCGGGCCTAAAACCCACTAGTGTCGGTAGTTCACGAACCATCTCATAACATGGCCCAAATGGTCCATTAGGGTCTCGTAGGTCAAGCCCACTTAGCACTATGGCCCAATGACTAGTTTAAAGTTTGATGGGCCTAAGCCCATTGTGGTGCATGTGTGTGTATCCATGTCTAGGAGTTTGATCTCGTTGGGCCCATCACATGGGCTTCTGTGATCATTGTGTGGCCCGTTATGGTTTCTAAAAAAAACTTTTTGGGCCTAAAAATCGTGGTTATCACATATTTCCCTCCTTCCATCTTAAGATTTCATTCTAATTTTTGTATTCGAAAAGAACCCACCACATTCATGGGTGGGGGCGATTTAAACGTGCCTTCCCCCATACAAGTGAAGAATGTTGTAGAAGAAGTTCCCCGTAAGGATGTTGTAGATGAAGGTTTACCGTCTGCTGAGACGGGTGCTGAAGAGAAGAATCCACATGATGTGGTTGCAAGAAACTCTCCTCTTCGATATATTAGTTATGATCGGCGTGGTTAGTTTTCTCATTACATACATTGTTTTAGGACAACGTTTTAGTTATCTCATAAATCTAGTATGTTGTTACACTGCCCAAACTAACTTTTTTTTAAACCCACATTTTGTTACATTGCCCGAACTCACTTTTTTTTATAAAACCAAGTTTTATTGTTAATTTTTTTACTTTGTAATTTTTTACAGTTTCCTTTTTGTTATTTCATGTAGTCTCCGTTTTTTTAGTACTGTTACTAACTTTATTAATATTTAGACAACGTGTTAAAACAGGTAACACTATATTACACTGCCAGGAAGTCACACTTTTTTTAAGATGTAACCCATTTTTTTTGGTTTTTTTAGTTTTTCTTATGTTTTTTTCATACAGTATAGTTAGTAGCTCTACCATATTTTTCATATTTTTTTGTCACAAAAAGTCACTATAGTAAGATATTCCAGACACCAAATGGGAGTAAGTATTGGATTCCTAAGGTTTCTATTGATGAGAAGCCTTTTGCTGGTGCTATTTTTACTTCATGGGAGTAGGTGTTGAACATGTACCAATGCTATACAGTCATCTGGATTTGTTGTACATGTGGGAGATTTTAAGAGATGGAATGGTATTATTACTTATCGCACATTGTTATGTAACAAATGGGGTAAGCATGAAGGGAAGAGTTTTGATACCACCAAACCTTCCATCCTTTGTCCAACTCGTGGTTGCGCATTTAAAGTAACTGATAGTAAGGCTCTCATTCATTTAAAGGTCATCAAGGGCTCTGAACATTATGCGTTGTATGAAATTTCTGAGAAGCATAATCATTATCTTTATATCATCTGATAATATGGATTTGACTCGCACCGGGCGACACTTGGACTTTCAAGATATAAAGTTTATACACACGATGAGTTTACATCAAGTTGGTCCTACTGTTACACATCGTTTGCATTCTGCCTTAAAAGGAGGCCACCACAACATGCGAGGTACCAAAGCAGCATACAAGAATGTTAGTCGTGACATTAAGATGTTTATTGGTGACCGAGACATGTTGTTTGTAGTTAGTAAGCTTGAGTTGTTTGCTAATAACCACTGTAACTTTTCCTATGACATTCACCATGTCGGTGGTGAAGTGAAGGCTATATACTGGGCTGATGAAATATCTTAAATCAACTACCGGTCATTCGGCGATGTTATAGTGTTTGATGCCACATATTCCATAAACAAGTACAGTATACTTCCTCACATCTTACATAGACTAATGTGCTAATGTCTTTTTTGGTGTGTTTTGTACTAAGGCTTTGTTTTTTGATCATTTTCTTCATACAGGTACAATATGATATTTTGCCTTTTACTAGTGTAGATCATCACAAAAAATGTGTAACTTTTGCTGCCAGTTTGTTATCTAATGAAACTTCAAAGTCGTATAAGTGGCTTCTCCATTGTTTTCTGAAAACTCATAAGACTCATCCATCTTTAGTTTTAACTGATCATGATCCCGCCATGAAGGTTGCTGTTTCATCTATTTTGTGAAAGCTCACCACCATTTGTGTATGTGGCACATCATGAAGAAATTACCATCCAAGGTATACCTTTACTTAGGAATATTTTAATGATAAGTAACTTTGTCTTAATCTTTGCATATCATGTGTCTAGAGTAAGCAAGTTCCATTCTTAGCGTGTTTTACTACAGAGGTGCAAAATGTTCTTCAAATATCTATTACTATATTACACGTTCCATTGTAATCTGATGTAGGAATTAAGCGTAACACATTGTAATCTTTTATCTAACACGGTAGTAATTAAGCATAACATATTGTAATTTGATGTAATCTAACATAAAACCTAGTAAATAACTGTAAAGTTGATGTTAAATTTGTAATGTTAAAACTTTTTTGGGGGTTATGTTTTAGTATAATGTTTAATTCGGCCCCTGTATATGATGTGATGTCTTTTCATTATTTTTACTCAAATGTAGTAAGTAAATTTAATTTTACTTTTAAATTTAATTTTAACTTTTTCCACCAAAGTATTATATGTTAACCTAAGTCTATACCATAATTAACTGTAATTTAACTTCCAACATAAGATGCCCTAATGTAAGTTTATATAATTATTAGTAGTTAGACATGATTATTTCTCGTTTGTGTTAATGTTTATAAGGTTATTTTAAGGTTTAATGTTACTCACTGGTAATCATACGTTTTTATAATGTTAATGCAATGTGTAATATAGTAATGGAACGTGCAAAATGTACTTCCATTGTAATCTGATGATAGTAATTAAGCGTAACACATTCTAATATTTTATCTAACACTGTAGTAATTAAGTGTAACACTTTGTAATCTGATGTAAAACATAGAAAATAACTGTAAACCGATGTGAATTCGTAATGTTAAAACTTTTTTGGGCGCATATTTTAGTATTCTTAATTCGGCCCCTGTATATGATGTGATGCCGTTATATTTTTTTACCCAAATGTAGTAAGTTAATTTATTTTTAATGTAACTAACAGTAATTAAATGTAATTTAGCCGTAATTTAACTTCCAACCTAACATGCCCTGATGTAAGTTTATATAATTCGAACACGATTATTTCTTGTTTTGTGTTAATGTTTATATAAGGTTATAATAAGGTTAAATGTTACTCACTATTGATCATACGTTTATTATAATGTTAATGCATATCTATTATCATGTGGGCATTTAACACACTAGAGTGTGTCGCTCCTAGTTTTTCATAGTAGTTAAATGTAAGTAAAGTAAAAGATAATATGATTTTAAACTGATGTAATTGTTTAATTTGCATATTACCTCTGACATTTATGAGAACTCTAATATTCGTTTCGTGATTGATAAGTTGGTATGGAATATTTACATCACACCTGCTACATTTAAGGAGCGTTGGTATAATCTAATCAACTCTTTTAATTTAACCGAGAATGTGTGGTTGAACGACATGTTTGCTATTAGACATATGTGGGTGCCAACGTATTTTAGAGACATCCCAATGTGTTGTCTCATGAAAACCACCTCCAGATGCGAGAGCTCTAATGCCTCTTTCAAGGTTACTTCCAGTCCTGCGAACACCCTTGTTCAATTTTTCATGGCCTTTGACACTGCTATAGATAATCAGCATTACAACCAGCGTAGTGGTGACTTTGTAAGCAGTACCACCCAAGTCCAACAACGCACTGGTTTACCGATCGAACAACACGCTGCATGTTTCTACACGTAAACCCTATTCAAAGAGGTTCAAAAAGAGATATACAAGGGTTTTATGTCATGTTTTATAACTAATGTTGAAGTTCAGGATCATACCAAGGTCTTCACAATCTCTCACACGGATAAGAGGATTGATTTTGTTAACGAGTTCTACATAAGAAAATGAAATTACAATTGTTACATCACTGTAGGTTGTTCACTATACCGTATTTTTTAATTTTTGCGAAACTAATGTCTTTTTTTCAGGTTTCTCATCACTTGGTTACCAAGTCTTATGAGTGTTCGTGTATGGGATTTACCCGTATTGGCTACCTCTGCAGGCACATTTTTGGTGTCTTTCGTTTAAACAAAGTCACTGAAATCCCAGATGCTTATATCTTTCTCTGTTGGTTTCAAGATAGTCTCCCCACTCAGGTTTT
The DNA here is from genome assembly GCA_025506505.1 of Flaveria sonorensis. Lineage (NCBI taxonomy): Eukaryota > Viridiplantae > Streptophyta > Magnoliopsida > Asterales > Asteraceae > Flaveria > Flaveria sonorensis. The sequence goes on along the minus strand of CM046430.1, from coordinate 33,273,999 downwards.
TAGTATACAAAATAGGCTCACCGCAGACACCAGTGAACAAGCTGTATTAAGGAATGATGTTTTAGAATATGTGAATGATTGTGTTGATCAACTAAGGAACAACATTGATGGCTTATCAGGTTTAGCTAGAAAGTTAAAGGAAATCAAGGAAGAGATTCTGACCCATAAAACAATAGAAACCATCTCTAAAAGAAGGACCGAAGTTATTAAGACGTTGGTTGGTGTTGAAGATGTAGCCGCTGTTAATTTAATGCCCCCTCAAGGGATTCGCAACAAGGGTTGTGGGACCAATCGGCGTTTAATTGGACCTGGGGAGAAGGCTGTTGAGAAGAGCATGAAGAAGGCAAGATTATGCAACATATGTAAGAAGTATACGCACCATGATTCTAGAAACTGCACTAAGAAGGCTAAGGCTGGTCCCGCCGACCCACCCCAATAGTTTGGACAGTTTCCCTTTTTTTTGGTTACCACTTTTTAGTTGGTAATGTATAGCATACTTTTGGGTCATATTTTGTTAGTTACCACTTACTAGTGGGTAACGTTAGAACAATAATTTTTATGTTGTATCATTTTGTTTCTTATCCATATGTTTTTTGGTTACCATTTTTCCAATGTGTAACATGTATACATATGGTGTATGAAAAAACTATGATTTGCTAAAAATGTAAGATGAAACTTTCATTTTTGTGGGATTTTGGTTTGTTTGTTATACTTTAATGCATCTTACTTTTAACTAAAAGGTTTGTTTTTTTACGTAACTTTAAATATATATATACCTTAAGTACATGACTACACGTGACATTATTACCTATATTTTTTTAGTTGCAGAACTATAGATAGGGAACTTGGATGGGAAATGAGCTTATTCTTTTTCTTAATTTAAGGTTAAATATATTGCATTACTATCCTGTTATCTATCTATTTTTACTTGGTGCGGTTGCAAATTACACTGCAGCGAACAACAGTTTACATTTACTTACACTGCTAGTAAGTGACATTAGTCTGGAGACCAAATTCTCCAACTAATTTTAAATTATAACCCTCAAATTGTAATAAAACATGCGACAACAAATTTGCATATCTCCAAACCTCTTTTTTTTAATTACACTACAGTAACTTATTTTTAATCTATAACCCCCTAAGTCCTAATATGCTTTAACATGTAATCCATTTATTGTTTTTCATCATGTTACGTTAGCATGAATCTACTACTTTTTGTAACACATTACAATATGCTTTATCATCTATTTTACACTTAAGATGAAAATGTTACCGAAAAGGTAAATATAAGTTGTCAATCATGATCAAGTAATACTACCATTTCTTAATAAATTACTACAGCATACTAGTCAACGTTACAATACTATATTTACTTTTATATGAGATGGAGTTTACTGTTTCACGAATACTCCTTACATCAATACACTTCATACTTTTAGGTAATTACATTAGGTTACAACGTGGGCATGGTACACTATAAGACCATTTTAGGTTATTTAAATACCCATTATATTAAAAAAAACCCAAAATATATTAAGAAATTTTTTAAAATTTTTATACTTTTTTGATAGCTAAAGTTTCAATGGGAATTACACTACCGTAAGTAACACTATTACATTTAGTTATGCTAGTATGTACAATAATAAAAACTGTACATCTAGCTACACTAGTCTAAAACCTATAGTATTAAGAAGTTTGTCTATTTACTATAGTCTATCTAACTTTGTAAACTACCGCGTTTAAATATGCTTTATCATCTAATCCATCTTTTTTGTTCATCACGTTACACTAAAATGAATCATATTTATATGATTTATTCATAATCATATGTATTAAAATATGAATCATTTGGATGTGTACACTAATACCCTTCTTAGGTAATTTAAATATCATTAATATTAGACTTCCCAAAATATAGTTACTAGATTACAGACATTGTTTAATAGTCTGAACGACTCATGAGTAATATGAATTACAATACAGTAACATATACATAACACTAAATTACAAGCCAAACGACTAACATTTATCTGAAACACAAAATCCTTAAGTAACCTCCACGATCACATCTTTCTGAAACGAAACTTAAGATTTAATACCGTAAGCCTCATCCAACACTTTTTTCTTGTGAACGTTTATATCTGACAGTACAATTCGTGCAACATATTTCTTTCTTAGAATTTTAATTTGAGACTTCAATGTTCTTTCATTATTCTTGAACCCGCACTCAAACGTTGCCCCGTTGTTGGCCATTAACATCTCCATATGTCGCATTGTAAATATTCCACAATCAGTGTAGTTCCATTTAGTGGCCCATTCTAACTCTAGTCTGTTGATGTTTGTAGATCCAATTCTGCCCACTTTACAATTCCCTCATTTAAGCAAGTATTGAGTAAAATGTGCTTTTGCAAAAAATAAAAATTAGGCACTTAATTTTTAAGTTTAACAGATATACACTCAAAAAATAACAATGTTGCCATGCGTTTAACAAGCAAATCAGTTTCTATCAACTCACCACTTTGTAAGGTGTATCTTTTTTTTGATACTCATCGTTGTCCTCCAATGTTGGACCAAAAGAACCAATGAGCCTGATCAGAAAAACCTTTAAGTCCCACAAACATTACAACAACTGAAGTAGTCTGCAACAGCTGAAGACATCAACTGATAACAAGGTCTGAAGACAAAGTCTGAAGTGGAAGAGCTGAAGACAAAGTCTGAAGTGAAAAAGCTGAAGACAAAGTCTGAAGCTAAAGAACTGAAGACAAAGTCTAAAGACAAAAGCTGAAGACAAAGACTGAAGACCAAGTTTCAGATGTTGTCACAACAGCTGAAGAAGACCTCTTCAGTAGTTGTGATGGTTTCCTTTCAGTAGTTATATTTTCCTTTCAGTTCTTTTGTAATCAGTAGTTTTATGTTTCTTGTAATCAGTACTTGTAGTTTCAGTAGTTTTAGTTTCATCTTGTACTTAGCATACTCTGAGATGTTCTCAGTTGTTGTGAACATTCTCAGTAGTTTGCTTACTTTCAGTTGTTTGTAATAATTCTGTTAGATGTCACTATCAAGTGACATCAGCAGACGTCACATTCCTTTATATAAGGAATGTTGACCTAATTGTAAGGTGCGAAGCTTAGCGAAGCTTAGCGGCTGAGACACCGAAGCATTTGTGCATGAATGATATTATCCCTTTTGCAGAAAACCCTCTTTCTTTATAACCGTGTACTGTTCCATTGAATATCTATTGTGTTCTTGCTATATTTGTCTAATTCTTGTTCTAATTCCGCTGCGATTCAACTCTAATTGATCAAACTTAGATCGCTGATCCTGTCAAATGGTATCAGAGCGGGTTAATCATTGATCGGTTTAACAATTGATCATTGAAACTGCTATTTCGATATCTAAAGTTTGATCGAATTAGCATATTTGCAAGAATTGGTTATAGAGATTGATCTTCTGCTGCTTCTGGTTAGTCAATTTGAGTTTCTTCTTGGTTCATATTGAGTTTGTTGTGTTTTTGTGCTAAATCTGTTGAAACTTGGTTGAATTGGTTTGAATCTGAGAATGACTACTCCATCTAATGACCCTCACAATACTGGCTCCTCAACCAAGCCTCCGATGCTGGTTAGGAGTGAGTATAACATATGGCAACGAAGAATGCTCCATCACCTGTCTGTTAACAGTTCAGGTTGTTGGACATCTGTGGTTCACGGTCCACACAAGCCTATGGTGAACAATCCGGAGACCAACCAAATGGTTCTGAAGAAGAAGGAGCAATACTCAGATGAAGATCGTAAACTGTTTGAGATTGATGCTAAAGCCCATGGAATTCTGGCCATGGCACTGCCTAATGAAATCTATTCTGGGCTTATGCATCATGAAACTGCTCATGACCTCTGGAATGCTTTGAAGGAACAATTCGGAGGAACTGATGAGGTCTTAGCAAACAACAGAGAAATCCTCGCCCAACAAGATGAGACATTCTCTCATAGGAAGGGTGAGACACTGACTCAACAGTTTGAGCATTTCTCCTGCTTGATCTCTGAGCTGAAAATGGTCAAGCATGAGTATACTAACAGCCAGATGAACAACAAATTCCTCAGATCACTGCCTGAGAGATGGGACACATACACCATTGTCCTACGCTCCAATGCAAATCTGGATAGCCTATCTCTCACCCAACTCCATGGGAAACTGCTTACATTTGAAAGAGAGATAGAGCAGAAAAGGAAACTGGCATCATCAGGAAAGCTCACTGATGACTTTGTACCAGGAACACTGCCTTGGTCGGTCATGAGTCAGAATATGCTGGATCAGAAAGCCATTATGATGAGCATATAGATTTCTCTTCAAACAGTTCTGATCATGCATTTGTTGGTGTTGACAGTCATTCTGGGTGTAATAGTGATAATTTATGCTTTATCATGATGATTTGAAGGGTATTGCTGATGATGATTTAGAAGAGATGGATATTTTGAGCCAAATGGCCTTGATCAATATCAGATCTCAAAAGTTCTACAAGAGAACTGGTAGGAATTTTCCAGGACTCTCTGGCAAAACCAAAGTTGGTTTTGACAAGAGTAAGTTGAGGTGTCACAAATGCCACAGGCTTGGGCACTTTGCAAGAGAGTGTAAATCAACTGGATCTAACTCCTCTGCACCCTTTGTGACCTTTCCAAGCAATAGTTCACAAAACAAAGGGCAACATCCTGCTAGTTCTGGTCATCACTCACAACCTCAATCTCCTGCATATTTTGTCCCTCAGGGTCCAATGCCATATCCATATCCCTGCTATTACATGACACAGCCAAATCCAGTTCAAGTTCCTATAGCACAACAACCTCAAGCCCTACCTGAGCCTCAACCATCTCCATCACAATCTCAACCTCATCACAGCTTCTTCACACCAGGAGTTGTTGACTGGAGCAGCTTACCAGATGATCTTTCTGGTTTCAATGAGCAATTATTTGTTCTGAATCATGCATAGCTGCCTTTGTCTCTATTAGAGAGGCAAATGTAGCTTTAATCAATCAAAATCTTGAGCTTGAGAAAACTATTTCCAAAAGAAAAGCTGAGTATGAGTCTGCTCTTAATGACAAAGATGATGAGATTTACAAGCTTAAATGCCAACTTAATGATGAAAAGGCTAAGGTAGAGGTCATACTTGAGAACCACAGAAGTCTCAAAGAGACACTTGCAGCTACCCAAGTTGAGTGTGACCGCTGGGTAACATCCTGCAAGGGATTTGAAATGCTTCTCAGCAAGCAAACAGCTTCAAATGTGAAGTTTGGAATAGGTTACAATCATACTGCACCACCTACTGATTTTACTTCAAAATCAATAGTAAAATCTGAAGGTGAAAGTAATTTCCAAACCACATCATCATGTGATTCATCCTCAAATGATAATACAAAATTAGAGGATGAAGTCAGTGTTAAGATCTCAGCAAATCAATTGCCTGATGGTTTAAATGCTGATAAACACATGAAGCTGAGCAATTCAGATGTTGTCCCTCAAAGTACTCCAAGTACTGAAGGGCAAGTCACAACATCTGAAAAGCATTTCAAATCTGCTGAAATAAAAGGATTAACAACTGCTGAGGAATCTATCATACGGTCTTTCAGGACGGATAGAGAACAGCTGAAGAACAAGTCTTCAGTTGTTACCGATCCTTCAGTACTTAACACAAGTACTGAAAGGAGGAAAGTACTGAAGATCACACCTTCAGTAGTTTCCACTTCAGCAGTTGATCAATCCAAGATGAAGAATAAGCCATGTGAAATATGTGGTAAATTCAATCATCTATCTGATGAATGCTGGTACAAAAAGGGTTCCAAACTCAACAGAGATAAGCTCATTAAAGAAGAGATTAATAAAATGAAAATGAGTTTGAGACCAAGTTTGTACCACAGTCATCTCAAACTGATAAACCCAAGGCCTCACCAAAATCCAAAAAGAAGGATGGGGTTTATCAGAAAACAGCTGATAGTGTTCCTCATGATAAACATCAGACTAAGTCTGTGAATTTCAAGAAGGAGGAAATGGTGGGTCACAGGAACTCATCAAAAACAAGTACTGATGTGTCAAATGAGCTGAAGGCTTTAGCAACAAATCAGACACAACTTGTTATGATGGTTCAGCATTTGTTGGGGAGAGTTAACCAACTAGATGCACCTGTGATCAAACCACTGAAAAGGAAATCCAAGCCCAAATCTAAGAAATCCATTTCAGCACCATCTCCACCTTCATCAGCTGTTAATCATGAGAAACAAGTTATGGTTAAATCTGTTGATGAAAACAGACCCAAAACCAAAAAGGTTTGGGTCTCTAAAGCTAACTAGTTTCTTATGATAAATGCAGGGTTCTTCAGCATGCCAAAGAAGCATCTGGTATGTAGACAGTGGAGGATCTATGCATATGACTGGGAGCAGTTCTCTTCTTAATGACTACTCTCAAGGAAAGAAGGGATTTGTCTCATTTGGAAATGATGCTAAGGGTTACATCATCGGGAAAGGATTTGTGTCAAATGGAGAAATCAGATTTGATGATGTTAACCATGTGGAGAATCTCAAGTATAATCTACTGAGTGTCAGTCAGATGTGTGATAAAGGGCATGTTGCACTTTTCACAAGCCAGAACTGCCGGATTCTGTCTTCCAAAGTTCTGAGGCTGATTGACAAGGTATTGGATGAACATACTCTCCTGAAGGCCAACAGGATAGGAAGAGTATATGCCTTGGATTTGTCAAAGAAGATTGATTTAAAAGGTCATCCTTGCCTGTTCTCCAAGGCCTCTCCTCAGGAATCTAAACTGTGGCATAGAAGGCTGGGTCATGTTAATCTCAAAAACATGAATCAGCTGATCCACAATAGTTTAGTGAGAGGTCTACCAATAAAGGAGTTCCACTGTGATGAAACCTGCACTGCTTGTTTAAAAGGAAAACAACACAAAGTTTCATTCCCTCCTATAGAAGAACCAAAGTCCACTGCCTGCTTGCAATTACTGCACATGGATCTCTTTGGTCCTGTGAGAGTAATGAGCATGGCAAAGAAGAAATACTGTCTGGTAATTGTGGATGATTACTCCAGATTTGTATGGACCTTCTTCTTGCATTCAAAGGATGAGGCTGCTCAGACAATTATTAACTTTGTGTTGTATGTTGAGAAGCAGTATTCCCTATCAGTCAAGTGTATAAGAAGTGATAATGGAACTGAATTTAGAAACCATACACTTGATGATTTCTACCTTTCAAAAGGAATCAAGAGGCAGTATAGCATCCCAAGGACTCCAGAACAAAATGGAGTAGTGGAGAGAAAGAACAGGACCCTAATTGAAGCTGCAAGGTCCATGTTGGCTGACTCTGGTTTGCCACTGACCTTTTGGGCTGAAGCTGTCAACACAGCATGCTATGTGCAAAATAGAGCTTTAGTGAATCAGAGGTTGATGAAGACTCCTTATGAAGTTCTACATCATTTGGCTCCTCTAATTTCATTCTTCAGAGCATTTGGGTGTCCTTGTTACATTCTCAACACAAAGGATCAACTCCAAAAGTTTGATTCTAAGGTGGATGCAGGGTATTTTGTTGGGTATTCATCCACTTGCAAGGCTTACAGAGTGTTCAACTGCAGAACAAAGATGGTTGAAGAAACCTTGCATGTGAAGTTCAATGAATCTCCTAAGGACAAAATCCCACAAAACCCTGTGGAGTTGTTTGATCTGGACATACTGCAATATGTTCCTTATCAGCCTCCAGCTGTTGCAGATCATGTGAATTCATCACCTTCTGCAGCTAGTCATCCATCTGGTGGTACTGATGTTGATGATGATCCCAGTACTCACCTATTCAAGTTTAGTGATCAACTGCCTGAGTCTACTAAACTTGATGTTCCTGTAGCTTCAGTAGCACCATCCACAACAAATGCTGATGAGATTTCTGAATCCTCTACTTCATTTGACTTGCCATCTAATACTTGGTTTCAAGAATCTGGATCAACATCTGTTGCTGCTGAGCGTGCTACAAACACTTGCACAGATCTCATAGTGTACCAAGAGCTGAAGAATCACCCAATGTCTCAAATCATTGGTGATATCAATGCTGGTGTCTCAACTAGAAGTCAATTGTCCAACTTCTGCTTCTATGCTCTCTTCATCAGTCAGCAAGAGCCAAAGAACTATCATATTGCATTAAGAGACAATGGATGGGTTGATGCCATGCAGCTTGAGCTTCTTCAGTTCAAAAAGCAGCAAGTGTGGGAACTGGTTCCTCTACCCCCAGGTAAGTGTGCAATAGGCACTAAATGGGTGTTTAGGAATAAAACAGATGAAAATGGGCAAATTGTCAAGAACAAGGCCAGACTGGTTGTCCAGGGGTTTTCACAAGAAGAAGGTATTGATTATGATGAAACCTTTGCCCCTGTAGCCAGACTGGAGGCAATTAGATTGTTCTTAGCCTATGCTGCATTCCACAATCTTAAAGTTTTTCAAATGGATGTCAAAAGTGCATTTTTATATGGTAAAATAAAAGAAGAGGTTTATGTGTGTCAACCACCAGGTTTTGAGGATAATAAACATCCTGATTGGGTGTATAAACTTGATAAGGCTCTTTATGGGTTGAAACAAGCTCCTAGAGCCTGGTATGAAACACTGTCAAATTTTCTTCTTCAGAATAATTTCACTAGAGGCTCCATAGATAAAACTTTGTTCATTAAGAAAGTGGGTCAGCATAAGCTCCTTGTTCAAATTTATGTTGATGATATTATTTTTGCATCCTCTGATCCACAGTTGTGTGATGCATTTACAAAGTTGATGCAACAAAAATTCGAAATGAGTGCCATGGGAGAATTACAGTTCTTTCTAGGTTTGCAAATCAAACAAAAGGCTGATGGAACTTTCATTCATCAGTCAAAATACACAAAGAGTCTTTTGGAAAAGTTTGATTTACAAAACTGTAAGCCCTGTTCTACTCCCATGTGCAGCACCACACAACTGGATGCAGATCAGAAAGGTAAAGCTGTTGATGAAACACTTTACAGATGTATGATTGGGTCCTTGATGTACTTAACAGCTTCTAGACCAGATATTATGTTTGCAACTTGTGTTTGTGCTAGATTTCAGGCTGCTCCTAAAGAGTCTCATTTGATTGCAGTCAAGAGGATCTTTAGATATCTGCAAGGTACTCAATCTCTAGGTCTTTGGTATTCCACTGGGCACTCTTGCAAATTAGTTGCTTTTTCTGATAGTGACTATGCAGGGTGTAAATTAACTAGAAAATCAACTTCTGGTGGATGTCAATTCCTAGGCAACTGTTTGGTTTCTTGGCAGAGTAAGAAACAAACATCTGTTGCTACATCCACTGCTGAAGCCGAGTACATTGCTGCTGCAAGTTGTACATCTCAGGTACTCTGGCTTCAGAATCAATTATTGGATTATGGCATTACAGAGACTAAGACTCCATTACTAATGGATAGTGCTTCAGCTCTTTGTATTGTCAAGAATCCAGTCCAGCACTCTAGGACCAAACATATTGAGATCAGACACCATTTTATTAGGGATTGTTTTGAAAAAGGTCTGATTGATCCAAAGTTTGTTCCTAGTGCTGATGAGCTTGCAGACATATTTACTAAGCCTTTGGACAGTTCAACTTTCCAAAACCTAGTGTTAAGGCTTGGTATGCTGCAGCTAGAATAAGTGACAACTACTGATGATCTCAGTCAACAAGTACTGATGAGCATTCGTATACTATTGTCACAAATAAGTACTGATAAGTTCTTTTATCCTCAGTAGTTTTCATAACTACTGAAGACTAAATTACTTAAAAGTACTGAAGTACTCTATCTGTTGAAAAGAACTGATGTGGTTACAACTACTGATGTAGTTACAACTACTGATGTCAGTATAACAGATAAGTACTGATGACCAATGAAACGTCTGAAAATCAGACAAAAAGTCTGATAAGTGTTGAGGTCAGAATGAAACAGCTGATGAGCTAAGAATTGACGACAACAGCTGATGAGAAACTTTTCTCTTCAGTTGTTTCTACAACTGCTGTTTCACTTCATACAACTGAAGCCAAAACCATGTCTTCAGTAGTTTTACAACTACTGATGACTAACACCAAATCTTCAGTTGTTTACAACACCTGAAGCCAAAACCATGTCTTCAGTAGTTTCACAACTACTGATGACTAATACCAAGTCTTCAGTTGTTACAACTTCTGAAAGTTAAAACCAGGTCTTCAGTTGTTTTCAAACAACTGATGACAGCACCAACACTTTCAGTCGTTTTATATCAGCCTTTTCTTACCCTATAAATACCTAAACCTACTTTCAAACGTTTCATTAGCCGTTTTATGTCCTTCACTCTCTCAACAATGGCGACCATGAAACTCAAACCCAGACACAACTGTGTTGCCTACCTCTCGAAATCGGCCTTTTGGAACAAATTTGATAATGCCATCGATCTTATGGTAGATTCCCAGTACCGAACCGCTTTTCTTCTGAATCCTACCATATACCCCGATTCCCTAAGCCAATTCTGGACCAACGTCTCTGTGCAAACTGGTGAGAATGATAGCCAAATCACTCTCCAGTCGTTGGTTAACCAGAAACAGGTGGTCATCACTCCAGACATCATTCGACAAACCCTAAATCTACATGATGCCACCTGTGTCACAGAATACCCGAAAGGCACAACTGATATGTCTTTCATCAATAACGGGTATGAAGGAGACTTAAGTGCTACCACCATTCTGAAGAAGCACTTCCATGATGCTGAACGTCTTATATTCCACATGGTGAATGTCTGCCTTGCATCAAAAACCTCCTCATGGGATCAGATGTCCTCCCGATGGCAACAGGTATTATACTCTATCTTTGAACGACAAAATCTAAATTTTTCTGAGATAGTTTTCATGGAACTAAAGGATCTGGCTTTGAAACCTGTGGCAAACAGATGGATATTATATCCCAGGTTTCTCATGGCCATAATTTTAAATCAGCTAAAATCAGACGGCCTTGTTGGCCTTGGAGTCCCTGCTCCGGCTGTATTGCCTGAAGTATACTCCAGGCACAACTCTGACCCTACACTGAAAGGGGCTGCCCGGCTGCTAAAACCCAAGCAGCGGGAACCCACAGCCTCCACTTCCAGATCCAAAGTCCCCACCAAACCCAACACCAAAAAGCCCAAAAAGGCTACTCAGGGAGATGAGTCCCCTGAGGATGCCCCTGTACCACCAATACAGGAAACACTTACTGGTTCTAACCCCCCAGTAGTGTCAAAGACTCCACCAGCCCTAGCCGCTCAGGCATCCTCTCAACAGGATCCTGATGCAACCATAATTGGGGATACCACAATGCTGGAACCTATCTCAATTGAGAAGGTTACCATTGAAGAGCACCAGTCACCCCGGGTGCAATCTGCTTCAAACCTATCTCCAAATGCAACCGCCCCTCAAAGCCCAACCATTATAGTTGCACAAGTGCTGAGTCAGCTGCATTCCTCTCCTCCTCCCCAGAAACCAATTACAATGGGGAGAACCTCAACAGCTGAGGAAGAGGACCAAAATGCTGCTGATAACCCACAGCACAGGGGTTATAATGTTCAATCTCCCCGTGTAGAGGAGGAGGTTAGAACATCTGGTGAGGCTGCCACTTCTACTGATTCAGCAAATGAACAGGATGCAGTTGGTAACATCTCTAAGACCTCACCAGAGGCAACTGCCGATGAAGGACTCAGTCCTGAGGCAGGAAGTCCCCAGAACCAAGAACAAGGGGCACATGCTACAACTGATCTACACTCAGGGCATGTACATCCTGATTCAATCAGGAGGTCAGGTGATTCAGCAAAGACTGATGATGACCTGGGCTTTTTCTTCGATGTCTTAGCCCATAACACAATCCTTGAGGCTGAGGTGAGCAGACTCAAAGAACTGCTTGCCAAAATGTCTCAGGATCAAAGTCCATCTGCCCCAATAAACCCACAGATGGCACCTTCATCTGAAGGTTCACCAAACACTCAGCCACTACACTCAACTGAGCCACCAGCCACTGCTTTTGGCACCACCTCTCAGGGACAGAACCCCTCTGAGCAGATGGTTGCTACCTTTCAACATTCCTTACCTCTCATCACTCCCATCATCAATGAGATTGTGCATAAAGCCATTGATGAGAGGATCTCCTCAAATCTACAAACACTTGTTGATGATGCTGTGCAAAAGAAGCTTTCTGCCATTCAAACCCCTGAACCCAATGCACCCAAAAAGGGGGAGTCTAAGGCAGTGAAAGAAAGAAAGAGAAAGAGAGTGGAAGATGAGAAACAACAAGAGAAAGAAAAGGAGTTAGAAAAGGAAAAACAGCTGATCACATACAAGAGAAAGAAAAGTGCTGAAACTCAAAAGCCTGATGAAGAGAAATCATTGGAAGATCTGGTTAAAGAAGCTGATGAAGCTCACAGCAGATCAATGGACAGAATAATAGACCAACTCTTCAGACAGGGCTTTGATACAGCTACATTAGACACTGAGATCAGAAGGCTGGAGATTAAAGAGATACAAGAGAGATGGGCCAGTTACAGTGTGATGGAAAGGGAGAGGTTGGAGATAATGATCAGGTTTATTGCAAAATACTTGGGAAGATCATTAATTGAGATTAAATCATGGACCAGAGACAGTATTCTGGCAATAACCACCAGAATCTGTGCTTCTGAAGCATTCAATAAGGGGTTGATTATCGAAGCCTTAGATGAAGCAGGTGCTGGGAAGAGAACTGATATGGCCAAGCTTTCCAAAGCCAAACTTACCACAAAAATGCTAGATCAGCCTTCCCAAACTCCCACTCAAAAACAACCAACCCCACAACTCTCCAAACCAATCCCTAAACCTAAACTTAAACCAACTCAACCCTCAAAACCAACTCCCTTACCCCAAAAACCACCTCAAACCACATCCAATGATGCACCCAGAAGGAGGAGAAGGGTGTTGAGGATGGAAGAAGAAGAAGAAGAAGATGATGAAGAAGACAGTCTGCCAATCTCTGCTGTTCTAAAAATACCTGAGCCCAGAAGTCAACAAATGATCACACCAGACTTTCAGAGGCAAATGGTGAAAGTTAAGATTGAAGAAGAAGAACAGCAGAAACAGCACGATGAGCAACTTTTGAAGATGGTTGACAAAGAGTTTCCTCAGTCATCATCTATACAAGCCATGAAGAAACACGCTCAAAGGCTGTATGCTCTCAGGCATACCTTTCAATATCAAAAGGAGAGAGTAAGGATTTGGCCAGACCCCAGGGTTAGTTCTAGAATTCATAAGAAATCCATACCAAGTAGATACAATGGCCAAGTGAGAAAGACCATAGATGCTGTTATTATGTTGGCCATTGTAGTCTCACCCTGGGAGATACTTGAAGACTTCAAGAGAGCCTACAAGTCAAAGATGACCCCTCAAACTCTAATGGAGAACAAAATGGTCAAGAAGGGGTTGTTATACAAGAGGCTTGAAGAGATCAAGAAAAATGAACTCCAGTTGTTATTAGAAGGGACTCACCCAGATGAATTTGCTTACAGAGAGATAACAACTGTTGAGTTGAAAAATGGAAAGACAGTAAAGTACCTATCAGAGTACTATGGCCCAGAGTTCTTCTTCGAAGGAGAAGCAGAAGAACTCACTAAGGAGGAACAAGTTGTTCTCCTTGAGGCCTACGTCAGAGAGTCTTATAGACTCATCAATGGGAAGTAGGTTTCATGGTTGGGATAACAGCTCTGTGTCCAGTTCCCCAAGACAGAGTTCCCTTCCATCCTTTGACATTCACATCTACTGAAACCTGTTCCCTGGCCTGTGCTTATCTGATATCTCTGAAGCTGATCAAGAGAGTATTTCTGCCAAGAATAAGTGGGACCTCAATAAGCTTAAAGGTTTTGGCTGCATTGGTTCAGGGGGAGTTTGTTGGACCAAAAGAACCAATGAGCCTGATCAGAAAAACCTTTAAGTCCCACAGACATTACAACAACTGAAGTAGTCTGCAACAGCTGAAGACATCAACTGATAACAAGGTCTGAAGACAAAGTCTGAAGTGAAAGAGCTGAAGACAAAGTCTGAAGTGAAAAAGCTGAAGACAAAGTCTGAAGCTAAAGAACTGAAGACAAAGTCTGAAGACAAAAGCTGAAGACAAAGACTGAAGACCAAGTTTCAATGTTGTCACAACAGCTGAAGAAGACCTCTTCAGTAGTTGTGATGGTTTCCTTTCAGTAGTTATATTTTCCTTTCAGTTCTTTTGTAATCAGTAGTTTTATGTTTCTTGTAATCAGTACTTGTAGTTTCAGTAGTTTTAGTTTCATCTTGTACTTAGCATACTCTGAGATGTTCTCAGTTGTTGTGAACATTCTCAGTAGTTTGCTTACTTTCAGTTGTTTGTAATAATTCTGTTAGATGTCACTATCAAGTGACATCAGCAGACGTCACATTCCTTTATATAAGGAATGTTGACCTAATTGTAAGGTGCGAAGCTTAGCGAAGCTTAGCGGCTGAGACCGAAGCATTTGTGCATGAATGATATTATCCCTTTTGCAGAAAACCCTCTTTCTCTATAACCGTGTACTGTTCCATTGAATATCTATTGTGTTCTTGCTATATTTGTCTAATTCTTGTTCTAATTCCGCTGCGATTCAACTCTAATTGATCAAACTTAGATCGCTGATCCTGTCATCCAATTGCACAATGGTTTTGTTAGACTCCATATTGTCAATGAGAAAATTTGATGGGTTTTTCATGTCAAAGACCACAAGGTAGAAATGTTTCTTTTCCAATATTGGAAAGAAAACTAGATCATACCGTTTAAGATCTCTCTAGCTCTCCTCCCTCCCTAATGCTTCGAAGATGTTATTTGTAAATGTCCTCAAACATTTTTTCTCGTTGATGAATAACCACTCCAACTGGACAAACAAATCAGGAGTCATTGATGAATTTTCGTAAGCATTATAAACTACTTTATTATTTTTGTACTTACGAATGGCTGGTGGCACACAAACAGCCTATGCGGTGATTCTTGACTCCTTAACTTTTCCTCATTATTCAACACCACAACCCAACAGTCAATGATGTTGCCATAAACCTCCCTAGATGGCTCCAGTCCTTAAAATAAATATCTCTGTCCTTACCCCATAGTGTGTGTCAAAAACCTGATCGTTGCAATAATGTAGCATTAATGTTTTATCAATTTAATGCAAAATAAAGTAAAAGACCTATAATAAATGGTTTTTTCTAGTTTACTTTGAAAGTTTGCATTTTCTATTCTTATTTATTTGCTCATCAATTATCTTACCTCGGATTTGCGTTGAAGATTAATTCCCATATCGCCTCTTCTTCCTTGGTGAATAATTGATCTATTGTTGTAACACTCGGAAATATAAAAGGAAAAGACAAAAAAGAATGAAAGGTGAAATATCCCAAGTCAAGGGGTTAAAGTTATGCAAGTGGAAAACTTGCCCATTATGGGATTCAAAAGAAGCATGGCAGCCCACACTTCTTCATTTACAGACATTGCTTTCGGCTGCAAGAAGAAGGAAGAAGCTACAATCGGTTTCTAGAGAGAGAAGGAGGAAGAGCTGCTTGTAGGTGAGGTTTTCATGCATTTTCTGTTCGGTTTTCAGCTGTGTTCGAGTTGCTGGACCGATTCTTACGTGTTTCTTGGGTTGCCTGCTTGTTTCGGTGTGTTTAGGTGCTAGAACTCCCATTTGCTCTCGGTTTGAAGAAGTCTTACTCGAAAGCTGCTAGTGGTGAGTTCTAGATCCTCTATTTTACTTGTTTTAAACTAGTTTGGGGCTGATGTGCATATTAACTGCAGTTTTGCAACTGTAAAATGAATTTTCTGTGTTTGTGTCGGTATTGTGTGCGATGTATGTTCTGAATGTCTTCTTCGAAGTTGTATGCTTTGTTCTTAGTGTGCTGCACGTTAGATCGGTGTTAAGAATGTGATAGGACAAGGATTTGGAACTGGTGGAATAGTCTAAGTAATGTGTTCATCCGCATTTGCTGAACATTCAACTGCATTGGTTTTATGTTCCATAGTTAAGTATTTTTGTTCATCTGCATTTGTATGTATTCATCCACATTTGTATGTGTTCATCCACATTTGCTGGTCTTCATCCGTATTTTCTAAACATTCAACCGCATTGGTTTTATGTTCCATAGTTAAGTGTTTTTGCTCATCCGCATTTGGACTTGTTCATCTGCATTTGGACCTGTTCATTCGCATTTGGTTCACCCGCATATCTTTAGACATTTAGGATATTTTTCTAAGATTTTCATCCGCATTCGCTTGTCCGCATTTGCTGAACATTCAGCCGCATGGGTTTATGTTCATCCGCATTTCTTTGGACACTTAGGATTTTCTGGAATCTTGGGAAATAGAATGTAGTGTTAAGTTCTTAAATGTTTTGGTGGTTTATGCCTGTTGATGTTATGTATGATTGTGGGCTGTTATTGATGTTCTATATTACGTATTATTATGTGACTTTATGTGGTGTGTTAATACCCTTGTATGTAAAGTATTATCATAATAAAAGTGAAAAGATGAAGTTGACAAAAGTGGAACATAATTAATGATTGAAAGACTTGCAAGCCATGCGAAGGAGGTTCACAACTCAATGAGGTAGTTGTCTGCTCAACTGTGTGCGGTTTAGCTAACCCTTGGAAATACGCACAGGGGTCTAATCTTTGTGATTGACTATGATGGGATCCTTGTTGCGTACCCCGGTACTATGTCAACTTTTTAGCATGACGTGGGGGTTTATTGATAAATCCCGGCACAAAACCAGCTTTCTAGCATGACGTGGGGGTTTGGCATGAGATAGGATCCATATAAGAAAGTGGAAAGATGTATATAAATAAAAGAACGAATGATGGCAAATGATGATGAAAGATAATATATGAATATTATCTAAATATACGTATGATGTGTGATGACGGACTAAAGTAAAGGATATTTTTATATAAACGAAGTATTTTATTTATAAAACTAGAACTCACTCAGCAATGCTGACTTTTTATATGCACTTTCAGTTGGCAGGTAATGATGTTGCTGAGGATGGCACGAAGTTGAAGCTACTTCGCAAGCAGAGACTGGCATCCATCTCATGCAGATATAATATTGTTGTTTTGTAATACAACTAAATGTTCTTTTGTAATTTTAATCAACGATGTATTACTTGGCAAAAGTAATTATTAATGCATGAAATGGTTTTTTTGATAATTCTTCCGCTGCAATATTTTCTTATGTTAATATATTTTAAATGAGATTTTAATAATGAATGTTGCTATGAATGGCCAACTGTGAGGTCTGCGGGATCGGGGCCTTACAATTGTTGTCTCCCTCATAAAGTATGGTGATTTGCCTGACGAGCAAACCTTTCTCGTTCTTCTTGGATTTTTTCTAATCCTTTTATTTTCTTCATTCATCTCTCCTACATATATAAATCAAACTGTAAGTATTTTTGTCATAACCCCAAATATAACCTAAATATACTGCAACAATTTTGTATAGTTGCAGTTAACAGTAATTACCTCCACCAGGATTTGTATTCTTCCCTTCTTGTGTTAATCCCAAGCTATAGCTTGGTCCTTCAATCCGGGTCAACTTTTCCTTATCACTTATCTTACTTTTACCACCCCTATCTAATAATTAAAAGCATATGTATATATACTGTCATTATATATCCAAAAAGATGAATAAGATGCATGACCAACAGACCAATTTTCATGAAAATGTCGCATTCCTAATGTTGTGTAAGTGTATTTAAATGACACATTACCCTTCCCCCTCTCCCCCTCCCATTCTTATGTAATGTAAGTGTATGTAACCTTTGTTGTTAAATGTTATAATATTACCTTCTTTGTTTATAACTTCTTTCTCCTTTTGTGTCAAACCCAAACTGTAAGATGGTGCATCCAAGGTGCGTGACCTATCAACTACAAAGCACAAAATATTAATTTCAGCTAATTAAGAAAGGTACATAAAACACAAAAAAATCATAAACCTCCTTTAATGTAATGTCAAGTAATACATTGCATTCTAATGTAAATATTTAAATGTACCTCTTTCTTGAGGCCCCCTTTGATCCTCCTGAGTTAATCCCAAGCTGTAAGATGGGGCACCAAAGTTGCATGACTTATCTACTATAAAATAACCCAACATCATTCACAGTCAGCCCAAAATGGTAAATTAATAATTTTATAGATTTTCTTATATTACTATAGCCTAATGTAAATAAGTATGTAATATAATGAAACTAACCCATCAGATTTTACATGAATTTAGATACACCCTTCGGTATCTAATTGTTTTTATTTTAAACGTAATGTAATGTAAAATGTTGCAGAATATACTGCACGACAGTATACTAAAACCCAAAAATTCATAAAACTCCCCTTTTGTAGGCACGTTTGTTTTTCCTTGTTTTAATGTAATGTCATGTAATAACCGGGGGTGACACATTTTTGCAGTCAAATGTAATTATTAAATTTACCTCTTTCTTCAGGCCTTTTTTGATCCTCCTGTGTTAATCCCAAGCTGTAAGATGGGGCACCAAACTTGAATGACTTATCTTCTATATATCAGCCCATCATCATTCATAGTCAGCAAAAAATGGTATATGAACAATTGTATAGATTTTCTTTTATTTGTATAACCTAATGTAAAAAAATATGTATTATAATGCAACTAACCTATCAGATTTTACATTAATTTACATATTCCCATTTGGCATCTTAATTTTTTATTTTAAACATAATGTAAAAGTAAAATGCTACAAAATATGTTGCACGACAGTATACTAATCTTACCAGTTATGTGAGGTTGTTCTGTATACTCCTGTGTTGATCCCAAGAGGTAAGATGGTGCATCGAAGTTGCATGACTTATTCACCGGCACTGATAGCAATAAAACAACTTACGTTATGTTTTTTATGTTACAAAACTTCTAAAAAATAGGCACGTAATTGCTTACCTTTTATTATTTTTTCTTTCAATTGTTTGGTGAACTGTGCTAGCACAACTTTCTGTTTCACAGCAGCATTCTGTTCGTCACTTTCTTTACTCTCTGAACGTACGTTGCAGCATAGTTAACAATTCATATTGGGAACAAGTTCTATATCCCTGCTTTTTTATCTACTTCTTGTACACTAACCTTTATCATTGGTCCTTTTTTCTTCTACCATATCTCTAGCCATCACATCTTTATTCCCAATTGTTTCTATTGTATTGTCTACTTTTTGCACGAACTTGTAACGTTTATTTATTATTAGACTTTTAGTATAACTGCAACAAAGTTAGTGTTTGTCATGTGTACAAA
This sequence comes from Flaveria sonorensis, assembly GCA_025506505.1. Taxonomy (NCBI): domain Eukaryota; kingdom Viridiplantae; phylum Streptophyta; class Magnoliopsida; order Asterales; family Asteraceae; genus Flaveria; species Flaveria sonorensis. Next base: position 33,254,665 of record CM046430.1, on the reverse strand, counting down.
TTTTCACAAACATACAATTTGGAAACAACGTAAGTATAAGTTGCTCATCTGTACTTTTGATAATTTAGGTCCACACCTTTCCTCTATAACAATTTCCGTTCCACCTTCTTTAATATCCATACCCTGCGCATCCTCTTTCTTTCTAATACTTGTGTGCGTATTTCCACTTTTTCCTCCCGAGGTATTCCCATCTACGTCAAATTATCATAATGTATTTTTATGTTAAATGAAGGGCATACAACTTTTCTCAATGTAATTACATCAGTGTAAGCATAAGTTGTACAACTTAACCTACATATGTTATGTTCTAAAAAAAATTTCATGCATACTTTCAATTGTAATGTTTGCCGGGTCACCAAGCACCGAAACCAAATCCACCTTTTCTACGATGCACTCTCCTGCAATGTTTCAACAATCATTTATTATTATAACATCAGATCCTTTTAAGTTCACAAACAAAGAAACAAAGTTACATGCCAGAAATTTATTTAATCATTAGAAGGAATTAACTAACGTAGTAATAAGGTAACAAAGCACGTTAATACCTGGACATTTCATTTCTTTTTCTCCATACATCACTGCGCACGGATTGTCATCATTTATGGCATCTACGTTTGTATTTTGCTGGTAATTTACATCCTTGTTTGACCCTTGACCTACTTTCAAATACAATTAATCATGGTAATCATTTGATTCCGCATCCAATATTTAGGGACTCTTAATAGGTTTATAAAGTTACATTACTTAACATCATTATTTCTGTTTTCTTCATCATTCATAACATCATCTTCTTCACTGTCAATCAATGATTGTCTATGTTCATTTACGTCCATAGAAACTTTAAATATCAAATCATCCAACCCCTGTTCGTTTTCATCTGTGTCCTGCTCATTGTCATTTCCCCCTTTTATCGGCGAACAAAGTGGTCTTGGTTTATGGTTGAATACACTTTCAAATTTAGAGATTAATATTTGAATTCCATTTATTTCCTCATTTTTTCCTTGCAATTCTAATATTCCCAATTCTAGTTCTGTCTTCAACGTCATTGTTTTCCTCATAATTTCTTCTAGTTCAACTAACCTCCCCTGTAATTTTTCAAAATCTAAGATGACAACAATTGATTAATAGTTTATTTTGATTATATGGTCAAGCAATTTTTCAAATTTTACCAAGAAATGTAACGTTCATACCTCCTTAACATCTCCAGCTGCAGCATTTTTTTCTACCCCACTGCTCCGTTCTTTTCCTTTCCCCCAACCATCAGGAAATATTCCTACTAATTCATCTTTACCAAAGCCACCATTTTTTATTTCTATTTTTTCTCTTAATTTCAACCTTTCTAAATTCCACGCTTGAATAGTTGGTTTGGACTAATCTTCAGCCATACCCATACAACTCATTCCACGTACGTACAGTAGCTGCCATTAAGTGAGGATGTTAAAGTTTTGTTACCAATAATGAAAAGTATTAAAGTATCTAATTAGTTACAGTAATGTAACCAAAGTTTCACCTAACTTCTTACAGTAATGTAATGGAAGTGGCTAAAATTTTTAGTAAACATACTGTAAGTATTGTCAATGGTTCGTTGAAAGGTTTTGTGTTTGTCCTGTCTCATATCATTTTACTAGTTTTTACTTTGCTCACCACATACGCACACCAATTAATATGCCTTATATCAACCCTGTTGTTCTGGCGGTAGATGGCATTAAGCTTACATTTCCTGCGTGCATGACATTCAACCATTGTCACCAAGAACAAATCCAATAAGTCTAGCTTGAAGTAGTTGATGTTGGTATGAGCGGTGTTTGTTAGCCGAGCAACTATATCTGCTGGTGATATGTATGAATCACCGTATGAACTTCTCCAATCATCTAGCTCTGAACTTCTTACATCTGCTTCCTCCAAACTATCTAAAAGGATTCCTTCTCTTGGAATACCTAGCAATATGTGAACCGCTTCCTCATCAACTTTTATCTTCCCACATGGCAAATCTATCTCCATGTTATGTTTGTTAAACACATCTACAACATAGTAACCTAGTTTCTGTGGAATCCCATCTACCTTCAGGGCCAATAGTTTACCGAATCCCATCTCTTCAACAGCTTTTTTTTTGTTGTGTGTTCAGCAATGTAATAGCTTTAGATAGTGTCTTTGGTGAGCATCTATTGATTATTGACGAATACTTCTTATCCCCCAATTTGTTTTTCTTAGGGTTTGAATTTTTCTTTTCCACTACAATCCTACATTGTTTCCGCTTACGCCCATAGGTACTAGCCACCATCACAATTTCTTTTCCTATTAACGAAGTGCAACAAGTTTAGGTTGTTTCAAAATATTGACATCACCAGATCCCCCATTTGATTCATACAAATGTATTGCGAACTACCTTATTACTTTCTAACTTAACTACAATTACACTATCAGAATGATGCTATTTTGCAGGAGTTGTTTTAAATGTCCACATACCTACAGAAATGTCTTTAACCATGTTTTCCATAGATTTGGTATCCGTCAATGCGCGCTTCACACACATCCCTGATAATATGATAATTAGTGACAATTTTTTTTATGTTTCACTCAAAACTACAAGCAACTAAACAACATAGGAACATGTATTTATTGTAATGTAATAAATAATAGCTTACGTTTAACATTTCTGCACACACTTGGTCCTTCTGATGACAATAATGAAATAATTGGCACGTTTGCTTCATCAGACGGTCCTGTTTTTACAAAATTATTAATTCTAATTTCCAAGAAACAACATATGTTAATATGCATTAAATTGCTATAAAAATAGGGGTAAGCAGAATTACCTATTGAACTCTCCTTATCTGGGGTTTCCTCAGAATTTGTATAGTCAATGTGCGCTTCACACATGCCCCTGTTTATATGTAAATTAGACAGTCATATATTTTGTGTCATTGAAAAATTCCAACAAAACAAACACATATGAACATGTAATTTAGAATAATGAAATAAGAGTAGATTACGTTTAGCATTCGCGCGCACACTCGGCCCTTCTAATGTCATTAATGAAATGTTTGGCACGTTTGCTTCATCAGCAGACCCTATTTTAACATAATTAGTAATATTTATTTCTTAGGAAAACCATATGGTACAATGGATTATATTATGGTAAAAATAGAGTCTAAGCAAAATAATTTCGTATAAAATGTAATTATCTAAAGACTAACTTACCGTAGTCCGTATGTTCATCGATGTGAATCTCTATAGGGCTTCCCGCTATGTTTTTAAATCTATTAAGTGATTTATGTGCTAATCTTTCGCTAGTCCTTCCTGTTACCAACAATCATAGAAAATTAAAATACATTTATATAAAAATACATCAATACTAATTATAATCGAATTCTTTACGTCTTGAGTGTCTCCATTCGTTTGAGTTCCTAACTTGTAAGTTCTTCTGCCCGCTCTTAATTCTGTCCAAATAATAGCCAAACTATATAAGTTAGAAAGACTTTTCCATCAAACAAGGGATGTTGAACTTTCATTGTTAATATAAAATTGTCAATGATTAAATCAACATAATGTTTTTATCAGCCTAGAATACATAATCCAACATAATTCTATGGAAAACCATATGTTACAAATGATTACATTATGTTTTATCAGCCTATAAACAAACTCAAATCATTTGTTCAAAGAAAGTTAAGTTCTCCCAAAATTTTCCCTTTTCTGTAACAGATTGGTGCTTAAATCGCATGTCTAAAACCAACAATTCAGCTTCTAGGGTTACAGTGTATGACACTATGTAGCTGTAACACCTGGAAATTTTTATAAAAAAAAGAAGAGAGAAAGAAAAGAAAAGAGAAGTATAAAGAAAGAAAGGTGAAATAACCCAAGTTGAGGGGTTAAAGTTGTGCAAGAGGCAAACTTTAATATAATTATGTTTAAAAAGTGGGCATGGCCGCCCACACCTTTGCTTTCACCAACTGCTCTGCTGCAAAAAGTAAAGAACAGAGTTTTCCATCGGTTTTCTAGAGAGAAGAAGAAGAAGATCATCTAGAAGGTAAGATTTTATGTGTTTTGTTCGATTTCTGCTGGTTTTCAGCTTGTAGACCAAGTCTTATGTGTTTTTCTGCGTTCGGTTGTGTGTTTTTGGTGTGTTTAGGTGTTTGAACTCCAAGTGCTCTCGAGTTTGGAGGAGTTTTACTCAAAGGCTGCTGTAGGTGAGTTCTAGAACCCCGAATTTTCTATTTTAAACATGTTTTGGGGCTGAAATGCATGTAAACTATTATTTTTGAAATTTCCAGTATGTAACCATATGTATTACCCTCTGTTTTATGTGGGTATGTGTGTTTGTGAATGTTTGACTGAATTATGTGGTTGTATGCTTGTTTTATGAGCTTAGTATGCTAGAATTGGGCTAGGATTATGTAAGGATGATGATCTGGAACTGAAAATTTGCATAAGTTAGAACTGGTATAGTGCCATACGCCTAAGCTTTTGCCCAGACGCCTAAGTATTGCTCATGCACGTAAGTTTCCCATGCGCCCAAGTACTCATGCGCCTGCATAGTTCCCATACGCCTAAGTTTTTGCCCATACGCCTAAGTTTTGCTCATGCCCCTAAGTTTCCCATGCGCCCAAGTACCCATGCGCCTGCATAGTGCCCATGCGCCTGCATAGTACCCATGCGCCTAAGTTTTTCCCATGTGCCCAAGTGTTCCCATGCGCCCAACTGTTCATGCGCCTGCATAGTGCCCATGCGCCTGCATAGTGCTCATGCGCCTAAGTTGCCTTAGAATTTTTCTGAAATTTTGTGAATAATGGAAATTTATGATTAGGCTCTGGAATGTTTTGGTGGGTTATGTTTGTCCTTGTTATGCATGTTTGTGGCCTGTTATTGATGTTCCTTATTACGTATTATTACATGACTCTACGTGGTGTGTTAATGCTCTTATACGTAAAGTATTATCATAAAAGAAGCAAAAGATTAAAGATAATGAAAAGTGGAACATAATGAAAGAATCTAAAGTCTTGCAAGAAAATTTAAAGTGGTTCACAACTCAATGAAGAATTGTTAGCTCAACTATGTGCAATATAACGTGCGATCATGGCTAACCCATGAGGGTGTACACACAGGGGGGTCAGTCTTGGTGACTGATCCATACATGCGAAACGGGATCCTTGTCGCTTAACTCCAAGGCTGTAGTCGCTTTGTGCACCACTGATGGGGTATAACTTATGACAGGATCTAGATAGAAGTGAAAGATAATTAAAAAAAGTGTGAAATGAACGATGATAGAAGATAATAGTGATATTATCTAGATGTATATATGTTATGTGATCACGAACGAAAGTAAAGGAAAGGTTTTTCCTAAAGGAAAAGTATTTTACTTATAAAACTAGAACTCACTCAGCAACGCTGACTTTTTATACATTTTCAGCTGGCAGGTAGCTTGTTGCTGAGGATGCCATGAGGGTGAAGCTACTTGGCGGGCAAAGACTGACATCCATTTCATGCACGATAATGTTGTTGTTTTGTAATACAACTGAATATTCTTTTGTAACTCTTTTAAAACAATGATGTATTATTTGTCAACATCAAATATTAATGCATGAATGGTTCCTGATAAATTAATCCGCTGTAATGTTTTTATGAAATTTATTGTGTCTTATTATAAATAATATTGTGATTGACCAGCTATGGGGTTCCTGAGGAACAGGGCCTTACAAGTTGGTATCAGAGCCAAAGTTGAAGAGAAATGGGTAAATATTTTCAAAACCTAAACTTAAAGTGAGAATAAGACCGAATGGAGGGATGCCAGCCCAAGTAGCTACGTGCCATCAGGTAATTTACTTTCTTAAGGTTAACCGGTATTATGTGCGTGTGCTATTTGATTTATGTGCTCTTAGTAGATTTGGATACTAATGTAGTCAGGATAGGTAATGCTTGGGGGATGAAGAGTCAAGTAAGTGGCTAATCACAACTGGCCACTGTAATTAGCGACTTACTATACTTGACATAATCCGAGCTATTACCTTGAATGACTGTGTTGGTGTTTGAAGCTTATAGTGTTTAGAGGATGGCTGGTGGTAGATCTTCGGGGGCTTCTAGAGGTGGAGGTCGCGATGGACATGGTGTTGGACCACATGTCACGAGGAACGGGGCTAGGACTGCTAAAGTGGCTTCTGGAGAGCTCGAGTTTCATCACCATGGAGCTGGGGATGAGAGCGTTAATCTATCGGCCTTAGTGAAGTAGGCTATAGTTGAAGGGGTTCATCAAGTCATGCACATGATCCTGCCGTCTATGGTGACTGGGTTCATTAGGGCTGTAAGGGAAGATGAGAGGAGAGAGGAGAATTGGAGTGGAAAACGTGCTGGTAGTGGCAGTTTCCCTCCCAAGGGCAAAATGGCGAAGGTAGAGGGTCGCTAGGTGGCTACAACCGTGTTAGGAGTGAAGGCGTACGGGAAGTGTGGGAAGGGGCATGTAGGAGAATGTAGGTGGGGATCAAACCTCTGCTTTAAGTGTGGAAGGGAGGGCCACATGGCCAGGGATTGTCGTGCGGGGAAATGTTACAACTGTGGCGAGAAGGGGCATATGAGCAGGGACTGCAAGAAGCCACGGGCTGAGAACTCCAGGGCGAAGAAGGGACTGAGAAAGAGGGCGGAGGGCGAAGGCTAGAGCATTTGCTATGACTTGGGAGGAGACTAGGGTGGACCCCGACGCGGTGTCAGGTACGTTCCTAGTAAACCAAACTTGTGCCTCTGTATTATTTGATTCTAGTGCTAGTAAAAGTTTTATTTCTACTGCCTTCTGTGCTAAGTTGCCTGTTAGAAGTAGAAAGATTGATGAGCCCTTTGATGTAGAAACTACCATTGGTAAGTCTACCAGGATATCTGATCTGATAGAGAATTGTGACATAGAGTTGGAAGGCCATAGGTTCTCTGCTAAATTATTCGCGATGCCCTTCGGCGGATTCGATGTAGTCCTAGGGATGGATTGGTTAGCAGCCTATATGTTGTGTGTCGCAGGAAGATGATTCGATTGACTACGCCTGATGGGAGTTCGGTGACGATCTACGGTGATCGAGTTACTAAGGTTCTGAAGGTGATTTCGATGGCGGTAGCAGAGAAGTGCATGAAACATGGATGTAGTGCCTACCTGGCTTACGTGAAGGATGTGGATGCGTCAGTACCACAATTGTCCGACGTACCAGTTGTGTGTGACTTTCCAGACGTGTTCCCAGAAGATTTACCAGGTGTGCCACCGGACCGCGAGATCAACTTCCAGATCGACTTGATACCTGGTGCTCAACCTATTGCCAAGGCACCGTATCAATTGGCTCCATTTCAGATGAAGGAACTGATGGTTCAGTTGCAAGAGTTGTTGGACAAAGAGTTTATTCGATCGCGTATCTCTTCCTGGGGTGCTCCGGTCTTGTTTGTAAAGAAGAAGGACGGTAGTATGAGGATGTGCATCGACTACCGTGAGTTAAATAAGTTGCTGGTGAAGAATTGATATCCACTACCTAGAATTGATGACTTGTTTGATCAGCTCCAAGGTACCAGTTGGTTCTCGAGGATAGATCTTTGATCTGGTTACCATCAGTTGAAGGTGAAGGAGCAAGATATCCCTAAAACAGCTTTTCACACGCGTTATGGACACTAAGAGTTTCTCGTTATGTCTTTTGGTCTAACTAACGCGCCAGCTGCCTTTATGGATTTGATGAACCGGGTGTGTCGGCCGATGTTGGATAAAGCACTGATTGTGTTTATCACTGATATCCTAATTTATTCAAAGAGCGAAGAAGAGCATGCCGGTCATATTTGTGAGGTATTAGAGACACTTAGAAGAGAGAAGCTGTATGCTAAGTTCTCCAAGTGCGCTTTCTGGTTGGGCGAGGTTCAGTTTTTGGGTCATGTGGTAAATTCCGAAGGGATAATGGTAGACCTGGCAAAGGTGGAGGCGGGTGATGCAATGGAAGACTCCAAAGACGCCATCCGAGATCTGCAGTTTCTTGGGTTTAGCAGGCTATTACAGGAGATTCATTCAAGACTTTTCTAAGATAGCCTCACCATTGACCAAGCTGACCCGCAAGGATGTGAAATTTGTATGGGTTCTGGAATAGGAGAATGCTTTTGAGGAATTAAAGACAAGATTAACTCAAGCTCCTGTTTTGACGTTGCTCGAAGGGAATGAAGACTTGGTGGTCTATTCAGATGCTTCTTATTCAGGATTGGGTTGCGTGCTGATGCAACGGGGAAGGGTTATAACCTATGCATCCCGACAGTTGAAAATCCATGAGGCTAATTACCCTACTCATGACCTAGAGCTAGCGGTTGTGGTCTTTGCATTGAAGATTTGGAGGCACTACTTGTACGGGACGAAGTGCATTATCTTCACTGATCACAAGAGCTTAAAGTATTTCTTTGAGCAAAAGGACCTCAATGTGAGGCAAAGGAGGTGGTAAGAGTTGATCAAGGATTATGATTGTGAGATCCACAACCATCCGGGCAAGGCCAACGTAGTGGCGGATGCCCTTAGCCGAAAGGAGAGACCCGAGCCAATCCGGGTGAAAGCTTACCAGTTGGTGATGACCTCTGATGTGATGGCACAGGTCAAGGAATTTCAAGATGAGGCAATGAAAGAAGAGCGTCTTAACTCCAAAAGGATGAAAGGTCTAGTCTCGGAGTTGGGTGAGAACATTCTCGGAAGTTAGAACCCACTTCGGGCGGATGTGGATCCCTCGTTATGGAGACCTACGGGGCGAATCATACGAAGATGTATCATGATATGAAGAAAGATTACCGGTGGCTGGGTATGAAGCGTGATGTAGCGGAGTATGTGAGCAAGTGCCTTACTTGCTGGCAAGTGAAGGCGGAACATCAGACGCCATACGGGAAGATCCAACGTTTGGATATACCCGAGTGGAAATGGGAGCACATCACCATGGACTTCATTATGAAGTTACCACGTACAACAAGGGGGTACGATGCTATATGGGTGATAGTTGACCGTTTGACGAAGAGTGCTCACTTTCTACCGATCCACGAGACATATTCATCTGAGAGGTTGGCGGTTCTGTTCATCAAAGAGATTATGACCCGTCATGGTGTACCAGTGTCTATCGTGTCTGATCGTGACACTTGGTTTACATCCTAGTTTTGGAAGAGATTTCATGACGCAATGGGGACGAGGTTGCACATCAGTACGACTTATCATCCTCAGACGGATGGTCAGTCAGAGAGAACTATACAGACGCTTGAGGATATGCTCCGAGCATGCGTCATTGATTTCGGAGGAAGTTGGGACGAACACTTACGGTTAGCTGAATTCTCCTACAACAGTTATCATGCCAGCATTAGTATGCCACCATGTGAGATGCTATACGGTAGGAAGTGTAGAACGCTCGTATGTTGGGGTGACATCGGACAGAAGGAGTTGGGGAGCGTTGAAGTGATCGAGGCTATGACTAAAAAGTTGGAGAAGATCAAGGCCTTTATGAAGGTGGTAAAAGATAGGCAAAAGTCGTATGCTGACAAGAGGCGTAGACCGATTGAATTCAAGGTGGGTGATAAAGTTATACTGAAGTTTTCACCTTGGAAGGGAATCATTCGGTTTAGAAAGCGGGGTAAGCTGAGCCCGAGGTATATAGGACCTTTCCGAATCATTGCTCGAGTAGGAGAGGTGGCCTATAGGTTGGAGTTGCCCGATGAGTTAAGTGGGATTCATCAAACATTATCCTCAACTGTTCGAGGAGTGACAGGTTTCGGGGACGAAACCTATATAAGGGGGGTGGACTTGTAACACCCGGAAATTTTTATAAAAAAAAAGAGAAAAAGAAAAGAAAAGAGAAGTATAAAGAAAGAAAGGTGAAAAAACCCAAGTTGAGGGGTTAAAGTTGTGCAAGAGGCAAACTTTAATATAATTATGTTTAAAGAGTGGGCATGGCCGCCCACACCTCTGCTTTCACCAACTGCTCGGCTGCAAAAAGTAAAGAACAAAGTTTTCCATCGATTTTTGAAGAAGATCATCTAGAAGGTAAGATTTTGTATGTTTTGTTCAGTTTCAGCTGGGTTTTCAGCTTGTAGACCGAGTCTTATGTGTTTTTCTGCATTCGGTTGTGTGTTTTTGGTGTGTTTAGGTGTTTGAACTCCAAGTGCTCTCGAGTTTGGAGGAGTTTTACTCGAAGGCTGCTGTAGGTGAGTTCTAGAACCCTGAATTTTCTGTTTTAAACATGTTTTGGGGCTGAAATGCATGTAAACTATTATTTTTGAAATTTCCATTATGTAACTGTATGTATTACCCTCTGTTTTATATGGCTATGTGTGTTTGTGAATGTTTGACTGAATTATGTGGTTGTATGCTTGTGTTATGAGCTTAGTATGCTAGAATTGGGCTAGGATTATGTAAGGATTTGTGAATGTTTGACTGAATTATGTGGTTGTATGCTTGTTTTATGAGCTTAGTATGCTAGAATTGGGCTAGGATTATGTAAGGATGATGATTGGGAACTGAAAATTTGTATAAGTTAGAACTGGTATAGTGCCCATGCACCTAAGTTTTTGCCCATACGCCTAAGTATTGCTCATGCGCCTAAGTTTCCCATGCGTCGAAGTACTCATGCGCCTGCATAGTACTCATGTGCCTGCATAGTTCCCATGCGCCTAAGTTTTTGCGGATACGCCTAAGTGTTGCTCATGCGCCCAAGTACCCATGCGCCTGCATAGTGCTCCTATGCCTGCATAGTACCCATGTGCCTAGGTTTTTCCCATGCGCCCAATTTTCCCCATGTGCCCAAGTCTTCCCATGCGCCCAACTGTTCATGCGCCTGCATAGTGCTCATGCGCCTAAGTTGCCATAGAATTTTTCTGAAACTTTGCGAAAAATGGAAATTTATGATTAAGCTCTGGAATGTTTTGGTGGGTTATGTTTGTCCTTTTAATGCATGTTTATGGCCTGTTATTGATGTTCCTTATTACGTATTATTACGTGACTCTACGTGGTGTGTTAATGCTATTATACGTAAAGTATTATCATAAAAGAAGCGAAAGATTAAAGATGATGAAAAGTGGAACATAATGAAAGAATATAAAGTCTTGCAAGCAAATTTAAAGAGGTTCACAACTCAATGAAGAGTTGTTAGCTCAACTGTGTGCAATATAGCATGTGATCTTGGCTAACCCATGTGGGTGTACACACAGGGGGGTCAATCTTGGTGACTGATCCATATGTGCGAAACAGGATCCTTGTAGCTTAACCCCAAGGCTGTAGTCACTTTGTGCACCACTGATGGGGTATAGCTTATGACAGGATCTAGATAGAAGTGAAAGATAATGAAAAAAATGCGAAATGAACGATGATAGAAGATAATAGTGATATTATCTAGATGTATATATGTTATGTGATCACGAACGAAAGTAAAGGAAAGGTTTTTCCTAAAGGAAAAGTATTTTACTTATAAAACTAGAACTCACTCAGCAACGCTGACTTTTTATACATTTTCAGCTGGCAGGTAGCTTGTTGCTGAGGATGGAACGAGGGTGAAGCTACTTGGAGGGCAAAGACTGGCATCCATTTCATGCATGATAATGTTGTTGTTTTGTACTATAACTGAATATTCTTTTGTAACTCTTTTAAATCAATGATGTATTATTTGTCAACATCAAATATTAATGCATGAATGGTTCTTGATAAATTAATCCGCTACAATGTTTTTATGAAATTTATTGTGTCTTATTATAAATAAGGTTGTGATTGACTAGCTGTGGGGTTCCCGGGAACGGGGCCTTACAGTAGCCATAGTAACATGCTCACAATGGATGATTTTGGGACGAATTAATGGAAATAGATGTAACCAAAACATAATTTTTGACATTTCGCTACTTTTAAACAACTGTAATTCGTGAAGTTATTTGGATGATTTATGAGGAACTTACCGATTTTGCGTCTTCATCAATCTATGGCCTTCAACAATGTTACACCACAATCTTTCAACACTATTCGTCTCCTTTTTTAGAGTTATCATCTTCAAAGAAGTTGCAGAAGATAGAATCCCCCAAACCGGGGGCACACCGATGTATTGAGTAACACAGTTTCAGATTTTTCAAATATGTTCAAAATGAAAGATAAAGATGAATTTAGGAAATGGGTTTCGTCTTTGATTGATGGGACTGTTTCTTTTTGGAAGAATCATATAAAGTACTGATGGTTTTTTTGGCCTACGTGAAATTACCAGTATACCCTCAACGTATCATTGATGGTGGTGTGTAAATTAATATTATATTGCAAAATATTCCTGGCCTTTAGATCATAAAGTAATCTACAAATCAAGGGTACATATTTGGTTAATGGGTTTTCACAATAACCATGGGTTCTTATTAGAACATCATCCTATATATATATATATATATATATATATATATATATATATATATATCAAGTATACATCTCAAGACACACACCCATAACGTATATACATGCATACATACATCACACACGATGCATTTAATTCACCTAGCCTAACTCTAGCACTATCCTAAAGATACCATCTAATCTTGTCACCACACCTATAGCCCAATCCAAGCCCATGCATGGCATGGATAAGCACACAAATCTTGCTAAATCTAAGAAACTTAATTAAGTGACCAAAAATCTCCAAATTCCCGCACATGATCTTATATTAACCAAGAAAAGTGGGACCCAACTCTCCCCTTCTCTATTTGTTTCGGCCGATCCCTACAATTACCACATCCACACTTCATCATTTTTCAACATACTCTCTCCAATCCTCCTCTCATTTGAACTTACCAACACTAATCAGTTTATGATCAAGAACAACAAGATTCCAGGCCTTTTTAATAGCTCTAGTCGACTCAAGCACAAGCACCACCAACCCATTTAGGTAAAGGTACTCATACAACACTCACACTTGCATATTATCAAGTTCTACCTTCCATTTCTTTTCATATTAAGACCTGGTCTAGTCCCTTATTTTGTACAACATTCTCTTGTCATCTCAAGCCCTCACTTCAGCTCTTGAACTCCACACGATCAACCATTTCCTTAAGGTAACTTGTTAAAACCCGAAAATTCGCGAAACATCACATATCATCACAATAGCGACACGACAAACCCCATGACACCCAAAATTCTTATGAACCCTTAAACAAATTTATTTTACAGTAGCTAAATGACACAAAAGCTTTCTTACAACTCTCCTTGGTCACAAACCTGGTTTTGGTAAAACTAGTCCACCCGAAAAACATGTTTTTTACAAAACATTAAAGTATATAATCTAAGTGCATAAAGTATGATTTAAATATTTCTAAAACTTATACTTCATTATCTAAATCTATAAATAAAATTTTATAACTTATATAGTATCTATTTGAATTTTATGAATAAAAGTAAGGCGTGAAAATTTAATAAATTTTTGTAATAATTCTAGGAATCAAGTTGGGGACCTAAACTACTTAAATGTGGGGTTAGTTATATATTATATATCTTATAAGACAGATTGGTAATTGGAAAACCGAGCTAAAGGACTTAATGTAGAAAAACCAGGACTTAACGGACACTTAACGAGACTAACCGAGCTAGGTAACGAAAATGGTGAATCTATGAAATTTTGAATTTATAAAACTTCCAGTAGATTTATCATATTAATAAAAGGCTAGAAATTTAATTTCATAATTTTTAGAATTTATTTCATTGCTAAACAAAAATACAAAAGTTATACACTTGAAAAGAGAAAAAATTAATAAAAACGAGTTTAGAAGTATTATTAGTGTAAACTCCAGAACCTATAAATGATAATAAGTATATTAAAGTCATATAGTAAAAAGTTGACCAAAGATGATCCAAACCCCAAAAACCTGTTAAAACACGAGTCGTTAACGTTTAAACTCCAAACCCGACAAACAACTTAAGATCGAAAATTTCCAGAAACTAAAGGTTTAATAATGGAAAAAATAAGATTAGAAATAAATATATATACATTTATAGAGTCTTCTAGAGGATTTTACAAAATTTATCATTAATATAAAATTATTATCGGCTTAATAATCAGAAAAATTATAAAATATATATTACATATCTAGTCTCATGAAATTTATGATTTTCCAGTGGATTATGATCCATAAACTTAATGCACAAATTGAAATTAATAAAAACAATGGATTTAAACTTATATCACAAACATACTCGAATCGCGATACGATACGCGTTTAAAAACACAATAAGTAACTCATCAATCCTATAGCCATAACTTTAACACTCCAGAGGCTAATTATCACTTAAATAAGTTATATTTAAATCATAATCATCATTTGAACCACTCAACGATCATAAATAAGAAAACCTCTAAATATACCTCCATAAAACACTTAATCCGAAAGCAAGTTCTTGAAACCGTTAAGAGAGACCTAATGACACAAAAACTAACTTATTATTGTAGCCTAATCCACTTGAAACAATAAGAACCCTCAAAAGTAATTAAAGAGCAAAAATTCCAAACTTTAGGGTTAAAAACATCAATTTAACAAGTTGAAGGACCAAACTTGACAAATATTGAAACTTTACTGTTTTGGGACCATAACACACTTATAAGAACAATAATAGTCTGAACTTGCAAGATATTAACTTTAACATAAGCAAAACATGAAGATATGAGCACAAAACTCAAAGACTTAAAACAAGTTAAACATGTGTAATAAAAATCATCAAGCTAAGTAAGGAAAATGCAAAACATGAGGGTTGGGCTAATTTGATCACTTAATAAAGTACTAATTCATTTGAAATAAAAATAGGAACCCTCCCAGTCGATAGCATCCAAACTTTTCAAGTAATCACGTGATCAACCCACATGTGAGTCTCATGAACCCCCTTTTTACTTTAAAACTTTTGAGATGAAATACATAATCATTGGATATTATTTTATGGTGCAATACTACCTACTCTTGTCCCTGAATATAGCAAAATAATTAACTCCATTAGAAGCCGCGTGATTTGTGGATATTACTATTTGGGGAATCCCTCGCACATAATGGGCTCTTTATGTAGGGAAACCCCTATAAGACCCCGTTTCTGGGACGCTTACAGCTGGACCGTCATCACATAAAACATTTTAAATAAATCATATATTACATTTGCAGCAGAATTTAAAAACTTTCATTAATAACAAAAACATATTAATTCATTATATTACAACACTTGTTTATATTTCAGAATACATTAACATGTCAAAACGTGGATGCCATCCTCGAAACGCTCCCAGTAGCTTATACATCCATGCCTGCAACTCCTCAGAATCAACAAAATACCTGCCAACTATCATGCATACAAAAAGTCAGCGACGCTGTGAGTTCTAGTTTTATAAATAAAATACTTTACTTTCGTTAAAACATAACCTTCACAATCGTACGCGATCACACATCATACGTACACATTGATAATATTTATTATTATCTTCATCATGGCTCATTCATTCCTTCTTTCATTCATTATTATGGAATACCTTCATATGGATCCTGTCACATGCAATACCCCCGTCTCCTAACGAAGACAGTACCAGGGTACGCGACAAGGATCCCCTTCGAGTCAATCTCAAGGATTGAACTCCATTCGAGCCAATTGCAATGATTGAACTCCCTTCAGGCCAATCTAAATGATTGAACTCCCTTCTAGTCTATCTCAAGGATAGGCTCCCCGAGTGATCCAACGGGTTAGCTAAACCGCACACAGTTGAGCTAACAACCTAATGGTTGTGGACCTCGTGTGAATTTGCTTGCAAGACTTTCTTTTGTTCTTTATGTTCCACTTTCATTAACGTTATCTTCCACTTCGTTACATAATACTTTACGTATGCACATTCATACATCATACCACGTAAAGTCACAACTTAATACACAACGTACATTGTAACATAATACATACGTTTTGAAAACCGTTTAACAAAGAAAGATAACACATCACACACACACACAAAACCACATCACAACATCATACGTACATCAAGCATAAGCCAACACATCACTAAGGAACCTATCACAAACAACCACCTCTTAAAGCCCTTAGAAAACCCTAAGTCTAAAACAAGGCACATTAAAACATTCTAGGCGCATCAGTAATAAAATTATAAGTATAAAAGCTCATGGGCGCATGAGCCCTGTTCAGGCGCCTCAACACTTAGTCGCAGGAAAGAATCTCTGGGCGCATGGGCACTATGTAGGCGCATGGCTAACACTTAGTCACCCGGACAGTTTTCTGGGCGCATGACCCGGGCGCATCGACATAATTTGGGCGCACCACCTTGGGCGCATGAGGACACTTAGCATAAAATCAGTTGGGCGCGTGGGATCATTCTGAAATATTTCTAAATTGCCAAAAACATCCGAAAGGCATTCTAACACTACCCAAGCACAGTTCTAACCTACTAGAACATCTAAAACATGCTAGCAACCATTCTAACCTCTAAACAACAACAAAGCACACAACCACAGCAGATACAGTCAAACAACAACTGAAACATTCGGTTAACTTTAAAAGGTTTACCAAGTATGCACAATAGCCCTAAATACTTTAAAAATCCATAAAAGAGGGGTTCTAGAACTCACCTTGAACAACCTTTGAGTAGCACACTTCAAATCCGAGACCCACCTGCGATTTCAGCCTCAAAAACCCACAAAAACAAGCACTCAGCACCTCGAATCTCGGTCTAGAACTCAAAAACGCAGCTGAAACCGAACTTAAGTTCAAGAAACTCACCTTTGCAACTTGTTCTTCCCTTCTTCTTCTCAAAAATCCCCAACTTCTTCTTCTTCTTCTTTTGGTCGAGATTCCAAAAAGCAGATTCATGCTTTAAGGGCGGCCATACCCCTTTTATTGTTAAAATAATGAAGTTTGTGCACTTTTGCACTTTGCCTCCTTCCTTTTGTATCCATTGTCTTTTCCTTCTAGATACTTTTCTTTTCGTTTTCTTTTTAATAAAATTCGGGGTGTTACAACCCCCCATTGAGATTCAATAATCGTTGTGTCACAAATTAGTACCATTTAACCGTGCTTAGTAGGGAACATTTAAACCCAACAATCTAATAGTAACGGGTTAGGGGATATTTTAGCACTCGGGCAGGAAAGTCCGGGTCAGGTTTGATTGTGATACATTCTGTAGTGCACCTTGGATATTATATTATTGTTATAGTCACTATCAAATTTATTGAAAATTATATTCGTCATGAAAGGTAATATGTCTTAAACTCATGAGCTCACCAATATTATGTTGACGCATTTTGGGTGGGTATTTCAGGAGAAGATTGAATAACAAGTGTAAAAAGGATAGGTGCCGCCTTAGATGAACCTTTGGAGACTTAGCCACCACCCTATCCATCTTATCATTTATGAACAATTAAAATAACATGTTTTATTTGGATATTTAAACAATTTATCATATTGATATTTTAAATGATGTAATGCCACTTAAACAATTGCCTTGGATGATGAAATGATTAAGTTTGAATGTATTTAATTCTGCTGCATTGTTATGATATCAGTCGGCCATGGCTAGACCCGGTTGGAGGATCGGTGAAGGGGGTCAATGCAATAGTTTCGCAAGGTTAAAGAGACTAGAACACTTAACAGATCAAATAGGGAACTGACTAAATGAAACAATGAACACAAGTAAATAACACAATAAGAACACAAGTAATTAGTTTTCAATAATGATGTATATTGCTCTCAAGTGTTTTACAAATGTTACAAAGCTTAGTCCTAAGGACTGGTACCTGAGATACTTTATACTACATCCTACAGTTGGCCATACTTTGAAGGCCAGCCGGAATACTAATCTAGACAACAAGATCAATGTAAAGTCAAAAGGCAGATTGCTAGTGACTATGATATGCCATAGCTTACATCCTTATTATTACAAAAAGGATAAAAGTACAAAGTAGAAAGTTACAAACTCTAAGACCTTAATTTATAGTTGACAAAGTACGAACTTATCACCAACTTATATAAGTTGATGAGTCTTCAGAGATGGCAGTAAAAAGTGGTTCAGATTTTGTCAAAATCATATCAAAGAAAGCATGTATTCTCTATCTTTGGAAGAAATCAGTCTCTTGGCTTCGAAAGACTTTGTCTTGAAGCTTCGGAAGGCTTTATCTTTATCTTCAGAAGAAATGGTCTTTTGGCTTTAAAAGATTTGGTTTTTTGGCTTTGGAAGATTGATACTCAGTGAATTTCATTAAGTTGTATCAAATCTTCCAAAGTAACTTTCCTTTTACTTCAGATGTGCATGCTGAGAGCTCTTTGGTTGCATCAACCTCTAAGTATAACTCTTACAAACTCCCCTTAGGCTGATGCTACTAAAACTAGAGGATAACTTTGAGTCTTGATCTTCATCTATTAGCAGTCCTCATCAGAATCAAGACCATTCTCTTTTTCATCAGTTGGTCAGGTTTCCTCAAACTCTCAAAGTATCTTCTCATGTCATAAAGATCATACAGAGGAAGGTCAAGCATGTTTTGCCAGAAGTACACATCTTTACCCCCTTGATCTCTAATGACATACCATCTATCTGGGTTAGTAGCAAATGCCCAAGACAGGATGGGTCTCTCAGCAGCAAGAGGCTCTATATGTAGTGTAGTTGATTGGGCAGCCTCTTCTTGATCACTATCAGAATGTTCTGACCCATCCTGAGATGCAGAGATAGATGCCTTAGACTTCTCCTTCTTCTTATTATCCCTCCTTATGTCCATCATCTTCCTCTTTTTGTATTTTAACTGAGTAGGTTGGTCTTGAGTACCAGATGTTCCTTTTTTGTCCTTCTCAGTTGGGTCCTTTTCCTTTATAGGTTCAGAAAGAGAAGGATCAGGACCTTACTGTGGGTTAGAAGATGAGGCTTGTTGAGATGTAGCACTACGTCCAAGTTGAGTTGTCTCTTGTGGTTTAACCTTAACCTTAGCTTTAGGTATAGCCTAAATTGGTGGAGAATGCAAGTCAACCAGCTCACCCTTCTTAATCTTCTACTTGATCACTCTAATATGCTCATCCATAGTGGACAGAGACATTGGACCAAGTCTCCTTTCGGAGAAGCCATACAGCTTCAAGAAGCTCACCATCTTCAATCTATCAGCAAACTTCTTCTGATTGGCTCGGACGGTGGCTCTTGACTTAGCAGCCTCTTCCCTCATCTTTCTCTTAGCAACTTTTGTTCTTTTAGCACTTCTTTCTCAAGCTGCTTGAGATACTCAAACTCAATGTATTCATATGACAGGGGAAGTAGGTCTGCTGCCTGATACAGGTTTGTGGCACTTAGGTAGGTTATCATGTTTTGTCTGTCTTGTTCCCTACCTACCTGAGTTTCTTGTTTAGCTGCCACAGTCTCTACTTCGGGGCTTTCTTGAACTGGAGAAAGGGTAGGAACTTTGTAAAGTATTTTCCTTTTCCTTTCTTCTTTAATCTTGAGGAGAAACTCTGCAGCCTCAGCCTTCTTCCTCTCTTTTGACACTTTAATGTCAGCCAGTTCATTCAATTGCTCCAAGGGAAGAGAGATGATTTCATCAATGTTGTAGTTTCTAAACCCCAAATAGTTCAATCTAGCTGCCCTCAACTCATCTTCCTGAGTGTTTGGCCTGGGGGTAGCCCTTATTGCAGATTGCATAAAGCTTGGGGTCTCACTTGTTCTCTCTCCCCTTGCCTTCCTCTTCCTCGCCCTGTTCTCCTCCTCAATCTCCTCAGAGGTTATAATCCTCTTTCCTTTGTTAATCACTGGCTTGTATGACTCAGGATGGATAGAGCTTTGGCCTTCATCACTTGGTGTAGAACTTGAGCTCTAGCCAGGGATAGGCTGTGAGACACCTTCACCAGCTGGTGCCTCACTAAGGGTACTAGGTACTGAAGCAGTTCTTGTCTCAAGGTTCATAGGTTCAACTACTGGGACTTCAACTGAGGTTTCCCCTTTGAAGTTAATCTTAGGGTCTACCTCACTATCCAGTTGACCAATAGTTTTGCCTGCTAGCCTTTGTCTATATAAGTAGGATCTTGTTCTGAATGCTACAAGCACCCTTTGCTGGATCCTTTCAGCTAACATGTCAGCTTGCCTATTGATTTGGGTTGGCAAGTGGCAGGTCAACTAGAGGAAAGCTCTCATAGTATCTCCGGGTTTGAAAATTGAAGACTTCTTGTTGCCCCTGAGATCTAAAGAGCACTAGGGCTATTCTATCAGTATCATACATCCATCCTATTTTTAGGTTGTTAGCAGGATAGGATGGGGTAGACATAGCTCTTAGTATGCCCTCCACAAATAGACTTTGAATCAAGGAATCCCCATTAATATGGGCCTAAGGAGGTTGTTGAGTATGGACAACTGCAAGGGAAGATGGTGAGGCCTCTATGTCCATACTTTGGGCAGAACTCCCAGGTCTATGATTTTAGGTAGGACTTTCTCCCCCTTTTTGGTAGCATCACCCTCTTGCATAGGGGAGCTAAGGTTTAGGTCCACCACATCCATATGTTCTTGTGGACTTGGTTTGCCTAGCAGGTCTCCAAGCTAGCTTGGCCTTAAGATTGGTGATCTTAAGTTGCTGATCAATGACTTGCCTTTGCAAGGTAGCCACCTGAGATTCAAGGTGACTTACCTTTGAAACTAAATAGTTTCATGTTTTGGACAGTTTTTGCACCTTTAGTAGCAGACTCCCCTCATCTTTATTAAAAGAATCATGGGGGGATGAGAGAACATAAAAAAGTCATCTCCATATCACCAGCTTATGGTTCTTGGCTGTTGGATTTCCCCTACTCCATGAAAGCTTTAAGAGAAGTGTTAAGGGGCTGGATTGTCATGGTTGAGGTCTTAATGATGTAATCACTTGCAAAAGTGAGAGCCACTTCCATATGGACTTCCTGAACATGTTTAGGGAAGTCCACCTCAGTTTGGGGTAGAGGTGGGCATAAAAACCGGGTTCGGACCCTACCCGGAACCGGGTACGGGTACGACCCGGTATATGTATACCCGGTTTGGACCCGAAAAAACCCGTAGGGTTGGAACCGGGTATGATTTTCTAGAATTTCTTAGAACCCGACCCGACCCGGAACCGGTTGAACCTGGGTTGGACCCGGTTTCGACCGTTTTTTTTTTTTTAAAAGTAGCCGTTTTTTAACAGCTATATAGCCGTTGGGATCGATTTTTGGCCGTTTTTTTGATACTTTTAGGCTTATAAGTTAGTATAAATAGGTGTGGGTTGATATGGTTTAGTACCCAAGTCTCAAACGCAAAAACATATGCAAAAAACGCAAAAAATACTCTCGTTTACTCTCGTTTTACACGTTCACTCTCTCGTTTTAAACTTTCACTCTCTTCAATCTTGATATGGCTCACTCAAAATCTTCCGTTGGTCAAGGTTCGTCTAACGCTCCAACCGTCGTTCGTGTTCTTGCACACAATCGTAACATGGATGTTTGGTGCAATTGGGATATGGTTGAGTTGAGTGACGGGTCTGTAAAGGCTCGTTGCAAGTTTTGTGGAGCTTTGCTTGCTAAAGATTCTAACACGACTTTAAACAAACACATTAGCAAGAAGTTTTGTAAGTCGTTGAAAAGTAATCCGGATTCGCAACACAATTGGGTGGAGACGGTGGAATCTTTAATTACGATGTTAATACGGTTCGAGATCGAATGGCGAAGTTCGTGATTCAAGAAGCTTTGCCTTTTAGTCACTTCGACAATCCTCGGTTGACCAACTTAATTCGAGAGACGCTTCAACCTCGTTACACTCACGTAAGTCGTACTACACTTAGACGTTATTGTTTAAAATTATGGAAACAAGCAAAAAATAATTTAGTTGTATTATTTGAAAATTTAAATACCGGTGTAAACTTAACTAGTGACGTTTGGTCGGCTCCACACGGTTTACCCGAATCGTACCTTTGCGTCACCGCTCATTGGGTGGATCCCAATTCATGGCAATTGATGAAACGTACGATTGCATTTGATCTTTTTCCACATCCACACACCGGAGAATTTTTGTTTTACTTTTTAGATAATGTAATAAGTACATTTAAATTACAAAATAAACTTTTTTCAATTGCATTTGATAACGCCTCTAACAACACAACCGCGGTTGAAAAATTAAAATTAAAATATCTTCCGATTGCAAACGGTGATTTTTTCCATACTCGTTGTATTGCACATATTATTAATTTAGTAGTGCAAGACGGACTATCCGGGCAATATGTTAATAACTTTATTACATCTTTTCGATTTATGTTACATGACGTTTTTAAAAAAAGTAGAAGAAGATATCAAGATTATAAACAACTTTGTAAGGATACGCACTCTATATTTTTAGGTCCTAATTGGGATGTACCTACTCGGTGGAATTCGACTTGTCACATGTTTGAATGTGCTTTAAAACAAAAGGGCACTTTGAAAGCTTTTCATAATAGTCTTTCGGATAATGGTGAAGCCGACCCATTTCTGGATGCGGGTTGGGAGAATCTTCAACGTCTATCCGAGTTTCTTGAGGTTTTTAAAAACTCAACAACAAAATTATCTGGAGTTTATTATTCCACTAGTTATTCGGTGCTTCAAGAACTATATTTTATGTCTTTGAATTTTAAAAATTTTCAAAATAAAAATAATATGTTTAATCAAATGATAGAACCAATGAAAGAAAAGTTTAAAAAATATTTTAAGGACTTACCACCCGTTTTTACGTGTGCCGCCGCTTTAAATCCGTTTCTAAATGTTGTGGGGGTTGAATGTTTGATAGATGAGATAAATGACAATTTGGATATGCATGACGAAAACCCTGATTTTTCAAACGAGGCAAAAGAAAATTTTAATCATAGTTTGAAAACAATTTATAATTTTTATTTGAATAGATATGGGCCTAACGTAAACATAACCATGCCAAGCGGATCAACCTCAAGTGCTAGTACCTCGGTTAAAGACCCTGTTTTGACTATGTTGAATGTTGTTCGGGATGTGACGGCTAAACGTCAAAGGGGTAACACCCCAACAAGTGAGCTCGGCAGATATAGTGGAACGGATTTTATTTCCACTATGACTACCGAAGATTATCGTGCATTCGATATTTTGGCTTGGTGGAAAGGAAAAGAATCTCAATTTCCGATTCTTTCTGCTATGGCCCGTGATTTACTAAGCGTCCAATCTTCTACGGTAGCTTCGGAATCTGCTTTTTCTCTTAGTGGCAAGGTAATATCATTACGAAGAACAAGACTAACTCCGGAAGCAGTGGAGATGTGCATTTGTTTAAAGGATCACTTAGACGCAACGGATCGTATACAAGACCAAACAAGCCTCGAAGACGAGATTACACTCGAAGCTAAAGTACATGATGAAGAAGTAGAAGACGGAGTATCTTCTGGCATATCCGATGAAGAATTAGCATTTGATCAAGCATCTCATAGTAGATAAAATTAGACGATATTGTTATTTTTAAGTTGTTTTAATATTATATGTCTTTCATGTTCTTTTTAAATTTATTTGTCATTCAAATGTTTTATATAAAAAGTATTTAATATTTGTATATTATAAGTGTAACCTTTTCTGCTCAAGATTTGTATATATTTATATATTAAGTTGTTTAAATTTTTGTCATTCAAGTGAACCCAGTTAGGAAAAGAAAAATAAAAAGAAAAAAAAGAAAAGAAAATGTAAGAAAAAAAAAACATACGACCCGGTGTTCGACACACACACAAGAAAAGAAAAAAAGAAAAAAAAAAGGAAAAAACCCGGTTGAACCCGGGTTTCATACCCGAACCGAACCCGACCCGACCCTACCCGGGTATACCGGGTAGGGTTTGTATCTAGCTGAACCCGACCCGGGTTCGTACTCGGGTTCACCAATACCCGGGTACAAAAAACCGGTTGGGCCCAAACCCAGTTTGTACCCGGGCCCGGGTACGGCCCAAACCAGGTTTGCCCATCTCTAGTTTGGGGTGGATGATGTGGGCTAGATATGGGTGTTTCAGGAGCACTCATCCTCCTTGAGCAGGGGAGGGGAAGAAAGACTCATGGTACACACTGAAACCCATATCCTCATCATCATAGAATTGGAGGTCAGGGATTGGTTGGTTTAAGTCTAACGGTTGGGGATGGTAGCTTTCCCCTGAAGGTTGATCACCTGAGTTTTGAGACTCAGAGTGAAGGCTTAAGGTTTGGGCAATGAGCTTATCAGACTGAGCATGACGAACCTCAGCACTGATCAATAAAGTAATGGGAGTGGTTTGCTCCTCAGGGGAAGTAGGAGCTCTTGGTTCCACTTCCTCGTGCATGGGTGATTGTATGGGGACTTGCTCAATCTGAATAGACTGCACAAGGGGTTTGTTTGGATTTTCTTGAGTAGGTGAGGGTTATTTATGGCTGTATCGGTGGTGTAGATGTAGAAGGTGTAGGTTCAACATTGACTGGTGTTGTCAAGTTGTCACATTGAGTAATGAGCTCTAACATTTTTGGGACCAGGGTTGTTTCTACCCCTAAGAAGCCAATAGTGGTCTTTCTAATGATTTTAAAAATGCTGGGCTTCATCTGTCCCAATTTAAGAGTTGCACCTCTTCCCCTTAATTATGAGCCTAGTTTACAGTTAAGAATGTGCTGGACATATCTAGGAAACATGTAGTACTCTAAGGAGTCCAAGTTAGCAAGCAAGTTTGTATAGAAAAACTAGGAGTACTTGAACTTGACCCCTTGAACCATTCCATGGACTATGTACGATAAGTTCTCAGGAATCTGGTCCTATCCTCCATGTTTATTTGATAAAGAGTGAATAATAACATGGAGGAGGTACTTCCATTAGTAAGAGACCTTACCCTTCTTAAGGTTCTGACTATGAAGTCTCCTTCATAAAGTGAGAAGCAGATGATTAATCATATGCTTCAGGAAGAAATCGAAGAATTGATTGGGAATCCTCTACCTGAATGATTCATTCACAGAAGATTTAAGAAAGGACAGTTTGCCTTCTTCATCATCCAGCCTCAAATGAGTGTTGATTATGGCTGCGGTGATGAACACTGTCTTCCCCTGCACTGATAATGTGGCATTCGGTAATTTTCCGTTACCAAACCCCGTTAGTTCCGTTAGGTCTGGCATACACGTGTCATGAGCACACACTAGTTGTCGTTGAACATTGGTGACTTAATAATAATTAACATTGGTTATCTTATAATTACTTGATTAATAATGTTGATTATTAGTTTGTAGTTATGTGATTTATGAATTTAAATATTATTTGTGAATTTTACCTTGTAACATGACAACGTGTTATATTTATTTCATGTGCTTTGTGATTAGTAGAAAATATACATGATTATTATTGTTGTTTAATAATACTTGTATTTTGTAGTTAAAGATTGTTAAAAATGTTAAAAGAATCAATTTTTACAAAAGGTGATTAAGGAGGGTTATTTTGCAATTACCATAAAACTAAATATTACCAAAAATTAAACCCTATCCCCTCCTATAACCCCCCATTGCGGCCGAACCCTCTTCCCCTCCCTTCCCTTGTGATTTTGATCAACAACAACAATCAAGCATCGATTTTGATTAGTTCCAGTGATTCCAACTTGTAGCAAGCATCAATTCTTGATTTCTACGTGATTAAAGGTTAGATTTTGATTGGTTTTCATGGGTTTTTGATTTTGGCCGAACCCTAGTTCGATTTTCATGGTATAAGTCGAAATTGATGATGATTTGATGATGATATGATGTTAGTTATGTTGTAGGAATGTTAATCTATGTAGATTATGCAAGAAATCCATGGTTTTTGTCATCTAGTTCATACATTGCCAAAAGTGGAAAATTTGCTTCATGAGAATTTATGTTTTGATGAATTGTTGATGTTAAATGGATGATTATGAATGCTATGAACTAGATTAGGTATAATATTGATGAATCTATGATTGAAATTGAGTGGTTGTTCATACCTTACTATTAATAGTAACTTTTATGCATGAGATTGATGAATTATCATGAATTGATGATGTTTATCATGTTAAGAAGATTGTTATGAACTTGATTAGGTATAAATTTGATGAATTTTTGAATGAATTGGATGTTAGATTGGTTTTGGGTGTCACTTTTTCGAAAGGGAAACTTTATTTATGTAGATCATTTGATATTGTTAATTGAGCATGTTTATAATGTTAGGATCATGTTAGAATGTTTGTTGATGATGTCTAAGGTGGTAGATTGTGTTGTTTGGGTTGTATGAATACTTCATGCACAACTTTAGAAATTTAGGCTTTTATGGAATATACATGATAATGGATGATGTATGATGAACTTTATAGCACTTAAGGGTTTGTAATGTGGCATACATGAATAACTTGTGTGATAACCATGTATGATCGATTGCTATACTTGATCAAACAAGAACTTAACTTGACATGTCACCAACGGGTCAACTAGGTCTAATGAGTCTTGTTTTCCAAAACCATGGGTCAATGTGGTTATTTAGCACTTAGGATTGTTAAGTTTTCTGTGTACACATACTTATGTACTTGTGTGTTCTAGGTAACCTTTGAAGGGTTGTCTTTCCACTCATCATTAGTTTTTACAATCATTCGCTAGCGCACCAGGTGAGTTCAACGCCCCACTTTTACTACTTCTCTTTTTGGGGGAGAAAGAATACTTGTTTTTAAAACGCTTTATTGATATAACATATGTTTGGTAAGACATAGTGGGTTATACCATAGAAAGTCCTCACACTTTCGGATCGTTAATTAAGGAATCTAGCGGAAAATCTTGGGTAGTACTACTGGGTCTGACAAGCCCCACCCGGGAGACAGGAAGTCAATGGGTGCAACATTGTCCTAAACGATTAACCACGACCTGGTATGTCGTGGCGGGAGGCAAACAGACAAACATAGTCAGCTTTGATCGCAAAATCACTATTGTTCTTTACTAATGAAATTAGACTAGCTATCTATTTCAATGCACTTGTTTATGTTTTTACTACGCTACTGCTTATGATTGATTACAAACTCTTGAACTCACCAACCATCGTGTTGACACTTTTAGTATGCTTTTCTCAGGTCATTTCTAGCAGCTACCCATAGGAGCACACACATGTCAAGCATGCTTTGTTCAAACATTGTTTACTTTTAATTTAGCATTTACTTACGTATTTTGGTTTGGGCGCGTGTTTTGCATAGTTTACATTTAGTACCTTGTGTTTGGGTTATTTACAAAATGCTTCCACAAATATTTTAAAGTTTCAAACTCTGATTTGTTTAAATGTTGCATATAGAGTCGTTATGAGTAACTAATGACTAAGATCCCGGTTTGTTCACACGCCTCGCGATAAAACCCCGCACGTGGAAATTGAGGGTGTGACAGATGCAGACAGTGCCTTCGAACCATCCAAGATCACCTCTTGGTGGGTCGTCCAAAACTCTAGCAGTTGTTCTTCATATAGTGGAGGATCGATTGTGAGTGCGGTGAGGTAGTTTGATTGAGCAAGGAAATGGCAAACATTTGAGAAACCAAGATCTTTCTCAAATGTCAACAGAGCAACTTGATTATGTTGCCTGTGAAGGTGCATGGAAAAATCTGGCTGGTTTCGGGGTTCAGTGTTGGCCATTTGAGAAAGCTTTGGGATGAAAAAAGCTAAGAACAAAGAGGGTTTGTGGGTGAATTTAGGGTTAGAACTTTTGCAGATGAATAAAAAGAAGAAAGAGGGGGAACCTTTGTATGGATATTTATATGGTTGGATTTGAGACAAAGTTACTAAAAAAGAATAAACTTTCAAATCCGAATGTTGGTCCCACCTCTGAAAAAGTGCCCAAAAAGGTAGTTATCTTAGAAGTAGAAAATCTTCAGAAGTTAATTTGTCTTCGAAAGATTTGAGAAAACTTCCGAAGCCAATTTGACTTCAGAAAATATTCCTTAGCTTTACAATAATTGTTTCAGAAGAAAAATACTTAGAGTACAATAATTAACTTCAAAAAGGTAGTTTCTTTCGAGATATATTTGGTTTCGAAAGATATTAAACTTCATAAGTTTTATTCAAAGGATGAATAAAGCTTCCGAGACTTAATTGCTTTCGGAAGAAAATTGTCCTTCAAAACATATAAGTACTTAGAAGCATATTTGAAGATATATCCGAATTTCTTCCGAAGATAAATTTCTTAGTAAATAGTTATTAGATTTGAAGACATAATTTTCTTCCGAGGTCACCTTGATGTCTTCCAAAAGAAAATATATCTATAATTCTCAAAATTCTAAAGGATATCATTTGAAAAATTTTCTCCTAAAGTAAACAGGGCTCATATAGGTAATGATATAAACAACTTAAGACACCCATATTTGAAAGTAATCTTGAAATTTATTTAAGAAAATCTAAACAAAGTTAATCATCCTAATAACTGATACAAGATACTTAAATCTCTTATCATCAAAAGCTTTTGTGAACAGATCAGTATATTATTCATTTATGTTAACTTTGGCCAGTTTTATCAATCCCTTTCAAAATTATCTCTTATCAAATGATACCTGATGTTGATGTGCTTTGTCTTTAAGTGTTGTACAGGATTCTCTATATTAGAGATAGCACTATTGTTGTCTATGTAGATGGGAGTATCTTTGAAGCTGAATTCATAGTCCAGCATCTGATTCTGAATCCAAAGCACTTGAGCACAGCAGCTTGCAGCAGCAATGTATTCAGCTTCAGCAGTTGATGCAGACATATAGGATTGTTTCTTGCATTTCCATGAGACTATCTTTCCACCAAGAAGTGACATCCCCCTGATGTAGACTTTGCAGTCACATTGCAGCCACCATAGTCGCTATCTATATAAGCATACATATTGAAGTCAAAATTCTTTAGATACCAGTGGCCTAGCTTGGGAGCACCTTTGAGATATCTAAGAATCCTCTTGACAGCAACCAAGTGTGACATCTTGGGGTTGGCTTAATATCTTTCACAAATGCATGTGGCAAACATGATATCAGGCCTGCTGGTTGTGAGGTACATAAGAGACCCAATCATAGCCCTGTAAAGATGTTCATCGACACACTCCCCCTCAAGATCAGGTCCTAGGGAGTGGTTTCTGGCTATGGGTGTCTTAGCGACCTTGCACTTAGTCAGATGAAATCTGATTAGTATGTCTTGAACATACTTTGACTGGTTTACGAAGATGCCATTTTCAACCCACTTTACATGAATTCCTAAAAAGAAATTGACTTCCCTATGGCACTCATTTCAAATCTATTCTTCATCGACTTCTCAAAGTCTTTGTAGAGCTTTGGATTAATTGACACAAAAATGATGTCATCTATATAAACTTGAACCATCATCAAGTCATTTCCTGTTCCTTTGATGAAGAGTATGCTATCAATAGTACCCCTCTTGTAGCCATGTTGGACAAGATAGTGTGACGACGTCTCATACCACTTCCTTGGAGCTTGATACAACCCATAGAGAGCTTTGTCAAGCTTTCAGACATAATCAGGATGATCTAGGTCTGCAAAGCCAGATGGTTGCTTGACATACACTTCCTCATCTATCACCCCATATAAAAATGCACACTTGACATCAAGTTGGTAGACATTAAAATCCTTAGACGTAGCAAAAGCAAGGAATATTCTAACAGCTTCAAGTCTTGCCACAGAAGCAAAAACATCTGTGTAGTCAATCCCTTCTACTTGAGTATACCCTTGAACAACTAGTCTTGCCTTGTTCTTGATGATAAGTCCTCTATCATCCTTCTTATTCCTAAAAAACCACTTGGTACCTATTAGTGTCTACCCATTAGGAAGACGGCATAGATTCCAAATGTTTTGTCTCTTGAATTGAAGCCGCTCCTCCTGCATTGCTTCTACCCAACTTCCATCTTTCAAATCTTTATCAACTTTCTTTGGCTCAATCTAGGACAAGAAACAAGAGTGCAGACAAACATTTTTATCATGGGTTTGTCCTCTTGTTCTTACCCCAGTCTCAACATCTCTAATGATGTTTGTGGTGGGATAGGACTTGTGGATTTTTAGTTGAGGAATCACAGTAAGCTGGTTAGATAGATTCATACTTTCAAAAATTCCAGTTGAAGGAGCTTGATCTTCAATTCTTCTTGGAGAACTAGGGATAGGTCTGGGTAACTCAAACAGTTGATCTTTATAGGGATCACTTTGAGTTCCTGTTCCAGCTGAAACATTCTCACAAGATGGTTTAGAATAGTTTGGAAATAATTCTAAATTGAAGATATGATAAGGACCATTTCCCTTAACACAAGGAGTGAACTCATTAACAACAATGTTGGATGATTCCTTAAATTGTTGATTTTTAATATTATACACTCTATAAGCAATAGAGGTTGAGAAATATCCAACAAAGATAGCATCATCCGACTTTTTAGCAAATTTTGCTAAATTGTCTTTTGTGTTAAGAATGGTGCACATGCTGCCAAACGACCTAAGAAAGCCAATGAACGATGACCTCTTGTTCCATAGCTCATAAGGGGTCTTCCCATGGGGCTTAACAATGAGAACCCTGTTGTGCACATAACATGCAGTGCTAACTGCCTCTGCCCAGAAAGTTAGAGGCAGCTTTGAATCAGCTAACATAGTTCTTGCAGCCTCAATAAGTGTCCTGTTCCTCCTCTCAGCAACACCATTTTGTTGAGGAGTTCTAGGAGCACTATATTGTCTGGCAATCCCTTTTGAGTTACAGAATGAGTCAAGAACTTGATTCTTCAACTCAATCCCTTAATCACTTCTAATGATTTTTACCTTGTGATCCTTCTGATTTTCAATTTTAAGAATAAAAGATTTTAAAGTTTAGGCAGCTTCATCTTTAGTTCTTAAAAAGAAAACCCATGTAAATCTTGTAAAATCATCAACAATCACAAGGCAATATGATTTCCTTCCAACGCCCATTATACTTGTGGGACCAAAAAGATCCATGTGCAATAAGTGTAATGGGATGGTGATGGAGTTAACCTCTTTGGATTTGTGAGAAACCTTGTGTTCCTTTCCTTTCATCCAGGCAACACAATTATCTTTACAGATAAACTCCTTTTTGGGCACACCATGTACCAAATTATTTCTTAACCAGTTTATTCATGGTTTTAAAATTAACATGGCACATTCTTTTATGCCAAAGAGTTGACTTATCACCATAGCTTTGGAAAGAAAGCATGATACTACACCCAGTGGGGTCGCATTGTTCATATCCAGCTTGTACATATCCCCTTTTCTGGGAGATCTAAGAAGCACCAATTCCTAAGGAATTGTCATCCAGGGTTTGAGGCTAATGCACTCATGCTCTGTGAAAAGCATTTGGTGCTTTTGATCACAGAATTGAGAAACACTTAAGAGATTGTGTTCAACCTATTTGACAAAATTTACTTTGTCAACTTTTAACTTACCATTAGATACACTACCTCTACCAGAAATGTATCCTCCAACTTCACGTCCAAACTGAACAGAACCTCTATCAAAATGTTCAAATTATTGTAGGAGAGGTCTATTCCCTGTCATGTGCCTGGAGCATCCACTGTCCACAATCCATATATTTCTATTCTTGTCATGTGGATGTCCCTACACATAAGGTGAAAAGATTAGTTACTATTGGAAACCCAAGCCTTGTTGGTCTTGGGCTCTTCCAATGTAGATGATATAATTGAACCAAAATATATGCATGGGGGTTCAATTATGGTTTGTGAAGAAGAGGCTTGGGCTACAACATCTTTTCTAATCTTCCATTCCATCCTCTTATTCCTAAAAAACCACTTGGTACCTATTAGTGTCTACCCATTAGTAAGAGGGCAGATTCCAAATGTTTTGTCTCTTGAATTGAAGCCGCTCCTCCTGCATTGCTTCTACCCAACTTCCATCCTTCAAATCTTCATCAACTTTCTTTGGCTCAATCTAGGACAAGAAACAAGAGTGCAGACAAACATTTTTATCATGGGTTTGTCCTCTTGTTCTTACCCCAGTCTCAACATCTCTAATGATGTTTGTGGTGGGATAGGACTTGTGGATTTTTAGTTGAGGAATCACAGTAAGCTGGTTAGATAGATTCATACTTTCAAGAATTCCAGTTGAAGGATCTTGATCTTCAATTCTTCTTGGAGAACTAGGGATAGGTCTGGGTAACTCAAACAGTTGATCTTTATAGGGATCACTTTGAGTTCCTGTTCCAGCTGAAACATTCTCACAAGATGGTTTAGAATAGTTTGGAAATAATTCTAAATTGAACATATGATCAGGACCATTTCCCTTAACACAAGGAGTGAACTCATTAACAACAATGTTGGATGATTCCTTAAATTGTTGATTTTTAATATTATACACTCTATAATTAATAGAGGTTGAGAAATATCCAACAAAGATAGCATCATCTGACTTTTTAGCAAATTTTGCTAAATTGTCTTTTGTGTTAAGAATGGTGCACCTGCTGCCAAACGACCTAAGAAAGCCAATGAACGATGACCTCTTGTTCCATAGCTCATAAGGGGTCTTCCCATGGGGCTTAACAATAAGAACCCTGTTGTGCACATAACATGCAGTGCTAACTGCCTCTGCCCAGAAAGTTAGAGGCAGCTTTGAATCAGCTAACATAGTTCTTGCAGCCTCAATAAGTGTCATGTTCCTCCTCTCAGCAACACCATTTTGTTGAGGAGTTCTAGGAGCACTATATTGCCTGGCAATCCCTTTTGAGTTACAGAATGAGTCAAGAACTTGATTTTTCAACTCAATCCCTTAATCACTTCTAATGATTTTTACCTTGTGATCATTCTGATTTTCAATTTTAAGAATAAAAGATTTTAAAGTTTAAGCAGCTTCATCTTTAGTTCTTAAAAAGAAAACCCATGTAAATCTTGTAAAATCATCAACAATCACAAGGCAATATGATTTCCTTCCAATGCTCATTATACTTGTGGGACCAAAAAGATCCACGTGCAATAAGTGTAATGGGATGGTGATGGAGTTAACCTCTTTGGATTTGTGAGAAACCTTGTGTTCCTTTCCTTTCATCCAGGCAACACAATTATCTTTACAGATAAACTCCTTTTTGGGCACACCATGTACCAAATTATTTTTAACCAGTTTATTCATGGTTTTAAAATTAACATGGCACATTCTTTTATGCCAAAGAGTTGACTTATCACCATAGCTTTGGAAAGAAAGCATGATACTTCACCCAGTGGGGTCGCATTGTTCATATCCAGCTTGTACATATCCCTTTTCCTGGGAGATCTAAGAAGCACCAATTCCTAAGGAATTGTCATCCAGGGTTTGAGGCTAATGCACTCATGCTCTGTGAAAAGCATTTGGTGCTTTTGATCATAGAATTGAGAAACACTTAAGAGATTGTGTTCAAGCTATTTGACAAAATTTACTTTGTCAACTTTTAACTTACCATTAGATACACTACCTCTACCAGAAATGTATCCTCCAACTTCACATCCAAACTGAACAGGACCTCTATCAAAATGTTCCAATTGTTGTAGGAGAGGTCTATTCCCTGTCATGTGCCTGGAGCATCCACTGTCCACAATCCATATATTTCTATTCTTGTCATGTGGATGTCCCTACACATAAGGTGAAAAGATTAGTTACTATTGGAAACCCAAGCCTTGTTGGTCTTGGGCTCTTCCAATGTAGATGATATAATTGAACCAAAATATATGCATGGGGGTTCAATTATGGTTTGTGAAGAAGAGGCTTGGGCTGCAACATCTTTTCTAATCTTCCATTCCATCCTCTTATTCCTAAAAAACCACTTGGTACCTATTAGTGTCTACCCATTAGGAAGAGGGCATAGATTCCAAATGTTTTGTCTCTTGAATTGAAGCCGCTCCTCCTGCATTGCTTCTACCCAACTTCCATCTTTCAAATCCTCATCAACTTTCTTTGGCTCAATCTAGGACAAGAAACAAGAGTGCAGACAAACATTTTTATCATGGGTTTGTCCTCTTGTTCTTACCCCAGTCTCAACATCTCTAATGATGTTTGTGGTGGGATAGGACTTGTGGATTTTTAGTTGAGGAATCACAGTAAGCTAGTTAGATAGATTCATACTTTCAAGAATTCCAGTTAAAGGAGCTTGATCTTCAATTCTTCTTGGAGAACTAGGGATAGGTCTGGGTAACTCAGCAGAATTGAAAATCTCCAGAGTGCTCACTCCTGAAACAAAAGCACAACTATCCTGGAAAGGATTTTGTTGAGCCTGTTGAGACCTAGGTGTCTTAGGGAATATGATATATGGCCCAAAAGAGGATGATGGTTGTTGGGGGTAGTTCAGGTACAACTGGGGCTGGGGAGTTCTTGAACCTTCAGCAACATGTAAAGCATTGCTAACAGGAAGGTTTGAGGTTCTGTTCATCTGATGGCTTTTCTGAGTTTCCATCTCCATATGGTATCCATCAAGGATTCCATATAGTTCAGTCATGGTGAGAGTGTTGAGATTCTCAGTTCTCTTGATTGAGACATAGTAGAAAGTCCACTCATGAGGAAGTGCACTCATGAATTTTCTCACTATGTCTCTCTTCACAAGAACCACTCCCATAGACTAAAGAGAGGTGATCAAGTCCATGTACCTAAAGTATTGTTGGCTCAAGATCTCTCCAACAATGTATGTGAAGTTCTCAAACTTTTGCTACAGCACCTCTTTTTTGGTCTCTTTGGATTTAGTAGAACCAGAGTACATCAGCTTTAAAGCATCAAATAGTTCTTTGGCAGTCTCACATTGCTTAAAGCCTACAATTATGAAGTTTGGTATAGCTGTGAGCAACACAGTCATGGCTTTGCAGTCAATGTCCATCTTCTTGAAGTCTTCATCAGAGTAGTCTTAAACAGCTTTCTCAATCATGGCACCATTACCAGCTGGGGATTCCACCTTTGGTTGGTAAGGACCATGAGTGACTGATCTCCACATGCGGCTGTCTTGATACTTGATAAAGCCTTCAATACGTTTGTACCAGGTTCCAAAATCATCAGGGGTGATTATAGGAGCCTTGGTCATGGTTTGCATCTCAGACTCAGAAAATTTTTGGTTAAGAGCCATTTGAGTGAAGTGAGTAAGTGTGAAGAAATAAGGGTGCTTTGGGATGGTTAGATCTCACAATCAAGAGCCTAAAAAGCTCTAATACCAATTGCAGGATCGGTGTTGGTTTCACAACACAAGTTTATCTCATCAACTCACTTAATCTCCCTCGGTTTGATGAAGCAGAATCTCTAACTAAGTTCACAAGTAATATAATAAGTTAATGAAAACAAATAAACACAAGAGTAGTTTTTCAAGATACTTGTATATATTACTTCTCAACTCAGTATTACAAGACTCTTACAAGCATAGTCACAAAGTTACAATAAGAAACTATATATACTACTATCTACAGCCGGTTATACTTGAATAACCAGTTGGAATCTATAACTAGACAAATACTACATTGCTAGAAGTAAAGTATCTAAGATAAAATATGATCGGTTCAAAAGATCGAATCTGTGATGATTTCGTGATGCAATGATCAATTCAAACACAAGTAATCAAACACTATTATATCAAAAAATTCATAGATTCATTGATAGTAAATGCTCGGATACAATGTGTAGGGTTACAATTTGTTCAACTGATTCTAATAGACTAGTCTTTTTTTGGTCTAGTCTGGTCTTTTTGGTCTTTTCTAGACTACCCTGCACATACATAAAATATCCTATATATACTATCAAGAACTAAGGAACATATATTTACAAATAAGTCTCTATACTATGACAAAAAAAACATACAAAGATAAAATGTTAATCTTCTAAGAGTCTAACAATACTCCCCCCAAGATTACATTTGTCTTCTGTCTTCAAAATCTTCAGTCTTCATGATCTTTAATCTTCAATCTTCAATCTTCAATCTTTAATTTTCAATTCTTCAATCATCAATCTTAAAAATAATCTTCTAGCTCTTCTTTAACCTTGAACATCAGCTTCTCTTTGTAAAGCTTGAGTTCCTTTAACGCTTTTGCGATCGCGGACTTGAATTTACCTACAAGAATACCTTGCTTAGGCTTTGAAGCATTAGTCTTGATTTCCATCTGGTTCATCTTCTCCAGTGTCTCCTTGGATAAACCTGCAATGTCAATATTTGCATAGAATTCCAAAGGTTTTGGATAATCTTGAGAATGAACTTCTAGCACTCCTTTACTTGATATCCTCATAAACTCAATTGACTTAATGTCCTTCTTTACAATGTTTGCATATGCCAACGCTTTGCGTAATGCAATTCGTTCCATTGCAGCATCCATAACTTTGATGATCATCATAAAGTACTTCTTGTCGTTTTCTGCAACTTCCAAAGAAACACGTTCAAACTTTTGAATAGACAAAAATGATATGTAACTTGGATGTAGCAATTTAAGTTCAAACACTCCAAAAAGTGAGATCATGTCTTTATCCCAATCGTCAAGATTTCGGACAAGTTTTAACTCAAAAGTATCAACATTATAAAACCATCTTAAAATTGGCTTTGTAGTTTGAGCTCCATCAATCACTTTAAGTCTTGGATTAGTTACTTTCTCAAAGTATTTATCACTGTATGCTTCCAAAAATTTCTCTTGTTCTTCAGCTGTATCAGCATCTTTTCTTCTGCTCTTCAATGAATTAAAATATACTTTGTCTTCTTGATCACAGCGAGTCTTCAAAAATGAACTCATTCTAGATATACCTCGATTCAGTAACTGTACAAAATTTTCACCGCGACTTGCTTTGGTTGGGTTAATCAAAGGCAGTCTGTTCAATTCTTTCAAGTCTTGAACTGGAAGTTCAATGATGCTCGATTAAAAGTGATAGACATCACATATAGCAGTTACTCGTTTAATCAAAAATGCATCAAAGATCTCGTCATACTTCCACGTGACTATCTTTACTTCTTTAGTTGTATCAGGAACAATCATTGCATTAAGCAATTCAAAAATCGATTGTCCTTTTTGTAAAACATTTCGAACCAAATCACCTGCAGTTTGAGCTTTATTCCAAAGTTGTTTTTGTTCAACTGACACCTGATAAGCTAGTTTTTCATTTTCAGGAAACATCTTCATTAATTCCTTTCTTCTTTCGTGACCACTCCTTATCAATTCCATATTTTTAATCTCCAGAGGTTTCAAAATCCTTGTTCTTTTAGTAATCTCAAGGTATTGTGGATTATCCATGTCAAGCACTATAATTCTGTTTGTCTGCTTTTCAGTTTCTTAAAAACTTCTCACTAAATTTCTTAGTGATTTTGCTTGAAGTCTGTTCAGCTTTTTCCTTGGATAATTCCTAGATTGCAACCATAATCTCATCGCAATAACATTCATATTTTCTGGATCTGGGTGATGTAATTCTGAAGAAGAAAGTTCTTCAACATTTATACTTTCACTGATCGGGTTCCATTCACCGTGTTCTACAACAATCTCATTCGGATCCACTGGTGTAATGGATTCAGCTGTTATGCACTTTGAATATTCTTCATTGATTTGGGATACAGTCAACCCATCCAGAAAAACTCTGTTATATTTCATGTTAACCAAGTAGTTATACTTGTCTTCAACATCAACAGGAATATCATTTGTTATAGCCTCAACAGGAGAATAATTTACTTCTACTATATCTTCATCTTCTAACACTTCATTATACCATGCATCTTTAAATTGTGAATCTAAATCATAAAGAGCTTCAATCTTCTCTTGTTCTTCAAACTCTTGACTTTCTTGCATTTCAGCTTCAGATGCAATCTTTTGTGCTTTCGATGAAGATTCAGCATGAGCTGATACATCAACTTCATCAATCTTTCTCTTCCTTTTATTTACTTCAGCTATCTTTTCAACATCAATAGGAGTAACTTCAGATACAATTATAATATCAAAAGATGGAGATTTCAAGCTTTCCTTCATCTTTTCAAATTCTTCTTTCAATGCCTCATGACTTTCTTTTAACTCTTTGAACCTTTCTTCCATTAGATCATAATCTTTCATCATTACTTCAAAATTCTATACATTCTCTTCTTTTTCTCTTTCCAAGTCAGCAATCATAACATCTTTCTTTAACAGTTCTTCTTTTAACTTCTCATTTTCTTCTTGTAGATTCTCAATGATCTTATCCTTGTTTGAGTTTTCTTATTTCAAAGACTCTATCAAATTTTGATCATCTTTCTCTTGTTGCTCATCCACATGCACAACAGGTTCAATAACCTCTGTGTTTTGAACATCAAAATCTAAATACTGATTAATGTCATCATTAGAATCATCAACATTTTGAATCTCTTCTTGTTGTTCATCTACATGATCAACTCCTTCCATAACTTCTTCAATTACTTCATTTATGATTTCATTAATTTCATTTCCGCTATCATTGCCATCATCATCATCATCAGATGTGGAACTAGAACTATCATCATCAATATTCTCATTATTATCATCATCTTTATCTTCATCTTCATCAAATAACTCTTGAGGATCTACTTCAATCAGGTTGTTTGGATCAACCGGTTCATCCTCAAGTAAATGAAAATGATCTTCATTTATGTTCACCTCATCTTGAGCCACAACCCTCATATAGTTAAACATTGGTACATTAGGAGCACCAGTATTCATTGCTAGTCATTTGTATGAAGTTTCTGTCATATGCTCAAGAATCAATCTTTCACCACTAACTCCATAAGCATGATAATCAGGATTGACTTCATTTATGATCATCTGCAGGAAGCTGGGATACATCAGATACTTATTTCTGATTCCTTTCTCCAAGTTAAAGACAAATCCATTCATAATCCAATGAGCCATGTTGAATCTTCTGTTTGTTGCAATGGCAACAATTGGAGATGCTATATCAACAGGAAAAGAGTTCCAACCCACACTTCGTTTGGACATACCGTGTTGGAATATATAACATAATAATTTCCAGTGATTATAAACTCTTGCTCGGAAAAACTGTTTCCTTGGAAAGTTATCCGGATGACCCATGGCAATAAAAGTTTCTCTATACTCATCAAAAGTTAATTCAGCCAAATCTTGTGGGTCATTATTCCCAGCCTTAGAGCTTCTCGAATGGCTTGTTCAGATACTTCTACCATCCTTTCATTAGTAATAAAACCTCGAACAACTTTTCTACCTTCCTCATCTATCTCCACATTAGCAGTGTTCCAAAACTTCGTAATCAGTCTAGCATAGATGAGTGGTTGGTAACAAATAGCATAAACATACTTTGTCCTTAACAGAAATCTGATCATTTCTTCATAACCAATGGCATCTTGAACATCTTCGTTAAGAAAAGCAGCTACATTATGCTTTGGTTCAAACTTAAGCTCATCCATCTGTATTCATAAAACAAAGAAATTTAGTCACCTTTGAATTTGCAAAACTTAAAAACAAATTATGATTTATCAATTTTGAACCAAAA
The DNA here is from genome assembly GCA_025506505.1 of Flaveria sonorensis. Lineage (NCBI taxonomy): Eukaryota > Viridiplantae > Streptophyta > Magnoliopsida > Asterales > Asteraceae > Flaveria > Flaveria sonorensis. The sequence continues at coordinate 33,215,313 of CM046430.1, read as the reverse complement.
CACTTAAAAATTTTCTAAGTGTTTATATAATTCTCATTACATGAACAAGAGTATATTGGTTACAAGTTTGATTTACACAATTCATAATAATCAAGTAATGCATTAAGTGTCTTGAATTTTGATTAGATTTCAATTGAATTAGCATTTTTAAACTTTCAAACTTAACTTTAAAAATTTTCTAAGTGTTCAACATACTCTGTCAAGAGCAGATTGCATTCAAGTTAATGTTTGAATGATTTAAACACACCAAATCATTGAAATTTTTCTCAAAATCATATTAATGAATGAAATTTTGTGATTAATTTGACATTTTATTAACAGTTTCATGAATTTGACTGTTCATATTCAAAACCCGACTGAGGATCATGAACATCAAGAACAAATTTTTTGAAATAATGATTTAATCACACCAATATGTTCGAAATCATGTGTATATCATCATTCAATGTCCAATTTCAGTTGATTGTTCGTGTTATATTCACAAATTTCAGTTTTTCATTCGACTAGGGTTCATACGCCTACACAGATCTAAAACGCCCAGTTAAATTCGAAATGTAAACCGAATCTGATGAATATGATCTCGAAATGAAGTTTAGATTTAGTGTATCTACCTATGAATCACAAGTATTTACACCAAAAAATCAGAAATGATGAACTTAGTGAATCAGGTGAATGAGAGTCGAGAGTGTTTATCAGAGAATATGAGTGAATGAATGATTAAATCATAAGTGTTGTATATATATAAGTGAAAATTTAGACGCATGAGCACTGTTTATGCGCATGAGGTCAGGCGCATTAGCACTATTCAGTCGCATGAGACTAAATTTCACTAAGTTTTTCAGGCGCATGAGCACTGTTTTTGCGCATAAGGTTTAGACGCATGAGCACTGTTCAGGCACATAAGCACGGTTTAGTGCTTTGGCACTGTTCAGGCGCATGAGACTAGATGAAACGCCCAACACTTGGTAATTTTTCACTTCAAACGTCTGACCCCTTGGAAGCCTGGTACTGTTCAGGCGCATGAGCATAAGATGATACGCCCATCACTTAACCAATTTTTCAGACACATGACAACTGTTTAGACACATGAGCTTGAATGAAACGCCCAATACTTGTGCAAATTTCTGAAAAATCACCATACTCCTGAATTGGACTTAAGAGTATTGTTCAAGCGCATAAGGATACTTCCATAAGTCTTGACACTTGTAATTTTTCTCATCATCCATCTGAACACTATTTAAACACATTAGCACTGTTCACTCTCAATTTTCAACACTTAGTCAAAATTGTTTGACTATCACTCAAAATTTTTAGTAATTACCCTCAATTTTAACATTTTTGACATTTAAAATTTTTATTTTTTGTTTTTGACCATTATTTTTATTTCAAATTTTCAAAAATTTAATTTCCCGTCATTTTAGTCTCTATTTAATTTTTTTACAAATACAAATGATCTCATTTTGTTTACAAGAAGCTTTTCCACTGGATTTGAATTCTTTTTCAGGTTCATTTTTACATCATATCAAACACACATATGCTTGAAATTACAGCTTCATCCTTTCATCCAAAACATTTTATTTTTGATTTTTCACTTTTTGAAAATCAATTATTTTCTCTTTTTCATTTTTACTCCCTCTAAACTTTTAAGTTTTACAAACTTAGAAGTTTCTTTGATTTTGTAAGAAGAGAAAACTAATCATTATCAACATGCCTGCACAAAGAAAATCATGCAAAAAATCAAAATTAAAGCAGAATAAAAATCTACTATATACAATTGAATCACATGCCTGTGGTGAGATCATATCAGTTAAGATCAGCATATTAAAATAAAATAAAATGATGGATAGTCATAGATAGTGATTAAATCCTGATCAAGAGTGTTCCAGGTCAGCATTTCTGCAGCAAAGGATACACGAGATCTAAGGACAGAAAATGAGTGCTTTTGGCAAGATACTCAGCACACTTACTTTTTCAATTCTTGGATTGATTAAGGTATGATTAGATATGACATTATGTAAGACACACTTAGACTTAGAGAGTTCAACCCTCATCAAGATATGCAAGAAATCACTTTTCTCAACTTGTTAACCTGACATATACTTATAACCAGATCTCATGTTTAGTTTGTGCAATTTGGCATCTTTTTGCATCAAGTGAGAATATCCAGGTCTGTAGTTACTTACAACAGAGGATATCTTGTCACCTCAGGTCTATGATGACTCATAACAAAGAAGTGATTAGATTCTTTAAATTAATTAGAGCTTAATGGTTATTCATATCACCACCAGGTGTGAGATTATGACTTAACAAGCAATCAGTCTGAGAAGTCAACACTACTCTTTGGTACTAAAATGGACAAACATGAATGCATGAGTAATTTAGTTTGATCACAAGAATTTACTTTTTCAGTATAATTGCATGAGCTTACCTACATATCATATCTGATCACGTCAGACTTTAAAAGCGAGTGAAGTATGCAACTGATCATAATTAATGTATCCATCATTTCTCACAAATTGCAAAGACAGATTCAGTCCTAAACACTTAACTAACAAGAAAAACTCTATTTTTGTGTTTTTGTTTTATATTTTTCTATTTGATTTTGCAATTTTCTATTTTTGTATTTGCTTTTTCTTTTTCTATTGAACATACACACACAATATATACAATCAGGCAGTTAACTTTGAGAGTTTCTCTATATTCAAGATTAAGCTAAGGGAGGGTTCTTATCATTTTTAATGAATCAAACAACTGAATTAAACTCAAAACCAGTTTTTAAACATGATTAATAAGTCCAATTGACTCGACCAAATATTCAAATCGACCTGGTAAAAAGGCTTTTGTAAATAGGTCAGCCAACTGTTTTTCAGTTGCGATTTGAATCAAAATGATTAAACCTTTTTCAGAGTTATCTCTGAAAAATTGATATCGAATTTTGATATGTTTTGTTTTTGAGTGCTGGACAGGATTAGCTGTAATAAACATAGCAGCAGTGTTATCAATGTAAATAGGGGTTTTAAGAAAATTGAACCCGTAATCCAGCAGTTGGTTTTGTAACCAAAGGATTTGAGAACATCCTGCTGATGCAGCAATGTACTCAGCTTCTACGGTTGAAACGGAGATATTTGTTTGTTTCTTACATTGCCATGAGACTAATCTGGGACCTAAAAACTAACAACCACCCATCGTAGATTTACGATCTTGGCAACATCCCCCATAATCACTATTTGTATATCCATGTAACTCGAAGTTTCCTTCATAAGGATACCATAACCCTAAAGCCGGTTTTCCTTTGAGATGCTTGAATATTCGTTTAACAGTGATTAGATAAGATTCCTTCAGGTTAGATTGATACCTGGCACAGACATAAATAGCATACATTATATCAGGTCTAGATGCAGTAAGATACATCAAAGATCCGATCATAGATCTGTATAAAGTTTGGTCAATTGATTTTCCTTTAGAATCAGGTTCAATCTTGGAATTTACGTCAGCTGGAGTTCTGATGGATTGACAATCTTGCAGTAAAATTTCTTCAAGAGTTTATCAACTAATTTCTCTTGATTGATAAAAATTCCATCTGCAAACTGCTTTACTTGAAGACCAAGGAAAAAATTAATTTCTCCCATAGAACTCATTTGAAAACGAGACTTCATGATTTCTTCAAATTCATTACACAACTTTGGACTTGTAGATCCAAAAATGATATCATCAACATACACTTGAACACATAAGAGATCATCAGTATCCTTCTTAATAAACAAAGTAGGATCGATTTTCCCTCGCGTGTATCCATGTTGGATCAAATGTTGTGATAACGTTTCATAGCAAATTCTAGGAGCTTGATGTAGACCATACAAAGCTTTTCTAAGCTTGTACACACGATGAGGATATTCTGAATCTTCAAAAACTGGAGGTTGCTTGACATACACATCATCGTTGATTGGTCCATATAAGAAAGCACCTTTCACGTCCATTTGATACACCTTGAATTTCATGAACGACGCATAAGCCAGGAAGACACGAATTGATTCAAGTCTTGCAACTGGAGCAAATACTTCATCATAATCTATTCTTTCTTCTTGGGTGTAACCTTGTGCAACGAGTCTCGCTTTGTTGCGAACAACAATTCCCCGATTGTCTGTTTTGTTTCGGAACAACCATTTTGTGCCTATGGCATTTTCTCCTTAAGGTAAATCCACAAGCTTTCATACTTCTTGTTTACGAAATTATAATAACTCTTCTTGCATTGCTTCAATCCAACTATTGTCCTTTAAAGCTTCAGTGACGTTTTTAGGAACAATTTGAGATAGAAAACATTCTGAATGACTTCTTGTTGTTCTCTCATTCAATGGACCGATAATCTGAGATGTAGGATGGTTCTTGTGAACACGAGATGTTGGAATCTCATTCACTTGAACATGAACATCTAGATTAGATTGGTTCAAGTCGGAAAGCTGATGCAATAGGTTCAAAGAATGTTGATTGAAATTAGGAACTTGAGTCGGTGAGTTGATAAAGTAATCAAGATTATCTGTAACAACTGCATCATCAGAGATCGATGACGTTCCGGACTCAGGTTGTATAATTTCAGGACCATCATTAGGAATAGGTTATGAAACATTGGTATTTTTAGACAAGGAATGTTCTTGAGCCTGTTGAGATTGATTATGAGTTTTAGACTGAAATATAGGTTCTTTCACAAAAGAGAAAAATGGATAATCTGGGCTTGAGTTATCCATATCATCAGAATCAGAATCATCTCTGAATGATCCGAGATCTCCTTTTTGTTTCTTCTTCTGACCTGTAGATTCAAACAAGTTAGAATTGAAAGAGTTTGACAAAGAATCTAAAAATAACCAAGCTGGACCATTTGCAACTGATGGAAAAGAGTTTTCAAGAAATTTAACATTGAAAGTTTCAAGGATAACATTTGTCCTAGAGTTATAAACTCTAAAAGATTTTGAAACCGATGAATATCCAACGAAAAATCCTTCATCAGATTTTGCATCAAATTTTCCTAGCTGATCACTTGAATTTAAAATCAAAACTAGACAACCAAAAGATTTAAGAAAATCTATATTAGGTTTCCTGCCAAACATCAACTCATAAGGAGTTTTCTGTTTATCTTTCACAATTAATGAACGATTATGCACAAAACACGCTATGGATATGGCTTCATCCCAGAAAGTGATTGGAATTTTGGCAACTGCTAACATAGACCGTGCTGCTTCAATCAAAGTTCTGTTTTTCCTTTCAGCAACTCCATTTTGTTGTGGAGTTCTAGGAGCACTGAACTGACGAGCAATACCTTTTTCTGCACAAAATATATCAATATTAGCATTTTTAAATTCCGTTCCATTATCACTTCTAATTATTTTCACCTTTTGTTCTAATTGATTTTCTACTTTAATGATGAATTCTTTTAATAATTCAGTCGTTTCAGATTTAGCATGCAAAAAGAAAACCCAAGAAAATCTTGTAAAGTCATCAATGATAACTAAACAATAAGATTTCTTTCCAATACTCCGAACATTTGTTGGTCCGAATAGGTCCATGTGCAACATCTGGAGAGGTTTGGAATTTGAGTTTATCAGCTTGGACTTATAAGACGCTCTGTGTTGCTTTCCTTTTAAACATGCTGAGCAGAGATCAGTTGTGGCAAACTTCTTTGTTGGAAGACCTACAACATGATTTCCTGATACAAGCTTGTTCATGTTCTTGAAGTTGGAATGCCCGAGACGTCTATGCCATAACGGACTTTCATCATTTGAGGCTTGAGCAATTAGGCATGTTGTTTCTTTAGAAGGATCAACTTGAGACATATCTAATTTGTATACATCTCGATCTCGAACAGCTTTAACAACTATCCATTCTTTGCTAATCTGAAAACCTGACTTCAAAATATAACAGAACAAATCATCAAAAAGAACTGAGTAAGATTTGTCACAAATTTGGGAAACACTTAAAAGATTAAAGTTCAACTGTGAACAGTAGTTGACATTATCAAAGCTAATAATCCCATTGGACACCATTCATTCGCCTGTAATCTTACCTCCTGCCTCACCTCCAAATGCAACATGTGTACCATCTTTTAACTTAAATTCATGAAGCAAGGCATGGTTGCCTATCATATGCCGGCTACACCCACTATCAACATACCATGTGTTAATAGGTCTTCTCGCGCATACCTGCATTTCAAAAAGAATTAAGTTAAGTTATCAACCCAAGCCGAGACGGTCTTGGGCTTGCCAAATTTATCAACAATGGTAAACTGTTTAAAGTGAAGCTTTTTCAAATCAGGCTTATTGTTAACAAATTTATCAATTTCATTTCTTACAACTATTTGATTATCTTTGATTTGTTTTGTCCTTAAAACATTGTAACGTTTTTCAAGATCATCATCAAGATATTTCAAATTATCAGACAAAAAATTTTGTTTACCAAACTTCCCACCATTCATTCTCACAGATCGTGGAATGAATTTTCCTTGATTATACTGCTTTGGTTTTGCAGCATAAGAATCATTTCTTTAAAAAGATCTCAAGCCTAAAGAAGGTTGTTTTGTCAATTTTTTAAAACCAAAACTTTAATTTGTTTGAAATTATGGATTGACATATTCATTCCTTAACTGTGGATTAACATATCCATTCCTCAGCGAGTTCTTTCTGAAGTAACAATTCTCAGTTTTGTGAGTTTTTTCATCACAATAGGTACAATATTTATTGAAATAACAATCAGCTGTTGAATGATTTTTCATATCACAAATGTGACAGCTGTTAAAGAAACATTCTTCAGTCTTATGATTGTACATATCACATATATCACAGTACCTTCGTTGAAATTTAAACATCTGTTGATTAACTTTTGATGTGGAGGCCACATTTGATCCTTGTTTTGATTTAGGAGTTGAAAAATTAATCTGTTGTTTTTTATTTAAAAGTTTGTTTTTTTGAAATTTGGGTTTTGCCTTTTGCTCATTAACAACATTTCTTGACTCTTTAGATACAAATCTTTTATTAATAGTGGAGGAGTTAGGAACTGAACCTGTTTTCATATCAGAGTTAGATTTGTTCTTTGAGTTAGATTTGATTTCTGGAATTTTGTTCGTGTCAAAAGTACCCACAGATACAAACTTTATTGGTTTAAACTGATTAGTTTGATTTGTTCTTTCAGTTTGATCGTTTTGAGAAGAGTTAGATTTAGCATTTTTTTTCTCCTTCTTTGATTTCTTGATCTTGATGATTTCTGTTTACTTTGGGATTGAACATCTTCAGTTGATGACTCTTTTGCATTTTCTTTATCTTTTTGTTCTTTTTGCCATTTAATGAAATCACGATTGTTTAAGCCGTAAGAAAATGAATCTTCAGATGTTACTTCATCTAGTTTTGCTTTCTTTTTATTCTTTGAGTTTTGTTTGTCATTCTTTACTATCGCTTCTTCAATAACAGACTCTTTTGGAACAAAAATTTTCTTAGTCTTTGGTTGTGGTTCATAAGATTTTACTTTTATAGGATGACCAGTTTTAATCTTCTCTGAATCTTGTTCCTCAAATATCTTAATATTTGTTTTCTCTTCATCACTCTCAGAATTATTTTTCTTATTTTGGAATGCTCTTAGCTTAGCTTTGTTTTCAGGTCAGTGATCATGCGTGTTGAAGTTTTTTGGTAATGTGTTTGTGATGGATTCAGGCATTGGTTCATGTGTAAAACCTAAACCTGCTTTTTTTTGTCTTTTCTCTCACTTACCAGTTATTCTACAATTGTTTTTGAACTTTTAACTTTTGCAAGATCAACCTGTGTTGTAACATGTGCTATTTTCTCTTCTTCTAAATTCTTTGTCATTTCTTCAAGTTGTTTTGTAACAATTTCCAGTTCTTTCAAAGTTTTATTCCATGATGTTTGTAGAGAGAGTATCTTTTCATCAGATATTTTGTGATCGTTTTTAAGTTTGTTATGCATTACTTCCTCTTGTTTGAGCTTGTCACATATTTTATATGAATAAGTTTTGTAGTACTCTACTTGTTCAAAGCAAGCTTTAGTGCACATTTTTTCTCTTACTTCAACTGGAATTTCAGGATATTTTGAGAAAGAAGTCTCAGAGTCAGAAGATGAATTTTCAACCTTTGGTTGATCTGACTATGCCATTAGTGCAACTTCTTATGAATCCTCTTTAGGATCAGATTTATCACTCCAGTCATACTCTTCTTCTTCATTTTCTGAGTTATCTTCAGCCTTAGGATCACTGTCTTTTGACCAATCTTCAGTTTGAATTTCTGCAACAAGAGATAAACTAGAGGTTAGATCAGCTGTAAATTGTTCAGCATAAGCACTCCAGTCATATCCATCTTTAATGCTAACAACTAGAGCTTTCTTTGGCTCTTCAGATGCTTTTGATTCATCCTTAAGTTCTGGCATCGGATGACTCTGATAAGGCTTTTGAAATGTCTTCTGAGACTGCTGATGATATCTTTGACTGCTAGAACCTGCTTGACCCTTTCCTCCTTGGTTTCTGGGAGCTGTACATTCCCTCGAAAAATGACCATAGCTATTACAGTTGAAACACCTTGACTTTGATTTGTCAAAGCCAAAGGTAATGTTAGCACTTGGCTTGTAGTTCCTGTTAATAGAAGAGTGTTTCTGGGTTCTATAAGCAATCATCACCATCAGCCAGTTCAAGTCCATCTCTTCTACATCGTCTAGATCCATCTCAAACAAATCCTGCAAAACAAGATCTAATTGTGTTAAATGACTACCTTGATAAGCTTGAAAACTTGCCATAAAAGCAGTAAAAGCATATTTAGACTCATCATCCTGTAAGAGGATGTTAATAACATCTTTAACTTTGCTAGTTTTAGCAGAGTTAGAAGATGGAGTCTCAGTTTGAGGTTTAGGAGTTTGAGCTTTAGGAGGACACTGAGATTGAGGTTGATTTGCATAAACAGGATCACTTGTGTAAGAAGAATCTGTAAAGAAACCAGCTCCGACAAACAAATCACCCTCTTCTTCTGGAGATTTATCATCTTGGCCAGAAAAGCATTCTCCACTGTGTTAGCTGGAGATGCAACATACTTGTACTGAGACATTGAAGCAGCTCTATCATTATTTCTTGAGCTCTCATCAATCTCAACTGATTCATTGGCAATCAAAAGATCTAAATCCATAGGAAACTTTTCAGTATACTTTAACAGTGTAACTGTCTATTTCCATGAAGATGGAAGAGCATTGAGAAGTCTATAGTTTAGATCTTTTAGATCATTTTTTATACCAGCAGTTGACATCTCAGTAGTTAGTTGCACAAATCTGTATCATTTGATTTATTGTTTCACCAAAGAGATGCTCAAACAACTCTAACTGCCTCTTAAGTTTCTGCTTTTTGAGATCTTGTATCTCTTTACCTTCTTCACATATGATTTTCAAAGCTTTGTACATAGTGTACCCAGTTTGATAACCATCAAGTCTAGTCAAGACTTCCAATTGTAATCCTTTACACAACAATGAATAAGCTTTGATATCATTCTTCACTTTCCTTAAGTCATCACCTTGCAGATCATCTTCAGGATAAGGTTCTTGAGAGTCTTTTGTGTAAACAAATCCTTTATCAGGACCATCAGATGTAATCAGGATATGAGGTCCTTTCTCTATTGACTTCCACAAGTCAGTGTCAATAGAATTTAGATGATGCTTCAGTCTTAAAGACCAGTTCTTGAAATCAGCTCTGTTCTTTAGCTTTGGAACCATGTTCTCAGAATCTTCAGACTTAACCATTTTGTATTTTTGAATTTAAGAAAAAGACTTGTTTTTGTTGTTTTTAAGTTTTGAATTAAAAACTAGGAAATGAAAATATTTTTGGATTTTATCTAAGTGTAAACTGATAAGTCTGAAAGCTGATACGCCTGAATAGTTGACAAGCACCTGCACAGTAGTGAAACGCCTAAACAGTTCTGAAGCACCTGACTTTGACTTGGAAACGCCTAAGGGAATGCCTTACTAGAATTCTCAAAACTCCCAACTTGTAATGTGCCTAAACAGTTGTAAAACGCCCAAACAGTTATCAAGCGCTTGGGGTATTGCAGGACCGTTAAAGGGTACTTAAGCTTGCACTTAGTTAACACACTTAGGAGGATCTTAAGATCACTTAACAATTCAAATAGAGAACTGTGAACCTTTTCTGAAGATACAAGTTAAACACGAGTAAAACAAGAACAAGAGCACAAGATAAAGTTTTCAAGGAAGTTGTATATTGCTTCTCTAGTTCTATTACAAGTGTTGTACAAGTATGTTTTGAATACAAGAACCGGATACTACTTATACTACATCCTACAACCGTCAATATGCAAAAAGACAGTTGGAAGTGACTAATCTAGAGAACAAGATCAGCCTAAAGTCAAAAGGCAGATTGCCTTTTGACTAGTGACTATGACAAGCCATAGCTCACTGACTTTCCTACTACAAAAAGCCAAGAAGGAACAAAAACAGAAACTTGCAGGCGAAGACCTTATCTACTTTATCATAAAGTATATAAATTTCACCAACTAGTGATAGCAGGTGAACTACCAGAGCATGCAGCGGAAAGTAGGTTACTTTATGATAAAGTTGATAGAAAAGGTATCTTTTCTCTCTCTTTTGAGGAAAATCAGTCTTGTCTTTAAACAGCTTCGGAAGACTTTGTCTTGAGAGCTACGGAAGACTTCATCTTTTACCTTCGGAAGAGTTGAGTCTTTGGCTTAGGAAGACTTTATACTTGAAATATTTTCCAAGTTCAGTGTAAAGCCTCCGCAGCAGTTTCTTCTGAACTTTGGCTTCGGAAGATTTTACACTTAGCATTTTTCTTGAGTGTGTAAAACTTCCGAAGCTAGTTCACCTTTGTTCCAAAGTGTATGTTGGAAGACTTGGTTGTTTTGGTATCTTTTGGTTGCATCAGCCTCTTAACTTCAGAGGTTCCTATAGGTATAAAACGCCCAAACAGTTCTAAAGTGCCTAAACAATTTAAATGCGCCTAGAATTACTTTGTTTCTACAAAGTCACCAAGTGTCCAAACAGTCTCAAAACGTCTCAACAGTGGTCAAACGCCTGATCTGAAACATCTACACAGTATCAAAACGCCCAAATAGTGGAAATGCGCCTAGATACTTAGACAATTTTCAGCAGTTTTTAACCATAATACGCCTAATTCATCAGCTTCAACAAACTCAGATCTTATGAAAATCTTCAAAAATTGATTAATTGATCTAAAAACTTCCAATTTGGCAGTAATTAGGTCGATTAACAATCCTTAATCCTCAATTTGCTCAAACAACAACAACAAATCAGTATTCTATTTGAATTTCAGTCCGAATATGAAGAACAAAGTTCGAACACTAATTCTATCAATATTTCAGATTTGAACGAATTGAACACAAAATTGTGATTCAAATCATGTTTCTATTGATGAAACATAACTAAATCAACAATTAATTGATCAAATTGCAATCAATCACAGATTTCAAGTGATTCAAAGAGCTCAAAATTGTCGATAAGCTCTAATCACTGAACCGAAGGCTCTGATACCAATTGATCGGTTCAAAAGGATCGAATCTATGATGATTTCGTGATGTAATGATCAATTCAAACACAAGTAATCAAACACAAGCAATTATATCAAAAAATTCATAGATTCATTGAGAGTAAATGCATAGATACAATGTATAGGGTTACAATTCATTCAACTGATTCTAACAGTCTAGTCTTTTTTTGGTCTAGTCTGGTGTTTTTGGTCTTTTCTAGTCTACCTTGCACATACATAAAATATACTATATATACTATCAAGAACTAAGGAACATATATTTACAAATAAGTCCCTATACTATGATAAAAAAAAACATACAAAGACAAAATGTTAATCTTCTAAGAGTCTAACAAAATACTATCCTAGATTAGGTATTCATGACAGGTCCATGACGTACCTTTTGTCACTAACTAAAAGTGGCAACTATACTAACTGATAATGGGTGAATAGTGGATTAAAGTATGGTCAACTACATAGGCGTGGGAAAGAGCCATGCAGTATATCAGAGGTTGCAGCGGATGTCATACCATACTTATGTCCACCGGTTCATAGTTGGTTCTTCTGAAGCTAAATGGCTTTGGAAGAATAAGTTCTTTCGAGGCCATTTATACTTCGGAAGAATCAACTTCTTCCGAGTCTTCTGCAAGTCTTCAGGACTTTAATCTTCGGAAGACTTTGTCTTTAGGATCCTCTAAGTTGTATACTTAGGAAGGAGAACTACTTAGTCTCGGAAGACTGAGTTCTCACTTCGAGAGTTCTTCAACCTAGAGCTTCGAAAGATCTTTGACTTGTCTTCGGAAGAGCAGCTTTGTCTTCGGAAGACCACTTCAATTGTACATCAAAATCTTCTAAGTGTTGTTTTAGTTGCACCAGTCTCATATGATCCAATAGAGAGGTTGTCAGCATCATGAAATTCAGATCTGGTGATTGAGTATCAACCACTATCAATGATCCATACATTCCTTTGGTCTTCAGCTGTTTCTGCATAGAAAGAGATGGTTAGTTACATTTGGAAACCCAAGTCTTGTTTGTCTTGGGCTCATCAAGATGAATTGAAGATAGTTCAATAGTTATTGATCCTATATTCAAGCTTTGAGGATCTTTGGTTGTTTTTGAAGAAGAAACTTCAGTCATATGGTCTTCCTTAATCTTTCACACCATCTTTGGAAGACTAGACTTGACCTTCAAGACTTCGAAAGTTTTGACAACTTTGGAAGTTTTGGAGACTGAACCTTTGGAAGCTTTTGCATCCACTGCACCAGACTTCAGTGCTTCGAAAGCATTTTCTTTCTTCCAAGACCAAATTTTCTTCCGAAGGCAATTTTTCACCTATCTTCTTCTTGGTCATCTTGGAGCTCCCGAAGGAAAGTGATTTTCCTTCCAAAGTTGTCTTCTTCTTCTTGCTCTCAGAAGTCTTCTTCTTGTTCATGTGGATGGTACTCTTAAGATTACAGATGCAATCCTTAGCAAAATGAGTAGCACTATCATACATGATGCATTCAACCGGTATACTTTTGAGGGTCTTCCTTTGAGGAGAAGGTTGAGCTTGATCTTTTTCCATTTCCTTCTTCACCTTCCTCGATGATAAAATAGGCTTTTGAGGGTGAGGCTTGCTCTTGGAACTGGATGGTTCAGGCTGTGCAACAGTGGTGCACATTTGATCAACCTTCTTCTTTTGACCAGGATGGTTTGAAGATGAACTAGGACCCCTGGTATTAGAGTCCATATTGAGTCTTCAGTCTTCACCACTTCAAATCTAGTAGAGATAAAGACTCGTTTTTGCTTGGAGTTGAAAGTGGCCTTGATCTCTTGGGCTTTCTTTGATCTTTTTTTGGCTGCCCTGATCAAGGTCATCCTTGGTTCTTTCTTCTCTCCAGGAGCATAGTAACCCTTCTTAGGATGATCCTCCTCACTCACTACAGATTCATCCTTCACTATCTCTTCTTCATCTTCATCCTATTCTTGGATAGGATCAATGAGGGGCAGCTCATCTTGACTAGTTTCACACCTTGGAGATCTTACAGATAGAATGTGTGTGGAAGAGCTATCCCACTTGAATCCAATCCCTGCTTGTTCTGATAAGAAAAATATTTGCATACATAGATGAGGATATGATGTTCTTGAAGGTTTTCTCTTCAAGAACACACTTTTCTGCCTTGGCTTTGCTGATCACAAGCTCAGCCTGCCATTCAGTTAACTTGGCAATGAGATCTTTGATTTGAGTCCTGTAATTTGTGTGCTCATGCTTAAGAGTTGAAATTGTTTTCTTTAAATCTTCTATTTTAAGTTTATAATTATTTTTAGCTTTTTTGAAATCAGCTTTTAATATATTCAAAGACTCAAGGTCAGATCTTACTTCCAGGTTATAGGACCTATACATGTTTACTTTAGCAATACATTTAGGTGTACAAAGATGTTCTAATGCCTTGGCTTCTTCATGGTCAGTCATTAGTGCTTAGTTTGGAGAAACATCCTCTACCTGAAAGCTCTAGTCAAAGCCTCTTTCTTCAACAGCAACAACAGCAACAACAGCTTGTTGTTTTAGTTGGCTTGGCTTCTCAAATCTGGGAGCTGCATCAGTGTAGCTTGGTCTGGATTGTGCTTCATCTGGTTACAGTTGTAACACTTCACTTTGCTTTTATCTAGTCCAAACTTTCCACTAGATACATTACTGGGAAACTTTCTTTTGGTTCTCTTGTAGAACGTTTTGGCTCTATGAGTGAGAAGAGACATTTGCTGGACTATCCCCATATACTCTAGGTCATTTAGAATCCAAGTCTTTAAGAATGAAGAGAAAGTTGCCATAACTTTCATCGGCAGATACAAAGGATTGAGATGAGCTTGTCTCTTGGAATGGGCTTCCTTGGATGTAGCTCTATCTTGGTGTCTCAAGAAAGGTGATGAAAGGACCCTTTTATGAGTTGTCAGGGTAGCAGATAAGATGATGTTGTGGTTCTCTACTATCCCTTTCAACCACATGGAGGGTTGAACTCTGTTGATTGCTGAAAGAGCTGCTTGATGGATTCTGCATGTTCATCTTCATCTGGTAGCCACTAAGGATACCATACAGCTCTATGAGAGTAAGAGTGTAGAGGTTTTCAGTTCTCTTAATGGCTACACAGTAGTGAGTCCATTGTCTGGGAAGAGAGAACATGGACTTCCTCATAATGTCCCTATTCTCAAGCTTAACTCCAACATCCATGAGAGTATCTATAATCTCAACACACCTAAAGTATTATTGAGTCATAGTTTCACCTGGTTTGCAGGTAAAGTTCTCAAACTGCTCCTTCATGAGGTCCTTCTTGTTTTCTTAGCTTCAACAGACCCCTCATACATAAGCTTCAGTGCATCCCAGAGCTGCTTAGCAGTTTTGCACTTCTTGAAGCCTCTGTATATAGAGTTGGGAAGAGCAGTTTGGAGAGCGGTCATGGCCTTCTGATCTACGTCAATCTTCTTACAATCTTCCTCAGAATAGTCGGCCACTTTCTTTGGAATCATCCCACCTCCAGCAGTGGCTGAAGAGGTGCTTGGGATGTGAGGTCCTTCGATAACAGATCTCCACATCCTGCTGTCTTAAGACTTGATGAACCCTTCCATACATTGGCACCAAGTATCAAAGTCATCAGGAGTGATCAGTGGAGACTTTGTCATGGTGCCGGTTTCCATATCAGCTTTTGTGAGAGCTGCCATTTGAGCTGGTAAGTGTTTTGTGAAACTGAAGGGATTAAAGATGGTGAGATCTTACAATCAAGAGCCTAAAAAGCTCTGATACCAATTGCAGGACCGTTGAAGGGGGTCAATGCAATAGTTTCACAGGGCTGGAGAGACTTAGCACACTTAACAGATCAAATAGGGAACCGATTATATTGAAACAATGAACACAAGTAAGGAACACAAGCTGAACACAATAAGATGGTTTTCAAGAATAATGTATATTGCTCTCAAGTGTTTTACAAAGTGTTACAAGGCTTAGTCCTAAGGACTGGTACCTGAGATACTTTATAATACATCCTACAGCCGGTCATACTTTGAAGGTCAGTAGGAAAATACTTTTCTAGACAACAAGATCAATATAAAATCAAAAGGCAGATTGTCTTTTGACTAGTAACTATGACATGCCATAGCTCACATCCTTATCTAATACAAAAAGGATAAAAGTACATAAGTAGAAAGTTACAGACTCTATGAACATAATCTACGGTTGACAAAAGTATGGACTTTTCACCAACTCGTATAAGTTGGTGAGTTTTCAGAAATGACAGCGGAAAGTGGTCTAGCTTTTGTCAAAAGTAAGTCAGAGAAAACATGTATTCTCTGTCTTTGGAAGAAATCAGTCTCTTGGCTTCAAAAGATTTTGTCTTGAAGATTCGGAAGACTTCATCTTTGGCTTTAGAAGACTTCATCTTTGACTTCGGAAGAATTGGTCTTTTGGCTTCGGAAGATTTGATACTTAGTGAATTTCATTGAGATGTATCAAATCTTCCGAAGTAACTTTACTTGTACTTCAAATGTGCATGCTGACAGCTCTTTGTTTGCATCAGTCTCTAAGTATAACTCTTAGAGTTTGAATATCTAAAACTTCGCCCAAGCCACTAATAAAGAACGAATATGCGTTGCTTGTCCTAGTTAGCATAATATCTCTTAGAAAAACACTATTTTAGTTAACTTTTTTCACGAGTTACAACGTATAAAGATTTGATTTTTAAGATTCGATTTCAAGCATCGCGTTACATAACAAGAGCTTTTACAATATTTTAATATTTAAGTATTCAAGTTAATTAAAATTACCATCGATCTTTATAGGTTTTGATGTTTAAACAAAACTTGCTAACAAATTATGCGCTCACATGAACGCATTTAAAGCAAAGTCGCCTAAAACCTATTTGTTACACATACGAACTAAGTCAAGCAATTCAAATTCAAAAAAATCTAGAAATGAGCATCCAAACACCCGATTCTTCAAAAATAGATGACAAATGAAACGTAACGATCTAAATTTCTTACTTATTCCACCCAACACATATTCTCACAGGCATGATATGATGAACACCAGCAGCAAATGAACTGACATCAAACCCTAAATTAGTATGACAGAATGGTGTTCAAAGGTAGATTCTTCTCGTCAAAGAAATCAACTGGCACCTCAAGCCCTGAGGGATCCAACAGTCCTCGATCTGATTCCAATTCTCCGATCAGATCCGAAAAGAAGAAGCCAAATTCCGTAACCAATGACGGTCATCATTCGCCGATCTCCGTCGGTTCTTCGATACGTCAAGCTCAAGTCAAAGATGGTTCAACTCCCAACCGAAGATATCAGAATCACAAAAAGGATGCTACGATGGGCACCGAATCGAAAACATCAGTTAGCACAAGACCTAATTCAGGTGCGGCATCATCCAAATCAACGCGGAAATCTGGTGCGGAGGTTCCAGCGGCGGTTTCCCCGATTTCGGCATCGTCACTTGGTCTGAATCGGATCAAGACCAGATCGGGACCGCTGCCGCAGGAGAGTTCTCTAGGGTTTAATAAATACAGTAGTAATAATAATGGTAGTGGCAAAATTTCTTCTATTGGAGCTAGTAATCTTTCAAAAGCGAAAAATGGAGGAGGTGGTGATGTAGGTAGCTCAAAGGAGACGAACTTTGCTGCTGATTTGAACAAGATGCCTTCTTCTTTTGAAAATGGTGATCCGGGTAGCACTTCGGAGGTGACCAACAAAAGGTTACCTTTAAGGGATCAGACACCTCATGTTTTAGGCCGTTCCCCGCTTAGAAATGGAGAATCTTCATCAGAAACTGGTACAATTCTTTACGAACTATTGAATTTGTTTTTTTAACGCTATATTGTGTTTTCCTCGTATGTATATACCTTTTACACTATAAGATGCATGCAATGGCTATTCATTTCCAGAAAAGGTTGAATTTTGGTTTTAGTCATCCGAACCTGGAACTTTCCATATTTAAAAGTGACATAAATATGTTATTTTTAATATTATATGTGTGTGTATGTGTTATATGGATGTATGTATATTGCTAAGTTTAGTTATGGAACTTTGGTAAAGTTTAGTAAGAGTTTTTCTCACTTCTGGTCCTTCTGGAGTTCAAACCTTTAATCCCTACACTTGAATTTTTGCATTTACATGTACACCACCGCAGATCCTACACATCTTTGAGTATTCAAATGCTAAAGTATTTCAATGAAGACACTATTTGACTTCTCATTTCCCAAAATAGTAGATTTCAGAAATTTTCAAATAAATATATCATTATTATTGTTATTAACAGAAGTTCCTAGTCATATTGCTTAGTTATGATTTATCATAAAATATTATAAGTGTAAAAATAGTGATGGTTGTTAATTGTCGTCATAAATTAACGAACATTTATAGCAAAAATCTCACTCATATGGTAGGATAAAGAGGTTGCTCCCAGAGAGAACCCTTGGCTCACAAAAAACATTCTTTTTATTTTTATTTTTAAAAGTATCTTTAGTATTTTATTATTAGTTACCTGTGTCTACTATTTAGGCAGAATACCATCACCCAGTTTTAGTAAGAAACTGAACAAGCTCGACAAAATGGCACAGAAACATACGAGAACTAACACGTATAAAACAAGTATCATAAGAAGTAGAAGATAAAAGAACAGGAAGGCATAAACATCCCTAAAACTAACTAAGTAAGTAAGTAACACCTAGACTAGGAGCAGATTTAAGAGGCTAAGACTAAAGACACACCTTAAATTAAGGCACCCCTTAGTCTAAGGTAAGTAAGACTAAATGCACGCCTAAGA
Source organism: Flaveria sonorensis (assembly GCA_025506505.1). Lineage (NCBI taxonomy): Eukaryota > Viridiplantae > Streptophyta > Magnoliopsida > Asterales > Asteraceae > Flaveria > Flaveria sonorensis. The sequence continues at coordinate 33,196,975 of CM046430.1, read as the reverse complement.
CTAAGATAACTAAGACTAAATGCACACCTAAGACTAAGATAACTAAGACTAAAGACACACCTAAGATTAAATTCACACCTAAAACTAAGGTGCACGTAAGACCAAACACACCTAGAAATTAGCTAACATTGGTACCTACGACCAAATGCAACCTACATGAAGCACAAGGCAAAATACAAAGCTCCAACAAGGACCAAATGTCTATGCCCCCATTAAAACCTCTAACCTTTATCCGGCGTGTCCGAGAACTCCTATCACCGTTCTGTCATCGGAGAGGACAAATCCTGCCTAATCTTTTCCTTCCATGGCAGTTTTGGTCTTCTTTTGGTCCTATTCCCTCCACTGTGAGGGTTTCCATGCTCCTTACTGTTGCTGTCTATTGGGTGAGTATGTAGCTGTATAAAACTCTCTTCTACTGATCATGAGGACTGTGCTCGCTGAACAGATTTAAAACACAGCAATGGCTGCTGAAACGCGGCTGCTGGTGGTTTGAACTCAGCAGACCAGAAATATCATTTTTTAAGATCCCAAATTTTCTATTCTGTTATTCTGCCAATTTTAGACAAGATTAGCAGGAGCGCTTGACTTATGTTTAGGCTATGGCCCTTGGTTTATCAAAGTGCGCCAAGGCGTTTTGATAATTGCTTCAGAGGATATGAAATGAGTCAATCTAGTAAAGTGGTCGTTTTTTGCGTGAGGTCAGGTCCCACTTCAGGCGCTTTGTGTATAAAAAACACCAGCGCAACCCAACTCCTCCTTTCTTGTTAACTGTCTTGTTACAATACTCCTCTTTTGATATGTAAGTTTGTTCTCTGGCCTTATCATATGATAGATTGATTCGTTGCCTCCTTTACACATAGTGATTCTTAAGTTTTCCCTAGTTTTGATTTTGAATATATTAATGTTTTGCTGAATTAATCGGTTGTTAATCAGCTGTTAATTTGATTAGCTGTAATTCTTTTTATCACATTCGGTTGTTGGAAATTGGTTGTTAAATTGTTAGATTAACTGTTAATTTAAACTGTTATGTTATATTATATAGATTGTCAACACTTTATTTTTGGATTAGTATTGTAATCAGCTGTTGTAATCAGCTGTTGCTTATTAAATTAAGTTACTTGTCAAAAGTTGCCTGTTTAATTAATTTGTAAGTTTTTTATTTGAATTTCACTAGCCTCACGTATGTGAGGCTAGTGCCTTCACCTCATGCCTCGGTGGCCGGGATCTTAAACACCTTACCCCTTCTTAAACCAAGGCTGTAACCATGTTTTTTTTTGTTTCAAGTTAGTCTAAAAGGGCTACAAAGGCATGTATGTTCTTTGAACTAGGTTGAACAAAAACTTTCAACTGAACCAGTTGAACTTATGTCTGGTAAACTGCTTAAACCATACTAACTCTGATTTCATGCTTAATTTTCTTTGAAAATAGAAAATAGAACAGTTACTAATAGGAAAGTTTATACACTTATATCAAATGGAAAAAATAAGATAAATATATTAAATAGATAAGTTTTATTAACCCATGATTGTTGTACATTTAGAACCTTTTCCTCTTCTACTAGTTTATATGATCAAGTGTGAAGATTTTATCCATGTATAATTGTTTTTGGTTGTACAATTATTGGATAGGCCATCTGAAGTCAAGGGGCTATTCTGGAAACTTAAGGAGTTCAGAAGTTTATACTCCAGAGCTGACGGTAACTTTCTCCTCAACTTCAACTGTACAGTTCTATTTCTTTCATAGTTATGCTTCTGGTTTAGCAAATTTCTCTATGTGTGGGCATATATATACAATTTATCTGTGGCATCAGTATTTGCCCCCCCACAAAAGTGGCGTGGGTTTAAAAATTTAAATCCTTGCAGGTGCAAATTGATTAGGTTGTGCTTTGGAGTTTCAATGTATATTTGTGTGTGTGTGTATATTTGTAACTAAACCAACGGCTTTTGCCTTTCTAGACATCATATGATTGTGAGAACCCTAAGGAATCTGAATCACCTCGCTTTCAAGCTATACTTCGGGTTACAAGTGCTCCTAGAAAGAGGTATCCCACAGACATCAAAAGTTTCTCCCATGAGTTGAACTCGAAAGGTGTACGACCTTTCCCACTTTGGAAGCCTCGTCGTTTGAATAACGTAGAGGTAAGCATATTATTTTCTAAGACTAGATATAGCATACTGGACAGTTGACCAACGAGTCGACGAGTTCGGTCTAAACGGGTGATATTTTGGTATAGGTTGAAGCAGGATGGCCAGGCCATTTGACGTGGAACAACTTATTTTTTAAGAAAAGCAAATTTTAATTTTTTAGTGGGTAATTACGGTGTCGAACATGATTACAAGAATTATATTGGTTTTATAATAATAATTTAATTTTTTGAATCTAATGACCTAGGAGGTCTTACACATTAAAAGTGCACTTTCTTTTGATTACCCGTATGAGCGGTTCTAAATAAAACACAATCTGAATCGAGTCATCGACACATTCATGAGTTAATGAGCTGAAATTGCCACCTTTAGCTAATAACTAATATATTATGTTCTATAAAATACTTTCTTGCTACTACCCTTATTTCCTTTTCACTGCCACATCATTCCTTGCAGGAGGTTTTGTCAATGATACGGGCTAAATTCGACAAAGCAAAAGAGGAAGTAGATGCTGATCTGCATATATTTGCTGGAGATTTGCTTGGAATTCTTGAGAAGAATGCAGACAATCAACCACAGTGGCAGGAAAATTTGGAGGATTTGCTGGTATTGGCTCAGAGGTGTGCAATGACATCACCCGGAGAGTTTTGGTTGCAATGTGAGGGCATTGTTCAAGATCTTGATGATAGACGTCAGGAGCTTCCCATGGGTATTTTAAAGAAACTTCATACCCGTATGCTTTTCATACTTACAAGATGTACGCGATTGCTACAATTTCACAAAGAGAGCGGGTTAGCCGAAGATGAACTCATTCTTCAACTTCGTCAATCACTGCATTCTGCAGATAAACATCTTCCTGCTGGTGCTTTAAAACCAGCATCAAACAGGAAATTCTTCAGCCAGGAACAGCACAGGCCAGATTTGAAGAAAGAAAAAGCTATAAAACCTGAAAATATTCTAACTCCATCTTCTTTAGAAACAACAAAAAACTTAGAATCCCCATCAGGAAGAGATCGAATGGCATCTTGGAAGAAATTCCCGTCTCCAGGAGGGAAAAGCCCAAAAGAGGAAGTTGTGGTAAAACAACCAAGGGATAATAAGAATGTTCATGATGCGGATTTGACTGCTCTAAAGCCTCCCGAACTAATAAAAGATTTACATGCACAAACTAGCACGCCTTTTAAGCATCAACATCGAGTTTCGTGGGGGTGGGGGGATCAGCCAAATATTACGGATGAAAGTTCGATAATTTGTCGTATTTGTGAGGAGGAGGTTCCTACGTTACATGTTGAAGATCACTCTAGAATTTGTGCAATTGCCGATCAATGTGATCAAATGGGTTTACGTGTAGATGAGCGGCTTATTAGAGTTGCTGAAACCCTAGAGAAGTTAATGGCACAAAAGGATGTTGTTAGAAGCCCAGATGGTGCTAAAGCATCAACTTTAAGTGTTACTGAAGAGTGTGATCTCGTGTCTCCAAAGTTTAGTGACTGGTCACGGAGAGGTTCAGAGGATATGCTTGACTCTTTTCCTGAAACTGATAATTCTGTTTCCATGGAGGATCTTAAAGGTTTACCATCCATGTCGTGTAGGACCCGTTTTGGGCCCAAGTCTGATCAAGGAATGACCACATCCTCTGCTGGTAGTATGACTCCTAGGTCACCATTGATGACACCTAGAACTAGCCAGATAGACCTACTGTTGGCAGGAAAGGGTGCTTACTCGGAACATGATGACCTTTCACAGGTAGGCCCAAGCATTATTCAAAATATAATCAATTTATAATTAGTTATTTTTCTCACCATGGTGAGACTATGTCCAATGATGCATTAGCGGACAATTCTTTTTTGTCCGTGACACACAAGTTTTCTGTTGATTTGGTCTGTAAATTATGTTTACCTATTTGTATGTAAGGAATGTCTGAATGTTTGTTTCCAAAACTATTGCCACGTTGAAGAACCAGAATAAGGTAATTAGCTGCAACAAAGTGATTCAAGTTAGGGATAGCTAGGTTATTTTATATTTATCCTACACATCAGTTTTCTACCTAATTCTTAAATTCTGTTTCTTTTGGATCTACTACACATTGAGATAATCACATCAAAATAGGATATTACAAACACTGCAAGTTGCTATAACTATTTTTGATGTGATGTATGTGAAAAGATGCATCATAACACATATGCATCAACAGCATATATGTAACTATCTTTATATAGCTAACTGTACCAATTATCCCCTATCAACATGGTCTCTTTGTTGTTTAATCCATTATGAAAAATGTGAAGGAATTGACATCTCGATGCCGTACTTTTTATTTATTTATGTAGATGAATGAACTGGCTGATATTGCTCGATGTGCTGGAAATACACCCTTGGATGATGACCGGACTTTACCATATTTGTTGACTTGTCTTGATGACCTTAGGGTTGTCATTGACCGACGAAAATTTGATGCTCTTACCGTTCAGACATTTGGCGCACGCATAGAGAAGCTTATTCGGTGAGTTCCTTGCCAATGCCTGATTAGACTACCTTACTGAGAACAATATGTAGTAATTTTGATACATCAACCTAAAAATGTGTTGATTTGGGTCAAATTGATAAAATTTTAAAGCTTAGCTGAAACAGAAACAAACCAGGTTAAATGGGTTGCAAATTACACAGAGTGTTTTCAAATGGCTAATGCATCCAGAATTGCTATTTATGAAAAAAATAAGATAACCATGTTAACAGTATAGTTTTTATGATTTTTATTTAAGTGATCATTTATTTTAGTCAAATGGATAAAATTTTAAAGCTTAGCTGAAACGGAAACAAACCAGGTTAAATGGGTTGCAAATTATACAGAGTGTTTTCAAATGGCTAATGCATCCTGAATTGCTATTTATGAAAAAAATAAGATAACCATGTTAACAGTATAGTTTTTATGATTTTTATTTAAGTGATCATTTATTATTAAATTTAAAAAATTGACAAAAGTTGATAGGACAACCCAACCCAATTTGGACCTGCATCAAGGGGTTTTTTTAATTGCTTGTTAAACTTGCTTTTTCAATTATTTGGCCTTTTGATACAGCAACTAATCCGTTATGAATGGATGCATAACTGATTATGATTATTTGAGGGGTGGAATAATCCGTTTCAGAGTTGCTTAATCAAACTGATCATCAGTCCTTAAATAATCAGTATTGCCAAATAATCATACAACTGATTATCCTGAATTGCTATTTATGAAAAAATAAGATAACTATGTTAACAGTATAGTTTTTATGATTTATATTTAATGATAATTTATTATTAAATTTAAAAAATTGGCAAAAGTTGATAGGACAACTGATAGAACTTGAGAAATCTGATGGAACAAAAAGATAAAAAGATAGATGGTCGGCCCGATTCGAGAAGGGCAATTCTCCGATTACAAGTCACAAATAATCCAAATAACCAAGACAAAATCCTATAGCTAGAACACAAGACTTAAATAAACCTAAATAGCAGAAGTAACTGCTGCAGTTACCCCCTAAACATTAGCTGCTGAATTACCCACTAGCCCTCCCAGCAGCTAACTGCCTTGACTGAGGTTAAATGGGTCAAAACTGGACTTGAATACCTGCTGGACAGACCAAACTGGGTTGGCCTGACCCATTAGAATCATATCAACAACCCAACCCAATTTGGACCTGCATCAAGGGTTTTTTTTTAATTGCCTGTTAAACTTGCTTTTTCAATTATTTGGTCTTTTGATACCGCAAATAATCCGTTATGAATGGATGCATAACTGATTATGATTATTTGAGGGGTGGAATAATCAGTTTCAGAGTTGCTTAATTAAACTGATCATCAGTCCTTAAATAATCAGTACTGCCAAATAATCATACAACTGATTATCTGATTATTGTGTTTTGTTACTACATGCAAACATCATGTCATGCATCTTGTTTTGTTACAGCTGGTTATTTCAAAAACCATAAGCAGTATAAATAAGCAAACCGCAAACACCCCCATGGGAAGTTACATGTTTTGCTTCAAACCCATTCTGACATGCTTTCGCCTCTATTAATCCAGGGTCTGTGCTTGACATTTTCTTTATGTAGGCATCCGTGTACAGTAATCTAGCTTTTCTGGAAGTCTTGCATATTCTGTGATACTCTTGCATTGTGAATCATTCTTAACATTATGAGTTATTTATTACCAGGGAGAAGTATTTGCAGCTTTGTGAGATGGTTGATGACGAAAAGGTTGATATCACAAGTACTGTTATTGATGAAGATGCTCCATTGGAAGATGATGTTGCGCGTAGCTTAAGAACCAGCCCTATGCATTCTGGGAAAGACCGGACTTCAATTGATGACTTTGAGATTATAAAACCAATTAGTCGTGGAGCGTTTGGCCGTGTTTTTTTGGCCAAAAAGAGAACAACAGGGGATCTTTTTGCTATAAAGGTGACTCTGGGTGTCGATTTTGCTTGCCATGTTTCCTTCAATCATAAGTCATCTCTGTTTTCTTCATAATCTTGGTTCTTTTATTATTTCATTACATTCTTATATTTGGTCTGGATTTGTTTGCAGGTCCTTAAGAAGGCTGACATGATCCGCAAGAATGCTGTTGAGAGTATATTGGCAGAGCGTGATATCTTGATATCAGTGCGCAATCCTTTTGTGGTAATGATGTTTGCTTCTGTTATTTTGCCTTTACTTTGAAATGGAGATGGCAAAACAGACTGGTTGGGTATGGGTATTGAGTCAAAAAGGGTTATTTTTAGATACTGCTTGAAACGAGTTGGTGGGTTTGGGCTGATCCGAAGCGCTTTCAAATCAAATGATTTTACTAGTCTGTTAGAAATAATTATATTGTATTTTATTTTATCAATGTCTGGCGTCAAATTCAAATCTGGTGACAGAAGTTAATATAATTTTAATACATGGATCTAATTTCTTGAATAAAGTGATTCAGGAGGTTTTATACATTTATATACACATGGAGGGCTTTTGGCTTGCTCGTCTCTTTTCAATCTATTTAAGCAATTTTTTTTAAATTGGCCCACTAGAGATAAAAGAAATCCCAAAAGATACTTAGATGTAACTATTTCTTCTTACTTGAGCATCAATTGTTCCAGGTTCGTTTCTTCTATTCTTTCACTTGTCGTGAAAATTTGTACCTTGTCATGGAATACTTGAATGGTGGTGATCTATATTCGTTATTGAGAAACTTAGGCTGCTTGGATGAAGATGTTGCTCGTATATACATTGCAGAAGTGGTATGTTTATATTTTGGTGGAAATTTAAATGTTGATATGGTGGTTATATTTTTTATGTCTTTGTTCAGGTGCTTGCCTTGGAATATCTACATTCTCTACGTGTGGTTCACCGTGACTTAAAACCGGATAATTTATTGATTGCACATGATGGTCATATTAAGGTATATATTTATAAATCTCTTTTTGTAATAAATTGTAGAGCTAATTGCATAAAAAGGTAGCCACCTTTGATGTGTTTTCTGTTACAAGTGGTACACTGGTACGTCAGCTTTGATTTTGTAATAAGCTAATTGCATAAGAAGGTAGCCACCTCTGATGTGTAATAGATTGTAGAATAATTGAAAAATAAACATGGTGAAAATATTACTGGTATGTCAGCTGCCACGTCATCTTTTTTTTTTTTCCAACAGCTAATTGGATTAAGTTACCTGAAATTGGACTATTGTTGGTTACCATGAATCAAAACTTTTGGAACCTTGATGGGTTTTTTGATCAAAATAAAGTTGGTTTACCTATATTAGAAATTTGATCAATGGTGGTGCCTTTTTATGCAATTAGGCCCTAAATTCTAAACATACAATAGGGAGGGAAGGAGGCATATGCTTCTTTCTTGACATGAGAATTTTATTTTAAGAAATTATTTTTAAAATTACAAAGCCTAGAGCTACTGCCAGCTTTTGTCATCTATCATGTTTACTTTTGACAAACTTCACATCCCACATGATGTCACATTATTAGTCTTTGGTATGTTGTCTCATTTTTATTACTAACTATACATAATCTTTTGTGGTTGAGCAGTTAACAGATTTTGGGCTTTCAAAAGTTGGGCTGATCAACAGTACAGATGACTTGTCTGGGCCTGCAGTGAGTGGCACATCACTATTAGGAGATGAAGATTCCCAATCATTATCTGGGAGTCAGCAAGAAAGACGTAAAAACCGGTCTGCTGTTGGTACACCTGATTATTTGGCGCCTGAGATTCTTCTGGGAACTGGACATGGTTTGTTGATAGGCTTTCGCATAAGAGCACAACCCCGCGGCTGGGGGGGATCACCTTTGTAGCTTTTGATCATATATAGACTGAAAAATATAATCCATTATCTTACAGGTACATCGGCTGATTGGTGGTCTGTAGGTGTAATCCTATTTGAGCTGATTGTTGGCATTCCTCCTTTTAATGCAGAGCACCCTCAGGTCGTTCCCTTGATTTGGTTCTTTCATATATAGTGTATTAAAGTTTTTTTCTTTCCATCTTAGTTCTTTGTGAAAGTGATCATACATGATGTTTGTGTGATTATACATCCAATAATTGTAATCCAGTCTTGCCTTTGTTTATATTTTTCAGATGATATTTGACAACATTTTGAACCGTAACATACCCTGGCCTGCAGTGCCTGAGGAAATGAGCCATGAAGCCCAGGATCTTATTGATCAGTAAGGGAAACTTTTTGTTTGTTCAGTTTCTGTTGACCTATTTGCCTACGTATTTTCAAATTTGGTGACAAATGTATAATTTCTTGAGCAGTGGGTCACCTGGGCATGTTGGTGGTTATTTCGTTCACATCATTTATTGTTGCACCTTATTAAGATTTATTAGTGTTAAAACAGTGTAGAGACTTGTGAGATAATCTCGGGTAACATTTTGCAGATTATTGACGGAAGATCCTAACCAGAGACTTGGAGCTAGAGGAGCAACTGAGGTTTTTCTTGTTCCTTTTCTCAATCAACATTGTTGATATACATTTTAATTTGAATATAAAGCTTATTAATTTGACATATGCAGGTGAAGCAACACCCATACTTTAGGGATATTAACTGGGATACACTTGCCAGGCAGAAGGTGTGTGAAACTTACATTTAGATACATATTTACACTTATACCACGTTAGAGGTGGAAAAATCGACTCATTATTTATGAATGAGTCTAGTCTAACTCAAACCGATCAGTGTCGCACTGCTTACTAATGTCATGATGTGAGACGGACATAACAAGAACTTTTATGGTTTGGTTCAAGCACAATGTCTTTGATACAACCTCCCAAGTCATTTTTATCCATAGATACAGATTATTAATGGAAGAATGTTGTATTTGTAATCATAATCAGCTCTTTAATGATTAATAATTTTTATAATAATATGGACAAGAAGGTGTTTAAAGGTCAGACCCAACCCGACCTAGTCGACCCATCACCCAACACAAATATCTTACCACCTCTACAACATAATTATTTTGTGACGGTTTCGAACTGATGATGCCACTAATTTGTGTCAGGCTGCATTTATCCCTTCATCAGAGAGTGCACTGGACACCAGTTATTTCACAAGTCGGTACACATGGAATAACTCAGAGCAGGTATATGCAGCTAGTGATACAGAGAATTCTAGTGATGATGGAAGCATGAGTGGTAGCAGTAGCTGCATAAGCAATCACCATGATGAAGTGGTCAGTAGCTTTATAACTATTGTATCAACATGAATAATGATGATTACATCTTTTTCTTTTTTGACTTTTGTCTTGGGTGACTTGCTAATAGGCTGATGAGTTTGGGGGTCTTACTGAACTTGAATCAGGATATGCTGTCAATTACTCTTTTAGTAATTTCTCCTTCAAGGTACCATTTCGTTATCTGACTGGCCTTACACATTATTTTCAATACTAGTCTATGGTTAGGCTAGCTGTGTAAATGAACCGAGTAGCTCATGAGCTACTCAAGATCAGCTTGCCAAAAGCTTGATTCGAGAGTGAGACTAAACATGGCGGTTTTTAAATAAATATAATTTTTTTATTTAATATCTATTTACATATTAAATATGTAATATATACTATGTTAATATAATCAAAATAAAAAATAATACAAACATAATCTGTGTATATAATAATAATGATTAATTAGAAAACAAGTCAAACTCGAGCATAGGCGAGCTCAGAAACTGCTTGGCTCGTTTACCCCCCTAAGTTTGGATCTTGTTCCTGGTTGTTTGATCTTCTATGATGGCTACATGATTTGTTTGATTTTTTTATATATTGTTTGATCTATCAATAAAAGTCACTTTCAGACATTGATTCAATGTTTGCCATTTTAATATGAAAAGAGTATTACTAACATTATATTTTTCTTATTGTTGCTTCAGAATCTATCACAACTTGCATCAATCAACTATGATTTGCTGAGTAAAGGCTTGAAGGATGATCTGCCTACAAATTCTAATGTACCTGGATCTTCTTTTTAAAGAAGATTCAAATGGATGTTTGTTTGTATGCTCATCAGCTAGCTGCTGCTGTTGTTGTATATATATCTACTGTAAATGTATGTATGTTTTAAAATATCTTTCAGTCTTCTTCAACAAGTGATGATTCATACGTTTTTGTGTTTCAGATGTAGAACTAGCTATACATGAGGATGGATTATCCATGGTCTGCTTTGGGGAGCAGGTTTATTCATGCTATTACAGTCACAGTTTGGATTGCACACATATTTATCATGTTTGACTTTGTCTCTTGGGTCACAAAGAAAGTCAAGTTGTCATTTTATTTATCTTGAAGATCTTGTGCTAGTTTCTTTTCTTCTTCCTGAGGGCTTATCCTTAATAGCCCAACATGAAATGTAGAATCAAACACAAAATAATCTTAAAAGCAACTGTTACAACTGTACTGTACGTATTCTAAGCTCACAAACAAATAATCACTCGTTGGTCCTAAAATGTGTTGCCTCAGAAACAGAACTGGTAAGATATATAAGTAAAAAGTTCGAACAGTCTCTGCCCGACGGATACCTGAACTAATAATTACATTCTGATATACTAATTTTATGATTACTTTGGCTTTTGAAATTATGTATTTTAAACCTAAGTACCATAAATTTTAAAGAAGTTATTATAGCTTTAGTTAAATTATATAAACGTCAATGGTAGGTGTGAAACTTACGGAGAATTTATTTAACTTTGAGACGTTTGATCTTGTATAATCTTGGGTTAATTTTTTTTGAAATTAAGTGAACTAAAATACATATAATTCTTCGTTACTATTTAATATGAATTTTTACAAATTAATATTTATTCTTACAGATTGAAATGTGACGTATAACTGAAGAAACATATCCACTACATTAATCAAATTAAAAAATGATCATCTTAAGTCGGAACTAGTTAAAATAATATTACTAAAGAGTAACTACTATTGATGAATCTATTTTAACTCCTACATTAGCAATTACAATTGGTCTTGTATATAAAGGACCTTTGGGATTTTTCACCGGTGTTGTAAAAATCGCGACTAGCCTTCGATTAGTTGGCGATTAGTTGCTAATCAGAGGTTGGTCACTTCGATATCACCAAATCGGAGGTGCTAGGCGTTAGTCGGTCAAAATTGATCAACGCCGGACCAAATCGTCCTAATCGGTAGTGTTTCGGAGACGATAACCGCCGGATATTCCCATTTCGGCGCTGGATTTGCCAATTCTGGCAAGGATTTGCGACTCCGGTGACGGGAATGTGGGAAGGGGCAACCGACGGTGACTGGAACGTGGGAAGAAGACGGTTGTTTTATGTTTAGGGTTTAATGATTCAACTAAGTTTGTGTATTTTTACATTTAACCCTTCAATATTCACTTATTTACAAATTATCTCCCAAACTTGTAAATTAATTCATAAAAAAAGGTATGAAATTATATATAAATTTGCAAAAGTATACACAAACGTCTGATCCAATTAATCCCCATGAATCCCTAGTCCTTACCTAACTACTCGACTTTCGCTTATCGATTTTCCCAACATTGTGCTCTAGTAGATGTACAACATTATTTTTAAACTATAATTTTCTTTCGTCTAGAGAAGATACTCGTTAATTTAATATTGGACAATCTATTTTATTTGACTCATTTACTATTAAAAAGTTTGACAGCTATAAAAATTATACAGTAAAACATTTAATGAAATTTGAATAATTTGAAATAAAATAGAAATTTTAAGTTAAATTAATAAGACACATAAGATACGTGATTATTATTATGAAAAGTTATACTTAAGTTTAAGAAAGAAGAAACAAGATGATTGATTGATTGAATTCAATCTGCAAAAATAATCTGAAAACTTATATGTACAACCTTATGATTTAGTAATTGGTAGCAAGAAGATTGTCGTCAATCGTCAATCGTCATATTAAGATAATTAAAAATAAATGTAGTTTAAACTAATGGATTATATGTAATAGCTCCTTGTCGGCGCATGCCTCATTGGAGATCCTTGTAGAACTATGTACTAGTTGCTGGCTGGCGCGACAAACCCTATGTGGTTTGTTTCCGCTGGAATTTTGTGCCTTCACTGAAAGTTGACTGTCGCTCTTTCTATGAATCTTAATGATACAATGAAACTGAGTTTCAGATCTCTACTTGAAAATCCATGACATAGCTTAGCTTTTGAAGGTTCTAGATTTGTGAGACTCTTCCTTCCTACAAACCTAGACAACCAGGACCTCTATTCACGATAACTAATACTTTTTACATTTTCTTATTCTGTTATTTTTGTTATTATTTGGAGAAGCAAGTTAATCAAATTTCTTTTTGCTAAATTTCTGGTTTTGAATTCCCTTGTCATTGGTTAATTGGTATGTTTGTGAAATTATTGAATGAACATAATGGTGGTTTATATGGTTTTGAAATCTGAGTTTGTTGATGATAATGTTTATATCCCCAACTTCATCTGAGATTTTATTAGTTGTTGGATCGAGGTTAATAACTTAACAAGACTTTTCTATTTGATCAACAGATAACAAATGCAAAATCTAAGCTTTTTTACTATTAAACATACATATACTTTGAATAAATATAAACACAAGATGTTCTTTCAAAGTATATACTTGATTAATTAGTAGTGAGTACAAAAAGTTACAATCAGCAGATAAAACAAATGGCTTAAGAAGCTCACCTTTCAACTATACAAGTATGAGGTTTTATACTATGAAATCTAAACAATTAGAATAAATTATTTTTTATTCAAAATGTACAACAAGACAAACAATCGACACCACAGAGTTAGGCAGATTTAGTACACTATGTTGTCTTCAAAAGGTAGAACACATCGGTCGCAAGAGTACTTCGGTACATACAGTCTTGTCCAATGTTGTGATTGATCAGCAAAGCATCCATTTGAGTGCTGATATGCAATCAATCAGCACTTCATCACTTTCAGTGCGGGTCAGCATTGGTTCAGCACTTGGCATGTGCTGATCGACAGTGAATCAACACTTGGCATCAATCGGCAGTTGAGAGCCATATGCTGAATCCCTGAGTTTTTGGTAACTTCATCATTTTCACTGATCAACATTAGTATTATTTAAATAAACAGAGATTCTTAATATATAATTAATGACACCTTAGAGATTTCTAGAATTGAAATTTAGTTCAAACACAAATGACATATACTTGTTAGAGACGGAAGAATGATTTGTTGTAGTTATTTGGTCATATAGAATCCTAGGTGTTTGGTAGTAGTTGGTTAAAGGGTTAAAATAGTTATTATGTATAGTTATTCAGAGATCCAATCAAACAATACATACTGGTTCAGCACTTAATGGTTTAAAGTCTCTTACCCATTCAAACATCTTATTGATTCAGCACTTACGGTTTAAAGACGGCCAAACAGCCCCTAAGAATGTCCCAATGCACGAGGATCATGTTCAAAGAAAATTAGGATACAATAACTGCAAAAATAATAGAGAATCAAGAAATCTATATCTTAAAGAGTTGACTTAAATGACTATAACAAGCTAACATTTTTCTTGGTAATTATGAAAACCTATTGTAAGTTATACTTTCAATTAGTTTGGTAGATTGGTTATATTGCTATATGTTATAGCCTTACAGGGCATTGACCAACTTTTAACTTTTATTATATATATACTAATTATCAACTTGGTTACGCATCAAATGTTGTATCATATGTTTCGTGGGTTGTATTTATATTTTGCTTTTTTTTAATCTTTAACCTTTTTATTTGAACCCAGTATTTTTACGCATTTTACAAATCATCCTTAACATTTTTTTACTTTCAACTATTCTCTTCAATACTTTTAATATTTAAAATTTTTGTTTTACGTTTCGGTATAAATTTTGCAAGTTAATACGCTACAACGTGCGTGTATGGTTTAACATTTTTATGCTTATTTTTCCTCGTTTAACGGCCCTGTCGCAATGCGCTCCTAGATTGCTTATTTATTGTTTTATATATTTTACATTTCGCCTACCTGGTTCAACGTGTTTATGTCTACTTTTCGTTCGGTTTTATTTTTATCGTTTCATATGTTTCACCTGCGTAGATCAACTTTTTCACGTCTATTTTCATTTAGTTTTATCTTTTGTATTTTTTATTTCTTTTTTAATACGAATCTTTTCGGTGATGGTAGTCACTGACGGTGGTGTACCATTAGTGTTACTTTGTATGGTTTTACGCCCCTGCAACGCGGCGGGCTTAATACTTTAACGTTGTTAGTCCCTAATGAAAGTGTTACAAACAACACTACCATTCATTAATCGCAACAACGGAAAATTTATGTCCGTAAAGAGAGATTAAGTATCTTCAAATAAAAATGAAACAAGTAATCTTTCTATTAGTAGTCTTAATCAAAAAGATTACTAGATGCATTAATTTTCTTTATGTTTTGTTCGAGTATGTGTGTGTAAAAGAGAGACTCTCCTTTAACTTTAGGACATTATCTTATACCATGATGTATCACTTGTAACTCATTGAGTAGAACAATCATACCATTTGAGGACATATGATATACTTTGTTGGTACCTTCTTTGGGTGTTGTCTACTCACGTGCCAAGAACTTTAGGCTATAATCAGTAACATGTGATTGTTGTTTATGCACTTTGAAAATTTGTTACATGAAACTAACTAGTTTTGTTCATGAAATAGAATTGATTCAAACCAAAGATCGAATGAATTTTGTTAAACCAAAAACCAGTTGTAAATCTAACTGAATAAAAAAAATAGTTAATTTATACGCTATCTGATGGGACTAAAAGTAAATGGAACTAAATAACTAAAGAAGGGGAGCTAACCAATAACTTTTAATAACTCTTTTTAAATGTGCAGCTTATATTGTGTGATGAACGTGCTCTAATTGTTTGCAATTATTATCCAACATAATTATTAATTATTTATGTAAATCAAATTTACACAAATAACCCTTGATAATCACATATTTGTCTATTCCACAATAGACATCAATATTTATTATTTAAAATAATAAAGTGTTGATGTTTACTATAACTCTCGCACCTGATTCATTCCATTAGATCAGTGGTCAATGTGTAACCCTACCTAAAGGATCAACCCGTTAGCAGTATTGAGGGGTTGCAGTATTGACTTATGTCGATGCTTTAGCATATAAGATCCAACACTTCGTACTTTTCTCATAAATAAAAAATCCATCAAAATTTGATTTCCCTAGCCTCAATTTGTGAACTCTACTATGACAACTCTGATTTAGGGCCCGAAAAATCTTTTTAGAAACCCACACGGACACACACTATAATAGGTTGGCATTACTGCCTCTGTTGTCACATGTGTATAATGTCTTTCATGTATCTCTTCTAAGGGGGTACAATTATCATCCTATTCACGTTGTGAATTATCCGCTTCATCTAATACGTGAAGACTTATAATTCGAGGAAGAACCTGAGGCCATCCTTTACCAAGCCACCTATGGAACTCTCAAACTTGGATTATTTGGGTTATTTAAATTATATGGCTTTGGACCGTCTCTTTAATGTCATTGATTGGTTTTTGATTTGATATCTGTAATAGTGACACGTTAGCCTTTCTGGGTTGGGGTGTTACACCCTTTCTTCGGGGTGTGACATCTACAATCTTCCCCTAGGCTCCGTAAATCAATGTAATCACCAATTCACATTTCCTTATTTGTAGTTACCCCCATATGCGTACATCTTTTTCTCCAAATCCTAGTTAAGCATCCAACCGAATTAAGCAGCAACAAAGTGAATTGACACATTAGCTTAGATTGGAGTAGCTTACAGTTTAAGCATATTTTCTTTTTCAAACTTTAATAAACAATCAAATCCATAAATTTTGTATTCTTTATTGGTACGGTTGATCACTACATGCCTAGAATTCTTTTCATAGACCCACTTCACAAACTTGGCTAAGCTGTTTACGGGAAGCGGAACATGAATCGAAATCTTTTGTACAATCCTTGGTCGTCCAAAAACTCTTGTAATCTAAAGGTTCAATGGTATTCAAATGTATCCTTGATACATGTTTAATCAATTTAGCTTAAACCCACTTAAACTTTTTAAATCCAAACTTGCAGTCTCTCCAGATGAAATTCTTAATCCATTTAGCTTTGCCATGATTCTTGGATTGAAGAATTACACTTTGCCCATGGCTTAGAAATGCACAGCTGGTAGTATCATTTTACTTGTTTTCTCTCATCTTGTAATGGATATAATGTTTCCTTCAGTGGTAATAGAGCCTAAAAGAATGTTCCTCTCAATGTAGGCAACATCATGTTATTAGGATCAACAGCTTTGTTGTAGCTTCAATTTGTGCTTCAGTCACTAAAATCTAGAATAGGATTAGAGGGCCTCTCAGTAGTTGAATCTAACACAACTTCAGGTAGATATGTAGTAGATGAAGATTCATTAACTTTTGCTATAATGTCAACATATAACTCCTTTAAACTATTGCCAAACATGTTCATGTATTCCACTTCCACTGTATCTTTTCAATCCTCAACATCATCAATTACTTCTTCCAAAGTATCAAGAAATGATTTTTTATGTTTGAGCGAATATAATTCCTTCTCACACTTCGCTTCAACTTAGGATTCTCAAGTGCATATGCTTCAGACTCGTCTGGTTTTGAATCATCGGTTATATAGGCTTCTCTGTTTCTGATTCACTAAATAGTCTAGTAATATTTCCTTGTCCTCCTTCCTTTCCATCATCTCCCCAATCATCACCGTCTTTCTTTGTCGGATCATCATCCTTAATCTCATCATCACCATCATCATCATCCTTATCATTCTCACCCTTAACATCATCATTGATAGCTTTTATCATTTCTCCTAACCACTCTTTATCATTTCTCCTAACTGCTCAATCTCATTACCCTCAACAATCACACTTGACTATACTTCTTCTCCACTTTCAGTCTCAACTACCAATTCTTCAGTTTAAACAATCTCAAGTAACGTGTTTACTTCATGAATATTATCTGTCTATAGACCAGGTGTAATAACCATCTCCCTTTCTTTAACAACAAGTTTAGATGCAGATAGATTAGTTAAAGCATATTGTATCTTCTCAACTATATCAACAAGAATTCTGACTTGACTCTCCAAGTCTTTAATCCTTATCTTATTAACTTGACTATCTATTATCAAATCTTCAATTTGCTTTGACTTACCTAAAGCAACCGAACATTCACTAGTGTCTTAGTAGATGTATCTTGATGTTGATAAGTCTCTAGAGTAGTATTCAAGAACATATGATGTCAAAATCTCTAGTGTTTAATGGATCATGTGGTGGTGTGGAAAATGGTGCTAATGCTGATACTATAGTTGTAGATGTCATTGGAACTAAAGCCTCTGCAGTGTGTGTGAACTTCGATGTAATCGATACATCAACTAGAGGCACATCATGAATTGTGTATTTTTGCTTGCCTGAGCACTGGGTGTCCTTCTCTTTTCCGCTTGGCTTTGCCACAAACTTACTTCTTTTAATACTTGGAGAATCTTCAGGTACATAATATTTATCTTTCTCCTCATCAATTCTTTTTAGAGTAGCCGATAGTGGAGGAACCACTGGTACTCTTTGCTGCAATACATACTTTGTCATCCTAATCTTTTCTTCATCGGTACTTGAATCCAAATCCACATCAATAAATCCATTAACAAACTCCTTTTCTTTCTCTTTTCCCTTTCCATGATCAGAACTTCCTGGATTGTCAACAGGTGGTGGTAGCTGAGTAGATTAACTAACATTTAGTAACCTGTGGTTGCGGTTGTGGCAGTTGGTGTTCTTGCTATGGTGGTTGTTGCTATTGCTAAACTTCTTAGATCTCAGCAAATCTATCAATCTTGACAAATGCATTCCCACTATGAGCACTCCTCCTTGCCAACAACATATATAAGAATACATCATGTTTAAGAATCATGATGTCAAGGGCTAGAGTCTTTTCAACCAAAAACTCAGGATGAAAAGCATTCATAATTTTTTAAATAAATCTCGGGATAATAGAAACTTTTTGGCACCACTAGCAATCACGATAAGATTTAATTGGTGACATGTCGTGACATGATAAGATTTAATAGGCCTGAATGTCCTCTTCATCCCCTTTAGTTATAAGTAAATCAATTAAGTAGTTTTAAGATTATGTGGGGTTAATAAAGTTGATTTTGTTGTTAAAATAAAAAAAAAGGGTAGTTTTAAGATTATGTGGAACATTTAATACGCCTTGATATAAGCTGAAAATATATTAGTTTAAAACTAAGCCTCACCCTTGAATAGATGGTCTTTAATAAGAGCAATCATCAATGATGCAAAAGTCACACATACTATCCATCCTCGTGTTTAAGCTGCTCAAGCAATGCATAACCCCATAGAATAGTAGTTTCTAGCACAGTGGCAAATACTTCTTCTGCATTGATGGATATTCGTGTTCATAACCTATCCTTAGAAGACAATTAAAAATAAGATCATCCTCCAGCTTCACTAGATTATCAACAACATCAATGAGCTATAGTACTCAGTTGTTAATCTCAGCAGAATAATAATATTCTTGCTCTGAGCAGTGGCATGAATAGAAGGTATATCCTGATCATCTTTGCCATTAGCTTCAATTATACAAAACTCTCTCACTAGCTCGTCATAAGCAAAAACTTGTGTAGATATAGCATGAAATATATGAGGTTTCCTAAGTTCGTGAATAAGTGATCGTAAGAATCTATTGTCTTCTAGGACATCACCAGGATAAGCGATCACATCGTGGCTGTCCAAAAATTTAGATGGTCTAGCCATCTATAAAAACAAAATAAAAATGAACATCAGAAACTTTGTCAAAATTACAAAAATAGAAAAGTTAAGTGTCACAACTAGTAAGTTTCGGCAAATATAAAAAGATTTCGCAAAAACATATACTTTGTGCAAAAATCAAGAGTTTTTGCAAAAACATATAGTTTTCGCAGTATTAAACTTGATGTAGCCAGTTTTCGCATATTCTTATTTTAATTGAATAGTTTTTGCTTTTTAAGCTATTAGTTCTAAGTTTTTGATTTTCAGGCAAAAAGTCTAAAGTTTTTGCAAAATTAAATTGGAAACATGAAGTTTTTGCGTTTGTTCAATTTCACTTAAAGTTTTTGCATATTCTATATCACGCAAAAACGTCCCCCTTGAGTCCAATTAAACCATTTTTTAATCCTATGTTCAAATGAAACTATCATGTGGTGTTTGACCAAGCCTATTATTTATGTCTAAACCAATTTAAACCAGTTAAAACAAACTAACAACCTAATCCTAATTTAACCACCTATTATATATTACTAATTACCAATTTGATTATGAATCATTCTTTGTACCTCATGTTTTGTAGGTTGTACATTTCTTTGTTTTTTGTTTATTGCATCATGGTATGTACATAATGCTTCGTAGGGTGTCCATTACCCTGATTTTTGTTTGCAACTTAATTATAAATTATGGTTTGTCGGCGGCCAGTTGTTACGGTGGGGTCATTTCCGTTTTACTCCAGTTAACCCTTTAGGGTTTTTGGGTATGGTTTCGTCTTGGTTTCCGATGACACGATGGTTAACCCTTTAGGGTTTTCTGATCGGCGATAGTTTTGGTGTTGTTTCTGGTTGAACTTCTGTCAAGTTTTTCCGGTATTAGGTCATTGACGGTGGCATGACATTAGTGCTAATTGGCGCGGTTTAACGCCCCCATCGTAACGTGGGGGGGCTTAATACTAGTTAAAACTATAATCAGCAAAAATGTAGAGGTCTTATGCTTTGATTAGCACTTGTATCTCACGTGTAATCACCAACAATTACAACCTGATCAAAACTACAACAAAGTAAAATAATAATAAAAATGAGATGATCAGTAGAGTGTATAGTGAAATATGCGAAAAGTTAAGGTAATGGACTGTTTTTGCATAGTATGCATATGTATACTCGTGAGTTTTTGCATATGAAGTTCTCAAACAAACCACTTTACCTAATGTTTTTGCATAATTGATATGCTTAAAATTATACATGTTAATAATGCATATTGTTCCCCGTTTTGAATGCCTTTTTGTTGCAAATTCATTTGAAACGACATTTAATAGTGTTTCATATGAATTTTGTAGGTTCGAACGGTGACTTGATGAATTTGATGAAATACTCGAGAAATAAATGAAATTTGGCTACTGATATGGCCATGTCGCATTCTAACATGGCCATGTTAGCATCAGATCAAGGTTCACGTCTGATGCGCGACACGGTCATGTCACTTACGACACGACCATGTTTGTGCAAATCTCACTTTCTAAACTTAAATTGAGCCTCATTTCAAACATACAACTTTGGGGGTTAAAAACCCTAGTTCTCTCCAGCACCCAAAACTATTTTGAGCATCTATTGAAGGAAAAAAAGTCAATATTGAAGATCAAGCACTCCAAAAAAGAATCTAACAACATACCACCCATCTAGCTTGATTTGGTTTGATAATCTCTTGATCTAACCATGAATCTTTTTGATTATTCAAGTTTCTTAGGTATTTTAATAGTTGGAATGAGCTAAAACTCTTGATTCACTTAGATTAGATAAATCCTAGCTAACTTTGATGATGTACATGAGATTTTTGATGATGATTATGTTGATGACTTTAGCATGGTTTTGAATCTTCTTCAATGATTATGTGTGTTTGTTTGACTTGATTATATATTAAATCTCGTGGGTATTTTGACCATATTATGTGGGAAAACCATATGTGTTAGGGTATTTATTCATGAAATGTATATGTATATATTTTTATTCATGGTATTTGACAAGGAATAGTGGATGGAGATAGGAGCATGTATGATTGTTATTCAAATGTGCATCCTTGTGTATATACTTGGAAAGGCCTTTACATTTGTTGTGAATTCCTCATATCATTGTGTGCAGGACCGAGTTATGATCAATGCAATAGTTTCACAAGATGGGAGACTTAATAGCACTTAGCAATTCAAATAGGGAACCTGTTGAAACAAAGAACACAAGTAAGAAGAACAAGAACACTTAATAGTGTTTTCAAGAATGATGTATATTTCACTTAAGTTCTTTTACAAGTGTTACAAAGCTTAAAGAGAAATGACAAGTACTTGAGACACTTTATACTACATCCTATAGCCGGCCATACTTTGAAGGCCAATTGGAAACACTAATCTAGACAACAAGATCAATTTAGAGTCAAAAGGCAGATTGCCTTTTGACTAGTGACTATGACATGCCATAGCTTACATCCTAATCTATTACAAAAAGGATAAAAATACATCGTTAGAAAGCTACAGACAAAAGAACTTTAATCTACAGTTGACAAAAGCATGGATCTTTTCTCCAACGCATGCAAGTTGGTGAGACATCAAAAGTGGCAGCGAAAAGTTATTTAGCTTTTGTCAAAAGGTGTGTAAGATCATCTGAAGATTATGAGACTGATGCAACCAACAAGCCAGAACAACCAAGTATTCCATGCATGCACTAAGGAACAAAGATGAACTAGCTTTGGAAGTCTACTCTCAAATGTGTCTAAGTGTAAGATCTTTCGAAGATAATAGTTCAGAAGGAGTTACTTCAGAAGTTTCACACTCAAACAAAAAAAATATATTCCAAGTGTGAAATCTTCCGAAGCCAAAGACCAGCATCTTCCGAAGCCAAATATGAAATCTTCCAAAGCTTCAGAGACAAAGTCTTCTGAAGCTGTGAAGACTGATTACTTCAGAGGACAGAGAAAATATGCTTTCTCTGAATCAATTTTTGATAAAGATGACATACTTTCCACTGTTTGCTCTGGTGGTTCACCTACTTTACACAAGTTGGTGAAACTTCCATGCTTTTTCAAAAAGTAGGAATGGTCTTTGTCTGTAACTTACCTTACTTGTTCATGTAGACTTTTTGTATTAGGAAAAGTCAGTGAGCTATGACATGTCATTCTCACTAGTCAAAAGGCAATCTGCCTTTTGACTTTAGATTGATCTTGTTGTCTAGATTAGTCAAATCCTAACTGTCTTTACATGTAAGTGACGGTTGTAGGTTGTAGTATAAAACTGTCTCAGGTTCTTGTAATTTCTTTATGCTTTGTAACACTTGTAAAAGAACTTGAGATCACTATACAACATCCTTGAAAACCAATCTTGTGTTCTTGTGTTGTTCTTAGTTCTGTCTCTTTAATTTACTTGTGTT
Organism: Flaveria sonorensis; assembly: GCA_025506505.1. NCBI lineage: Eukaryota > Viridiplantae > Streptophyta > Magnoliopsida > Asterales > Asteraceae > Flaveria > Flaveria sonorensis. Next base: position 33,174,135 of record CM046430.1, on the reverse strand, counting down.
CTTAGTATCATCTGTTTAAGTTATCAGTTCCCTATTTGAATTGTTAAGTGATCTAAGATCTCTCCTCAGTGTGAAACTAAGTGTTAAGTACCCTTACCCAGTCCTGCATTTGGTATTAGAGCATTCCAGGCTCTTGATTGTAAGATCTCACCATCTTTAATCCTCTTAGCTTCACACATCACTTAACTCTTCAAATGCCAGCTATCTCTAAGGCTGATATGGAAACTGGAACTATGACAAAGTCCCCACTGATCACCCCTGAGGATTTTGACACTTGGTGCCAAAGAATGGAAGGCTTCATCAAGTCTCAAGATTCTAGGATGTGGGAGTCTGTTGTTAATGTACCTCATATACCATGCACTTCTTCAGCTGCTGCTGGTGGTGGCATGATACCAAAGGAGAGGACTGACTTTTCTGATGAAGACTGGAAAAGATTGATATTGATCAGAAAGCCATGACAGCCCTCCAAACTACTCTTCCAAACTCCATCTACAAAGGTTTCAAGAAGTGCAAGATCGCTAAATAGCTTTGGGATGCACTGAAACTGATGTATGAGGGGTCCAATGAAGCCAAGGAGAACAAGAAGGACCTCCTGAAGTAGTAGTTTGAAAACTTCACCTTTAATACAGGTGAAACCATGACTCAACAATACTTCAGGTATGTTGAGATTGTGGATACTCTGGCTGATGTCCGAGTAACTATTGAGAACAGGAATATTGTTAGGAAGTTCATGTCCTCTCTTCCAAGACAATGGACATACTATTATGTGGTCATTAAGAGGACTAAAAACCTCAAGACCCTTACTCTCACTGAGTTGTATGGGATACTCAGTGGATACCAGATGGAGATGAAGATGCAAAATTCATCTGGTAACTCAAATACTCATCAGAGTTTAGCCCTTCATATGGGTGAAAGGGATAGCAGAGAACCACAGCATCATCTTATCTGCTACCCTGAAACTTCACAAAAGGGACCTTTCATCACCTTTCCAGAGACACCCAGAGAGAGCTACATCCAAGGAAGTCCCTTCCAAGAGACAAGTTCCTCTTAAGCCTTTGTCTTTACTGATGAAAGTTTAGGCAACTTTCTCTTCACTCTTGAAGACCTGGACTGTATCCATCTAGATAATCTGGAATAGATGGAGATAGTCCAGCAGATGGCTCTTCTAACTCACAGAGCCCAGAAGTTCTACAAGAAGACTGGGAGAAGGTTTCCTAGCAATGCAGCCAGTGGCAAGTTTGGGCTGGACAAAAGTAAAGTAAAGTGTTACAACTGTAACCAGATGGGACACTTTGCAAGAGAATGCAAGGCACCTAAGTCAAATGGTGGCCAAACCATCATCCAGGCCAAACTATACTGAAGGAGGGCACCAGAATAAGAAGCCAAGACAGCAAGCTGCAGTTGCTGTTGAAGAAGGAGGCTTTGACTGGAGCTTCCAAGCTGAAGATGCTTCTCCAAATCAAGCACTCATGGCTAACCATGATGAAGCTAAGGTATTAGAACATCTTTGCTCTCCTGAATGTATTGCTAAAATAAACAAATATGGTCCTACAACTTAGAAATGAGATATGATATTGAGTCTTTAAACATTTTAAAAGCTGATTTTAAGAGAGCTGAAAATGATTATAAGCTTAAAGTAAAAGATCTAGAGAAAACAATTTCAACTCTTAAACATGAGCAAACAAACTACAAGACTCAAATAAAAGATCTTGTTACTAAGTTGACAGAATGCCAGGCTGAGCTTGTGACCAACAAAGCTAGGGCAGAAAAATATGTTCTTGAAGAAGAGACCTTCAAGAACATAATATCCTCATCTCTGCATGTAAAAGTTTGTTATCAGAATAAGCAGGGAATGGGATCTTGTGAGATAGCTCCTCCACACACCCAACTATCAGTAAGATCTCCACGGTGTGGAACTGGTCAAGATGAGTTGCCCTCTATAGACCCCAGTAATGAAGAGGATGAAGAGGAGATGGTGAGGAATGACTCTGAAATGAGTGAAGAGAGTCAATCCAAAAAGGGTCATCATGCTTTTGAGGAGAGTAAGAAGGCTGGTTTGACAAAGACAAAGAGGAAGAACTTGATCAGAAGAGCAAAAAAAAGATCAAAGAAGGCTCAAGAGATCAAGGCCACCTTTGACTCCAAGCAGAAACAAGTGTTCATCTCTGCAGGGTTTGAAGTAGCAAAGGTTGAGGAATCAACTACAAACTCTAGTACCAGGAGTTTTATTACAGTTCCAACTCATTCTTGCAAAAAGAAGGCTGAATTGTTGTGTACCACTACTACACAGTCTGAACCATCCTCCTCCAAGAGCAATTCTCTCCCTAAGAAAATTGCTACATCATCTGTGAAGAAGAAGCTGGAGAAAGAAAGTGTTCAAGTTCAGTCTTGCTCTCAAAAAAAGACTCCCAGAAGGAAGCAAATGGACTGCATCATGTGTGGTAGCACTTCTCATCTGGCTAAGGATTGCATCTACAATCCTAAAAGTACTATCCATATGGTCAAAGAGATGGCTTCTAGGAAGAAGAAGGAAAAGAAAGCTTCGGAAGGAAAATCTGTTTCCTTCGGAAGCTCCAAAATGAATAAGAAGGCAAGTGAAAAATTGCATTCGGAAGAAAATTTGGTCTCGGAAGAAAATTTGGTATCGGAAGAAAGGAATGCTTCCGAAGTACTGAAGCTTGCTGTAGTGAAAGCAAGATATTCCGAAGGTCCAGTCTCCAAATCTTCCAAAGCTGCAAAAGCTTCCGAAGGTTTGAAGGTCAAGCCAAATTTTCCAAAGGTGGTGTGGAAGATGAAGGAAGACCGTGTGACTGAAGATTCTTCATCAGCAACAGCAAATGATCCTCAGTGCCTGAACATTGGATCACTTAATGTTTCATTGCCTTCAACTCATTTTAACAAGCCCAAGACCAATGAGCCTTGGGTTTTCAAATGTAACTAAATCATCTCTTTTTATGTAGGAACAACCAAAGGCAAATAGATATGTGTGGATCATTGATAGTGGCTGCTCCAGGCACATGACAGGCAATAAGTCCTTACTTCAAAACTATGAAAGATTTGATGGAGGAGCAGTTTCTTTTGGAGGATATCCAGGAGGTTACATTACTGGCAGGGGCAAGGTTACAAATGGTAAGCTCAGCATTGAGAAGGTAAACTTTGTCAAGGAGCTTGGATACAATCTTCTGAGTGTGTCCCAATTTTATGACCAAAAACATCACATGCTCTTTACTGAGCATGAGTGCATTGTTCTCAAGCCTGGGGTTGACATTCCTCAAGAGCATATTCTGCTTAGAGCCCCCAGGAGAGGGAACATGTACAAGATGGATCTGCAGGAAACATCTCCCTCTAGAGAAGTTTCTTGTTTTCTGTCTAAAGCAAATAGTGATGAGTCCTTCCTTTGGCATAAAAGAATGTGCCATGTAAACTTTAAAAACATGAATAAATTGATTAAGAATGATTTGGTAACTGGAATACCAAAGAAAGAGTTTACAAGTGATGACCACTGTGTTGCATGCCTGAAAGGGAAGCAACACAAAGTGTCTCACAAGCCAAAGGAAATGAACTCTATCACTACTCCCCTACACTTGTTACATATGGATCTGTTTGGCCCCACCAGTGTAATGAGTCTAGGAAGGACTTCTTACTGTTTAGTAATCAGAGATGATTTCACAAGATTCACTTGGGTGTTTTTCCTTAGAAATAAGGATGAAACCCCTAAAATCTTAAAGAACTTCATTCTAAAAATTAAGAGTCAATCTGATTACAAGGTCAAGACCATAAGATGTGATCAAGGAACTGAATTTAAAAACCAAATCCTTGATACATTTTGTGTTGAAAAAGGTATTTCAAGACAATATAGTGCTCCCAGGACTCCTCAGCAAAATGGTGTTGTTGAGAGAAGAAACAAGACACTTATTGAAGCTGCTAGAACAAAGTTGTCTGACTCTAAACTACCTATCACCTTCTGGACAGATGCTGTCAACACAGCCTGCTATGTACAAAATAGAGTTTTAGTGGTTAAGACACATGGTAAGACTCCTTATGAACTGTGGCACAAAAGGAGACCATTCATTGGTTTTCTCAAAACATTTGGATGTCCTTACACCATCTTGAATACTAAAGATCAAATAGCCAAGTTTGCTGAGAAATCAGATGATGGACACTTTATTGGATACTCTTCTCAAGCTAAGGCTTATAGAGTATACAATCTCAGAACTAGAATAATTGAGGAGTCAGCCAATGTGACTTTTAATGAACACACACCCTGTGTGAAAGGTTTTGGTCCAGATTGGTTGTTTGATCTTGATTTAGTTACCAACTGTTTTAACAAGTCTTGTGAGAATGTTTCAGGATCTACAGATAACAGATCAACAGAAGATCCTGATCCAAGATTTGAGCTGAGAAGACCAACCAAGAAGACTACTTCAGCTTTAGTGGTGACTAACCCTGTAATTGAGGCTCCTATCAGCACAAGCATGACAAATACTGCTGATTCAAATGAATTGCCTTCAAATTCCAGCTTAGAGGCTCAGAATTCAGGAGAAGGAACTGGAGGTGGTGACAGTGATCAAGAATTTCTTGATACTGATAACCACTCCATTGAAGATAACATGAATGATGTCACATAGTCATTAGATCAAGTTTCTCTTGATAAGTGTGCTGATGTGATGGGAGACACCTCATTGCCAGATCAGAATTTCTCTAAGTTAGATCTGTCCAACCAACTTGCTGTGATTCCTCAACTTTGGATCCACAAGTCACATCCCACTACAAACATCATTGGAAATGTTGACTCAGGGGTAAGAAGAAGAGGACAAACTCATGATAGCCATGTTTGCTACATTCTTGTTTCTTATCCCAGATAGAGCCGAAGAAAGTTGATGAGGCTTTGAAGGATGGAAGCTAGATTGAAGCTATGCAAGATGAGCTGCTTCAAATAAGAAGACAGAAGGTGTGGAACTTATGCCCTCTTCCTTAAGGGAAGACTATCATAGGTACCAAATGGGTATTCAGGAACAAGGAGGATGATAGAGGAATTATCATCAAGAACAAGGCTAGACTGGTTGTCCAATGATACACTCAAGAAGAAGGGATTGATTACACTAAAGCCTTTGCTCCAGTTGCAAGACTTGAAGCTGTAAGAATATTCCTGGCTTATGCTGCATCCAAGGATTTCAAGGTCTACCAGCTTGATGTGAAATGTGCTTTTCTCTATGGGGTGATTGATGAAAAATTTTATATCTAACAACCACCTGGCTTTGTAGACCCTGATCATCCTGATTATGTCTGCAAGTTTGATAAAGCTTTATATGGACTGCATCAAGCTCCAAGAAAGTGGTATGAGACACTATCAACATACCTCTGTCATCATGGATACAAAGAGGTACTATTAATGGGACTCTTTTCATCAAAGAAACAGGGAATAACACACTGCTAGTTCAAATATATGTAGATGACATCATCTTTGGTTCAACTAATCCAAAGCTCTGCAAAGACTTTGAGATGCTGATGAAGAATAGATTTGAAATGAGTGCCATGGGGGAACTCAGTTTCTTTCTAGGAATTCAAGTTAAGTAGGTTGAAGATGGCATCTTCATTAGTTAGTCAAAGTATGTACAGGACATACTTACAAGATTCAAGATGACTGACTGTAAGGTTGTAAAGACACCCATAGCCAGAAACCACTCCCTTGGTCCTGATCTTGAGGGAGAGTATGCTGATGAACATCTCTACAGGGCTATGATTGGGCCACTTATGTACCTTACTGTTAGCAGGCCTGATATTATGTTTGCCACATGTATATGTGCAAGATATCAAGCCAACCCCAAGATGTCACACCTAATCACTATCAAAAAGATTCTCAGATACCTCAAAGGTGCTCCAAATCTAGGACTGTGGTATCTAAAGAATTCAGACTTTAATCTGTATGCTTATACAAATAGTGATTATGGAGGCTGCAACATGAGTGCAAAGTCCACATTTGGGGGATGTCAATTCCTTAGTGGAAGGATAGTCTCTTGGCAATGCAAGAAGTAATCCTGTGTGTCTGCATCAACTGCTGAAGCTGAATACATTGCTACTTCAAGCTGCAATGTTCAAGTGCTTTGGATTCAGAATCAAATGCTAGACTATGGGTTCAACTTCAAGGAGAATCCCATCCACATAGACAATAATAGTTCCATCTCTATTACAGAGAATCCTGTGCAGCACTCAAGGACCAAACACATCAACATCAGGTATCATCTGATTAGGGATAATTTTGAAAAGGGATTGATCAAACTAATCAAATTTAACACAAATGAACAATATGATGATCTGTTCACATAGGCATTTGATGAACAGAGATTTAAATATCTTGTATCAGCTATTGGAATGATTAACTTTGAATAGATTTTCTTTAATAACTTAATCAACTTTATTTCCTAAAATTGTGTGTCCTAAGTTGTCTATTAGATCACCTCATTAGCCCATTTCTCTTTGGAAGAAAACTTACTTTTAACTAATATTTCTTAGATTTGTGAAAATTTACCTTCGAAAGAACTCAAATTGTCTTCGGAAGAAATTTATGTCTTTAAATCATTTAACAGCTTATCTAAGATTTACCTTTGGAAGAAATTCTTGGAGTATCTTCCGAAGCTTAAATTTGTATATAAGCATTTAAATGCATTCAAAGAACAAATATCTTCCGAAAGCAACTAAGTCTCGGAAGACTTATTCACTTCTTCCGAAGCTAAATTTTCAAAATTCTTTGAAATATCTTTCGAAGCAACCAAAATTGTCTTCGGAAGTTTTACAACTTCCAAGAAAACTAACTTTTTGGGCGCAATTTTTCTGAAGTATGACCCACCTGCGGATTTCAAAGTTTATCTTTTTGTCATAGCTTTGTCTCAAATCCACAACATATATCTTCCAAACGGTTCTATTTCGTCTCTCTACTCTCACTGATCCTTACCCTAAAATTACCCCCAAATTTCATCTTCTTCTTCCTTTCTTCACTGTAAAGCTTCCTTAAATGGCCAACATTGATCATCGCAACGACCCTGATTTTTCCATGCACCTACGCAGGAAACACAATCAGGTTGCCCTGTTACACTCTGAGAAGGATTCAATCTTCTTATATGTGTGTAGGTACCTTTCTTCGTCTCACTACTTCACCTCCCTTACAATTGATCCTCCTCTCTATGAGGATCAGTTGCTTGAGTTCTGGAGGACTTGTCAAGAGGTCACCATGGACGGGGAGAAGGCACTGTCTGCTACAGTGCAGGGGAGGACAGTTTTCATCACTCCGGCCATCGTAAACACCCATTTGTAGCTGGATGATGAAGCAGGTGAGCTGTCCTTTCCCAAATCTACTGTCAACCACTCCTTTCAGCAGATGGGCTATGAAGGTGACTTCTCAGTCAAAACCTTCAGGAAGGGGAAGGTCTCATCTCAATGGAAATATCTCCTCCATGTCGTCATTCATAGCCTTTCTAACAAGCATGGAGGATGGGATCAAGTTCCAGAAGACCTCTCCTTTATAGTCCATGGGATGGTACAAGGGGTCAAGTTCAGGTACTCTCAATTTGTATATACTAATTTACTTGCAAACTTAGACTCCTTAGAGTATCACATGTTCCCTAGGTATGTTCAACACATTCTCAACTATAAGTTGGGACCACAGTTGAGGGGAACAGGTAATATTCTTAAAATAGGACAAATAAGGCCCGACATCTTCAAAATCTTAAAGAAGCCAACTGTTGGCTTCTCTGGGGTAGAAACAGCCCTTGTCCCAAAAATGTTTGAGCTCATTGCTCAGGGTGAAAACCTAGCAGCACCAGCTAGTGTTGAACCAACACCCTCCACCACTCAGCCACCTCAAACACAGCCTACCATCACCATCACCTACAAAAGAAAATCCCAACGAACCCCTGCACTTGCTACTGAGTATGTGCAGGCCCCCATATCAGAACCCATATAGGAGGAAGTAGAATCTCGAGCTCCCACTTCCCCTAAAGAGCAGACCACTTCCATCTTTCCACCACTCAGTGCTGAGGTTCCTCATGCTCAGCCTGATGAGCTCACAATCCCACAAATAGCCTCAAGCCATCACTCTGAGTCTCAATACTCTAGTGATCAACCTTTTGGGGAATGCTACCATCCCCAACCTCTTGATTTAAACTGCCTCATTCCTAGCCTTGACTTCTATTCTGATGAAGATTTGGGCATCAGTGAGTACCATCATTCTCTCCTCTCTTCGCACACTCAAAGAGAGATGAGTACTCCTGCTTCCCCCATCTGTAGCCCACATCAGCAACCCCTTACTGAGGTGGATCGTCCTGAACTTATTCAAGAAATCCATATGGCAGAGGCTATCACTTTTGCAAGTGATAATATCACTAGGACCTCTACCATGGCAACCCAGCCTCTTGACACTTCTCTGGAAGTTGTCATTGGGCAGGGGAAATCCAGCAGCCAAGAAACCCATGCTGGTGGTGAGGAAGAAGACTTAGGTCCAATTCTCTCATCCCCCAATGATTCTTCATATGAAGATAAGGGGAGTCTACAACAAAAGGTGCACAAACTGTCACATCTTTGCACCTATTTTGTTTCAAAGATAGCTCACCTGGAATCTCAGGTGACTATCTTACAGAAGAGGGTCAATGACCAGCAACTTGAGATCACCGATCTCAAGGGCAAGTTAGCTGAGAGAACCATGAGGACAGCTCATCCAGGTCCATAAGAACCTGTGGATGTCATGGATCAATCTCCCAGCTCACCTATGCAAGTGGATGATGCTACCAAAAAGGGGAGAAAATTCTGACAATCACAGAACCTAGGAGTTCTTCCCAGAGTATGGACATAGAGGAATCACCATCCTCTCTTACAGATGTTCATGCTCAACAACCTCCTCTAGACAGTGATCTACATTTGCTCATTCAACAACTGTTTGAGGAGGGAATACCAAGAGCAATGTCTACCCCTTCTGAGAACCCAATTTGGGGTTAGGGGTATGACAGTAATAGGAGAGCTCTTATGATCTCTAGAGCTCAGGGTCAACTAGAAGTTCTCAACATTTCACACCTGAGTTTCTATGAGAGCATCAACTTGGTAGATCTGTCACTTGTCAACCCAAGCAATAACAGACAAGCAGCAAGATTGGCAGAAAGAATCCAAGACAGGGTGCTAGAGGAGTTTAAATTGAGATCAAAATTGTATAGACAGAGGCTAGCAGGTGAGATCTTTGGTCAACTGGATGTTGAGGTAGACCTAGAGATTAGCTTCGAAGGGAAAACCTTGACTAAAGGCCCAGAGGTTGAACCTGTGAACCTTGAGACAAGATCTCCATCTGCACCTATTATCCTCAGTGAAACATCAACTGATGATGGTGTTTCACAACCTCTCTCTGGCCAAGCTTGACAGCTAAACCAAGCAATAAAGGCCAAAGCTCTCTCCAGCCTGAGTCACCAAAGCCTATGGTTGACAAAGGCAAAAGGAAACTGACTCCTGAGGAGATTGAGGAGGATATGAGAGAGAGGAAGAGGAAGCTGAGGGGAGAGAGTTCAAGTGGTTCCCCAGGGTTTATGGAAGCTGCAATCAGGGCTGCCCCCAGGCTAAACACTCAGGAAGATGAGTTAAGGGCAGCCAGGCTAAACTACCTGGGAACCAGAAACTATAATGTTGATGAACTCATATCTCTCTCCTTAGATGAGTTGATTGAACTGGCTGACACAGAGTTGTCAAAGGAGAGGAAGGAAGCTGAGGATGCAGCATTGCTCCTCAAGCACAAGGAAGAAATGAGGCTAAAAAGACTCTACAAGAACATTCCTGTCCTCTATCCAGTTCAAGAAAGTTCTGAACCAGAGATTGTGGCCACTAAACAACCTCAAGGAAGATCAGCTACCTGAGTGCCATAGGTCTCTATCAGGCAGATGCACTTCTTTCCTTACCATCTGAGTACATATTGTTTGAATACAATAAGCAGATGGAAGAAAAAACTAAAAGAGAAAAAACAAGCTGAAAAGAAAAGATTAAGGGAAGAAGCTGCAAAGTCAAGGGCCATCATCCATAAAAGCCAAAAGAATTCTGTTGACAGACAAAGGATGATAAGCTTCTAGAAGCTGTATGGATTCTCCTGAAGGAGGCTTGGCCTTATGTCTCTATCCATAATGGATGAGCATATCAGGGTAATCAAGCAGAAGATAAAGAAGGGAGAGCTGGTGGACTTGCATTCTCTACCAAGTCCAGCTCAACCTGAAGTTGAGGTGAAGGTTGAACCCACTGAGACAACACAACCTGACCCTAGAGCTGCATCTCAGCCAACTTCATTTCCTGATCTATAGTAGGGTCCTCCTCTCTCTCCTTCTGAACCTATGAGAGAGGAGATCCTAACTGAGGGGGACTTAACTGAACAACCTGGTACTCAAGACCAGTCCCCTCAGTTAAAATCATCAGGGAGAAGAAAAAGGATGGCCAGAAGATCAACCTCAAAGAAAAAAAATGAAAGGCATCCACCTCCCAACCTCAGGATGAGTCAGAGCATCCTGAGGGAGTGCATGAAGAGGTCTCTTAACAAACTCCAATCATAGTAGAGCCTCTTGCTGTTGGAAGAAAAATTATGTCATGGTCTTATGATGAAGATCAAAACAGATGGTATGTCATAAGAGATCAGGAAGGCATGCATGTCTATTCCACAGAAGACATGCTTAATCTTCTGCTGCATGATCTCTTTGACATGAGAAGGTTTTATGTTAGTCTAAAGGATCCAGACCTAATGATGAATAAAGGTATGCTAAAGATCCTAATATGGACTATCAAAATCTGAAGAACTTCTCTGTTTTGGTAGCATCATCCTAGGGGGAGTTTGTAAGATCGTCTAAAGATTATGAGGCTGATGCAACCAACAAGAAGACATGCTATTCCACAGAAGACATGCTTAATCTTCTGCTACATGATCTCTTTGACATGAGAAGGTTTTATGTTAGTCTGAAGGATCCAGACCTAATGATGAAGAAAGGTATGCTAAAGATCCTAATATGGACAATCAAAATCTGAAGAACTTCTCTATTTTGGTAGCATCAGCCTAGGGGGAGTTTGTAAGATCGTCTAAAGATTATGAGGCTGATGCAACCAACAAGCCAGAAAAACCAAGTCTTCCATGCATGCACTAAGGAACAAAGATGAACTAGCTTTGGAAGTCTTACACTCTCAAATGTGTCTAAGTGTAAGATCTTCCGAAGCTAACAGTTCAGAAGGAGTTACTTCAGAAGTTTCACACTCAAACAGAAAAAATATGTTCCAAGTGTGAAATCTTTCAAAGCCAAAGACTAGCATCTTCCGAAGCCAAAGATGAAATCTTCCGAAGCTTCAGAGACAAAGTCTTCCGAAGCTGTGAAGACTAATTTCTTTAGAGGATAGAGAAAATATGCCTTCTCTAAATCAACTTTTGATAAAGCTGACACACTTTCCGCTGCCTGCTCTGGTGGTTCACCTACTTTATACAAGTTGATGAAACTTCCATGCTTTATCAAAAAGTAGGAATGGTCTTTGTCTGTAACTTACTTTACTTGTTCATGTAGACTTTTTGTATTAGGAAAAGTCAGTAAGCCATGGCATGTCATAGTCACTAGTCAAAAGACAATCTGCCTTTTGACTTTAGAATGATCTTGTTGTCTAGATTAGTCAAATCCCAACTATCTTTACTTGTAAGTGATGGTTGTAGGTTGTAGTATAAAAGTGTCTCGGGTCCTTGTAATTTCTTTATGCTTTGTAACACTTGTAAAAGAACTTGAGATCAATATACAACATCCTTGAAAACCAATCTTGTGTTCTTGTGTTGTTCTTAGTTCTATCTCTTTAATTTACTTGCGTTCTTAGTATCATCTGTTTAAGTTATCAGTTCCCTATTTGAATTGTTAAGTGATCTAAGATCTCTCCTCAGTGTGAAACTAAGTGTTAAGTACCCTTATTCGGTCCTGCAAGGTGATTCAGAGAAAACATGTCATCTCTGTCTTCAGAAGAAATCAGTCTTTGGCTTCGAAAGACTTTGTCTTTGAAGCTTCGGAAGACTTCATCTCTGGCTTTGAAAGATTTGGTCTTTTGGCTTCGAAAGATTTGATACTTGGTATAATTCTTTGAGTTATATCAAATCTTCTGAAGTAACTTCCTTGTACTTGCATGTGCATGCTGAGAGCTCTTTTGGTTGCATCAGCGTCTTAGTGTAATCCTTATAAACTCCCCTAGGCTAATGCTACCAAAACTTGAGGAGACCTTTGAATCTTGATCTTAATCTGTTGATAGTCCTTATTAGAATCAAGACCACTCCCTTCATCATCAGTTGTCAGGATTCCTCAGACTTTCAAAGTACCTCCTCATGTCATAGAGATCATGCAGAGGAAGGTCAAGTATGTTTGCCAGAAGTACACATCTTGACCCCCTTGATCTCTAATGACATACCATCTATCTGGATTGGTGGTATACATCCAAGACACGATGGGTCTTTTAGCAGTAAGAGGTTTTACTTGAATGGGAGTTGGATGAGCAGCCTCTTCTTGATCACCTTCAGGATGTTCTGATCCATCCTGAGGTGTAGAGGTGGATGCCTTAGACTTCTTCTTCTTCTTCTTATCCCTTCTAATCGCCATCCTTTTCCTCTTTATATATTTTAACTGAGGTGACTGGCCTGCAGCACCAGATTATTCTTGCTTGTCTTCCTTAGTTGGGTCCTTGTCCGTCACTGGTTAAGAAGGAGAAAGATCACCCTGTTGTGGATCAAAAAATGAAGCTGGCTGTGATGCAGCACTAGGTCCTGGTTGAGTTGTCTCTTATGGTTCAACCTTAATCTCATCTTCAGGTGCAACCTGACTTGGTGGAGAATGCAAGTCAACAAGCTCACCCCTCTTGATCTTTTACTTGATCACTCTAATGTGCTCATCCATGGTGGATAGATACATTGGACCAAGTCTTCTTCCAGAGAATCCATACAGCTTCAAGAAGCTCACCATCTTTAGTCTATCAGCAGACTTCTTCTGATTGACTCGGATGGTGGCTCTTGACTTAGCAGCCTCTTCCCTCATCTTCCTCTTAGCAACTTTTTGCTCTTTTAGCACTTGTTGCTCAAGCTGTTTGAGGTATTCAAATTCTATGTAGTCATAAGGTAAGGGAATAAGGTCTGATTCCTGATAGAGACCTGTGGCACTCAGGTAGGCTATCATGTTTTGCCTATCTTGTTCCTTATCTACCTGAGTTGATTGCTCAGTGGCCACAGTCTCTGTCTCAATACTTTCTTGAATTGGGGAGAGGATAAGAGCTTGGTAGATTCTCTTTCTTCTTCTTTCTTCTTTGACCTTGAGGAGCAATTCTGCATCCTCAACCTCTTCCTCTCTTTTGATAATTCCCTATCAGCCAGTTCATTTAACTCTTCCAAGGGGTGAGAGATGAGTTCATTAATGTTGTAGTTTTGGGACCCCAAATAGTTCAATCTGGCTACCCTTGTCTCATCATCTTGAGTACTTGGCCTGGGGCAGCCCTAATTATAGCTTCCATAAAGCCAGGTGTCCCACTTGAACTCTCTTCCATTAGCTTCCTTTTCCTATCTCTTTCCTCCTCCTTAATCTCCTCAGGAGTCAATTTCCTTTTTCCTTTGTCACTCATAGGCTTGGGTGAATCAGGATGGAGAGAGCTTTGGCCTTCATAGTTGGGTGTTGCACTTGAGCTCTAGCCAAAGAGAGGCTGCAAGACACCTTCACTAGCTGGTGCCTCACTTAGGGCAATGGGTGCTGAAGCAGTTCCTGTCTCAAGGTTCACAGGCTCAACTGTTGGGCCTTTAGCCAAGGTTTCCCCTTCGAAGCTAATCTTAGGTTCCACCTCAGCATCCAGTTAACCAACAGTCTTGCCTGCTAGCCTCTGTCTATATAGTCTTGTTCTCATCTTGAACTCTTCAAGCACCCTTTGTTGAATCCTATTAGCCAACCTTGCAGCTTGCCTATTTAGACTTGGGTTGGCAAGTGGAAGGTCAACTAGATAGGTACTCTCATAGTATCTCAGGGTGTAGAAGTTGAAGATCTCTTGTTGTCCCTGAGACCTAAGGATTACCAGGGCTCTCCTTTGATCATCATATCTCCATCCCACTATTGGGTTCTCAGCAGGGTGAGATGGAGTAGGCATAGCCTTTAGTATACCCTCCTCAAACAAGTTATGAATGAGTGAGTCCACATCAATGTGGGTCTGAGGAGGTTGTTGAGTATGGACAACTGCAAGTGAGGGTGGTGAGTCCTCCATGTCCATACTTTGAGAGGAACTCCCAGGTTCTGTGATTATAATTAAGATTTTCTCTCCCTTTTTGGTAGCATCACCCTCTTGCACAGGGGAGCTAGGAGTTAGGTCCATCACATCCATATTATTGTTGACCTAGTGTTGGGGTTTGAACAAGTTTAACAGAGTCATTTTATCCATATAAACTAAAAAACACAGCGGAATTAGGATGAAAAACATGTTATAGTTAATATATATAAACCATTTTATATATCTGTAAAAACCAGTAATGGATCGTTATATGAAAAATATGCTTACAAACAACCATAGGGTGTTTAGAATTCTACCTCTCGAATGGGTTAGAGGAAGATAATCTGTGAATGGCAGCTTCCAAAGAAGAAGGCCTCAAGCTTGTCTACCCCAAGCTTCCAACAAACACCTGATTGCTAGGATTTTTACACTTACGATCTCTGTTCTCTTCATGTTTTTCTTCAACCGATCGAGAGAAAACAAGAAAAACAGACGTGCACCTTTTGTGTGTGTTATAAGTTATCAGAGACAGTGGTTGATTGCAATCATATATTGCATGTCCTGTGAAACTGAATTTCAGACAAGGAGAGAGAGAAAAGTTGGTGGGGCCCAGCCCCTTAACCCATCCGCATTTCTCAAACATTCATCCGCATTAGTAAATGCGGATGAACAACCACTAACCGCATTTGTAAATGCGGATGAAAAAATTTCATCCGCATTTCTCAAATGCACATCCGCATTTTTAAATACGGATGAGTAGTTCCATCTTCATTTTCACAAATACATATGCGCATTAGTCAATGTGGAAGAACAGTTTCATTAGCATTTCCTTAAATGCTCATCCGCATTAGTAAATACGGATGAAGAAATTCCTTCAGCATTTCCACAAATGCACATCCGCATTAGTAAATGCGGATGAGGAACATTCATCCGTATTTCCTCAAAAGCACATCCGCATTAGTAAATGCGGATGAGCAATTAAGAAATGCTGACAAAAGACTTATATTGTTGTTCAATCATTTGAATAACAATATAAAATACTCTCTCTCTAGAATAAATTATCAATATAATTTATTCAAAACACTAGTGCAAATATTTAGAAACCCAATTTCTAAATACTTTAAGTGTCAATATTTATTTACATAATCATATCATAAAGTAAATATTGTAGGTGTTTGTCTAGCTTGTTATTAGGTATGACCCGACTTGGATCATAACGTACTAGCCACATCAATTCAATATGTGTCTTGTGCAGACCGTTCCTAGCAATCTCCTACTTGCACAAGATACATAGAGGATTGATACAAGTAGTAAATACCGCCTAACAACAGTTTACCACCCCTAATACGCATGACGAAGTGCCATTCAATAACATCATATTCTTCAAGTCCCATACTTGAAAATGATTTAGGTGAATCTATCATTTATCCTTTTATTATAGATGTCATGTTAAATCCAGAGACACAGAATGATCATTCCCTGTTGATTTAACTTTATCTGGCTTAGACATCATACTCTCAATGAATAAGAGGAACAAATCCCATCTTGACTACATATGTTTCTCACAATCACCTTGTATCACACCTGAAACTAGCCTTGTGTACTGTCCATATTTCAAAATAGCGAAGAACTAGATCAAAGTATAATATTTGGTGAATATCAAAACCCAATATGTATCTCAGGTCAGAGGATACTATGATATTCGCCTTTACTCAAATTTACTTATGCTCAATTACATAATTTCATGCAGTAATATTTGAGAGCGGGTCAATCCAATATTTGTATCCCACAAATATCTATAAACTTTGGTAGCAACCTCTTGCTCTATATTCATACCTTATAAATATCCACCAATCCAAGTTCATAATAGTCTTACCTTCATATTTGTTCCTACAAATATGACGGACTACGGACATTTAGAATAATAAACATATTCATGGATCTAAACATGCTAAAATGGAACATAACTCATAGTATTATAATTATATATATATGAGTCAAAATAACAATTGTTTGGTTGTTTAAATACTAAATAGATCAAATCCAATCACTATAATATCAAAGTCCTAAGGCACAAGTATGACTCTCATGCTTTGGCCTTTCAAGGAGCTTCGTGAGTGGATCCGTAATATTTTGATCAGTGTGAACTTTGCGAAATACATATCTTTCCTTTTTCAACTTCATCCCTTATGTAGTTGAATCTTCGCTCAATGTGCCTTGTCTTTTGATGTGCACGGGGTTCCTTGATTTGAGCAATCACATCCTCGTTGTCACAAAAGATCTCTAGGGGATCTTGAATGGTAGAGACTATCCCTAGATCGGCAATTAATTTCTTAAACCACGCAGCTTCTTGTACTGCCAATGAAGCGGCGATTTATTCCGATTCTGTAGTGGACAATGCTACCACATCCTGCTTTGAACTCTTCCAGGACACTGCCCCTCCATTCATAATGAAGACATACCCCGATTGTGATCGAAAATCATCTCGATCAGTTTGGAAACTCACATCTGTGTAACCCTTTACAACGAGTTCCTCTTCACCAGATCCATATATTAGAAACATATCCTTAGACCTTCTAAGGTATTTCAATATACTCTTAACAGCCATCCAATGGCTATTTTCTGGATTCTGCTGATATCTACTCGTCATCCTTAAAGCGCATGACACTTCCGGTCTAGTGCATATCATTGCATACATGATGGATCCTATAGTAGATGTATATGAGATTTCCTTCATCCTTTCTTGCTCATCCTTTGAGATTGGACATTGAGATGCACTCGATATTGTCCTTCTTTGAATAGGTACCAAACCTTTCTTAGAATTCTCCATCTTGAACCTTTTCAAGATTTTATCAATGTATGCACTTTGGTTTAAACCTATCAACCGCATTGATCTATCCCTATAGATCTTTATTCCCAAAATATAGGCAGCTTCACCAAGATCTTTGTTGGAAAAACAACTTCCAAGCCAGGTTTTAACACCTTCCATGGTTGGAATGTCATTTCCAAACAGTAGTATATCATCAACATACAATACTAAGAATGTGATGATGCTCCCACTAGCTTTCTTATACACACAAGCTTCATCAGCGTTCTTGATGAATCCAAATTTCTTGATCTCTTCATCAAAACGTTGATTCCAACTCCTCGATGCTTGTTTCAATCCATAGATTGATTTCTTTAACTTGCATACTTTATTAGGATATTATGGATCGACAAAACCTTTAGGTTGAACCATATAGACATTCTCTTCGAGATATCGATTAAGGAAAGTAGTTTGACATCCATTTGCCAAATCTCATAGTCATAATACGCAGCTATGGCAAATAATATCCTAATTGACTTTAGCATTGCCACAGCCGAGAAGGTCTCATCAAAATCAACCCCTTAAGTCTGAGGGAAACCTTTTGCTACAAGTCTTGCTTTATAAGTATCTGTAACACCCGGAATGTTACAAAAAATAAGAGAAAAAGAAAAGAAAAGAGAAGTATAAAGAAAGAAAGGTGAAATAACCCAATTTGAGGGGTTAAAGTTTTGCAAGAGGCAAGCTTTATTATTATTATGTTTAAAACGTGGGCATGGCCACCCACTCCTCCTACTCACCAACTGCTCGATTACAGAAAGAAAAAGAACAGAGCTTCCATCGATTTTTAGAGAGAGAAGAAGAAGAAGATCGACTTGAAGGTTAGTTTTTGTGTGTTTTGTCTTTCAGCTGAATTTTCAGCTTGTGGACCGAGTCTTATGTGTTTCTCTGTGTTCGGTTGGGTGTTTTTGGTGTGTTTAGGTGTTTAAACTCCAAGTGCTCTTGAGTTTGGAGGAGTTTTACTCAAAGGCTATTGTAGGTGAGTTCTAGATCCCTAGTTTTTCTGTTTTAAACTTGTTTTGGGGCTGAAATGTATATAAATTATTATTTTTGCAACTCCCAGTATGTGGAACCGTATGTGTTACCGCTGTTTTATGTGGGTGTGTGTGTTTATGAATGTTTTGACTGAATCATGTGATGGTATGCTTGTTCTAAGTGCTGAATATGCTAGATTTAGGCTAAGAATATGTTAGGATGATGATCAGGAACTGAAATTAGTATAAGTTAGAACTGACACAGTACCCATGCGCCCAAACTGCCCATGCGCCCAAACTGCCCATGCGCCCAAACTGCTCATGTGCCTAACATTTTTGCCCATGCGCCTAACACTTGCCCATGCGCCTAAGTTTTTGCCCATACGCCTAAGTTCTGTCCATGCACCTAAGTGTTTGCCCATGCACCTATGTTTTCCCATGCGCCCTAGTACCCATGCTCCTGCATAGTACTCATGCGCCTGCATAGTACCCATGCGCCTAAGTTTTTCCCTATGAGCCCAAGTGTTCCCATGCGCCTAACTGTCTGTGCGCCTGCATAGTGCTCATGCGCCCACATAGTGCTCATGCGCCTAAACTGACTTAGGATTTTTCTGAAATTTTGGGAAATAGAAATTAATGGTTAAGCTCTGGAATGTTTTGGTGGGTTATGTTTGTTCATGTTATGCATGTTATGGCCTGTTATTAATGTTCCTTATTACGTATTATTACGTGACTTTACGTGGTGTGTTAATGATCTTGTACGTAAAGTATTATATAATGAAAGTGAAAGACATCGTTAACGAAGCGGAACATAATAGAAGAATGTAAAGTCTTGCAAGCAGCTGAAAGGAGGTTCACAACTCATTAAGGGGTTGTTAGCTCAATTGTGTGCGGTTTAGCTAACCCATGAGGATGCACACAGGGGTCAATCTTTGTGATAGACCAATAAGTACGAAATAGGACCCTTTTCACTTGCCCCGGTACTGGAGTTAGCTTCGTGCACAATGTTAGGGGTCTATTTATAGAATTCGGCCCAGTACCAGCTTCGTGCACAATGTTTGGGGTATAGCATATGACATTGGTCTAGATGAAAGTGAAAGATAATAATGAAAGTTCAAAACGTACGAAATGAATGAAAAGAATGTTGAAAGATAATAATGATATTATCAAGATGTATGTATGTTGTGTGATCACGAACGAAAGTAAAGGAAAGGTTTTTACTAAAGGTAAAGTATTTTACTTATAAAACTAGAACTCATTCAGCAACACTAACTTTTTATGCATTTTCAGTTGGCAGGTAGCTTGTTGCTGAGGATGGCACAAGGGTGAGCTACTTGGCGGGAAAAGACTGGCATCCATCTCATGCAATAATAATGATGTTGTTTTGTAATACAACTAAGTGATATTTTGTAATCTTTTAAACGACGATGTATTACTTGGCAAATGTATTTATTAAAGCATGAAATGGTTTTTGATGAATTATTCCGCTACAATATTTTATTTAATTAATAAACCTTAATATGTTTTGATATAAATGAGGTTGTGATTGACCAACTGTGGGGTTCCTGAGAACGGGGCCTTACAGTATCCAAGTTTCCATGCATATCGGTTTTCTTCTTGAAAGCCCACTTACATCCAACCGGTTTGGAGTTAAGCAGTGGCACAACCAATTCCCACACTTGGTTGTCATACATGGATTGCATCTCTATGTTCATGGCTTCAAGCAACTTGTCATAATCCGAATTGGACATTGCATCATGGTACGTAGTTGGTTCATCATAGTCAACTACATAGCATCCATTCATGAAAAATCCATATATTTCGGGTGGATAGCTAGTTCTACCAGATCTGTGAATGTTTTGTGTGTATTGATCAACCACTTGATCATTATCAACAACCTCTTGTTGATTGCTAGTATCAACCAAATGTGTATCGGCTTGTGGTTCTCGATCCTTATCAAGTTCCACTGTTCTATCGGTAGTTCCTTCCATAAGGAACTTAGTTTCCAAGAACTCAGCCTTTCGAGCAATAAATACCTTTTGCTCTATTGGATTATAGAAGTAATATCCCATCGAGTCTTTGGGATATCCTACAAAGATATACTTAGTGGATCGGTTTTCTAACTTGTTTAGGGTGTTCTGCTTAACATAAGCTTCACAACCCCACACTTTTAAATATGATAACGATGGAACCCTTTCATGCCATATTTCAAAAGGTGTCTTATCCACTTTCTTGTTTGGGGCCATATTCAGAATACGGGCTGTGGAGAGCAATGCGAAACCCCAAAATGACAGAGGTAGTGTGCTTATAGCCATCATAGATCGAACCATATCCAATAGGGTTTGGTTTCTCCTTTAAGACACACCATTATGTTATGGTGTTCTGGGTGGTGCAAGTTGTGAGACAATCCCACAACTCCTAAGATGATCTTGAAAGGCATCACTAAGGTATTCACCTCCTCTATCCGAATGAAGAACTTTGATTGTTTTGTTAAGTTGATTTTCTACTTCATTCTTGAAGATTTTGAACGTTTCAAAAGCTTCATCTTTGTTTCTTAACAAGTACACATAACCATAACGACTATAATCATCGATGAAGGTAATGAAGTAGCTTTCACCATTCCTTGTCATTGCTTTAAAAGGGCCACATACATCCGAATATATGATTCCTAATAAATCTGTTGCCCTTTGGTTAGTCCCACTAAAGGGTTCCTTGGTCATCTTTCCTTGTAAACAAGATTCACACTTATCAAATGAACCCTCTACATTTACTTCCAAAAGACCATTCTATTGAAGAGTTTGAATGTGATTGTTGTTTATGTGACCAAGATGACAATGCCAAATATATAATTCACTTAAACCCATTTTAAGTTTCTTGGTGCTTGACTAGTATAACGAGTTATTAAAGGATGAGTCATCATGAACCAATTCATAAATACCATTAAAAGGCATAGCCTTAAAATAAAGTATATCATCCATAAAAACACAAATACCATCGTTTACAAACTTTAATACATAACCATATTGTTTTAGAAGAGAAACATAAATTATATTCCTAGTCAAACTAGGAGCATACAAAATATTCTTCAAAATGACTTCCAAACCACTTGGAAGCTTCAAGATATAGTCTCCTTGGGCTTCGACATCAACCTTTGCTTCGTTGCCCATGTAGAGACTAGTATCCCCCTTCTTAAAATGCTTATTTCTTTTGAACCCCTGCAACAAATTGCAAATATGAGTTTCACATCTGGTATCTAATACCCATGTGTTTGAAGAAATAATATTAAGTTCAATACGGATCATGAAAGTTGTACCTGAGGTCTGCCCAACATCCCTCTTGTTTTCAACTCTTTGAGATAGATTGGACAGTTCCTCTTCCAATGTCCTATCTCACCACACTCAAAGCATGGATCGTTCTTCATAACCTTTGGCTTCTTAAGCTTCGGGTTTGGGGTTCCCGCTTTAGTCTTTCCCTTACCCTTCCCTTTGATGTATCCCTTGCCTTTGGCAACATTTTCCTTAGGCTCGGGGTGATGCCTTTTCTTGTTGCAACCCTCATCGATCGTGAGAACTGGTAAAACCCTTTTACCCATCCCTACTTCGTTTGTTTTAAGCATTGCATGAAGTTCCCCAATGCTCTTGTCCCATCCATTCATGTTATAATTCATGATAAACGTCTTAAACTTCTTGGTTAGACCATTGAGGATCAAATCCATGGCCAACTCTTTTGAGACGGGACAATTCAGCCTTTCGAGGCGATCAATGTGGCTTTTCATATTCATCACATAAGATGACAATGATTGGGTTTCTTCCATTCGACATGCATGAAGCACTCGAACCATTTTGAAGCGCTCTACCCTCGCTTGTTGAAGGAACATTTCCTTTAACTGGGTAATCATGTCGTATGCCTCATGATGTTCAAAATCCTTTTAAAGCTCGGGAATCATGGTTCCCAACATGAAGCAAGAAAGTTGCATAGAATCCTCAGTGTGCTTAACCCAATCGTCGTAGGCATCAGCATCATCAATGTTGGGTTCATCGAGAATAGGATCGTCCAACACATATGATTTCTTTTCTTGCTTGAGAACAATTCTCAAGTTTCGAAACCAATCCATGAAATTATTATGGTTGAGACGATCCTTTTTCAGGATAGTTCTCAGTGACAGGTTATGGACGGTCGGGGAGGAAGCGTTGTTATTTGTAGCCATTTCTACAATATTAACAAAGTTCAATTTTAGTATTTACAAAAATGAAATTTTAATTATTAATACCCTTTCATGTCTCATAGAAATTAATAATTAAAACCTAGAATCCAACGTTACATTTAAATAATGGTTAGGTGACCTTTATCCGATTATTTAAATTAACAAGGTAGTCAACTTTTAACAATTGCAACCCTTTGTAACTTCTAGTTTTATGGGATCGGTTAAACATCTTTATGTTTAGTTGGTATGTTTAATCCCATCAACACCATCGTACGCCATGCTTCGATGACCCTATTGACATGGTTTCCAACTCAAGTCGTCTTACTTACACACAAGTGTGAGTTTACACATATAGGTGGTTAGGTGACTTTTATCCCACAAATATGTTAAGCCCACCTCAAACACACAAGTTCCCTAAATGTGGTTAGGTGACCTTTATCCTACAAAGAGTTCCCAATTGATTCGAGTGTTGTATAAAAGGATGGTGTTAAACTTGTTTAAAAGGGATTTTGTTTCCATTAATTCTAGTGATGAAAACATTTTGTACCTTACATTTGCATGCATTCAAATGCGTGGTACATTAGTGAAACCAATTTCAAAGGTTCTTTTAATAAAACCCAATTTTATTGCGAAAACATTAACCTTTAATAAAACCATTTTATTACCCATGTTAATGTTTCCAAAAGAACCGTTTGAAGCTTGTTGTTGATTTGAAATTGTTTAACAGTGCATATCCAAATATCACATAAACAATAAAATTAAATCAACCATACAAGCAACACATATAACAACAAGTTCATAACCATAGCCAACTAATTTAACATCACTTGTTGACCGAAAAAAGTGAGTTAATTAGGTCCTCCCTATGGATAACACTTGTGTCGGTGAACTCCCACTTGATCCCGCATCCAAATGCTTCAAGCGTCCACTTTGTGTTGTGATTCTCCCATTCGAATTGGGCTTCCAAATGGGCTTAAATTTCTACACCAAACTCTTTTGGGCCTTCAAAATATGTTTTCCGTTGTTGGGCTTAAATCCCGTTAAGAGCTATAAAGCCCTTTGGGCACAAAATTGGCCCAAACCAAAAAACATCCTTGTTACATCTTCTTTTACAAAATATATCCTATATATATTTTCTAGTAAAAGTGAAATACAACTAATCTATTTATTTACATACCAAATGAAAAATAAATAAATTACATAGCCAAGAGGAAGAACAAATATATTTAATTATTACAACCCTTTGAATAATCAAATACAAATCACAACACATCCAAACACAAGGTCTCAGCTAGGTTATGAACACCAAAATACATATCCAAATATGTAAACAAAATCTGAGAGCTTCCCCTTGAACCATAGATTTTCGGTTAATGAATAAACAAACCGAATATCATGATTCTTGTCCAAACAACTAAATCATCCAAATGATTAAAATTTTCAAGATTACAATATGCATGTAAAGTAGAATCTTGAAAAATTCAGGGGAAACATAGACCAGAATTCTCGGTCTGTTGTGAATTAACAACAAGAAACCGAGATTTCAGTCCAGATGAAGCATGTATCCATATAACCGGCTCTTGATGCCATTGTTGGGGTTTGAACAATTTTATCAGAGTCATTTTATTCATATAAAATAAAAAACGTAGTGGAATTAGGATGAAAAAAATGTTACAGTTAATATATATAAACCATTTTATATATCTGTAAAAACCCGTAATGGATCGTTATATGAAAAACATGCTTACAAACAACCATAGGGTGTTTAGAATTCTACCTCTCGAATGGGTTAGAGGAAGAAATCTATGAATGGTAGCTTCCAAAGAAGGAGGCCTCAAGCTTGTCTACCCCAAGCTTCCAACAAACACCTGATTGCTAGGATTTTTACACTTACGATCTCTGTTCTCTTCGTGTTTTTCTTCGACCGATCGAGAGAAAATAGGAAAACAGTCATGCACCTTTTGTGTGTGTTATAAGTTATCAGAGAGAGTGGTTGATTGTAATCATATATTGCATGTCTTGTGAAACTGAATTTCAGACAAGGATAGAGAGAAAAGTGGGCGGGGCCCAGCCCATTAACCCATCCATATTTTTCAAACATTCATCCGCATTAGTAAATGCGGATGAACAACCTCTAACCGCATTTGTAAATGCGGATGAAGAAATTTCATCCGCATTTCCCAAATGTAAATCCACATTTGTAAATACGGATGAGTAGTTCCATCAGCATTTCCACAAATGCACATCCGTATTAGTCAATGTGGACGAACAGTTTCATCAGCATTTCCTTAAATGCTCATCCGCATTAGTAGATGCAAATGAAGAAATTACTTTAGCATTTCACAAATGCACATCCTCATTAGAAAATGCGGATGAGGAACATTCATCTGTATTTCCTCAAAAGCACATCCGCATTAGTAAATGCAGATGAGCAATTAAGAAATGCGGACAAAAGACTTATATTGTTGTTCAACCATTTGAATAACAATATAAAATACTCACTCTCTAGAATGAATTATCCATATAATTTATTCACAACACTAGTTCAACTACTTAGAAACCCAATTTCTAAATACTTTAAGTGTCAATATTTATTTACATGATCATATCATAAAATAAATATTGTAGGTGTTTGTCTAGCTTGTTATTGGGTATGACCCGACTTGGATCATAACGTACTAGCCACATCAATTTAATATGTGTCTTGGGCAGACCGTTCCCAACACCTGGTTGAGTCCTCTGAGTGGGTCTCTCAGCTAACTTGCCCTTGAGATCGGTGATCTCAAGTTGCTGATCATTGACCCTTCTTTGCAAGGTAGTCACCTGAGATTCTAGGTGACTAATCTTGGAAACTAAATAGGTGCATAGTTGAGACAGTTTGTGCACCTTTAGATGCAGACTCCCCTCATCTTCATCAGAAGAATCATGGGGGGATGAGAGAATTGGACTTATGACTTCTTCCTCATCACCAGCTTGTGTTTCTTGGCTGCTGGTTTTCCCCTGCACACTAACAGCTTCAAAGGAAGTGTTAATGGGATGGGTTACCATGGTTGAGGTCTTAAAAATGTAATCACTTGCAAAGGTGAGAGCCTCTTCCATATAGGCCTCCTGAATAGGTTCAAGAAGGTCGACCTCAATTGTGGGTGGATGATGTGGGTTAGACATTGGTGATTCAGGAGCACGCATCTCTCCTTGAGCAGGGGTGGAGAAGAGAGACTCATGGTATTCACTGAAGCCAATGTCTTCATCATCATAAAATTCTAGGCTTAGGATTGGTTGGTTAAGGTCAAGCGGTTAGGGATGGTGACTTTCCCCTGAAGGTTGATCTCTAGAGTTTTAAGACTCTGAGTGAAGGCTTAAGGCCGGGGTAGTGAGCTCATCAGGCTGAGCATGAGGAACCTCAGCATTGATTATTAAGTGGGAGCTCTAGTGTTCACTTTTTCCTGCATGGTAGGTGATTTGGGAGCCAGCTCAACCTGAGTAGCTTGAGCAGGGGTTCGTTTGGATTTTCTTTGGTAGCTGATGGTGATTTATGGCTGAGTGGGTTGTGCAAATATGGAAGGTGTGGGTTCAACATTGGCTTGTGTTACCAAGTTGTCACCTTGAGCAATGAGCTCTAACATTTTTGGGACCAGGGTTGTTTCTACCCCTGATAAGCCAATAGTTGGCTTTCTTATTGTTTTAAAGATTTCAGGTTTCATCTGTCCTAATTTTAGAATATTATGTGTTCCCATCAACTATGAGCCAGTTCACAGTTGAACATGTACTGGACATATCTAGGGATCATATAATATTCTAAAGAGTCCAAGTTTGCAAGTAGATTTTTATATAAAAATTGAGAATACCTAAACTTGACCCCTTGAACCATTCCATGGACTATGTAGGAAAGGTCTTCTAGAATTTGATCCCATCATTCATGCTTATTTGAAAGGGAGTGGATAACCACATGGAGGAGGTACCTCCACTTGTATGAGACCTTCTCTTTTCTAAAGGTTCTTATAAAGTAGTCCCTTTCGTAGCCCATCTATCAGAATGAGTCATTAACAATAGATTTAGGGAAGGACAAGTCGCCTTCTTCATCATCCAGCCTTAGATGAGTGTTGATGGTGGCTGGAGTGATGAAAATTATCCTCCCCTGCACTATGGCAGACAGTGCCTTCCCACCATCCAAGATGACCTCTACCAGGTCCTCTAGAACTCCAAAAGTTGATCTTCATATAATGGAGGGTCGATTGTGAGGGCAGTGAGGTAGTTGGTTAGAGATAAGAAGCGGCAAACATCTAAAAAACCAGGATCTTTCTCAGATGACAACAGAGCAACTTGATTATGTTGCTTGTGTAAGTTGGCAAAATCCGGTTGGTTTGGGGGATCTGGGTTGGCCATTTTGAGTAGCTTTGTGATGAAGGAAGGTAAGAACAAGGTCGGTTTGTAGGTGAATTTAGGATTTGAATCTTGCAGACGATGGAGAGTGTGAAATTGGGAGACCGTTGTACGAATATATATATGGTATGGATTTGAGAAAAAGTTAATGCAAAAGGATAAACTTTAAAATCCAGATGTCGGTCCCATCTCTGGAAAAGTGCCCAAAATGGTATTTTGTTGGAAGTCGAAAATCTTTCGAAGGTAATTTGTCTTCGGAAGATATTCCTTAGCATTTCAAGAATTTGCTTCAGAAGAAAATTACTTAGAGTAATTTTTCTTCCTAGATAAATTTTTCTTCGGAAGATATCAAATACCAGAAATATTAATTATAAGAGAGAATAAAACTTCCGAGACTTAATTGCTTTCGAAAGAAAATGGTCCTTCAATACACATAGTACTTAGTGAGAAAGATAAGCATCAGAAGATATATTAGGATTTCTTTCAAAGGTTAATTTCTCAAAAGTAGTTATTTGTTTTGAAGACATAATTTTCTTCCGAAGACAACTTGATGTATTCCGAAAGAAAGTTCATTCAAAATTCTAAGGGATATCAGTTTTAAAAATAATCTTGAGTTTAGTTTAAGAAAAAGCTACTCAAAGTTAATCATTCCAATAGCTGATACAAGATATTTAAATCTCTGCTCATCAAAAGCTTTTGTGACCAGATCAACATATTGTTCATTTGTGTTAACTTTGACTAGTTTTATCAACCCCTTTTCAAAATTATCTCTAATCAAATGATACATGATGTTGATGTGCTTTGTCTTTGAGTGATGCACATGATTCTCTATAATAGAGATAGCACTGTTGTTGTCTATGTGAATGGGAGTCTCCTTGAAGTTGAATCCATAGTTTAGCATCTAATTCTGATTTCAAAGCACTTGAGCATAACAGCTTGCAGCAGCAATGTATTCAGCTTCAGTAGTTGATGCAGACACACAGGATTGTTTCTTGCATTACCATGAGACTATCCTTCCACCAAGAAATTAACATCCCCTAGATGTAGAGTTTGCAGTCATATTACAGCTACCATAGTCACTATCTGTATAGACATACAGATTAAAGTCAAAATTCTTTCTATACCAAAGGCCCAGTTTGGGAGCAAATTTAAGATATCTAAAAATTCTCTTGACAGTAACCAGGTGTGACATCTTGGGGTTGGCTTGATATCTTGAATAAATACATGTAGCAAACATGATATCAGGCCAACTGGCTATGAGGTACATAAGAGACCCAATCATAGCCCTGTATAAATGTTCATCAAAACACTCCCCCTCAAGATCTAGTCCTAGGGAGTGGTTTCTAGCTATGGGTATCATAGCAACCTTGCACTCAGTAATATGAAATCTGATGAGTATGTCTTGCACATACTTTGAATGGTTTATGAAAATTCCATTATCAACCTACTTCACTTGAATTCCTAGAAAGAAATTGAGTTCCTACATGGCACTTATTTCAAATCTATTCTTCATCAGCTTCTTAAAGTTTTTGCAGAGCTTCGGATTAGTTGACCGAAAAATAATGTCATCTACATAAACTTGAACCAGCATCAAGTCATTTCCTGTTCTTTTGATGAAGAGTGTTCCATCAATATTACCCCTCTTACCCATGCTGACAGAGAACTATGATAGTGTCTCATACCACTTCCTTGGAGCCTGATGCAGCCTATAAAGAGCTTTGTCCAGCTTGTAGATATAATCAAGATGATCTGGGTCTGCAAAGCCAGGTGGTTGTTTAACATACACTTCCTCATCAATCACCCCATATAGAAAGGCATACTTGACATCAAGTTGATAGACCTTGAAATCCTTGGATGCAACAAAAGCCAAGAATATCCTAATAGCTTCAAGTCTTGCTAAAGGAGCAAAAACATCTGTGTAGTCAATCCCTTCTTATTGTGTGTACCCTTGAACAACTAGTCTAGGCTTGTTCTTGATGACAAGTCTTCTATCATTCTTCTTGTTTCTAAATACCCATTTGGTACCTATGGTAGTCTTTCCTTTAGGAAGAGGACATAGATTCCAAAACTTTTGTCTCTTGAATTGAAGCAGCTCCTCCTATATTGCTTCAACCCAACTTCCATCTTTTAGAGCCTCATCAATCTTTTTAGGCTCTATCTGGGACAAGAAACAAGTGTGAAGACAAACATTTTTGTCATGGGTTTGTCCTTTTGTTCTTACCCTAGTCTTAACATCTCTAATGATGTTTATGGTGGGATATGACTTATGGATTCTGAGTTAAGGAATCACAGCAAGTTGGTTGGACAGATCCAAATTGGTGAAATTCAGATCTGGTGCTTAATTATCATCCACCACATCAACTCACTTCTCAAGAGAAACTTGATCCAATGAGTGTGTTACATCATTGATGTTGTCTTCTATTGAGTGGTTATCAGCAGCAAGAAATTCTTGATCACTCTTACCACCTTTATCTCCTCCTACATCAAAAATTCCTTCATCTAAGTTCTGTGCCTCTGTGTTGGAATTTATAGGCACCTTAGATGTATCAGCTGAAGAATTTGTCATGGTTGTGCTAACAAGATTTTCAACTATAGGGCTAGTTACCAATGGAGCTGAAGTAGTTTGAACACTTGGTCTTCTCAGCTCAAATCTTGGATCCGAATCTCCTGATGATAAGGTACCTGTAGATCCTGAAACATCTTCACAAGATTTGTTAAAACAGTTGGTAACTAAATCAAGATCAAATAGCCAATCAGGACTAGAACCTTTCACACTGGGTGTGTGCTCATTAAAGGTCACATTGGCTGACTCCTCAACTACTCTAGTTGGGAAGAGTATCCAATAAAATGTCCATCATCTGCTTTCTCAGTAAATTTGGCTATTTGATCTTTGGTATTCAAGATGGTGTAAGGACATCCAAATGATCTGAGGAAACCAATGAAAGGTCTCCTTTTGTGCCATAGTTCATAAGCAGTCTTATCATGAGTCTTGACTACTAAAACTCTGTTATGCACATAGCAGGCAATGTTGACTGCCTCTACCTAGAAGGTAATGGGCAGTTTAGAGTCAGATAACATGGTTCTTGTAGCTTCAATAAGTGTCATGTTTCTCCTCTTAGCAACACCGTTTTACTGAGAAGTCGTAGGAGCACTATATTGTCTTGTAATACCCTTTTCATCTCAAAATACATCAAGTATTTGGTTTCTGAATTCAGTTCCATGATCATATCTTATGGTCTTGACCTTGTGATCACATTGATTCATAATTTTTAGAATGAAGTTCTTCAAGATTTCAGGAGTCTCATCCTTAGTTCTAAGTAAGAAGACCCAAGTATATCTTGTGAAATCATCTATGATCACCAAGCAATAAGTGGTCCTTCCTAGACTCATTAAACTGGTAGGACAAAAGATATCCATATGTAATAAGTGTAGGGGAGTAGTGATGGAGTTCATTTCCTTTGACTTGTGAGACACTTTGTGTTGCATCCCTTTCAGGCATGCAACACAATGGTCATCACTTCTAAACTCTTTCTTTGGCATTGAAGTTACCAAATCATTCTTAATAAATAATTCATGTTTTTAAAGTTTACATGGCACATTCTTTTATGCCATAGGAAAGACTCATCATTATTAGCTTTGGATAGAAAGCAAGAAACTTCTCCTGAAGGGGATGTTTTTTGCAAGTCCATCTTGTACATGTTCCCATTCTTGGGGGCTCTGAGCAGGATATACTCTTGAGGAATGACCACCTCAAGCTTGAGTATAATGCACTCATGCTCAGTGAAGAGAATGTTGTGTTTTTTATCACAAAATTGGGATACACTCAAAAGATTGTATCCAAGCTCCTTAACAAAATTTACCTTTTTAATGTTGAGCTTACCATTTGTGACCCTACCCCTTCCTGTAATGTTACCACCAGATTCTCCTCTAAAAGTAACTGGCCCTCCATCAATTCTTTCAAATTTTTAAAGCAAAGAGTCATTGCCTGTCATGTGCTTGGAACAACCATTGTCAATGATCCATACATTTTCTCTGGTCTTGAGCTATTCCTACACATAAAGAGATGGTTAGTTATATTTGGAAACCCAAGCCTTGTTGGTCTTGGGCTTGTCAAAGTGCATTGAAGATAATGCAATAGTAATTGATTCTATATACAAGTTATGAGGATCATTTGCTGTTGTTTATGAAGAACTTTTAGTCACATGGCCTCCTTCATCTTCCACACCATACTAGACTTGGCCTTCAACATTTCAGAATTTTGATGACTTCAAAAGTTTTGGAGACTGAACCTTCAGAAGCTTTTGCATCCACTACAGCAGACTTTAGTGCTTTGGAAGCATTCCTTTCTTCCGAGACCAATTTTTCTTTCGAAGGTAAGTTTTCACTTATCTTTTTCTTCACTTTGGAGCTTCTGAAAGGAAAATATTTTCCTTCCAAAGCTATCTTCTTCTTTTTCTTCTTAGAATTTTTCTTCCTGGACATGTGGATAATACTTTTGGGATTGTAGATGCAATCCTTTGCAAAGTGAGAAGTACTATCACACATGATGCATTTAGTTTACATGCTTCTGAGAGTCTTCTTTTGAGTGGGAGGCTGAGCTTGATCACTTTCCACTTCCTTCTTCACCTTTTCAGATGATGTTGTAGGCTTCTTGGGATGAGGCTTGCTCTTGAAACTGGATGGCTCAGGCTGTGTAACAGTGGTGCACATTTTATCAGCCTTCCATTCTTGACCAGGATGATTTGGACATGAACTAGGATTCCTGGTACTAGAATCCATAGTTAAGACTTCAGCCTTTACCACTTCAAATCCAACAGAGATTAAAACTTGTTTTTTCTTGGAGTTGAAGGTGGCCTTGATCTCTTGGGCTTTCTTGGATTTTTTTAACAACCCTGATCAAGTTCTTTCTAATAGACTTGGTCATCCTTGGTTCTTCATTCTCTCCAGGAGAATGGTGTCCCTTCTTAGGATAACCCTTGTCACTTACCTCAGGTTCATCCTTCACCACCTCTTCTTCATCTTCATCCTTCTCTTGGATAGGATCAATGGAGGGCAGCTCATCTTGACAAGTTCCACACCTTGGATATCTAACAGATAGGAGTGTGTGTGGAGGAGCTATTTCACTTGATCCTAGTCCCTGCCTGTTCTGATAACAAACTTGTGCATGCAAGGATGAAGATATTATGTTCTTGAAGGTTTCCTCTTCAAGAACATATTTTTCTGCCTTGGCTTTGTTGATCATAAGCTCAACTTGATATTCAGTCAACTTGGTTATGAGATCTTTGATTTAAGTCCTGTAGTTTGTGTGTTCATGCTTAAGAGTTGAAATGGTTTTCTCTAAATCTTCTATTTTAAGTTTATAATCATTTTCAGCTCTTTTAAAGTCAGCTTTTAAGATATTTAAGGACTCAAGATTAGATCTCACTTCCAAGTTATAGGACATGTACATATTGACTTTAGCAATGAATTTAGGAGTACAAAGATATTCTAGTACCTTGGCTTCTTCATGATCAACCATTAGTGCTCGGTTTGGAGAAGCATCTTCTACCTAAAAGCTCTAGTCAAAGCCTCCTTCTTCAACAGCAACAACAGCATGTTGTTTGGGTTGGCTTGGCTTCTTAGTTCTTGGAGCTGCATCAGTGTAGTTTGGTCTGGATTGTGCTTGGCCACCATTTGTCCTTGGTGCCTTGCACTCTCTAGCAAAGTGTTCAATTTGGTTACAGCTATAATACTTCACTTTGCCTTTATCTAAGCCAAACTTTCCACTGGCCACATTGCTTGGGAACTTCCTTCATGTCCTTTTGTAGAACTTCTTGGCTCTATGAGTAAGAAGAGCCATTTGTTGAACTATCTCCATGTACTCAGGATCATCTGGATGGATACAGTCCAAGTCTTCAAGAG
This sequence comes from Flaveria sonorensis, assembly GCA_025506505.1. Classification (NCBI taxonomy): domain Eukaryota; kingdom Viridiplantae; phylum Streptophyta; class Magnoliopsida; order Asterales; family Asteraceae; genus Flaveria; species Flaveria sonorensis. The sequence goes on along the minus strand of CM046430.1, from coordinate 33,141,551 downwards.
TGAAGAGAAAGTTTCCACAACTTTCATCAGCAGACACAAAGGCTTGTGCAGAGCTTATCTCTTGGAATGAGCTTCCTTGGATGTAGCTCTCCTTTGGTGTCTCGGGGAATTGGTGAAAGGGCCCTTTTGTGAGTTTTTAGGAAAGCATATAAGATGATGTTATGGTTCTATGCTATCCCTTTCAACCACATGAAGGGCTGAACTCTGCTGATTGTTGGAAGAGCTGCTTGATGGATTTTGCATGTTCATCTCCATCTGGTAACCACTAAGGATACCATACAGCTCTATAAGAGTAAGGGTAGAGAGGTTCTTAGTTCTCTTGATGGCCACATAATAGTGAGTCCATTGTCTGGGAAGAGAGAACATGAACTTCTACACTATGTCCCTATTCTCAAGTTTTACTCCAACATCCATTAGAGTATCCACAATCTCAACATACCTGAAGTATTGTTGAGTCATGGTTTCACCTGTCTTGTAGGTGAAGTTCTTAAACTACTACTTCATGAGGTCTTTCTTGTTCTCTTTGGCTTCCTCAGATCCCTCATACATGAGCTTCAGTGCATCCCAGAGCTGCTTAGGAGTCTTGCACTTCTTGAAGCCTCTGTATATGGTGTTAGGAAGAGCAGTTTGGAGAGTAGTCATGGCTTTTTGATATTCTTCTAGTCTTCTTCAGAGTAGTCAGTCATTTCCTTTGGTATCATCCCACCTCCAACAGTGGCTAAAGAGGTGCTTGGGATGTGAGGTCCTTCGATAACAGATCTCCACATCCTGTTGTCTTGAGACTTGATGAACCCTTCCATACGTTGGCACCAGGTATCAAAGTCATCAGGAGTGATCAGTGGAGACTTTGTCATAGTACTAGTTTCCATATCAGCCTTTGAGATAACTGCCATTTGAATTGATAAGTGTGTTATAAAACTAAGGAGATTAAAATGGTGACATCTTACAATCAAAAGCTTGAAATGATTTGATACCAATTACAGGATCAAGTTATGATCAATGCAACAGTTTCACAAGGTGGGAGATTTAGTAACACTAAGCAATTCAAATAGGGAACCAGTTGAAACAAAGAACATAAGTAAGAAGAACTAGAACACTCAAAAGTGGTTTTCAAAAATGATGTGTATTGCACTCAAGTTTTTTTACAAGTGTTACAAAGCATAAAAAGAAATGACAAGCACTTGAGATACTTTATACTACATTCTATAGCCGGCCATACTTTGAAGGCCAGCTGGAAACACTAATCTTGACAACAAGATCAATGTAGAGTCAAAAGGCAGATTGCCTTTTGACTAGTGACTATGACATGCCATAGCTCACATCCTAATCTATTTCAAAAAGGATAAAGTACATAGTTAGAAAGTTACAGACAAAATAAACTTAATCTATAGTTGACAAAAGCATGGACCTTTTCACCAACTCATGCAAGTTGGTGAGACATCAGAAGTGGCAGCGGAAAGTTGTTCAGCTTTTGTCAAAAGGTGACTCAGAGAAACCATGTCTTCTCTGTCTTCGAAAGAAATCAGTCTTTGGCTTCAGAAGACTTTGTCTTTGAAGCTTCGGAAGACTTTGTCTTTGAAGCTTTAGAAGACTTCGTCTTTGAAGCTTCGAAAGACTTTGTCTTTGGCTTCGGAAGATTTGGTCTTTTGGCTTCGGAAGATTTGATACTTGGCATAATTCTTTGAGGTATATCAAATCTTCCAAAGTAAGTTCCTTGTACTTGCATGTTCATGCTGAGAGCTCTTTTGGTTGCATTAACCTTTAAGTGTAATCCTTACATTGTGTATGTGTGATTATGGTTTACTAGCTTAAATTTGTAGTTCATATATTCGTGGTATGATATTCACAAGTTGGAGGACTTCATGATTTTGTTTAGATTACATGATTCGAGGTGGTTGGTATGTGTTTATCGTATTAGCTTTCCAAAGAATTATAGGACTAAATAACCTTGATAGGGTCCACATTTATATTCAACATAATTGTATCATTGGTTCTTCATGGATTGACTTTAGGTGGTTACTATGTTAACATCATTTTAACTTTCCAAAGATTCATATGATTTGGTAGCCTTGATAGGGGTCTAGTCTATTTCCATGTTACACGTGTGTAGAATGATCTCATCATGAATTTGTGTATGTTATCATTGTTTGGCTACGTGGATTCAAAGTCTAAGTGAATATTCCTTTTGCTTGAATATCTTTCTTGATTTCTATCCATATTTATCTATTTATGTTTAATTTAGTTTAAAATAAAAAAACACCAAATCATCCATATTTTTCAACTAAATAATAGCAAAGGTTTACTATTATAGCTACCGTGTCCTTGGATCAATACTTGGTTCTTTCCTAAACTATGCTACATATACAGAAGGTACACTTGCCTATTTGTAAATGGTTTAATTTTAAGGTAAAAATCATTTCTATAAATGTAAAACCAAGTGTTGTTGAAATCATTAAAAATATATATATATATACCCGCACACATCAAGTTTTGGGTGTCGTTGCCTGGGACACGACAATTCTGAGAACGACCTGAGTTGTTACTTTAGCCATTTTGTATATATTTCTTATCTTTGTGTATATTTTTTACCTTTTTTATTAATTTTATTTTATTTCTATCGGGTACCCGTGATCTGCTTTGCTTAAGTGTTATTTGCAGTGATTCTCATGGCGCGCTACTACGGGGACTACTATGAAGGATACCATCATGATCACGGGGATTATCCCATGGAGGTGTGGTGCGAGATTTATGGAGAACCCCATTATACATAAGATTGTTATTATCCATCAGAGTGTCCTACAGGTTACTCTGAAGAACCATATCCTTATTCACCGCCATTTAAGGAGTCTACTATACTATAATTCCAAACCAAGCCTCGTTCATCATTATATGAGTTGCTACAACAAGGAATTGATATGTTTTCTTAATAGAACACATGTAATCAAGATAATTTTAAGCAACAACTCATTGAACGAGGTCGTGCATTAGAGTCATTAAGCATTGAAGTTAATAAGCTCTATGTCTACCTTCTACAAAAGAGTCCATCTTGCAACATCGATCTGAACCAAGAAGATGGAAGTGAAGCCCATCCAGTTCTATTCTTTAATGTGTTAGAGTAAGAACTAGAACCGTAGATGATAATGTTTGAAACACAAGTCCCACTTCCGATTCAAAGCAGATTCGAATATGATGAGCCATAATTACTTTATCCTTCTATGTTGACTAATGATGAGCAAGATGTCAGGGATAAGAAGATACATAAATCACAATTTAAATAACAACAAAAAGATGAGTGTTGGACTATTTGAAGATGATACTTACCAAAACCTAAGTGCCAAATCTCATGATGATTACCAAACCGACACGATGAAGATATGCTAAAGATATGATCAAAACGAAGAAAATTGACCAAAGTCAAACTTGGTCAAACTTGGTCAACCGTGATCAAAGTCAACAGTCAACATCAGCGGTCGTCCTGAATGACGTCAGCATCCGGCAGTCACGCATCAACAACAGAAGAATTTGTTAGACTTAGAACAATATTTGTGTAATCATTAGGACTTAAATGTAATTTTATTTATTTTTGTAAAGAGTATAAATTGACTAAGTGTAGTCATTTATACTCTAATAAAACATTAAAACAATCACAAACAATCCATAGCATTCACAAGAGAAATCAATGTTGAGTGTGTGTGAGAGAGAAACCTCTTGCAAACTCCCTTGTAATCTCCTAGCAAACATAGATATTAATGAATGAAATTTTTATGATTATGTGTTCTTGAATTGTTCATCATTCATTCATCATCATACATTTCATCTTGCAATAGATCTTCACTTGAAATCATCAATGGTTTTGTGAGATTCCGCATCACAAATTTGATAAACGGCAACAATACGATTGCAATATTCGATCCACCAGCAGAATTGAATTTCCACAATTGGTATCAGAGCCTTGGCTCCTTGTTCTTCAAATTTTTCTCAAAAATTTTAAAAACAAGTTTGATCTGCAAATTGTTGTTACCATTAGCTTTGATTTATTATTTCGTGAAGATCTGCAAGTTTTCACATCAATTGAAGTTCATTTGAGCCATTAATTTGAAGATTTAAGCAAACTTTTTCTTCAAGTCTTCAAATGCTCATGAACATGAAATTTTGATTTTGTTATTATTTGATCAAATTTAAGTTTCTAATAGCTTTAGTTTGTGATAACTAACACATCTGCAAAGTTTCATATCAATTGAACATCCACAACTCTTGAATTTGAATATTCTTGCAAATTTTGTGTTCTTGAGAAAAGTTCACTGTTCTTGAGGAAAATCATCAAAAATCATGAATTTAATGTTGTTTAGTTGAAAATTGATACTGATTTTAGCTTAGAAACATCAAATCTAAGGTTCGTTTATCTTTTTCAACATCCAAATCATTCATTTTTGAACATGGATTCTCATATCTGGGTTTTTGTTCTTCATTGTGTTCTTCATGTGTTCATCATCTAAATCCGAGTTTAGGTGATGATTATATGAAATTGATTCTTGTTCTAGCTTAGAATCACTTATCTACAGCTATTATAACCTTTGATTTTATCAAATTCCATCAGATACCTAAGAATCAAAAGTTTGTTCATTCAAGAACATGAAGTTTGACTTTTTCAAAGTCAAACTGCTTTGAAATCTGAAAATCAGCCAAATCTATGATTTAATTCAGATTTTGATTCATTTGTTCATCATACAATCATTCAAGAATCAATCAAACATCAATTTGTGAATTTGAAATTGAAATTTCATTCATAATCAAAGTTTACAAAGATTATACACATTACACTTGTATTTGGTATTTTGCCTAAGTGTTCACAACTGATGAACAACTTATTTCACAGCTGATACATTAATTCCTCAGCTGATGTACAAATTCCACAGCTGATGTTCTAATTCCATAGCTGACAATGATGTGCTAATTCCACAGCTGACAATCTTCATCATTTTTGCAATCAAGTGTCCACAGCTGATGCATTACATCCACAGCTGATGCACAAGGTCCACAACTGACAAACATCCAATTTTTCTAAGTATTCACAACTGATGAAGAAATACATCCACAGCTGATGTGTTAAAACTCACAGCTGATGTGATAATCTTTTCAGCTTACATTTCAGTTCAAAGCAGTCGAGCAGAAGTCTGTCCACATATTCATTCTCTTCAAACAACCTTCACCCACATCAATTATCATCACCCATTTTCAATAATTCGACCCAAATCACAGCTTGATCTTCTAACCTAAGATCAGACATCTAACCTAACATCTGTCCAAAACCCAAACAAGAACAACCAATTGAAACTCAGCAGACAAGGAACTTGTTAACACTCACAGCGGACGAATAATTCATAACCACATTCATCATCTTCAAATACAGCAAACAACATCCACAGCAAAACATTTTCACAACGGACGAGATTAAACATCCAAAATCACATCCACAGCGGACGTGTTGATACCAGCATCACACAAAACACTCACAGCGCATGAGCAAAATCGGTCCACAGCGGACAAATTGGACCTGAAACCACAGCGGACGAACACACTTGAAACATACAGTGGACGCACGAATTTGAAACATACAGCAGACGACTAGCAACTTACAGCGGACAAACAAATTAAACCCACATAGGACACACAAGTTGATTTCACAGCGGACGAACAGAATTCTTGAACATACAGCGGATGAACATGTTTCAAACATACAGTGGATGAATCAATTGTGAGTTCCCTTTCGAATCAATTGTGACTCAACAAGTGCATTAAAGGATAATGCTTGCTATAATCAAACATAATGTGTTGTAACATTCAAAAAATCATTGACTAACACATTAGCATCATTAACATTCATAACAGATACCAATTATTGTTTAAATTTCTTTTTCAGGTTTGTAGATAAAAGGAATTTTAACAAGTGTCAGCAGCGGATGAAGAATTATCCACGATGGATGAAGAAGTCTTTGCAATGGATGAAGAAAAAGATCCATGTGTCTACAATGGATGACCAACACATATACAACGGATGCACAAATGTCCACAACTGATGAACAGTCCACAGTAGATGAACACTCCACAGCAGACATTATCATGCAAAAACAAGTGTTCAGAGCTAACAATATTCAAGACACAGTGGAAAACTTATTCAATATCCATAGCGGATGACTTTGAATCCACAGCGGACAGTCTATCATCCATATCGGACGACTTAGACTTATGATTTTATGTAATTTTGTTTTGCATAAGGGTATTTTTGTAATTGCATATAGCTATGTGTATAGGCTATAAATAGCATAATACCGTAATCCTTTATAAGCTTTTGAACAATCAGTACAAACAAGCATTTCTTATTATCATCTGTGCAATTCAGTAACTAGCAAACACACAATCACACACACACATAGATATCATATCATTAATCATGGGTTTCCATACTATGATTAATGAGTATTGATTATATAACAAACTGTTGTTACATGTGAGAGATTAAAATCAATACTTGGGGGAATTCATTATATAACAAAAGATTACGAGCTTCTTGAAACTGTATTGATTCTCCAGAAGGAGACTTGGTCCAATGTCTCTATCCACTATGGATGAGCATATTAGAGTGATCAAACAGAAGATCAAAAGGGGTGAGCTAGTTGACTTGCATTCTGAACCAAGTCAGGCTGCACCTGAAGCTGAGGTCAAGGTTGAACCTAGAAGACAACATAACCTGGACCTAGTGCTGCATCACAGCCATCTTTATCTTCTGATCCATAGCAGGGTCCTGATCCTTCTCCTTTTGAACTTACGAAGGACAAGGACCAAACTAAGAAGGACAATAAGAACAATCTAGTGTTGTGGGCCAGTCCTCTCAGTTAAAGTACAAAAAGAGGAAAAGGATGGCCATAAGAAGGGACAAAAAGAAGAAAAAGAAGAAGAAGTCCAAGGCATCCACATCTGCTCCTTAGGATGGATCAAAACATCCTAAGGGTGCTCAAGATGAGGCTACTCAACAAAGCCCACTTATAGTAGAGCCTCTTGTTGCTGAGAGACCCATCTTGTATTGGGTGTTTGCTACTAACCCATACAGATGGTATGTCACTAGAGATCAAGGAGGTTAAGACATGTACTTCTTGTAAAACATTCTTGATCTCCCTCTACATGATCTTTATGACATGAGGAGATACTTTGAGAGTGAGGAATCCTAACCAACTGATGATGAAGGGAATGTCTTAATTCTGATAAGGACTATCAACAGATTAAGATCAAGACTCAAAGGTCCCTTCAATTTTGGTATCATCAGCCTAGGGGGAGTTTATAAGGAATACATTTAAAGGATGATGCAACCCAAGAACAACCAAAGAGCTCTCAGCATGCACATGTGAAGTACTAGGAAAGTACTTCGGAAGATTTGATATAACTCAGTGAATTATGCTAAGTATCAAATCTTTCGAAGCCGAAATAACAATTCTTCCGAAGCCAAAGACTGATTTCTTCCGAAGATAGAGAAGGCATGTTTTCTCTAAGATACTTTTGACAAAAGCTGAAACACCGTTCCGTTGCCATCTCTGAAGACTCACCAACTAGCATGAGTTGGTGAAAAGACAATGCTTTCGTCAACTGTAGATTAAGATGTTGAGTCTGTAACTTTCCAACTATGTACTTTTATCCTTTTTGTATTAGATAAGGATGTGAGTTATGGCATGTCATTGTCACTAGTCAAAAGGCAATCTGCGTTTTGACTCTACATTGATCTTGTTGTCTTGATTAGTGTTTTCCAGCTGGCTTTCAAAGTATGGTCGGATGTAGGATGTAGGATGTAGTATAAAGTATCTCAAGTACTTGTATTTACAAATTAAGCTTTATAACCCTTGTAAGAACTTGAGAGTATTATACATCATTCTTGAAAACTATATTTGAGTGTTGTTATTATTGTTCTTTTACATGTGTTCATTGTTTCATCATCCTAACCGGTTCACTATTTGATCTGCTAAGTGTTCCAAGTCTCTCAACCTTGTGAAACTGTTGTATTTACCACCTTTCAACGGTCCCGCAAGTTATGATCTCTCACAAAAACAAGGTTTGCCATATCTGCAAATAAAAAGATTATGTCTTAGTACTTGAATGATTGAAATGAATGATGTTAATCTGATGTAATATTGATTGTTTGTCCAACGGACATTGTGTATGATATGAGATGATAAATCATGTATGTTGAACACATTGTTTATGCCAAAGTGTTTGTTTGTTGATATTTGACATTTTGAATAGCTTGACTTTTAAGAAGTCAATTTTGGTCAATTTTGCTCTTGCAAATCTTACTGATTTCAAGTTGTTTTAATCAAAATTTATTTGGATCATGTTTGATTCATAATAAGGAGATAATTTGTTCAAATTATACAATGATTATATCTCATAACAACTTTTTCAATGAAATTAAATTGACTTTTAAAGTCAAAGTAATTCATTTAATGCACATTGAATCTGTATGTATTGAATGTTGTTATGTTTAATGCCATGCCAAATTTACTATTTTCTCAAATTTGTTGATGAAATTTGAACCTGTTTACTAATTTATATCACATTTCAAAACATTTTCAAAGATCAATTAGTTAGTTTTTGAAATATTTTAACATGAACATGTTGTCTGGTCATTGACTGATAAACACTAAATCAAAATTCTTCAAACCAATAGTCCTATTACATGCGACTATCATCATGTAACATATATTAAATGTTTGATTTCATTTATATCATCAAATGATTTTAGTTTAGGTCACGGTTCATGATTCGACTTAGGGCTTAACAATGTTTGAATCAAAATCTAAAAACCGAGTGTTTTGTTGATTGTTTGATGATTAGAAACATATTGTTACCCCTATTTGATTGAATGTCAGTGATGAAATCAAATAGATATCGTTTTTGAATGATCAGGGAATAATCGTACTATAGCAACGTTTAGAATTTTGATTTTTTCCTCGCACACTCATGATGAATGTGAAAATGACAAGTGTTGATCTATATATAGAACAGACAAAACAAATTTTTATTGTGTATACAGTGTGAATGTACATTGTGTAAACAGTTTAAACTTAAAATTAATTTTAAGTCATGCGCTGCGATTGAAACATGCGTTGTGTGAACGGTGTGTCCGCCGTATAATTTTTAAGTTGTATGTTATGGACCCTTGAATGATTTTCTGAGTTCACAGCGGATGACCATTTGGTCATGCGCTGTGTACACTTGTGTGTAATGAAAATTCATAACTGATAAAAAAATCATACGTTGTGAGTTGTACACCGTGCCAAAACGGATGAACATTTATTCATACGTTGTGCATACTTGATTCATTGTTTGGTTGTTCACAGCGGATGACAAGTTTTTCATGCGCTGTGAACACTTGAATGATTTTGTACTCTGTATGCTTACCTGTGTACATGTGTTGTGTATAGTTATAGTGTTTAAACAACGGATGACTAAAATTAGTCATGCGTTGTGAAATGTTATTGTACTCACAGCAGATGCTTTACTAACATCATGCTCTGTTGTGACAACCCCGAATTTTTAGCTCGATTTTTTTTTTACTTTCACGACCCACGCATCATAATGGGCTTTGGCTCATCAAACTAATGTGGGCTTGGCCCAATTAAATAAAAACAATACCTAAAAGCCCAACATCTATAAAACCCAAAATAAATCATCATAGCCCAATGATCAACGAACCTTTAAACTTATAAAGTTACCACCTTTTATTATGTTAAAAATTCACAAATGTAATAACTTGAAATACCAAATTATGCATGAAATAATACAAGTATTGAGTTAATAAAAGTCATGAAATTATACACTTTATAACATAAAAATCACCAACTAAAACAAATCATGTATATATCCAAAAATCAAAGATAACAAAAGATACTTACCTACCCTTAAAGTAAATATATAAATCTTTATTCAAAACTTATTGAAGTTTATATAACAAATCAAGTTTGTTAAATATGACAATTTGTAAATGCTTAAAATCTCAGGACTTGAGTATTTATAAACAAGTTATGATCACAAAAAAAAAAACTAATATTTTATAAAAACTAAGTATGATCAAATCACCTACCAATTAACCAATACACATTTAGCTTTCTCATGCAAGTTTTGAAATCTTACAAAAATCTAACAAAATCTATCCTAAGTCTTTACTAATCTAGAATAAGACAAAAACTATATTCCATGCACACACGTTGTGACATCCGTCACTAACAGGTCCGTCAATTAATGTTAAGTTCGTTAACTCTCTTTGTGTATTTACTTTTGTCGCGTAATTAACTCGTTCTAATTTTGAAATTTTGTCTCATTCATTTTGCGCGTGGACCTTAATATCCTATGAATAATAAATGATAAAATTACAATTAATTTTATTTAATATTTTATTTTCTTTTAAACTTTTAATAATGTTTATTATTATTATTTTTATTACAAATTATGGTCATTAATATTATGGAATTAACCTTATTATTATTATTAACAAATTTTGTTATTATTAAAAATTATTATTAATATAATTAATAAGTTCAGGGTTTAAACCGTAATTTAACTAAACTTTAGGGATTAATTAATTGAAAGTCCAGGGACTAAAGTGCAATTATTAAAATTATAAATACATAACGCTCGGCTCAGCCTTCGAAAACCCTCCTGCCGCTGCCCTCCCACCACCGTCGCGCTACCGCAATCGCCGAAAACAGCAACTTTCCGCCACCGTTTGACACCGTCGGTTACCGTCGTCCCGTTTCGCAGGTAATCGAAAGTAGTGTAGCTTGTTTCGTATCGTTTCGTTTCGTTTTGTTTCGTTTCGTTTCGGTTCCTTTCAATTGCTTCGTCGGCGTTCGGTTCCGGGTTGGATCCATACATATGAGGCATGCGCTTATGGTTGGTATATATATATATATTATATGCGTGTATGCGATCGTGTGTTTGAATGCGATTTTGTGTGTATCTTTATGTATGCTGCGTTTCGTGTGTGTGTGGCATGTATATATGCTGTCGGGGTGTTGTTGCAAGAAGCAAACACAGCAGCCAAGGCTGCTGTGTATGTGTATGTATATAATGTAGCTGCGTTGGTATGTATGCTATGGTTTGTATGGACATACCGTGGGTATGATCGAGAATGTATGCGATTGTGGGTATGTATATACATTGTATGTGTGTGTATATATATGTTTTGATATCTATTTGTGTGTGTCGCGCGTCGAACCCGAACCCAACCGAATCGACCGAATGCATCTATTCTCGTTGAATGCATTTTAAGACTTAATTACAATTTATAATAGGTGTTTGATAGTGCGTCGTTCTCATTCTTCGAAGCTTTGTTCATCTCTTTCACATCACATACAAGGTGAGTTTCGTGGCCCCTTTTTCATTACAATTGTTTAAAAAATTGGGGGAAAAGTATGCTCACCCTTTTATGCTGTGAACTAGATCATTCTTTGGGACTACTGTGTTGCTGTTTTGTAAGTTATTATCTGGTACATGCATGAGTTTGCTGTGTGGTTCTTTATTCACAACTATTTAATTCCAGTGTTAGAACCGACGGATAGGTATTGATAGTACTATTGGGCTGACACCCTCAGCCTTGTTTGTTGGTATACCAGTTGGGACCGACAGTGGCCAGGAACGGGCCCTAGGGTAAATATACTCCGACAAGATCTGTGTGGACGTCATAGGTTTAGTTGTGATGCTCATGTTTGCATGTGATATTGCTTACTTACAACTGCTTACACTATGTCCTACAAAACTATTACACAACATCAATCTTTATTTACTATTTAAACCTGCGAACTCACCAACAATATGTTAGCCTTTTGAGCATATCTTTTCAGGTAAGAACAATTAAGGATAGTTAGGGATGCTGCCTTAGCAAAGAGCTTAGGATTGTATTTATTAAACTTATCAGATATCTTTGACATTTACAATGGATTATTCTTGTTATTCATGTTTAATCACTTGCTCCCGGGTTGTTTAAAGACAATACTGATTTTCCTCAGGAGAGAGAGAAAAGAAACATTTTCCATCAACTTTATCATAATGTAACCTACTTTCCGCTGCATGCTCTGGTAGTTCACCTGCTAGCACTAGTTTAAGAGATCAAGACCACCTTTGATCCCAAACAGAAACAAGTATTTTTCTCTGCAGGGTTCAAGGTGATGAAAGCTGAAAATCCTGCCAAGAATTCTAGTACCAAGAGTTCTACTTCGCTTCAACTCACTCCAGCAACTACAAGAAGACTGATCAGCTGTGTGTGACTGCTACACAGCCTGAACCATCCATTTTAAAGAGCAAGCTTCACCCTAAGAAGCCTGCTGCATCATCTGAAAAGGTGGAGAAAGAAGAGAAAAATGTTCAAGCCTAGTCTTCTTTGGGAAAGAAGACTCTCAGAAGGAAAGAATTGGATTGTGTTATGTGCGGTAGTATTTCACATCTGGCTAAGGATTGTCAATACAATCCCAAGAGTACTATCCACATGATCAAGAAGAAAACTTCTGAGAAGAAGAAGAAACAAATAGCTTCGGAAGGAAAATCTGTTTCCTTCGGAAGCTCCAAAATGAAGAAGAAGGCAAGTAGGAAATTGCCTTCGAAAGAAAAGTTGGTCTCGGAAGAAAGGAATGCTTCCGAAGCACTGAAGCTTGCTGCAGTGAAAGCAAGAGCTTCCGAAGGATCCGTCTCCAAAGCTTCCGAAGCTACAAAAGCTTCCGAAGTAGTAAAGGTCAAGCCCAATCTTCCAAAGGTGGTGTGGAAGATGAAAGAAGACCTTGAGACTGAAAGCTCCTCTTCAGTAACAGCAAATGATCCTCAATGCCTGAACATAGGATCACTTACTATTTCATTGCCTTCATCTGAACTTTATAAGCCCAAGACCAATGAGGCTTGGGTTTCCGAATGTTACTAAATCATCTCTTTTGTGTAGGGACAGCCAAAGGCAAACAGAAATGTGTGGATCATTGATAGTGGCTGCTCCAGGCACATGACAGGCAATGAGTCCCTACTTCAAAATGTTAAAAGAATTGATGGAGGACAAGTTGCTTTTAGAGGAGATGCAGGAGGTTACATTACTGGTAGGGGCATGGTCTCAAATGGTAAGCTCAGCATTGAGAAGGTAAACTTTGTCAAGAAGCTTGGATACAATCTTTTGAGTTTGTCCCAATTTTTTGACCAAAAACATCACATTCTCTTTACTGAGCATGAGTGCATTGTTCTCAATCCCGGGGTCGACATTCCTCAAGAGCATATTTTGCTCAGAGCCCCCAGGAAAAGGAACATGTACAAGATGGACGTGCAGGAAACATCTCTCTCTGGAGAGATTTCTTGCTTTCTATCTAAAGCAAATAGTGATGAGTCTTTCCTTTGGCATAAAAGAATGTGCCATGTAAACTTTAGAACATGAATAAACTGATTAAGAATGATTTGGTAACTGGAATGCCAAAAAAAGAGTTTACAAGTGATGACCATTGTGTTGCATGCCTGAAGGGGAAGCAACACAAAGTGTCTCACAAGCCAAAGGAAATGAACTCTATCACTACTCCCCTACACTTGTTACATATGGATCTGTTTGGAACCACCAGTGTAATGAGTTTAGGAAGGATCTCATACTATTTGGTGATCACAGATGACTTCACCAGATTTACTTGGGTGTTTTTCCTTAGAACTAAGGATGAAACTCCTGAAAGCTTAAAGAATTTCATTCTGAAAATTGAGAATCAATCTGACAACAAGGTTAAAATCATAAGATGTGATCAAGGAACTGAATTCAAAAACCAAATCCTTGATACATTTTGTGATGAAAAGGGTATTTCAAGACAATATAGTGCTCCCAAGACTCCTCAGCAAAATGGTGTTGTTGAGAGGAGAAACAGAACACTTATTGAAGCTGCAAGAACCATGTTGTCTGACTCTAAGCTGCCCATCACCATCAAGGCAGAGGCTGTCAACACAGCCTGCTATGTGCAAAATAGAGTTTTGGTAGTTAAGACACATGGTAAGACTCCTTATGAACTGTGGTACAAAAGAAGACCATTCATTGGTTTTCTCAGAACATTTGGATGTCCTTGCACCATCTTGAATACCAAAGATCAAATAGCCAAGTTTGCTGAGAAATCAGATGATGGACACTTTGTTGGGTACTCTTCTCAAGCTAAGGCTTATAGAGTATACAATCTCAGAACTAGATTCATTGAGGAGTCAGCCAATGTGACTTTCAATGAACACACACCCTGTGTAAAAGGTTCTAGTCCGGATTGGCTGTTTGATCTTGACTTAGTTACCAACTTTTTTAACAAATCTTGTGAGAAGGTTTCAGGATCTACAGATAACAGGTCAACAGAAGATCCTGATCCAAGATTTGAGCTGAGAAGTCCAAACAAGAAGACTACTTCAGCTCCTATATGACTAACCCTGCAACTAAAGCTCCCATCAGCACTAGCATGACAAATATTACTGATTCAAATGAATTGCCTTCAAATTCTAACTCAGAGGCTTAGAATTTAGGAGAAGGAACTTCAAATGCAGGAGGAGGAACTGGATGTGGTGACAGTGATCAAGAATTTCTTGATGCTGAAAACCACTCCATTGAAGACAACATGAATGATGTTACACACTCATTGGATCAAGTCTCTCTTGATAAGTGTGCTGATGTGGTGGGAGACACCTCATTGCCAGTTCAAAATTTCTCAAATTTAGATCTGTCTAACCAACTTTCTGTGATCCCTCAACTTTGGATCCACAAGTCATATCCCACCAAAAACATCATTGGAAATGTTGACTAAGGGGTAAGAACAAGAGGACAAGCTCATGACAGCCATGTTTGTCTACATTCATGTTTCTTATCCCAAATAGAGCAGAAGAAGGTTGATGAGGCTTTGAAGGATGGAAGCTGGATTGAAGCTATGCAAGATGAGCTGCTTCAAATCAAAAGACAGAAGGTTTGGAATTTATGTCCTTTTCCTCAAGGGAAGAGTGTCATAGGAACCAAATGGGTATTCAGGAACAAGAAAGATGATAGAGGGATCATCATCAAGAACAAGGCTAGACTGGTTGTCCAAGGATACACTCAAGAAGAAGGAATTGATTACACTGATGTCTTTGCTCCAGTTACAAGACTTGAAGCTGTAAGAATATTTCTGGCTAATGCTGCATCCAAGGATTTCAAGTTCTACCAGCTTGACGTGAAGTGTGCTTTTCTCTATAGGGTGATTGATGAAGAAGTTTATATTAAACAACCACCTGGCTTTGCAGACCCAGATCATCCTGATTATGTCTGCAAGCTTGATAAAGCCCTTTATGGACTGCATCAAGCTCCAAGAAAGTCGTATGAGAGACTATCAACATACCTCTGTTAACATGGATACAAAAGAGGTACTATTGATGGGACTCTCTTCATCAAAGAAATAGGAAATGACACATTGCTAGTTCAGATATATATGGATGACATCATCCTTGGTTCAACTAATCCAAAGCTCTGCAAAGACTTTGAGATGCTGATGAAGAATAGATTTGAAATGAGTGCCATGCGGGAACTCAATTTCTTTCTAGGAATTCAAGTAAAGCAGGTTGAAGATGGCATCTTCATCAGTCAGTCAAAGTATGTACATGACATACTTACAAAATTCAAGATGACTGACTGTAAGGTTGCAAAAAGACCCGTAGCCAAAAACCACTCCCTTGGTCCTAATCTTGAGGGGGAGTGTGTTGATGAACATCCCTACAGGGCTATGATTGGGTTACTTATGTATCTTACTGCTAGTAGGCCTGATATCATGTTTGCCACATACATATGTGCAAGATATCAAGCCAACCCCAAGATGTCACACCTAATCAATGTCAAAAGGATCCTTAGATATCTCAAAGGTGCTCCAAATCTAGGCCTTTGGTATCCAAAGAATTCAGACTTCAATCTGTATGCCTATACAGATAGTGATTATGGTGGCTGCAACATGACTGCAAAGTCCACATCTGGGGGGTGTCAGTTCCTGGGTGGAAGGATAGTCTCTTGGCAATGCAAGATGCAATCCTGCATGTCTGCATCAACTACTGAAGCTGAATACATCGCTGCTACCAGCTGCTGTGCTTAAGTGCTTTGGATTCAGAATCAGATGCTAGACTATGGGTTCAATTTCAAAGAGACTCCCATCCATATAGACAACAACAGTGCCATCTCTATTACAGAGAATCCTTTGCAGCACTCAAGGACCAAACACATCAACATCAGGTATAATCTGATTAGGGATAATTTTGAAAAGGAATTGATAAAACTAATCAAACTTAACACAAATGAACAATATGCGGATCTGTTCACAAAAGCTTTTGATGAACAGATATTTAAATATCTTGTATCAGCTATTGGGATGATTAATTTGAGTAAATTTTTCTTAATAACTTAATCAATATTATTTCTTAAAACTATGTGTCCTAGGTTGTCTATTAGATGACTTCATAAGCCCAGTTTTCTTTGGAAGAAAAACAAACTTTTAGAATGATATCTCTTAGAATGATGAAAATTTACATTCGGAAGAAGCAAAAGTTGCCTTTGGAAGAAATTTATGTCTAAATCGTTTAAACTGGTTATCTAAGATTTACCTTCGGAAGAAATTCTTGAAGTATCTTCCAAAGCTTAAATTTTGGTATAAGTACTTGAATGCTTTTTAGGAACAAATTTCTTCCGAAAGCAATTTAGTCTCGGAAGACTCATTTATTTCTTCCGAAGCCAAAATTTTCAAAACTCTTTGAAATATCTTCAGAAGCAAAATTGCTTTCGGAAGCTTTGATTACACAGCTTTCGAAACCAAAATTGTCTTCGGAAGCTTTTTCTACTTCCAAGAAAACTAACTTTTTGGGCCCCTTTTTCAGAAGTAGGACGCACTTGCGGATTTCAAAGTTTATCTTTTTGTCATAACTTTGTCTCAAATCCAGAGTATATCTTTCCAAACGGTTCTATTTCATCTCACCTCTCTCATTGTTCCTTAACCTAAAATTAACCCCAAATTTCATCATCTTCTTCTTTCCTTTACTACCATGCTTCTTCAAATGGCCAATCTTGATCGTCGTAATGACCTTGATTTCACCATGCACCTATACAGGCAACACAATCAAGTTGCTCTGTTAAACTCTGAGAAGGATCCAAGATTTTCAGACGTGTGTAGGTATCTTTCTTTATCTCACTACTTCACCTCTCTTACAATCGATCCTCCTCTCTATGAGGATCAGTTGCTTAAGTTCTGGCGGACCTGTCAAAAGGTCACCATGGACGGGGAGAAGGCACTGTCTACCACAGTGCAGGCGATGATGGTTTTCATCACTTCAGCCATTATCAACACCCATCTTCAGCTGGATGATGAAGCAGGTGAACTGTCTTTCCCAAAAACTACTGTCAACCAATCCTTTGAGCAGATGGGATATGAAGGTGACTTGTCAGTCAAGACCTTCAGGAAGGGGAAGGTCTCATTCTAATGGAAATACCTCCTCCATGTCGTCATTCACAGCTTATCCAATAAACATGGAGGATGGGACTAGATTCTAGAAGACCTCTCCTTCATTGTCCATGGGATGGTTCAAGGGGCCAAATTCAGGTACTCTCAGTTTGTATTTACAAATTTACTAGCGAATTTGGATTCCTTAGAATATTACATGTTCCCTCGGTATGTTCAACACATTCTCAACTGTGAATTGGAACCACAGTTGAGGGGAACAGGTAATGTTCTTAGACTTGCACACATGGGACCCGGTATTTTCAAGATATTGAAAAAGCCATCTGTTGGGTTCTCCGGGGTAGAAACAGCCCTTGTCCTAAAAATGTTTGAGCTCATTGCTCAGGGTGACATCCTAGCTGCACCATCTAGTGATGAACCAACACCCTCTACTTCTCAACCACCATCAAGGCCAACAACTACCCTCACCTACACTAGAATATCCAAACGAACCCCTGCACTTGCTATTGAGCATGTGCAAGCTCCATATTACAACCCACACAGGAGGAAGTGGACACTCGAGCTCCCACCTCCCCTGAGGAGCAAACCACTCCCATTTTTCAAACAATCAGTGATGAGGTTCCTCATCCTCAACCTGATGAGCTCACAACACCACAAACAACCTTAAGTCATCACTCCGAGTCTCAACACTCTAGTGATCAACCTTCAGGGGAAAACTACCATCCCCAGCCTCTTGATCTTAACCAACCCATTCCAGCCTTGACTTCTATTCTAATGAAGATTTGGGTTTCAGTGAGTATCATGACTGCCCTCTCTACCCATACTCAAGGGGAGATGAGTACTCCCGCTTCACCCATGTATAGCCCACATCAGACACCCCAAACTGAGGTGGATCTTCCTGTGATTGTCTAGGAGATCCATGTGGAATAGGCTCTCACTGTTGTCAGTGATTACATCCTTAAGTTCTCAACCACGACAACCCAGCCTCTTGACACTGTCATTGGGCAGGGGAAATCCAGCAGCCAAGAACCCCATGCTGGTGGTGAAGGAGCAGACCTCGGTTCACCTCCTTCATCCCCCAATGATTCTTCAACTGAAGATGAGGGAGTTTGAAACTCAGGGTGCACCAACTCGAAGACATCTGGACCCAACTGGTTTCATAGATAGCTCACCTTGAATCACAGGTGACTATCTTGCAAAGGAGGGTCCATGACCAGCAACTTGAGATCACCAATCTTAAGGGCCAGTTAGCTGAGAGACCTATAGGACAAACTCATCTAGGTCCACAAGAACCTGTGGATGTTATGGATCACTTCCCCAACTCACCTATGCATGAGGATGATGCTACCAAAAAGGGGGAGGAAGTTCTGACAGCCACAGAACCTGGGAGTTCTTCCTCAAGTATGGACATACAGGACTCACCATCCTATCTTGCAGTTGTCCATGCTCAGCAACCTCCTCTAGACAGTGATCTGGAACTACTCATTCAACAACTATTTGAGGAGGGAGTACCAAGAGCAATGTCTGCCCCATCTGAGAACCCAATCTGGGGTTGGGGGTATGACAATGATAGGAAAGCTCTTATGATCTCTAAAGCTCAGGGTCAACAAGAAATTCTCAACATCTCCACCCTGAGTTTCTATGAGAGTATAAACTTGGTAGATCTGGCACTTGTCAAGCCAAGCAATAACAGACAAGCTATCAGATTAGCCAATCAAATTCAAGACTGGGTGCTGGCAGAATTCAAAAGGAGAACTGCATTATATAGACAGAGGCTAGCAGTTGAAGCCTTTGGTCAACTGGATGTTGAGGTAGACCCCAAGATTAGCTTTAAAGGGAAAGCCTTGACTGAAGGCCCAGAGGCTGAGACTGTGAACCTTGAGACAAGATCTCCTCAAGCACCCCATACCCTCAGTGAGGCACTAGCTGGTGATGGTGCTTCACAACCTCTCTCTGGCCAGAGCTTGACTGCTGAATCAAGCAATGAAGGCCAAAGCTCTCCTCAGATTGAGTCATGAAGATCTGCAATTGACAGAGGCAAAAGGAAGATGACTTCTGAAGAGATTGAAGAAGAAAAGAGAGAGAGGAAGGGGAAGCTGAGGGGAGAGAGTTCAAGTGGTTCCCCAGGATTCATGCAAGCTGTAATTTTGACTGCCCCTGTACCAAACACTCAAGGAGATGAATTAAGGGCAACCAGGCTCAACTATCTGGGGACCAGGAACTACAACATAGATGAACTCATCTCTCTCCCCTTAGAGGAGTTAAATGAACTGGCTGACATTGAATTGTCAAAGGAGAGGAAGGAAGTAGAGGATGCAGCCTTGACCCTCAAACACATGGAAGAAATAAGGAGAAAAAGGCTTTACAAGAACATTCCTGTCC
The DNA here is from genome assembly GCA_025506505.1 of Flaveria sonorensis. Taxonomy (NCBI): domain Eukaryota; kingdom Viridiplantae; phylum Streptophyta; class Magnoliopsida; order Asterales; family Asteraceae; genus Flaveria; species Flaveria sonorensis. The sequence continues at coordinate 33,121,683 of CM046430.1, read as the reverse complement.
TCTCCCCAGTTCAAGAAAGTCCTGAGTCAGAGACTGTGGCTACTGAACAACCTTAGGTAGTTGATGAAGAAGAAAGATTAAAAATGATCAACTACCTGAGTGCCAAAGGTCTCTATCAGGCACCTGCACTCCTTCCCTTGCCTTATGATTATATATTATTTGAATACAATAATCAGCTAGAAGAGCAAGCCAAGAAAGAAAGGCAAGCTGCAAAGAAGAGGCAAAGGGAAGAAGCTGCAAAATCAAGAGCCATCATCCAGAAAAGTCAGAAAAAGTCTACAGATAGGAAGAGGATGATGAGCTTCTTTAAGCTGTATGGGTTCTCCGGAAGGAGGCTTGGTCCCATGTCTCTATCCACAATGGATGAGCACATAAGGGTGATCAAGAAGAAGAAAAAAATGGGAGAGCTTATGGACCTTCATTCATCATCAAGTCAAGCTCAACCTGAAGTTGCGGTAAAGGTTGAACCTACAGAGACAACACCACCTGCACCTGAAGCTGCACAACAGCCAACTTCATCTTCTAACCCACAGCAGGGTTCTCCTCCCTCTCCTTCTGAAACTGGGAGAGAGGAGATCCCAACTGAGAGGGAATCCACTGAAGAACCTGGTACTGAAGACCAACCCTCTCAGTTAAAATCATCAGGGAGGAAAAAGAGGATGGCCAAAAGAAGATCATCTTCAAAGAAGAAAAAAAGAAAGGCATCCTCCTCCCAACCTCAGGATGAGTCAGAACATCCTGAGGAAGTGCATGAAGAGGACTCTTAACCAACTCCTGTCATAGTAGAGCCTCTCTCTGTTGGAAGACAAATTCTATCCTGGACTTTTGCTGAAGATCCAGACAGATGGTATATCACTACAGATCAGGAAGAACAACATGTCTACTTCACAAGTGACATGCTTGAACTCCCTCTGCATGATCTCTATGACATGAGAAGGTACTTCATTAGTCTGAAGAATCCAGATCTATTGATGAAGAAAGGAATTCTAAAGATCCTCATGTGGACTATCACAGTCTGAAGAACCTCTCTATTTTGGTAGCATCAGCCTAGGGGGAGTTTGTAGGAACCTCTGAAGTTAAGAGGCTGATGCAACCAAAAGATACCAAAACAACCAAGTCATCCAACATGCACTTTGGAACAAAGGTGAACTAGCTTCGAAAGTTTTACACACTCAAGAAAAATGCTAAGTGTAAAATCTTCCGAAGCCAAAGTTCAGAAGAAACTGGTGCGGAAGCTTTACACTGAACTTGGAAAATATTCCAAGTGTAAAATCTTTCGAAGCCAAAGACTCAACTATTCCGAAGGTAAAAGATGAAGTCTTCCGTAGCTCTCAAGACAAAGTCTTCCGAAGCTGTTTAAAGACAATACTGATTTTCCTCAGAAGAGAGAGAAAAGAAACCTTTTCCATCAACTTTATCATAAAGTAACCTACTTTCCACTGCATGCTCTGGTAGTTCACATGCTAACACTAGTTGGTGAAACTTTCATACTTTATGATAACGTAGATAAGGTCTTCGCCTGCAAGTTTCCGTTTTTGTTCCTTCTTGGCTTTTTGTAATAGGAAAGTCAGTGAGATATGGCTTGTCATAGTCACTAGTCAAAAGGCAATCTGCCTTTTGACTTTAGGCTGATCTTGTTGTCTAGATTAGTCACTTCTAACTGTCTTTTTGCGTATTGACAGTTGTAGGATGTAGTATAAGTAGTATCCGGTTCTTGTATTTAAAATATACTTGTACAACACTTGTAATAGAACTAGAGAAGCAATACACAACTTCTTTGAAAACTTTATCTTGTGCTCTTGTTCTTGTTTTACCTGTGTTTATCTTGTATCTTCAGAAAAGGTTCACGGTTCCCTATTTGAATTATTAAGTGATCTTAAGATCCTCCTAAGTGTGTTAATTAAGTGCAAGCTTAAGTACCCTTTAACGGTCCTGCAGCCACATCCTTATTATATCAAGTTTCTATCTTCCATTTCTCTTACTCTAAGACCTAAACCAATCTACGACTTTGTACAGCCTTTTTACATCATAGCAAGCTCATTTAACAGCCCAGACACTCATTTCACCCTATTCTCACCACAAGGTAACTCGTTACTACCTGAAAACACGCGAAACATCGCGTTTCATAACGTTAGTGACACAATCAACCCCATGACACCTCGAACTTCTTAAGAAATCTTAAAACACTTTGTTTTTTTTTTCAGTAAATAAAAGATATAAAAGCATTTCAAAACCCTCATTGAACACAAACTCAAAACAATAGGATGTGGGGATCGGTTGTCTCATGACTTCATGTCCCACGCACCAATTCAGCTGCTGCTAGAAGTGGCATGATACCAAAGAAAGTGGCTGACTACACAGAAGAAGACCGGAAGAAGATTGATACAGATCAGAAGGCCATGGCCGCTCTTCAAACTTTATCTACAGAGGCTTCAAGAAGTGCAAAACTGCCAAGCAACCATGGGATGAACTAAAGCTTATGTATGAGGGATCAAATGAAGTAAAAGAAAACAAGAAAGACCTCTTGAAGTAGCAGTTTGAGAACTTCATCTATAAAACAGGTGAAACCATGACTCAATAATACTTTAGGTATGTTAAGATCATGGACACTCTAACGGATGTTAGAGTAAATCTAGATAATAGGGATGTTATGAGGAAATTCATGTCTTCTCTTCCTAGACAATGGACACACTATTGTGTGGTCATTAAGAGGTCTAAAAACCTCAACACCCTTACTCTCAATGAGTTGTATGGCATCCTCAATGGACACCAGATGGAGATGAACATGCAAAATCCATCTTGCAACTCCTCCAACAATCAGCAGAGTTCAGCCCTTCATGTGGTTGAAAGGGACTATAGAGAACCATAGCATCATCTACTCTGCTACCCTAAAAACTCATAAAAGGGTCCTTTCATCACCTTCCCGGAGACACCAAAGGAGAGCTACATCCAAGGAAGCCCATTCCATGAGACAAGCTCTTCACAAGCCTTTATGTCTGTTGATAAAAGAAATGGCAACTTTCTCTTCACTCTTGAAGACCTGGACTGTATCCATCCAGATGATCTGTAGTACATGGAGATAGTCTAGCAAATAGCTCCTCTCACTCATAGGGCCAAGAAGTTCTAAATAGGAACTGGGAGGAAGTTTCCCAGCAATGCATCTAGTGGAAAGTTTGGGCTAGATAAAAGCAAAGTGAAGTGTTACAATTATAGCCAATTAGGACATTTTGCTAGGGAGTGCAAGGCACCACGGACAAATAGTGGCCAAGCACAAACCAGGAAAAACTACACTAATGGAGCTGTAAAGACTGAGAAGCCCAAGCAGCAAGCTGCAGTTGCTGTAAGGAGGCTTTGATTAGAGCTTTCAGGTTGAAGATGTCTCTCCAAACTAAGCACTAATGGTAGATCATCAAGAAGCCATGGTATTAGATCATCTTTGCACCCATGAATGTATTGCTAAAGTAAATAGATACAAGTCCTATATCTTGGAACATCTTTACACCCCTGAATATTTTAAAGGCTAATTTTGAAAGAGATAAGAATGATTATTAACTTAAGATAGAAGATCCAGAGAAAAACATTTCAACTCTAAAACATGAGCACATAAATTATAGGACTCAAATTAAGGATCTCATTATAAAGTTAACTGAATACCAGGCTGAGCTTGTGATCGGTAAAGCTAGGGCAGAAAAATGTGTTCTTAAAGAAGAGGCCTTCAAGAACATCATATCTTTATCCTTGCATGCATAGGTTTGTTATTAGAATAAGCATTGACTAGGATATACTAAGATAGCTCCTCCACACACTCTATTATCTGTAAGATCTCCAAGGTGTGGAACTTGTCAAGATGAGCTTCCCCTCATAGACCCCATTCAAGAAAAGGATGAAGATGAAGAGGAGGTAGTGAAGGATGGATCTGAGATGAGTGGAGAAGAACATCCTAAGAAGGGTCACTATTCTCCTAAGGAGAGGAAAAACCCAGGTTTGAGTAAGTCCAAGAGAATGAACTTAATCATAGAAGTAAAGAGAAAGGCAAAGAAAGCTCAAAAGATCAAGGCCAACTTCAACTCCAAGCAGAATCAAGTCTTTATATCTATAGGATTTAAAGTGGTATAGACTGAGGACACAACTATGAACTTAGTACCAGGTGTTCTAATTCCTGTCCACCTCATTCCTGTGAAGAAAAGAAGGCTGATAAAATGTGCACCACTGCTGCATAGCCTGAACCATCCATTTCCAAAAGCAAGCATCTCCATGAGAAGCCTATTGCATCATCTATGAAGATGAAGATGGGAATGGAAAGTGATCAAGCTCGGTTTTCTAAACAAAAGAAGACTCTTAGAAGGAAGCCAACTGAATGTGTCATGTGTGGTAGTACTTCTCATCTTGCTAAGGATTGCATCTATAATCCCAAAAGTACTATTCATATGACTAAGAAGAAGACTTCTACGAAGAAGAAGAAGAAAATAGCTTTGGAAGGAAAATCTTTTCCTTTCTGAAGCTCTAAAGTAAAGTTGAAGACAAGTGAAAACTTGCCTTCAAAAGAAAATTTGGTCTCGGAAGAAAGGAATGCTTCCGAAGTACTAAAGTCTGCTGTAGTGAATGATAGGTCTTCCGAAGGTCCAACCTCCAAAACATACAAAGCTATCAAAACTTTTGAAGTGTTGAAGGTCAAGTCTTGTCTTCCAAAAATGATGTGGAAGATACAGGAAGACCATGTGACTGAAAGTTCTTCATCAACAACAGCTGATGATCCTCAAAGCTTGAATATAGGCTCAATTATTGTTGCATTGTCTTTAGTTTACTTTGTAAGCCCAAGACCAATGAGGCTTGGGTTTCCAAATGTAACTAACCATCACTTTTTATGTAGGAGCAGCTCAAGACCAAAGAAAATGTATGGATCATTGAGAGTGGCTGTTCCAGGCACATGACAGGCAATGGCTCTTTGCTTCAAAACTTTGAAAGAATTGATGGAGAGCCAGTTGCTTTTGGAGGAGAATCTGGTGGTTACATTACTAGAAGGGGCAAGGTCATAAATGGTAAGCTTAGCATTGAAAAGGTAAACTTTGTCAAGGAGCTTGGGTATAATATTCTTAGTGTATCCTAATTTTATGATCAGAGACACAACATGCTCTTTACTAAGCATGAGTGCATTGTCCTTATGTCTGGGGTGGTCATTCATCAAGAGCATATTCTGCTCAGAGCTTGCAGGAGAGGGAATATATACAAGATGGATTTGCAAGAAACATCCCCTTTAGGAGAAGTTTCTTACTTTCTGTCTAAGGCCAATAGTAGTGATGAGTCTTTCCTTTGGCATAAAAGAATATGCATGTAAACTTTAAAGACATGAATAAACTAATTAAGAATAATTTGGTAATTGGAATGCCAAATAAAGAGTTTACAAGTGATGATCATTGTGTTGCATACCTGAAAGGGAAGCAACACAAAGTGGCTCACAAGCCAAAGGAAATAAACTCCATCACTACCCCCTACACTTATTACATATGGATCTCTTTGGCCCTACCAATGTAATGAGTTTAGGAAGGATCATTTATTGCTTGGTGATCATAGATGACTTTACATGATATATTGGGTCTTCTTCCTTAGAACTAAGGATGAGACTCTTGAGATCTTGAAGAGCTTCATTCTAGAAATTGAGAATCAATGTGATCACAGGGTCAAGATCATAAGATGTGATCAAGGAACTGAATTTTAAAACCAAATTCTTGATACATTTTAGGATGAAACGGGTTTACAAGACAATAGAGTGCTCCCAGGTAACACATTCAAATAGATCGATCTGTGATGATATTGTAATGCAATGATCAATTCAAACACTAAGAAATTAAAACACAGGCAATTACTTCAAAAATTCATAGATTTTATTGATAGCAAAAGCTGTGGATACAAAGTGTATGGGTGAATTATAGTGGTTCACTTCCCCCCCTTTTTTTACACAATACATAAAGTATCCTATTTATACTATCAAAAGAAACAAGGAACATATATTTACAAAACAAGTCCTTATACTATGACAAAAAGTTAAAGACAAATGTTAATCTTCTAAGGGCTCTAACAATACTCCCCCTAACATTGGCATTGTCTTCAGTCCAACATGAACAATTCTGGCTCATCTTTGATCTTGAACACTGGCTTCTTTTTGTAGAGTTCCAATTCTCGCAAAGCTTTCTTGATCATTTTCATCTTTCAACTTCTCAATCATCTTAAGCTGACAGATATTCTCTTCTTTCAAAGATTCTATGATCTAGTCAACGTTCAAGTTCTCAAATTGTGTTGAGCTTCCACCTTCATCTAACACATGAATAAGTGAACCAGCAACTTTAATGACCTAGAGGGAAGACACCTCGGCAATCACATTCTCTTGTGCTGTCAAATTTGATGATTCTACAATAGGTGATCTACCTTGTACTACAGGCTCAATTACATCAACATTATGAAAATCAACTCCATTGTTGTTGTTCATTTACTTCATCAATATCTTCATTCACATCAATTGAATCATCAACATCATTAACATTTTCATTCTGATTATCAGATTCTGTTTCATCACTATCAATCTCCTTATCAATTTCTTTAACAACTATAACTTCATTACATCCAACATCATCATCATCAATATCATCACTTGAAGAAGAACTTTCTTCATTCTCAGATTCATCATCATCCTCATTATTTTCATCATCATCCTTAGATTCAGACTCAGAAATTCATTGAGGAACTTCTTCAATTAAATCATTTGGATCAATTGGTAAATCATCAAACAAATGAAGGTGATTTTCATCTATATTCACCTCATCTCTTCCAATCGCTCTCATATAATCAAACATCTTAACATTCTAAGCACCAGTCACAATAGCAAGTCTTTTGTACACGTCTTCAGTCATGTGCTCCAATATCAATCTTTCTCAACTTACTCCATATGCATGAAGATCAAGATATTCATCATTTATAATCAGTTGCAGAAATCTAGGATACATTAAGTATTTATTCCTAATTCCTTTTGATAGGTTTAAATTGATAGATCTGTGATGATATTGTCATGCAATAATCAATTCAATCACCATAAAATCAAAACACAGGCAATTACTTCAAAAATTCATAGATCTTATTGATAGCAAAAGCTGTGGATACAAAGTGTATGGGTGAATTATAGTGGTTCACTTCCCCCTTTTTTTCTTTCTTTTTTATACAGATTACATAAAGTATCATATTTATACTATCAAAAGAAACAAGGAACATATATTTACAAAACAAATCCTTATATTATGACAAAAAGTAAAAGACAAATGTTAATCTTCTATGGGCTCTAACAATACTCCCCCTAAGATTAGCATTGTCTTCAGTCTAACATGAACTCTTGTGGTTCATCGTTGATCTTGATCACAGGCTTCTCTCTATAGAGTTCTAACTCTCACAAAGCTTGCTTGATCAGTTTCATCTTTCAGCTTCTCAATCATCTTAAGCTGATGGATATTCTTTTCTTTCAAAGATTCTATGATATGCTCAGTGTTTGAGTTCTCAGAAAGGACTGTAGCACATTGTGTTGAGCTTCCAGTTTCATCTAACACATGAATTGGTGAACCAGCTACAGCTTTGATGACCTCGAGGGAAGACTCCTCGGCAATCACATTCTCTTGTGCTTTCAAATTTGGTGATTGTACAACAGGTGATCTACCTTGTACAACAGGTTTAATTACATCAACATTATGAAAATCAAATTCCATCTGTTGTTGTTCATTTACTTCATCAATATCTTTATTCACATCATTTGAATCATCAACATCATTAACATCTTCATTCTGATTATCAGATTATGTTTTGTCACTATCAATCTCCTTATCAACTTCTTTAACAACTTCAACTTCATTACATCCAACATCATCATCATCATCACTATCATCACTTGAAGAAGAACTTTCTTCATTTATCAGATTCATTGACGATACCTATATATCACATGGATTAATAGGTAACAATCAAATAATGAATGCATGAATGTATCGGGTGAGAGAATGAGTGTTACAGAGAGTTTGAGTTTGTGAAAAATGATGAAAACTACCAAGTGTTGAATATATATAAGTGTAAAAAGTCTTAGGCGCATGAAAACTGTGAAGGCACATGAGGCTTAGATGCTTTGCACACTTAGCTACATTTCACAGTAAATCTTCAGATGCATGAGCACTGATCAGGCACTTGGATACTGTTCAGGCGCATGGCTAGACAGAAACGCCTACACTTGGAATATTTTCAACATCACTAGATGTCTGAACAGATTGCAAGTTTAAGCATTATTCAGGCTCATGGGACTTGTTGAAACGCCCAACACTTAGAGTAAACATCACATTCAAACGTCTAACCACATTGGAAAGTCTGGAACTTTTTATGCGAATGAGATTAAGTTGATACGCCCAACACTTAACCATTTTCAGCAACATAACAACTGTTTAGGTGCATGTACTTTAACAAAACACTTAACACTTGGACAAATTCCAGAAATTCATCATACTCCTGATTTAGACTTTTGAGCACTATATAGGTGCATGAGAAACCTTCCATGAGTCTGAAACTTGGAAACTTTCATAACATCCATCTGAACACTGTTTGTGCACATTAGCATTGTTCATGCATATTATCTCAACACTTAGTCAAATTTTTTACTATCACCCAATATGAACATTAATTACCCTCAAATTTAACAATATCAAATTGTTTTTGTTTAAGATCACCACAAATCATTTGAAACTCATATTTTCATTTTTAAACATGAATTTTCAATTCAAACACCAACCAAGCACATTTTGAAAGAAAACTTTGAACCAGTTTTTATTTTTGATTTTTTAAACAATTTCCTGTCATTTTAGTCTCTATTTTGAAACTTTTACAATACAAATAGTCTCATTTTTGTTTTTATTTTGTTTGCAAGAAGCTTTTCCACTTATTTTGAATTCTTTTCAGGTTTATTTTTGCATCATATCAAACACACACTTGCTTGAATTATTAGCTTCATCCTTTTCATCTAAAGCACTTTATTTTTGATTTCTTTTTCACATTTTGATACTTTCCATTGATTTTCTCTTTTATAGTTTTACTCCCCCTAAACTTTTAAGTTCACAAACTTATAAGTTTCTTTTATTTTACAAGTAGAGCAAACTAATTAGAATCAACCTGCCTGCACACAGAAAATCATGCAAAAAACAAAATTAAAGCAGAATAAAAATCTACTATACACATTTGAATCACATGCCTGCAGTGAGATCATATCAGTTAAGATCAGCGCATTAAAATAAATTTAAATGGTGGATAGTCATAGACAGTGATTAAATCCTGATCAAGTGTGTTCCAGGTCACCGTTCCCGCAGCAGAGGAGACACAAGATCTAAGGACAGAAAATGAATGCTTTTGGTAAGATAATCAGCACACTTACTTTTTCAATTCTTGGATTGCTTAAGGTTCGATTAGATATGACATTATGGAACCCACACTTAGACTTAGAGAGCTCAACTCTCGTCAAGATATGCAAGAAAGCAATTTTCTTAACTTATTAACCTGACATATACGTATAACTAGATCTCATGTTTAGGTTGTGCACATTGGCATCTTTTGCATCAGGTGAGAATACCCAGGTCTATAATGACTTACAACAAAGGATATCTCGTCACTTCAGGTAATGGTTATTCATATCGCCACCAGGTGTGAGTTTGTGATGTTACAAGCAATCAATTAGAGAAGTCAACACTACTCATTGGTACTAAGATGGACAAACATTAAAGCATGAGTGATTTAGTTTAATCATAAGAATTTACTTTTTCTGTATAATTGCATGAGCTTACCTACACATCATATCTATCACGTCAGAATTTATTAGCGAGAGGAGTATGCAACCGATCAGAACCAATGTATCCACCATTTCTCACAAATTGCAAAGGCAGATTCATTCCTAAAATAATAAACTTACAAATAAACTCTATTTTTGTGGGGTTTTATTTTACAATTTGGACTTTTCTTTTTGCAATTTTTTTCTTTTTTTCTTTTTTTAGTTGCTTTTTATTTTTCTTTTGAGCATGCACACAATATATACAATCAGGCAGTCAACTTTGACAGTTTCTCTTTTATTTTTCTTATTCAGCTAGGGGAGGGATCTTTTCATTTTTATGATTCAGACAACTGAAATAAACTCGATCAAGTGATCAAAACGACCTTTGTAAAAGACTCTTGACACGATCAAAACTAGTTTTTAAACATGGTTAATAAGTCCAATTGACTAGACCAAATACTCAAACCGACCTGGTAGAAAAGCTTTTGTAAATAGGTCAGCCAACTGTTTTTTAGTTGAGATTTTATTCAAAATGATGAAACCTTTTTCAGAGTTATCTCTGAGAAAATGATGTCGTATTTTGATATGCTTTGTTTTTGAGTGCCAGATGGGATTAGCTGTAATAAACATAGCAGCAGTGTTATCAATGTAAATAGGAGTTTTAAGAAAATTGAACCCGTAATCCAGTAGTTGGTTTTATAACCAAAGGATTTGAGAACATCTTGCTGAAGCAGCTATGTACTCAGCTTCTGTAATTGAAACGAGGACATTTATTTGTTTTTTACATTGTCACGAGACTAATCTGGGACCCAAAAACTGACAACCACCTGTCGTAGATTTATGATCTTGGCAACATCCCCCATAATCACTATCTATATATCCATGTAACTTGAAGTTTTCTTCATAAGGATACCACAAACCTAAAGCCAGTTTTCATTTGAGATACCTGAATATTCGTTTAACAGTGATTAGGTGAGATTCCTTCGGGTCAGATTGGTACCTGGCACAGACACAAACAACATACATTATATCAGGTCTAGATGCAGTAAGATACGTCAAAGATCCAATCATAGATCCATATAAAGTTTGGTCAACTGACTTTTCTTTTGGATCAGGTTTAATCTTGGTAATGATGTCACTTGGAGTTCTGATTGATTGACAATCTTGCAGTTTAAATTTTTTTAAGAGTTTTTCAACGAATTTCTCCTGATTAATAAAAATTCCATCTGCAGACTATTTCACTTGAAGACCAAGGAAAAAGTTAATTTCTCCCATAGAACTTATTTGGAAATAAGACTTCATGATTTCTTCAAATTCATTACACAATTTTGGACTTGTAGAACAGAATATGATATCATCAGCATACACTTGAACACATAAGAGATCATCAGCATCCTTCTTTATAAACAAAGTCGGATCAATTTTTCTTCGCGTGTATCCATGCTGGATCAAATGTTATGACAACGTGTCATACCAAATTCTAGGGGCTTGATGAAGACCATACAATGCTTTACTAAGCTTGTACACGTGATGAGGATATTCTGAATCTTCAAAACCGGGAGGTTGCTTGACATACATATCGTCAGTGATTGGTCCATACAGAAAAGCACCTTTAATGTCCATCTGATACACCTTGAATTTCATATTTGATGCATAAGCCAGGAAGACAGGAATTGATTCAAGTCTTGCAACTGGAGCAAATACTTCATCATAATCTATTCCTTCTTCTTAGGTGTAATCTTGTGCAATGAGTCTTGCTTTGTTATGAACAACAATTCCCCAATCATCTGACTTGTTTCTGAACAACCATTTGCTGCCTATGGCATTTTCTCCTTCAGGTAAATCCACAAGCCTCCACACTTCCTGTTTGTGGAACTGTAATAACTCTTCTTGCATTGCCTTAATCCAACTATTGCCCTGTAATGCTTTTGTGACGTTTTTAGGAATAACTTGAGATAGAAAACACACGTATAAGCAGAGGTTTGGTTGTTCTGAATGACTCCTCATCGTTCTCTCATTCAATGGATTGATAATCTGAGACGTAGGATGGTTCTTGTGAACACGAGACGTTGTAATCTCATTTTCTTGAACATTAACATCCAGATTAGACTAGTTCAAGTCGAAAAGCTGATGCAATAAGTTTAAAGTATGTGGATTGAAATTAGGAACTTGAGTCAGTGAATTGATAAAGTAATCATGATTATCAGTAACAACTACATCATCAGAAACCGATGAAGTTCCAGACTCAAGTTTTACAATTTCAGAACCATCATTAGGAATTGGTTGTGAAACATTGGAATTTTCAGAAATAGGATGTTCTTATGCATGTTGAGATTGATATTGGTCATGAGTTTCAGAATGAAATACAGGATCTTTAACGAACGAAAAGAATGGGTAATCTGGGGTAGAATCATCCATATCATCAGAATCAGAAACATCACTGAAAGATCTGAGATCTCCTCCTTGTTTCTTTTTCTCACCTGGAGATTCAAACAAGTTAGAATTGAAAAAGTTTGACAAAGAATCTAAATCAAACAACCAAGCTGTAACATTAGGAACTGATGGAAAAGAGTTTTCAAGAAATTTAACATTAAAAGTTTCAAGGATAGCACTCGTCCTAGAGCTACAAACTCTAATGGCTTTTGAGACCGACGAACATCCAACGAAAACTCCATCATCAGATTTTGCATCAAATTTTCCTAGCTGGTTGTTGGTCCTCTCGATCGATATAACAGTGCAATTGATTAATAAACACAAACAAATCCCATTGAAAACACAAATATCAATGATATTTGTGTAAAATATAGATCAAACACAATAAAATATTGATGAACAATGATAAACACCTTAAGAACACTCAATAAACCCTTGTTTGATCTGAATTGATTGCTAAAGATGTTACAAATGCGAAAAGACCCTCAATCAATGGCTCTTACAAGCTTAACAACACTCTAATGACTCTAGCTATATATAGTCTAATGGCAATTAGACTTAATGACAAATAGCCCCCTAGACTATCATTAAAACATAAAAAAGACTTAAACATAAATAAATATATTTTGTTGACATAAAATATATTTACTAACAATAAACTCCTAGTCATTTATATCTTCAACGTCTCGTCTCAGTTCTTCATCTCGAACGCGTCTGTTTGACTTTTCCGATGACTTTGACAGTGACGTTGACATTTGTTAACTTTGACTATGTTGATAATAGAGACTATCCTTTTCAGACCCAACAATACTCCCCCTTAGTCTATTATTATCAACGTCTTTCATCGTGATCAGCATCGATAATCCAACTATATAATGATCTTCAATCTCCCCCTAGATTGATGATCTGGTACCGACAATCTTTCATCTTATAGGCTCCCCCTTTTTAAATGCTCCCTCCTTTTGTGTGCATCATGAGAATGATCAGGAATAGCATCTCCAACTCTTTATTCTTGAGTGCTTTAGAAGATGTAGGAGAAGGAATCCTAGCTCGGTATCCTCTGCAAACTTGAGGAACAGGTTCTCTGGTATGGTAATTTGCTCTGTTGATGATTAGCCATCAATTGCAGCAAGAATCTGTAACACAATTACAAACACATTCTAGACAATTCTTGTTAGATCATTTCAACAATTCAAATAAACTCGTGTTTATCTGAATGTGCAATTTCCTGTGAAATGCATATGAAAATGATAACATTTGGAAGACTTGAAAAATGATTTGAAATGAATATTTTATTTTATTTTGTTTTATCATATTACACCAAGAACTAGTTTGATCATGAGATCACATCCTCAAGATATACGAAAGCACAAAGATGTATTTGAACATCGACAAGTTAGTGAGATCACACTGATATAGAGTCTAGTCATAATTTTAAGTTTTTGAAAGCCAAAAACAGTTCAAAAATGATTGTTGGTATATTTGTCCAATTTAAACCCATGCCTTATCCTTTTCAACAAGTGATCTGCAACTAATTTTATCATGTTTTAGATTTAATTAGAGAAGCTCAGGTGATTTGGTTCCCATAGACATCCGACAAAGAAATTATCCCATCATCAGGGCTTATTGAGTAATATGATTAACCCTGCTTGATTTTCTTTTAAGTTTTCAACAATGATCTTAATTTAAGAAACACTGTGCCTTTATTTAGGGAACAGATGATGAGAGCTCTAGGTCTATACTTACATATAACAGAGGAGATGATCATCTGAGCGTGCTAATGAGAGCTTCAGGTCTATACTCACATATAACAGAGAAGATCATCACTCCAGGTCAATGCTTCCGCATAGCAGAGGAGATAAGCACGAAATATACATCTGAAGAGCTAACGAGAAGCTACATTCAGGACTTGGGGATAGGGAGATTTTGAAAATGTCAAAGCAGAGGTTTTAAACTCTCAACCCATTTTTGACAGGACTTGTAACTTTATGCAGGCCAAAATGTCAGGAGAATAATCCTTATCATCAAGTTCTAAAGCTTTAGTTAGGCTACAGAATCACTTTTTACTTTGTTTTCAGGCTGAGCCTACCAACATTATCATATAATAAAACTGTCTTTTTCAGATGTTAGAATATTAAGTGATACAGACATCTACATCAGTTACTATCATTTCTCACAAAGTACAAGTCATGCAAATAAGCATACCAAGAAGACATACTATCATTTCTCAGTCATCCCAAATCAAGTTATTAGTTCCCGTGAATTTTTTTTTATTCTCCCCCGAAATTTCTTTTTAACTGCCATGAAACAACAAAAAAGAAATTTCCCCCTTTTTTATTTTTTATTTTTTTATTTTTATTTTTTTATTTTTTAAGTATATAATAAACGGAATTGAAAAAAGAATTTTACTAAAGAAAGTCTTCCAAATTATACTTAGCAAAAACATGAGAAATAAAGTAACAAGAAAAATGCAGTGATTGTGAAGTGTGAACTGTAATAGTACAGATAAGTATCCAAAAAAAAATGGATGAGATACCAAAACCAAAACCTGTTTGTTCCGCTTCAAATTTGACTGAGGAACATTCTCTATTGGTAAAAATGGATTACTAACAGTCCTCCTGAAATGTTCTCGCACTCATTAACAGATTAGTTAGAGAGGGGGACCTAGGGTATCGTGGTCCTGGGAGTTCCTTTTTCATCAGTGTACATAACCTGCTTTAGCGCAAACCCTTTTGAAAAATCAGTTATCTGTTTAACTTTTTGTTTTACTTTCCAAATTTGTTTTTGTTCAATTACTTTTGATTTGAAAGAGTTGAATTTGAAATCATTTTCTTTTTAAGACCCAAAGGAAGAGATTTTAATTTTGAAACATTGGTCTTTTTCCTCTTTGAATCATGTGAAACCGGCTTCGCATGAGAAGGTTTGGATAGATTGTTCCAACCATTCAAAGATATGTGCTTTTTACCTCTTGAACCCAAGAAACAACCTGTGTTATCTTTACCTCCCGAACCTTGCCTTTGAACCTGATGGCACTTCTTTAGCACATGACCTTCTTTTCCACATCTAAAGCAAGCCTTGAAAGGCTTTTGGTTCTTTGTAGTCTCGTGGTTAATAGGAGAGGGTGGAGCTTGCTTTGAGGTTGTTGCAGCTTGTTGACAACCTTGAAGCTTCTTCTTTTGGATATCAGGAAATTGAACTTTCTGAGGCGTTGTCAATGTGGATTTTGAACTGGGCTGTGTTTTGATGTGTGATGTTCTGGAAGCTGAGATCTGAACATTCTTTTAAGAATCCTTTTGTATGACAGGTGACATGTTAGACTTGGAAGCAAATTTGTGAGAGTCATGATGGATAGCAGATGAAGATGGTGAGTGCTTCTGCTAAGTTTTATAGGAACTGTTGATTTGTTTAGCAGTTGGAGATGAGATCCGTATAGGTCTTGATTCAATTGTTAGAAGCTTTTGACACTTGATAACTTCAGGTGACTTGATGATCTCTTGTTTATCATCAGAACTTGTCCAGTCCTGTATGCACAAGTCAGCTTCTAATGGATCTTGATTGATGACTCTTGTTGTGTCAGTTTGTGTTGTTGAGTTCTGATTGCTTGACGATTCTATAGCTGTTCCTTCTTTGACAAACTTGACAGGAACAAAAGAAGGGATGTTACCTGTTTTGAATTTGTTAAAGAAGTTACGTGAAACAACTGATACTGGTTTTGAAGCATCAAAGTTGGAATTATCATTTTGCAGATCAGATCCTTTCTTGATGAGCCCCATACCTGTAGGAAAATCATATTCATCTCGAACCTCTTTGTGATTAACGGTGCTTAAACTTGCATGTAAACTATTAGTATTTGCAGCTTCAATTAAATCATTAGATGGATGAGGTTGAGGCATAGGAAAATAACAGTATGTGCTAGGAGGAGGATAAACATATGAAGTTTCACCACATCCCACACCCATTTTGATTCTAGCCCCCCTTTGCTTAGAGAATAGTTCTTCCTGTTTCATCCCTGATATCGTCCATTTATCAAGTTTAGTTTTAAGCTTGCTAGTTTCAAATTCTGCTAATGTGACTTGTTCGCTCAAAACATTAATCTCGACATTCTTTTCTAAAATATTTCTTTTTAAAAGATCATTTTCTTTTAAGGCTTCTCTTAGTTTCATAAAATATTTGGACTCATTGATTTCAAGTTCATTGTTTATTCTTTTTAATTCTTTTTCGTTTTCTAACAATAATCTGTTAGCTTTATAAACCCCGAATAAACGAATTTTGCAGGGAGGAGAACACATCTCTTGAACAACCTCATAAGGAAGCCCCATAACTATCTTTTTAGTAGCAAGGGCTTTTTCACATTGACAGACAGGAGTGTTCTTTTTGTATTCATCCTCCACAGCAGCTCTTTTCTTAGCTTCTTCAGCTTCACCTTCCTCTTGCTTTCCTTCATCCTGAACTTTACACCGGCTTTCACAATCACCAACATCACCAACACTCTCACCTTAAGTGTCACACCTAAATTCTTTAAAAGGATCAAAACCCTCAACAGAATCCTCATCACTGTTTACTACCTCAGCCATCAATGCATGGTTGACTTCTTCTTTAGTTTCTTTGATCTCAACACTTAAAGATACACCACCAAACATGAATTGACTGTACTCTTTTCTTTTCATATCCAATTCAAATGACTTCAACTTGTTGATAACTTCCATGAGTTTGTAGTCAGCAAAATTTCTTTCGTGTTTTAACAACCTAAATTGTGGACTCCACTGTAGAGGAAGAGAGACCAAAAGTTTTATGACTTGTTCATGGTTTCCCAGCTGGTCATCATACTTCTTAAGGTTGTTTGCCACCATCAAAAATCGATCAACAACATCAGATATCTTTTCATCTTTCATGGCTGCAAAAGAATCAAACCGACTTTGTGCCATTTTGGCGTTGTCATATTCGAAATCGGCAGAAAACGACATTTTTTTTAATATTAAAAATCACTTTAACACCCAAAACTAAAAGTATTTTTTCAAAATTGTTGAATAATATTCTACCCCTGAAAAAAAATACTTTTAATGTCAACTAAAAGGTTTCAAAGCAATTGGGGTTAAGCTGAAATTTCGCTGAAATGGTTTCTAGAAATGATCAGAGGCTAATTTCGCTGAAATTTCACTAAATTAGCTGACAAATTTGCTGAATTTCACTAATTTCGCTAGCAAGTTCGCTAGTATTTTCACTAGTAGTTTCGCCAGTAATTTAAACAGCAGTTTCGCCCAGCCGTGGCAAGCTGATGCTAGTTTCACAGGGTAGTTTCGCCCGAAACTAGTTGAACTTTCATTCAGAGAACAATTTGGCAACAATTTCGCTGGGATTGGCACACAAACACTATGAACTTTCGTTCAACACATGTACTTTCGCTAGATCAAGGAAACCAGATCCAAAAACCAAGAACAGCTTAGTTTCGCTGACGGATCCCTAGTTTCGCAAGGCGAAACTATGTAGTTTTGCTGGAAGATGCTGTAGTTTCGCTGGACGAGCTGTAAATTCGCCCGACGTATCTGGACAGCCTTTTTCAGCACAAAATCGGCTCAAACTCATCCAATTCTCAATGGATTTGAGATCTGATGATTCCTACAGCTTCCCACACCAAAATCGAGCAATCCTCAATCAATTTCCATATAAAAAACACTCAGATCAGATCAAAAATGAATGGAACATTGACTTAGAACTAGAAAACCAAACAAAACTCAAATAATCAAGAGCACAATGGCTCTGATACCAAATTGTTGGTCCTCTTGATCGATATAACAGTGCAATTGATTAATAAACACAAACAAATCCCACTGAAAACACAAATATCAATGATATTTGTGTATAATATAGATCAAACACAATAAAATATTGATAAACAATGATGAACACCTTAAGAACACTCAATAAACCCTTGCTTGATCTGAATTGATTGCTAAAGATATTACAAATGCAAAAAGACCCTCAATCAATGGCTCTTACAAGCTTAACAACACTCTAATGACTCTAGCTACATATAGTCTAATCACAATTAGACTTAATGACAAATAGCCCCTAAGACTATCTTTAAAACATAAAAAAGACTTAAACATAAATAAATATATTTTGTTGACACAAAATATATTTATTAACAACGTCTCGTCTCGGTTCTTCATCTCGAACGCGTCTGTTTGAGTTTTTCGATGACTTTGACAGTGACGTTGACATTTGTTGACTTTGACTGTGTTGATAATATAGACTATCCTTTTTAGACCCAGCACTGGTCACTTGAATTTAAAATCAAATCTGGACAACTAAAAGACTTAAGAAAATCTATATTAGATTTCCTGCCAAACATCAACTCATAAGGAGTTTTTTGTGTATCTTTCACAAGCAATGTAAGATTTTGCACAAAGCATGCAGTGGATATGGCTTCATCCCAGAAAGTGATTGGAATCTTTGCATCTGCTAACATGGAACATGCGGCGTCAATCAAAGTTCTGTTTCCCTTTTAGCAACTCTATTTTGTTGTAGAATTCTAGGAGCACTGAACTGATGAGCAATTCCTTTTTCTGCACAAAACATGTCAACATTAGCATTTTTAAATTCAGTTCCATTATCACTTCTAATAATTCTCACCTTTTGTTCTAATTGATTTTCTACTTTAATTATGAAGCCTTTTAACAATTATGCAGTTTCAGATTTAGCATGCAGAAAGAAAACCCATGAAAATCTTGGAAAGTCATCAATGATAACCAAACAATAATATTTCTTTCCAATACTCTGCATATTTGTTGGTCCGAATAGATCCATGTGTAACATCTAGAGAAGCTTGGAATTTGAGTTTATCAGCTTGGGCTTATAAGACACTTTATGTTGCTTTCCTTTTAAACATGATGTGCAGTGATCTGTTAGAGAGAACTTCTTTGATGGAATTCCTACTACATGGTTTCCTGCTACAAGCTTGTTCATGTTCTTGAAATTGGAATGCCCAAGCCATCTATGCCATAACTGACTTTCGACATTTGATGGTTGAGCAATTAGGCTTGTTGTTTCTGCAGATGGATCTACTTGAGACATATCTAACTTGTATACATCAAGATCACGTACAGCTTTAACAACTACCCATTCTTTGCTTATCTGAACACCTGGCTTCAAAATATAACAAAAAGAATAATCAAATAAAGCAGTGTAAGATTTGTCACAAATTTAGGAAACACTTAAAAGATTAAAGTTCAACTGTGAAAATAGTTGCCTTTATAAAGCTAATAATCCCATTGGACAATGTTGCTTCTCCTATCATCTTACCACCTGCATCACCCCTGAATGCAACATGAGTACCATCTTTTAACTTAAAATCTTGCAGCAAGGCATGGTTGCCTGTCATATGTCGGCTATACCTACTATCACATACTACGTGTTAATAGCTCTTCTTGGGTGTACCTGCATTTCAAAGAGATTTAAGTTGAGTTATCAACCCAAGCTGATATGGTCTTGGGCTTGCCAAATTTATCAACAACGGTAAACTCTTTAAAATGAAGCTTATTCAAATCAGGCTTTTAACGGTTTAAGTTTATCAATTCCTTTTCTGACAAATTTTTGATTATCTTTGATTTGCTTAATCCGTAAAGCACGGTAACGTTTTTCCAGATCATCGTAAAGGTAATTTAAACCAACATTTTGATTTCTTTGAAATCTTGGGTTGACATATCCATTCCTTGGCGAGGTCCATCGGAAGTAACAATTCTTAGTTTTGTGATTTCTTTCATCACAAATGGTATAATACATGTTGAAATAACAATCAGATGTTGAATGATTTTTCATATAAAAAATGTGACAATACCTGGTAAAGAAACATTCAGCAGTCTTATGATTATACATATCACATATTTCACAGTGCCTTTGTTGAAATTTAAACAACTATTGATTAACCTTAGATGCGGAAGCCATATTTGATCCTTGTTTTGATTTAAGATTTGCAAAGTTAATCTGTTGTTTTTGATTTGAGAGTTTGTTCTTTTGAAATTTGGTTTTGACTTTTGTTCATTAACATTATTCCTAGACTCCTTAGATACAAATCTTTTGTTGACAACGGAAGACTTTTGTTGAAGCTCTTGGAAGATTAACGTTTTGTCTTTATGTGTTTTTTTGTCATAGTATAGAGACTTATTTTGTAAATATATGTTCCTTTGTTTCTTGATAGTATAAATAGGATATTTTATGTATTGTGCAGGGTAGACATCTAAGACTAGAGAATACAGATGTAGGTGAACGAACTATAACCCTTACACATTGTATCCTGTGCATTTGCTATCAATGAAATCTATGAATTTTTTGATCTAGTTGCATGTGTTTGATTACTATGTGTTTGAATTGATTATTGCATTACAATATCATCACAGATTCGATCCTTTTGAACCGATCAATTGGTATCAGAGCCTTCGGTTCAGTGATCAGAGCTTATCGACATTTTGAGCTCTTTGAATCACTTGAAATCTGTGATTGATTGCAATTTGATCGATTAATTGTTGTTTTCAATTGTGTTTCATCCATAGAAACATGATTTGAATCACAATTAGGTGTTCAATTCGTTCAAATATGTGAAATTGATCAAATTAGTGTTCGAATAGTGTTCTTCATTTCAGACTTCAATTCAATCAGAATACAGATTTGTTGTTGTTGTTTGATCAAATTGAAGATTGAGGATTGTTGATCGACCTAATTACTACCTAATTAGATGTTTTTAGATCAATTGAACAAGTTTTGACGATTTTCATAAGATCTGTGTTCATTGGAGAAGATGAATTAGGCGCATGTGGTTGAAAACTGCTGAAAATTATCTAAGTGTCTAGACGCATGACAACTGTTCAGGCGTTTTAACACTATTTAGACATTTTTAGTTCAGGCGTTTGACCACTGTTGAGGAGTTTTGTAACTGTGTGGACACATTGACTTTGCTGGAACAAAGTAATTCTAGGCGCATCACAACTGTTCAGACGCTTGACAACTGTTTAGGCGTTTTAGAACTGTTTGGGCGCATCGCCAGTTGGGCGTTTTTTAGAATTCAACTAAGGCATTCCCTTAGGCGTTTCTACTTTAGAGTCAGGCGTTTCACAACTATTCAGGCACTTCACCACTGTTTGGGTGCTTGATAACTATTCAGGTGCTTGAGCACTTAGACTTATCAGTAAACACTTAGAAATTTTTTCAAAAACTAAAATCAAAAAATATTTTCATTTCATAGTTTTATTTCAAAACTTAAAAACAACAAAAACAAGTCATTTTCTTAAATTTAAAAATACGAAATGAAGTCTGAAGATTTTGAGAACAGGGTTCCAAAGCTAAAGAACAGAGCTGATTTCAAGAACTGGTCTTTAAGATTGAAGCATCATCTAAACTCTATTGATACTGACTTTTGGAAGTCAATAGAGAAAGGACTACATATCCCAATTACATCTGATGGTCCTAACAGAGAAGTTATGTATACAAAAGACTCTCCAGAACCTTATCCAGAGGATGGCTGCAAGGTGTTGACTTAAGAAAGGTGAAGAATGACATCAAAGCATACTCATTGATGTGCAAGGGATTACCAATGGAAGTCTTGACTAGACTTGATGGTTATCAAACTGGTTACACTATGTACAAGGCTTTGAAGGTGGTAAAGAGATACAAGATCTCAAAAAGTAGAAACTCCAGAGGCAATTAGAGTTATTTGAGCATCTTTCTAGTGAAACAATCAATCAGATGATGAACAGATTTGTGCAATAGCTACTGAGATGTCAACTGCTAGTATCAAAAATGATCTCAAAGATCTAAATTACAGACTTCTTAATGCTCTTCCATCTTGATGGAAACAGACAGTTACTCTGTTAAGGCATACTAAAAAGTTTCCTATGGATCTAAATCTTTTGATTGCCAAGATTGAATCAGTTGAGATTGATGAGTGTTTCAGAAACAATAATAGAGCTGCTTTAATGTCTCAGTACAAGTATGTTGTTGCATCTCCAGCTAACACAGTGGAGAATGCTTTTTTGGCAAAAGATGATACTCACCAGAAGACGAGGGTGATTTGTTCGTAGGAGCTGGATTCTTTACAGATTTTTCTTACAAATTGCTCCTGTTTAACACAACTCAACCTCAAATTCAGTCTCCTCCTAAAACTCAAACTCCTAAACCTCAAACTGAGACTTCATCTTCTAACTCTGTTAAAACTAGCAAAGTTAAAATGTTATTAATATCCTTTTACAGGATGATGAGTCAAAATCTGCTTTTACTGCATTTATGGCAAGTTTTCAAGCTTATCTAGGTAGTCATCTAATACAATTAGATCTTGTTTTGTAGAATTTGTTCGAGATGGATCCTGATGATGTGGAAGAGATGGACTTGAATTGGTAGATGGTGATGATTGCTTACAGAACACAGAAACACTCCTATGTTAACAGGAACTACAAGCCAAGTGCTAACAAAAGTGTTGTGCTAACAAAAGTGTTGTCTTTGACAAATCAAAATCAAGGTGTTTCAACTGCAACAATTATGGTCATTTCTCAAGGGAATGTAAAGCTCCTAGAAATCAAGGAGGAAATGGTCAAGCAGGTTCTAGCAGTCAAAGAGATTACACTTATGGCTCAGTCTGACCAACCAAAGGTTGAGAATCAATCATCTGAAGCTGAGACTTCATCTTCAAGTTATCTTGAAATTCCTATTGAAGTCAGATAGAAAATGTTCACAAAAGCATGTTTTGATCAAGTTGAGCATTACAGAACATAGTCATATAAGATCTGTGATAAACTTAAACAAGAAGAAGTAATGCACAACAAACTGAAAAATGATCACACCGTCTCTGATGAAAAGATATTATCTTTACAAACCTCATGGAATAAAACTCTAGAAGAACTTGAACTTGTGAAGAAACAACTTGAGGAGATGACTAAATATTTAGAAGAAGAAAAAATAGCTCATGCTGCAACTCAGGTAGATCTAGCTAAAGTTAAAAGTTCTAAAACTATTGTAGAACAGCTAGTAAGTGAGAGGAAAGATAAAAACAAAACAGGTCTAGGATTTACACATGAACCAATGGCTGAATCTATCACAAACACTCTGCCAGAAAACTTTAACACACATGATCACTCACCTGAAAACAAAGCTAAGCTAAAAGCCTTTCAAAATAAGAAAAAGAATTGTGAAAGTGATGAAGAGAAAACAAATGTTGAAATAATTGAGGAACAAGAATTTAAAAAGTTTAAAAATGGTCATCCAGTGAAAGTTAAATCTTACGAACCACGACCAAAGAATAAGAAAATGTTTGTTCCGAAAGTGCATGTTATTAAAGGAATCATTGTTAAGAATGACAAACAAAACTCAAAGAATAAGGAGAAAGCAAAACTAGATGAAGTAACATCTGAAGATTCATTTTCTTACAGATTAAACAATCCAGATTTTATTAAATTCCAGAAAGAACAAAAAGATAAAGAAAATGCAAAAGAGTCTTCTACTGAAGATGTTTAATCCCAAAGAAAACAGAAATCATCAAGTTCAAGAAATCAAAGAAGGAGAAGGAAAAATGCTAAATCTAACTCCTCTCAAAACAATCAAACTCAAAGAACAAATCAAACTAATCAGTTTAAACCAATAAAGTTTGTATCTACGGGTACTTTTGACATGAACAAAATTCTAGAAATCAAATCTAACTCAAAGAACAAATCTAACTCTGATCTGAAAACAGGTTCAGTTCCTAAGTCTTCCGCTATCAACAAAAGATTTGTATCTAAAGAGTCAAGAAATGGTGTAAATGAGCAAAAGACAAAACCCAAATTTCAAAAAACAAACTTTTAAATCAAAAACAACAAATTAACTTTTCAACTCCTAAATTAAAACAACGACAAATGTGGCTTCCACATCTAAAGTTAATCAACAGTTGTTTAAATTTCAATAAAGGTACTATGAAATATATGATATGTACAATCATAAGACTAAAGAATGTTTCTGCAGGATCGTTAAAGGGTACTTAAGCTTGAACTTAGTTAACACACTTAGGAGGATCTTAAGTTCACTTAACAATTCAAATAGGGAACTGTGAACTTTTACTGAAGATACAAGACAAACACAAGTAAAAACAAGAACAAGAACACAAGATAAAATTTTTAAGGAAGTTGTATATTGCTTCTATAGTTCTATTACAAGTGTTGTACAGGTATATTTTTGAATACAAGAACCGGAGACTACTTATACTACATCCTACAACCGTCAATATGCAAAAAGACAGTTGGAAGTGACTAATCTAGACAACAAGATCAGCCTAAAGTCAAAAGACAGATTGCCTTTTGACTAGTGACTATAACATGCCATAGCTCACTGACTTTCCTATTACAAAAAGCCAAAAAGGAACAAAAACAGAAACTTGCAGACAAAGACCTTATCTACTTTATCATAAAGCAAGGAAGTTTCACCAAATGATGATAGTTGGTGAACCACAGAGCATACAGCGAACAGTAACTTGCTATATGATAAAGTTGATGGAAAAGGTATCTTTTCTCTCTCTTCAGAAGAAAATCAGTCTTGTCTTTAAACAGCTTCGGAAGACTTTGTCTTGAGAGCTTTGGAAGACTTCATCTTTTACCTTTGGAAGAGTTGAGTCTTTGGCTTCGAAAGACTTTACACTTAGAGTATTTTCTATGTTAAGTGTAAAGCTTCCACAGTAGTTTCTTCTGAACTTTGGCTTCAGAAGATTTTACACTTAGCATTTCTCTTGAGTGTGCAAAACTTCTGAAGCTAGTTCTTCTTTGTTCCAAAGTGCATGTTGGAAGACTTGGTTGTTTTGGTATCCTTTGGTTGCATCAGCCTCTTAACTTCAGAGGTTCCTACAAACTCCCCCTAGGCTGATGCTACCAAAACAGAGATGTTCTTTAGACTGGGATAGTCCATATGAGGATCTTCAGAACTCCTTTCTTCATCAGCAGATCTAGATTCTTCAAACTCATGAAGTACCTTCTCATGTCATAGAGATCATGCAGAGGGAGTTCAAGCATGTCACTTGTGAACTAGACATGTTGTTCTCCCTGATCTCTAGTGACATACCATCTGTCTGGATCTTCAGCAAATGTCCAGGACAAAATTTGTCTTCCAACAGAGAGAGGCTCTACTATGATAGGAGTTGGTTGAGAGTCCTCTTCATGCACTTCCTCAAGATGTTCTGACTTATCCTGAGATTGGGAGGTGGATGCCTTTTTTCTTATCTTCTTAGTTGATGATCTTCTTCTGGCCATCCTTTTTCTCCTCCCTAATGATTTTAACTGAGAGGGTTGGTCTTCAATACCATGTTCTTCAGTGGATTCCCTCTCAGTTGGGATCTCCTCTCTCCCAGTTTCAGAAGGAGAGGGAGGAGAACCCTGCTGTGGATTAGAAGATGAAGTTGGCTGTTGTGCAGCTTCACATGCTGGTAGTGTTGTCTCTGTAGGTTCAACCTTTACCTAAACTTCAGGTTGAGCTTGACTTGATGATGAATGAAGGTCGACAAGCTCTCCCCTTTTTATCTTCTGCTTGATCACCCTTATGTGCTCATCCATTATGGATAGAGACATGGGACCAAGCCTCCTTCCGAAGAACCCATACAGCTTCAAGAAGCTCATCATCCTCTGCCTATCTGCAGACTTTTTCTGACTTTTCTGGATGATGGCTCTTTATTTTGCAGCTTCTTCCCTTTGCCTCTTCCTTGCAGCTTGCCTTTCTTTTTTGGCTTGCTTTTCAAGCTGCTTATTGTATTCAAATAATATATAATCATAAGGCAAGGGAAGGAGTGCAGGTGCCTAATAGTGACCTGTGGCACTCAGGTAGTAGATCATTTTTAATCTTTCTTCTTCGTCAACTACTTGAGGTTGTTCAGCAGCCATAGTCTCTGACTCAGGACTTTCTTGAACTGGGGAGAGGACAGAAATGTTATTGTAAAGCCTTTTTCTCCTTATTTCTTCCTTGTGTTTGAGGGTCAAGGCTGCATCCTTTGCTTCCTTCCTCTCTTTTGACAATTCAATGTCGGATAGTTCATTTAACTCCTCTAAGGGGAGATATGAGTTCATCTATGTTGTAGTTCCTGGTCCCCAGATAATTGAGCTTGGCTACCCTTAATTCATCTTCTTGAGTGTTTAGTACAGGGGCAGTTAGAATTGTAGCTTGCATAAATCCTGGGGAACCACTTGAACTCTCTCCCCTCAGCTTCCTCTTCCTCTCTCTCTTTTCTTCTTCAATCTCTTTAGAAGTCATCTTCCTTTTGCCTCTGTCAATTGCAGAGCTTGATGACTCAGTCTGAGGAGAGCTTTGGCCTTCATTGCTTGATTCAGCAGTCAAGCTCTGGCCAGAGTGAGGTTGTGAAGCACCATCACTAGCTAGTGCCTCACTGAGGGTATGGGGTGCTGGAGGAGATCTTGTCTCAAGGTTCATAGTCTCAGCCTCTGGGCCTTCAGTCAAGGCTTTCCCTTTAAAGCTAATCTTGGGGTCTACCTCAACATCCAGTTGACCAATTGCTTCAACTACTAGCCTCTGTCTATATGCTGCTATTCTCCTTTTGAATTCTGCCAGCACCCACTCTTGAATTTGATTGGCTAATCTGACAGCTTGTCTGTTATTGCTTGGGTTGACAAGTGCCGGATCTACCAGATTTATACCCTCATAGAAACTCAGGTTTGAAATGTTTAAGATTTCTAGTTGACCCTGAGCTCTAGAGAGTACAAGAACTTTCATATCACTGTCTTACCCCCAACCCATGATTAGGTTCTCAGAAGGGGCAGACATTACTCTTGGTATCCCTTCCTCAAACAGATGTTGAATTTGCAAGTCGAGATCTCTGTCTTGAAGAGGTTGTTGAGCATGGACAACTGCAAGATAGGATCGTGAGTCCTGTATGTCCATACTTGAGGAGAAACTCCTAGGTTTTATGGCTGTCAGAACATCCTCCCCCTTTTTGGTAGAATCACCCTTATGCATAGGTGAGCTGGGGAAGTGATCCATAACATCCACAGGTTCTTGCAGACGTGGATGAGTTTGTCCTATGGGTCTCTCAGCTAACTGGCCCTTGAGATCGATGATCTCAAGTTGCTGGTCATGGACCCTCTGTTGCAAGATAGTCACCTATGATTCAAGGTGAGTTATCTTTGAAACCAGTTGGGTGCAGATGTCTTCGAGTTGGTGCACCCTGAGTTTCAGACTCCCCTCATCATCAGTTGAAGAATCATTGGGGGATGAAGGAGGTAAACCGAGGTCCGCTCCCTCACCACCAGCATGGGGTTCTTGGCTGCTAGATTTCCCTTGCCCCATGACAATGTCAAGAGGCTGGGTTGCTGTGGTTGAGGTCTTAAAGATGTAATCACTGGCAACAGTGAGAGCCTCTTCCACATGTGTCTCCTGGACAATCACAGGAAGATCCACCTCAGTTTGGGGTGTCTGATGTGGGCTAGACATGGGTGAAGCAGGAGTACTCATCTCCCCTTGAGTGTGGGTAGAGAGAAGAGATTCATGGTACTCACTGAATCCCAAATCTTCATCAGAGTAGAAGTCAAAGCTGGGAATGGGTTGGTTAAGATCAAGAGGCTGGGGATGGTAGCTTTCCCCTGAAGGTTGATCACTAGAGTGTTGAGACTTAGAGTGATGGCTTAAGGCTGTTTGTGGAGTTGTGAGCTCATCAGGTTGAGCATGAGGAACTTCATCACTGATCTTTTGAAGAATGGGAGTGGTTTGCTCCTTAGGAGAATTAGGATCTTGAGTGTCCACTTCCTCCTGTGTGGGTTGTGATATGGGGGCCTGCACATGCTCAATACAAGTACAGGGGTTTGTTTGGATTTTCTAGTGTAGGTGAGGGTAATTGTTGGCCTTCATGGTGGTTGAGAGGTGGAGGGTGTTGGTTCATCACTAGATGGGACTGCTAGGATGTCACCCTGAGCAACGAGCTCAAACATTTTTGGGACAAGGGCTGTTTCTACCCTTGGAACCCAACAGTTGGTTTTTTCAACATCTTGAAAATGTCAGGCGTCATGTGTGCAAGTTAAAGAACATTACCTGTTCCCATCAACTGTGGTCCCAATTCACAGTTGAGAATGTGTTGAACATACCGGGGGAACATGTAATATTCTAAGGAATCCAAATTTGCTAGTAAATTTGTAAATACAAACTGAGAGTACCTGAATTTGACCCCTTGAACCATCCCATGGACAATGAAGGAGAGGTCTTCGGGAATCTGGTCCTATCCTCTATGTTTGTTGGATAAGCTGTGTGTGACGACATGGAGGAGGTATTTCCATTGGAATGAGACCTTCCCCTTCCTGAAGGTCTTTACTGTCACCTTCATATCCCATATGCTCAAAGGATTGGTAGACAACAACGTTTGGAAAGGACAGCTCATCTGCTTCATAATCTAGCTGCAAATAGGTGTTTATAATGGCTGGAGTGATGAAAACCATCCTCCCCTGCACTATGGCAGACAGTGCCTTCTCCCCGTCCATGGTGACCTCTTGACAGGTCCACCAAAACTTAAGCAACTGATCCTTATAGAGAGGAGGATCGATTGTAAGGGAGGTGAAGTAATAAGACAATGAAAGATACCTACACAAGTCTGAGAAGCTTGGATCCTTCTCAGAGTTTAACAGTGCAACTTGATTGTGTTGCCTGTGTAGGTGCATGGTGAAATCAGGGTCGTTACGATGATCAAGATTGGCCATTTGAGGAAGCTTTGCAGTGAAGAAAGGAAGAAGAAGATGAAATTTGGGGGTAATTTTAGGGTAAGGAGCAATGAGAGAAGTGAGATGAAATAGAACCATTTGGAAAGATATAGTCTGGATTTGAGATAAAGTTAATGCAAAAGATAAACTTTGAAATCCATAAGTGGGTCCTACTTCTGAAAAAGGCGCCCAAAAAAAATAGTTTTCTTGGAAGATGTAAAACTACCGAAGGCAATTTTGGCTTCGGAAGCTTTGCAACAAAGCTTCCGAAGGTAAATTATGCTTCGGAAGATATCCCCAAGAATTTTGAAAATTTGGCTTCGGAAGAAATGATTAAGTCTTTCGAGACTAAATTGTTTTCGGAAGAGATTTGTTCTTAAAATAACATTAAATAGTTTATAATAAACTTAAGCTTCGGAAGATGCTCCAAAAATTTCTTCCGAAGTTAAATCTCAGATAGACTATTAAATGGTTTAGAGAAATAAATTTCTTCCGAAGGCAATTTTTACTTCTTCCAAAGGTAAATTTCCATCATTCTAAGGAATATTAGTTAAAAATTTTGTTTTCTTCTAAAGAACTGGGCTTATGAAGTGATCTAATAGACAACTTAGGACACACAGTTTTAAGAAATAATATTGATTAACTTATTAAGAAAAATCTATTCAAAGTTAATAATCCCAATAGCTGATACAAGATATTTAAATTTCTGTTCATCAAAAGCTTTTGTGAATAGATAAGCATATTGTTCATTTGTGTTAACTTTGATTAGTTTTATCAAACCCTTTTCAAAATTATCTCTAATCAGATAATACCTGATATTGATGTGTTTGGTCCTCGAGTGCTGCACAGGATTCTCTGTAATAGAGATGGCACTGTTGTTGTCTATCTGGATGGGAGTCTCTTTGAAATTGAACCCATCGTCTAGCATCTGATTCTGAATCCAAAGCACTTGAGCACAGTAGCTGGCAGCAACAATGTATTCAGCTTCAGCAGTTGATGCAGACACATAGGATTGCTTCTTGCATTACCAAGAGACTATCCTTCCATCGAGGAACTAACACCCCCAGATGTGGACTTTGCAGTCATGTTGCAGCCACCATAATCACTATCTGTATAAGCATACATGCTAAAGTCTGAATTCATTGGATACTAAAGGCCTAGATTTGGAGCACCTTTGAGATATTTAAGAATCCTTTTGATAGTGATTAGTTGTGACATCTTGGGGTTGGCTTGATATCTTGCACATATGCATGTGGCAAACATGATATCAGGTCTGCTAGCAGTAGGATACATAAGTGACCCAATCATAGCCCTGTAGAGATGTTCATCAATACACTCCCCCTCAAGATCAGGACCAAGGGAGTGGTTTCTAGCTATGGGTGTCTTTGCAGCCTTACAGTCAGTCATCTTGAATCTTGTAAGTATGTCATGTACATACTTTGACTAACTGATGAAAATACCATCTTCAACCTGCTTCACTTGATTTCCTAGAAAGAAATTGAGATCCCCCATGGCACTCATTTCAAATCTATTCTTCATCAGCATCTCAAAGTCATTGCAGAGCTTTAGATTAGTTGAACCAAAGATGATGTCATCTACATATATCTGAACTAGCAATGTGTCATTCCCTCTCTCTTTGATGAAGAGAGTACCATCAATAGTACCTCTTTTGTATTCATGTTGACAGAGATATGTTGATAGTGTCTCATACCACTTTCTTGGAGCTTGATGTAGTCCATAAAGGGCTTTATCAAGCTTGCAGACATAATCAGGATGATCTAGGTCTGCAAAGCCAGGTGGTTGTTTAATATAAACTTCTTCATCAATCACCCCATAGAGAAAGGCACACTTCACAGCAAGCTGGTAGACCTTGAAATCCTTGGATGCAGCATAAGCCAGAAATATTCTTACAGCTTCAAGTCTTGCAACTGGAGCAAAGACACCAGTGTAATCAATCCCTTCTACTTGTGTGTATCCTTGGACAACCAGTCTAGCCTTGTTCTTGATGATAATCACTTATCATCCTTCTTATTCCTAAATACACATTTGGTTCCTATGACACTTTTCCCCTGAGGAAGAGGGCATAAGTTCCACACCTTCTGTCTTCTGATTTGAAGTAGCTCATCTTGCATAGCTTTAATCCAGCTTCCATCCTTCAAAGCCTCATCAACCTTCTTCAGCTCTTTTTGGGATGAGAAATAAGAATCTAGACAAACATAGCTGTCATGAGTTTGTCCTCTTATTCTTACCCTTGAGTCAACATTTCCAATGATGTTTATGGTGGGATGTGACTTGTGGATTTGAAGTTGAGGGATCATAGCAAGTTGGTTAGACAGATCTAAATTTGAGAAATTCTGATCTGACAATAAGGTGTCTCCCACCACATCAGCATACTTATCAAGAGAAACTTGATCCAATGAGTGTGTGACATCATTCATGTTGTCTTCAATGGAGTAGTTATCAGTATCAAGAAATTCTTGATCACTGTCACCACCTCCAGTACCTCCTGCATTTGAAGTTCATTCTCCAAAATTCTGAGCCTCTGAGCTGGAATTTGAAGGCAATTCATTTGAATCAGCAGTATTTGTCATGCTAGTGCTGATGGGAGCTTCAATTGCAGGGTTAGTCATCACTGGAGCTGAAGTAGTCTTCTTGTTTGGTCTTTTCAGCTCAAATCTTGGATCAAGATCTTCTGTTGACCTGTTATTAGTAGATCCTGAAACATTCTCACAAGATTTGTTAAAACAGTTGGTAACTAAGTCAAGATCAAATAACCAATCTGGACCAGAACCTTTTACACAAGGTGTGTGTTCATTGAAAGTCACATTTGCTGACTCCTCAATAATTCTAGTTCTGAGATTGTATACTCTATAAGCCTTATCTTAAGAAGAGTACCCAACAAAGTGTCCATCATCTGATTTCTTAGCAAACTTGGCTATTTGATCTTTGGTATTCAAGATAGTGCAAGGACATCCAAATGTTTTGAGAAAACCAATGAATGGTCTCCTTTTATGCCACAGTTCATAAGGAGTCTTACCATGTGTCTTAACTACCAAAACTCTGTTCTGCATATATCAGGCTGTGTTGACAGCCTCTGCCCAGAAGGTGATGGGCAGTTTAGAGTCAGAGAACATGATTCTTGCAGCTTCAATAAGTGTCCTGTTCTCCTCTCAGCAACACCATTTTGCTGAGGAGTCCTAGGAGCACTGTATTGTCTTGAAATACCCTTTTCATCACAAAATATATCAAGGAATTGGTTTTTGAATTCGGTTCCTTGATCATATCTTATGATTTTGACCTTGTGATCAGATTGATTCTTGATTTTCAGAATGAAATTCTTTAAGATTTTAGGAGTTTCATCCTTAGTTCTAAGGAAAAACACCCAAGTGAATCTTGTGAAATCATCTTTGATCACCGAACAGTATGAGGTCCTTCCTAAACTCATTACACTAGTGGGGCCAAACAGATCCATATGTAACAAGTGTAGGGGAGTAGTGATAGAGTTCATTTCCTCTGGCTTGTGAGACTTTTTGTGTTGCTTCCCCTTCAGGCATGCAACACAGTGGTCATCACTTGTAAACTCTTTCTTTGGCATTCCAGTTACCAAATCATTCTTAATCAGTTTATTCATGTTCTTAAAGTTTACATGGCACATTCTTTTATGCCAAAGGAAAGACTCATCACTATTTGCTTTAGATAGAAAGCAAGAAATCTCTCTAGAGGGAGATGTTTCTTGCAAGTTCATCTTGTACATGTTCCCTTTCCTGGGGGCTCTGAGCAAAATATGCTCTTGAGGAATGTCAACCCCAGGCTTGAGAACAATGTACTCATGCTGAGTAAAGAGCATGTGATGTGTTTGGTCACAAAATTAGGACACACTCAAAAGATTGCATCCAAGCTCCTTGACAAAATTTACCTTCTCAATGCTAAGCTTACCATTTGAGACCATGCCCCTGCCAGTGATGTAACCTCCTGCATCTCCTCCAAAAGCAACTGGCCCTCCATCAAACTCTTTAAAGTTTTGAAGTAGGGACTCATTGCCTGTCATGTGCCTGGAGCAGCCACTATCAATGATCCACACATTTCTGTTTGCTTTTGGCTGTCCCTGCACAAAAGAGATGATTTAGTTACATTTGGAAACCCAAGCCTCATTGGTCTTGGGCTTATAAAATTCAGATGTAGGTAATGAAACAGTAAGTGATCCTATGTTTAGGCTTTGAGGATCATTTGCTGTTGCTGAAGAGGAGCTTTTAGTCTCAAGGTCTTCCTTCATCTTCCATACCACCTTTGGAAGATTGGGGTTGACCTTCAATACTTCGAAAGCTTTTGTAGCTTCAAAAGCTTTGGAGATAGATTCTTCAGAAGATCTTACTTTCACTGCAGCAAGCTTCAGTACTTCGAAAGCATTCCTTTCTTCCGAGACCAACTTTTCTTCCGCAGGCAATTTCTTACTTGCCTTCTTCTTCATTTTGGAGCTTCCGAAGGAAACAGATTTTCCTTCCGAAGCTGTTTGTTTCTTCTTCTTCTCAAAAGTTTTCTTCTTGATCATGTGGATAGTGCACTTAAGATTGTATTAACAATCCTTAGCCAGATGTGAAGTACTACCACACATAACACAATCCAAATCTTTCCTTCTGAGAGCCTTCTTTCCTAAAGAAGACTGAGCTTGAACACTTTCCTTTTCCTTCTTCACCTTTTTAGATGATTAAACAGGCTTCTTAGGGTGATGCTTGCTCTTTGAAATGGATGGTTCAGGCTGTGTAGTAGTGATGCACAGCTGATCAATCTTCTTGTTGTAGCTAGAGTGAGTTCAAACCAACTTCTTTTTCCTCTTTAGGAGCATGGTGACCCTTTTTGGATTGACTCACTTCACTCACCTCAAAGTCATCCCTCACCTTCTCCTCTTCATCCTCTTCATCACTGGGTCTATAGATGGCAGCTCATCTTGACCAGTTCCAAACCTAGGAGATCTGACTGATAGTAGAGTGTGTGGAGGAGCTATCTCACTAGATCCCAGTCCCTTCTTATTCTGATAACACACTTTTGCAGGCAGAGATAAGGATATCATGTTCTTGAAGGTCTCTTCTTCAAGAACATATTTTTCTGCCCTGGCTTTGCTGATCACAAGCTCATCCTGACATTCAATCAACTTGGTAATGAGATCCTTAAAGTGAGTCCTTCAGTTTGTCTGCTCATGTTTAAGAGTTGAAACTATTTTCTCTAGATCTTCTACCTTAAGTTTATAGTCATTTTTAGCTCTTTTAAAATCAGCTTTTAAAATATTTAAAGACTCAATATGAGATCTCATTTCCAAGTTGTAGGACCTGTATCTATTTACTTTAGAAATACATTCAGGAGAGCAAAGATGTTCAAGTACCTTGGCTTCATCATGATCAGCCATGAGTGCTTGGTTTGGAGATGCATCTTCAGCTTGAAAGCTCCAGTCAAAGCATCCTTCTTCAACAGCAACTGCAGCTTGCTGTCTTGCCTTCTCATTCTGGTGCCCTCCTTCAGTGTAGTTTGGATGAGGCTTGGCCACCATTTGACTTAGGTTCCTTGCATTCTCTAGCAAAGTGTCCCATCTGGTTACAGTTGTAACACTTGACTTTGCTCTTGCCCAGCCCAAACTTGCCACTTGCAGCATTGCTAGGAAACCTTCTCCCAGTCCTCTTGTAGAACTTCTGGGCTCTGTGAGTAAGAAGAGCCATTTGCTGGACTATCTACATGTACTCCAGATCATCTTGATGGATACAATTCAGGTCTTCAAGAATGAAAAGAAAGTTGCCTTAACTTTCATCAGTGGAGACAAAAGCTTGAGAAGAACTAGTCTCTTAGAAGGGACTTCCTTAGATGTAGCTCTCCCTGGGTGTCTTTGGGAAGGTGATGAAAGGACCCTTTTGTGAGTTTTCAAGGTAGTAGATGAGATGATGTTGTGGTTCTCTGCTATCCCTTTCAACCACATGAAGGGTTGAACTCTGGTGAGTGTTGTAGTTACCAGATGAATTTTGCATGTTCATCTCCATCTGGTATCCACTGAGTATCCCATACAACTCAGTGAGAGTAAGGGTCTTGAGGTTTTCAGTCATCTTAATGACCACACAGTAGTGTGTCCATTGTCTGGGAAGAGAGGACATGAACTTCCTTACAATATCCCTGTTCTCAATAGTTACCCCAACATCAGCCAGAGTATCCACAATCTCAACATACCTGAAGTATTGTTGAGTCATGGTCTCACATGTCTTGAAGGTGAAGTTTTCAAACTGCTACTTCAGGAGATCCTTCTTGTTCTCCTTGGCTTCATTTGAACCCTCATACATTAGTTTCAGTGCATCCCAGAGCTGTTTAGCGATCTTGCACTTCTTGAAACCTTTATAGATGGAGTTTGGAAGAGTAGTTTGGAGGGCTGTCATGGCTTTTTGATCAATGTCAATTCTTTTCCAGTCTTCATCATAAAAGTCAGCCCTCTCCTTCGGTATCATGCCACCACCAGCAGCAGCTGAAGAGGTGCATGGTACATGAGGTCCATTAACAACAGACTCCCATATCCTGGAATCTTGAGACTTGATAAAGCCTTCCATTCTTTGACACCAAGTGCCAAAATCCTCAGGAGTGATCAGTGGGGACTTTCTCATAGTTCCAGTTTCCATATCAGCTTTGGAAATAGCTTCCATTTGAAGAGTTAAGTGATGTGTGTAACTAAGAGGATTTGAAGATGGTGAGATCTTACAATCAAGAACCTGGAATGCTCTGATACCAAATGCAGGACCGTTAAAGGGTTCTTAAACTTGCACTTAGTTAACACACTTAGGAGGATCTTACGTTTACTTAACAATTCAAATAGGGAATTGTGAACTTTTATTGAAGATACAAGACAAACACAAGTAAAAACAAGAACAAGAACACAAGTTATATATTGCTTCTCTAGTTCTATTACAAGTGTTGTACAGGTATATTTTTTAATACAAGAACCGGAGACTACTTATACTACATCCTACAACCGTTAATATGCAAAAAGACGGTTGGAAGTGACTAATCTAGACAACAAGATCAGCCTAAAGTCAAAAGACAGATTGTCTTTTGACTAGTGACTATGACATGCCATAGCTCACTGACTTTCCTATTACAAAAATCCAAAAAGGAACAAAAACAGAAACTTGCAGACAAAGACCTTATCTACTTTATCATAAAGCATGGATGTTTCACCAAATGATGACAGTTGGTGAACCACCAGAGCATGTAGCGGACAGTAAGTTGCTTTATGATAAAGTTGATGGAAAAGGTATATTTTCTTTCTCTTCAGAAGAAAATCATTTTTGTCTTTAAACAGCTTCGGAAGACTTTGTCTTGAGAGCTTCGGAAGACTTCATCTTTTACCTTTGTAAGAGTTAAGTCTTTGGCTTCGGAAGACTTTACACTTAGAGTATTTTCTAAGTTAAGTGTAAAGCTTCCGCAGCAGTTTCTTCTGAACTTTGGCTTCAGAAGATTTTACACTTAGCATTTCTCTTGAGTGTGTAAAACTTCAGAAGCTACTTCTTCTTTGTTCCAAAGTGCATGTTGGAAGACTTGGTTGTTTTGGTATCCTTTGGTTGCATCAGCCTCTTAACTTCAGAGGTTCCTATAGTTTTTTTAATAGGTACTATCATATTTGTGATATGAAAAACCATTCAACAACTAATTGTTATTTCAACAAATATTGTACCATTTGTGATGAAAGAACTCACAAAACTGATAATTGCTACTTCAGAAAGAACTCGCTGAGGAATGGATATGTTAATCCATAGTTAAGGAATGGATATATCAATCCATAATTTCAAAGAAATCAAAGTGTTGATTTTCAAAGATTGACAAAACAACCTTCCTTAGGCTTGAGATCTTTTCGAAGAAATGATTCTGATTATGATGATTCTTATGCTGCAAAATCATGATAGTATAATCAAGGAAAATTCGTTCCACGATCTGTGAGAATGAATAGTGAGAAGTTTGGTAAATGAAATTTTTCTAAAAATGTCTTGTCTGATGGTTTGAACTATCTTGATGATGATCTTGAAAAATATTACAATGTTTTAAGGACAAAACAAATCAAAGATAATAAAAAATTTGTAAAAAATGGAATTGGTAAATTTGTCAATAATAAGCCTGATTTGAAAAAGCTTCACTTTAAACAGTTTACCATTGTTGATAAATTTGGCAAGCCCAAGACCATCTCGGCTTGGGTTGATAACTCAACTTAATTCTTTTTGAAATGTAGGTACGCCCGAGAAGACCTATTAACACATGGTATGTTGATAGTGGGTGTAGACGGCATATGACAGGCAACGATGCCTTGCTTCAAGAATTTAAGTTAAAAGATGGTACTCATGTTGCATTTGGAGGTGATACAGGTGGTAAGATTACAGGCGAAGGAACGGTGTCTAATGGGATTATCAGCTTTGATAAAGTCAACTATTGGTCATAGTTGAACTTTAATCTTTTAAGTGTTTCCCAAATATGTGACGAATCTTACTCAGTTCTTTTTGGTGATTCGTTTTGTAATATTTTGAAGCCAGGTTTTTAGATTAACAGAGAATGGGTAGTTCTTAAAGCTGTTCGAGATCGAGATGTATACAAGTTAGATATGGCTCAAGTTGATCCTTCTACAGAAACAACATGCCTAATTGCTCAAGCATCAAATGACGAAAGACAGCTTTGGCATAGACGTCTCGGGTATTCCAACTTCAAAAATATGAACAAGCTTATAGCAGGAAATCATGTAGTAGGTCTTCCAATAAAGAAGTTTGCCACAACAGATCTCTACTCAGCATGTTTAAAAGGAAAACAACACAGAGTGTCTTATAAGACCAAGCAGATAAACTGAAATTCCAAACCACTCCAGGTGTTGCATATGGACCTATTCGGACCAACAAATGTTCGGAGTATTGGAAAGAAACCTTATTGTTTAGTTATCATTGATGACTTTACAAGATTTTCATGGGTTTTATTTTTGCATGCTAAATCTGAAACGGCTGAATTATTAAAAGAATTCATCATTAAAGTAGAAAATCAATTAGAACAAAAGGTGAAAATAATTAGAAGTGATAATGGAACGGAATTTAAAAATGATAATATTGACAAGTTTTATGCAGAAAAAGGTATTGCTTGTCAGTTCAGTGCTCCTAGAACTCCATAACAAAATGGAGTTATTGAAAGGAAAAATAGAACTTTGATTGAAGCAGCACGATCTATGTTAGCAGATGCCAACATTTCAATCACTTTCTGGGATGAAGCCATATCCACTGCATGTTTCTTGCAGAATCGTACATTGATTGTGAAAGATAAACAGAAATCTCCTTATGAGTTGATGTTTGGCAGGAAACCTAATATAGATTTTCTTAAATCTTTTAGTTGTCTAGTTTTGATTTTAAACTCAAGTGACCAGCTAGGAATATTTGATGCAAAAACTGATGAAGGATTTTTCATTGAATATTCATCGGTTTCAAAAGCTTTTAGTGTTTATAACTCTAGGACAAATGTCATCCTTGAAACTTTCAACGTTAAATTTCTTGAAAACTCTTTTCCATCAGTTGCAAATGGTCTAGCTTGGTTATTTGATTTAGATTCTTTGTCAAACTCTTTCAATTCTAACTTGTTTGAATCTACAGGTCAGAAGAAGAAACAAGAAGGAGATCTCGAATCATTCAGTGATGATTCTGATTTAGATGATATGGATGATTCTAGCCCAGATTATCCATTCTTCTCTTTTGTTAAATATCCTGTATTCAGTTCTGAATCTCATGATCAATCTAGCTATCAACAAGCACACGAACATTCATTGTCTAAAAATCCTAATGTTTCACAACCTATTCCTAATGATGGTCCTGAAATTGAACAACCTGAGTCCGTAACGTCATCGATTTCTGATGACATAGTTGTTACTGATAATCTTGATTACTTTATCAACTCACCGACTCAAGTTCCTAATTTCAATCCATATTCTTCGAACTTGTTGCATCAGCTTTCTGACTTGAACCAATCTAATCTGGATGTTCATGTTTAAGGGAAGGAGATTCCAAAGTCTTGTATGCACAAGAACCATCCTACATCTCATATTATCGGTTCATTGAATGAGAGAACAACGAGAAGTCATTCAGAACAAGCAAACCTATGCTTATACTAGTGTTTTCTATCTCAAATGGTTTCTAACAACATCACTGAAGCACTAAAGGACAATAATTGGATTATGTCAAAGCAAGAAGAGTTATTGTAATTTCATAAACAAGAAGTGTGGAAGCTTGTGGAGTTACCTGAAGGGGAAAATGCCATAGGCACAAAATGGTTGTTCTGAAAACTAGTCAGACGATCAGGGAATTGTTGTTCGCAACAAAACGAGAATCGTTGCACAAGGTTACACCCAAGAAGAAGGAATAGCTTATGATGAAGTACTTGCTCCAGTTGTAAGACTTGAATCAATTCGTGTCTTCCTGGCTTATGCATCATTCATGAAATTCAAGGTGTATCAGATGGACGTTAAAGGTGCTTTCTTATATGGACCAATCACCGATGATGTGTATGTCAAGCAACCTACAGGTTTTGAAGATTCAGAATATCCTCATCGTGTGTACAAGCTTAGCAACGCTTTGTATGGTCTACATCAAGCTCCTAGAATTTGTTATGAAACGTTATCACAACATTTGATCCAACATGGATACACGCGAGGGAAAGTCGATCCTACTTTGTTTATTAAGAAGGATGCTAATGATCTCTTATGTGTTCAAGTGTATGTTGATGATATCATATTTGGTTCTACATGTCCAAAATTGTGCAATGAAGTTGAAGAAATCATGAAGTCTCGTTTCCAAATGAGTTCTATGGGAGAAATTAATTTTTTTCTTGGTCTTCAAGTGAAACAGTCTGCAGATGGAATTTTTATCAATCAAGAGAAATTCGTTGAAAAACCCTTGAAGAAATTTAAACTACAAGATTGTCAATCCATCAGAACTCCAACTGACGTAAATACCAAGATTGAACCTGATCCTAAAGGAAAATCTATTGACCAAACTCTATACAGATCAATGATCGAATCTTTGATGTATCTTACTGCATCTAGACTGATATAATTTTTGCTGTTTGTGTCTGTGCCAGGTATCAATCTGACCCAAAGGTATCTCATCTAATCGCTATTAAACAAATATTCAAGTATCTCAAAGGAAAACCAGCTTTAGGGTTATGGTATCCTTATGAAGGAAACTTCGAGTTACATGGATATACAGATAGTGATTATGGGGGATGTTGCCCAGATCGTAAATCTACGATGGGTGGTTGTCATTTTTTAGGTCCCATATTAGTCTCACGGTAATGAAAGAAATAAACAAATGTCTTTGTTTCAACAGCAGAAGCTGAGTACATATGTAAGGCCCCGTTCCCGGAGACCTCACAGTTGGACAATCACAACATTTTTCAAATAAGATAAATACATTTCATAAAAACATCGCAGCAGATTTAGTTATCAAAAACCATTCATGCATTAATATTTGGTGTGGCTAAACATTACTTCATTATAATTTAACAGTTACAAAAGAATGATCAATTGTATTACAGAACAACAAAAATCATCATGCACGAATGGATGCCAGTCTTTGCCCGCCAAGTAGCCTCACCCGCCTGCCATCCTCAGCAACATCCTTACCTGCCAAGTGATATGCATATAAAAAGTCAGCGTTGCTGAGTAACTTCTAGTTTAATAATATAGAAAAATCAACTTTGTAACTTCATTTGGTGATAATTCATTAATATACATAATCAATCATAAAGTGATTCGTTATCTATCTTTCATTCATTAGCTTTCTCTTT
Source organism: Flaveria sonorensis (assembly GCA_025506505.1). Lineage (NCBI taxonomy): Eukaryota > Viridiplantae > Streptophyta > Magnoliopsida > Asterales > Asteraceae > Flaveria > Flaveria sonorensis. Next base: position 33,080,895 of record CM046430.1, on the reverse strand, counting down.
CATTAACTAGGATTGAACAAAGCAAGAGCCTACATTGTTGGTTGGCAACAGATGCCGAACCCCTGTAGGCAAACGTTTATCATGGTAGCTAACCCATAGACAGTTGATCCACACTGCTAGGCATGAAGCCTGCTTATGAACTAGGATCACATTCATTCATTGGTCAATCCCCATGATTAACCCTAGATGTTCATCCTCATGGGCTATACAGCCGTACATCAGTTGAGCTAACGACAACAAGGTCGTGCACCACCATTCATTGTGCTTGCAAGGCTTTTCGTTCATCGTAAGTGTCCGGGGTAACATTCATTAAGTTTCACTATTCTTCTTTTATTCTTTCGTGTCTAGTTGTTATGGATAATACTTATTAAGATGCACATTACATAATCACATAACATGAAAATATTATAGACATAAAAAAGCAGCACATAAGAGAGAACCAAGCATAATAATCTTTAAACAAGTATAATCATTCCTTATAGATAAGTTCTCCATACTTAAATTCTATTCCCAAAATTTCCAGAAAATCCCAAGTCTTTAGACAAATGCGGATGAACTTAGACAAATACGGATGAGCACAACAAATGCGGATGAAGAAATGAGGACGACTAAAGGAATACACATGGACACTGTAGCAAATGCGCATGGGCAAAACAAATACGGATGAACACTTAGCAAATGCGCCTAAGCAAAACAAATGTGGATGAACACTGAGCAAATGCGGCTGAGCAAAACAAATGCGAATGAACACTTAGCAAATGCGCCTGAGCAAAACAAATGCGGATGAACATAAAAACTAACCTGAAATGCAACTTTGGCCATTACCAGAACCCAATCATCATTCTAACATGAACACAGCTTAGATCTATCTGTCTAACACTTAGAACATTATAAACTTTAAACGATCAACAAGAGAAGCACATAACACACCATAACATCAACATCGTTTGCACCATACATGAAAAATCATAACTTGTTTTGAAAACATCCGTCAAGTATGCAAACCAGCCCCCAAATAAGCAGAAAACATTAAAAAGAGGGGATCTAGAACTCACCTCCACTGCTTTCGAGTAAAACTCCACCAAACCCGAGAGCAACCTGGAGTTCAAATGCCTAAACAGAACAAAACACAAAACCAAGCACAAAGAACACATAAGAATCGGTTCACAAGCTGAAAATTCAGCTAAAACCGAACCAATAACACAAGAAAATACACACCTTCGAAATTTTCAGTTTTCTCTCACTAGAAACCGAGAGAACTTCAGTTCTTCTTTCTTCTTTCTTGTTCCAGCCGAAAGGAAAAAGTGAAAAAGTGGTGGCATGGGCTGCCATGCCCTTTTAAACCATAAAATAATAAGTTTTTGTACTTTGTACACTTTACCCCCTCCACTTGCATCTATTATCTTTTCTTTCAAGATACTTTTGTTTTCTTTTATTTTAAACAAATTTTCGAGTGTTACAAGTCCACCCCCTTATAGAGGTTTCGTCCTCGAAACCTGTCATTCTTCAAAAAGTTATGGGTAATGTTGTCTCATCTCTTCCTCAGTCTTCCATGTAGACTCAGATCGCTACCAGTGCCTCCACTACACTCACACCAGTGGAACCACTTTATTTCGTAATCTCTTCTCCTTTTGGTCAATGATTGCCACTAGTTGCTCTACATAGTTGAGCCGTTCATCCACTTCAATGTCTTCTAGTGGTACAATCATGTCTTCATCAGCTAGGCATTTTCTCAGATGAGATACATGGAATGTTGGATGAATTCTACTTAACTCATTGGGTAGCTCCAACCTATAGGCCACCTCTCCTACTCGTGCAATGATTCGGAAAGGTCCTATATATCTCGGGCTCAGCTTACCCCTCTTTCTAAAACGAATGATCCCCTTCCAAGGTGAAACCTTCGGCATCACTTTATCACCCACCTGGAATTCAATCGGCCTACGCCTCTTGGCAGCATACGACTTTTGCCTATCTTTGGCCGCCTTCATAAAAGCCTTGATCTTTTCAAGCTTTTCTAATATGGCTTCAATGATCTCGGTGCCTCCCAACTCTTTCTGCCCGATATCATCCCAACACACCGGGGTTCTGCATCTCCTCCCATACAACATTTTGAATGGTGGCATGCCAATACTGGAATGATAACTGTTGTTGTAGGAGAACTCTGCCAACGATAGGAGTTCATCCCAACTTCCACCAAAGTCAATAATGCATGCCCGGAGCATATCCTCCAAAGTATGAATGGTCCGTTCTGATTTACCGTCTGTCTGAGGGTGATAAGCTGTGCTAATATGTAACCTCTTCCCCATGGCATCATGAAATCTCTTCCAGAACTTGGACGTGAACCGGGTGTCTCTATCCAAAACAATAGACACCGGCACGTCATGACGAGTTACGATCTCCTTGATGAACAGCTCCGCCAACCTTTCCGACGAGTAAGTCTCTCGGATTGGCAAAAAGTGTGCACTCTTCGTCAGGCAGTCTACGATCACCCAAATGGTATCACATCCTCTCATAGTGCGAGGCAACTTTGTGATGAAATCCATGGTGATGTGTTCCCACTTCCATTCGGGTATATCCAAGGGTTGGACCTTCCCATATGGTTTTTGATGTTTCGCTTTCACTTGCAAACAAGTCAAGCACTTACTCACGTACTCCATCACGTCACGCTTAATTCCTGGCCACCAATAATCCTTCTTCAAATCATGACACATTTTTGTAGCATCGGCGTGGATGGAATATCGTGTTTTGTGGGCCTCATCCATGATCCTTCCCCTCAGCTCCCCATAACGAGGAATCCACATCCGCCCGAAACAGGTTTTAAAGCCAAGGGTGTTTTCCCCTAAAAATCCGCCGCCTGCCCCTTTGCAGCATCGGGTTAGGGAACTTAACACTTAGTTTCACACTGAGGAGAGATCTTAGATCACTTAACAATTCAAATAGGGAACTGGTAACTTAAAACAGATGATACTAAGAACACAAGTAAATTAAAGAGACAGAACTAAGAACAACATTAGAACACAAGATTGGTTTTCAAGGATGTTGTATATTGATCTCAAGTTCTTTTACAAGTGTTACAAAGCATAAAGAAATTACAAGGACCAAAGAGACTTTTATACTACAACCTACAACCGCCACTTACATGTAAAGACAGTTGGGATTTGACTAATCTAGACAATAAGAACAATCTATAGTCAAAAGGCAGATTGCCTTTTGACTAGTGACTATGATATGACATAGCTCTCTAACTTTTCCTAATACAAAATGTCTACATGAACGTGTAAGATAAGTTACAGACAAAGACCATTCCTACTTTTTGATAAAGCATGGAAGTTTCACCAACTTATCTAAAATAGGTCAACCACCAAAGCAGGCAGCGGAGAGTGTGTCAGCTTTATCAAAAGTTGATTTAGAGAAAGCATATTTTCTCTATCCTCTAAAAAAATCAGTCTTCATAGCTTCAGAAGACTTTATCTCTGATGCTTCGGAAGATTTCATCTTTGGCTTCGGAAGATGCTGGTCTTTGGCTTCAGAAGATTTCACACTTAGAATATTTTTCTGTTTGATTGTGAAACTTCCGAAGTAACTCCTTTTGAACTGTTAGCTTTGGAAGATCTTACACTTAGACACATTTGAGAGTGTAAGACTTCCAAAGCTAGTTCATCTTTGTTCCTTAGTGCATGCATGGAAGACTTGGTTGTTCTGGCTTGTTGGTTGCATCAGCCTTATAATCTTCAGATGATCTTACAAACTCCCCCTAGGCTAATGCTACGAAAACAAAAAAGTTCTTCATATTTTGATAGTCCACATTAGGATCTTCAGCATACATTTCTTCTTCATTAGGTCTGGATCCTTCAGACTAACATAGAACCTTCTCATGTCAAAGAGATCATGCAGAGGAAGATTGAGCATGTCTTTTATGGAATAGACATGCATGCCATCCTGATCTCTTATGACATACCATCTGTCTTAATCTTCATCATAAGACCATGACATAATTTGTCTTCCAATAACAAGAGGCTCTCCTATGATTGGAGTTTGTTGAGAGACCTCTTCATGCACTCCTTCAGGATGCTCTGACTCATCCTCAGGTTGGGAGGTTGATACCTTTCTTCTCTTCTTCTTTGAGGATGATCTTCTAGCCATCCTTTTTCTTCTCCCTGATGATTTTAACTGAGGGGACTGGTCTAGGGTTCCAGGTTGTTCAGTTGAGTCCCCCTCAGTTGGGATCTCCTCTCTCACAGGTTCAGAAGAAGAGAGAGGATGACCCTTCTATGGATCAGAAGATGAAGTTGGCTGAAATATAGCTCCAGGTTCAGGTTGTGTTTTCTCAGTGGGTTCAACCTTCAACTCAACTTCAGGTTGAGCTAGACTTGGTGGAGAATGCAAGTCCACCAGCTCTCACTTTTTTATCTTTCGCTTGATTACCCTGATATGCTCATCCATTATGGATAGAGACATAGGACCAAGCCTCCTTCTGGAGAATCCATACAGCTTCAAGAAGCTTATCATCCTTTGTCTGTCAGCAGACTTCTTTTGGCTTTTGTGGATGATGGCCATTGACTTTGCAGCTTCTTCCCTTAATCTTTTCTTTTCAGCTTGTTTTTCTCTTTTAGCTTTTTCTTCCATCTACTTATTATATTCAAACAATATGTACTCAAATGGTAAGGGAAGAAGTGCATCTGCCTGATAGAGACTTGTGGCACTCAGTTAGCTGATCATCTTTAGTCTTTCTTCTTCAGTTGCTACCTGAGGTTGTTCAGTGGCCATAGTCTCTAGCTCAGGACTATCTTGAACTAGGGAGAGGACAAGAATGTTCTTGTAGAGTCTTTTCAGCCTTATTTCTTCTTTGTGCTTGAGGAGTAGTGCTGCATAAGGCTGAGCATAAGGAACCTTAGCATTGAGACTCAGAGTGATGGCTTAAGGCTGTTTAAGGGGTTGTGAGCTCATAAGGCTGAGCATAAGGAACCTTAGCACTGAGTAGTTGAAAGATGGGAGAGGTCTGCTCCTCAGGGAAAGTGGGAGCTCTAGATTCCACTTCCTCCTATATGGGTTTTGATATGGGGGCCAGCACATACTCAGTAGCAACTGCAGGGGTTCGTTGGGATTTCCTTTTGTAGGTGATGGTGATGGTAGGCTGTGTTTGAGGTGGTTAAGAAGTGGAGGGTGTTGGTTCAACACTAGCTGGTGCTGCTAGGTTTTCACCCTGAGCAATGAGCTCAAACATTTTTAGGACAAGGGCTGTTTCTACCCCAGAGAAGCCAACAGCTGGTTTCTTTAAGATTTTGAAGATGCCAGGCCTCATTTGTCCTATTTTAAGAATAATACATGTTCCCCTCAACTGTGGTCCCAACTTACAGTTAAGAATGTGTTAAACATACCTAGGGAACATGTAATACTCTAAGGAGTCCAAGTTTGCAAGTAAATTAGTATATACAAACTGAGAGTACCTGAACATGACCCCTTGTACCATCCCATGGACTATAAAGGAGAGGTCTTCTGGAACTTGATCCCATCATCCATGCTTGTTAGAAAGGTTGTGAATGACGACATGGAGGAGGTATTTCCATTGAGATGAGACTTTCCCCTTCCTGAAGGTTTTGACTGAGAAGTCACCTTCATAGCCCATCTGCTGAAAGGAGTGGTTGACAATAAATTTGGGAAAGGACAGCTCACCTGCTTCATCATCCAGCTACAAATGGTGTTTATGATGGCCGGAGTGATGAAAATTGTCCTTGCCTGCACTGTAGCAGACAGTGCTTTCTCCCCGTCCATGGTGACTGTAGGGTTCAACAATTGATAAACTGAAGCTTTCCAAACCACAATCAAAGCCAACTGAAGATCTCATTGTACAAGTTCAGAGACCAAGTTGATAGTTCAGAGACCAAGTTGATAAATAAAACAAAACAAACACAAGACAAAGTCAACATCAAGACCACAAGAAAAGTCAAAATTAGGTCATGATGTAAAAACATTATAAATAGAACCACTAGTGCTACTTTGTAAAGTGTGGTTATTGCAAAGTGTGTGAGTGGCTGGTAGTTCTTAAGTGTGTGTTTTTCATGGTGTAAATCACCACCCAAGGAGAAATTCTCTCCTTTAGGTGGGTTTGATGTTCATCCATCTTTGGGTGGGTTTGATGAATAACAAATTACAATGAAGAAACATATACAAAGATGGATGAACATCAAACCCACCCAAAGGAGAGAATTTCTCCTTGGGTGGTGATTTACACCATGAAAAGCACACACTTAAGAACTACCAGCCACTCACACACTTTGCAATAACCACACTTTACAAAGTAGCACTAGTGGTTCTATTTATAATGTTTTTACATCATGACCTAATTTTGACTTTTCTTGTGGTCTTGATGTTGACTTTTTCATGTTGACTTTTTCTTGTGTTTGTTTTGTTATGTTTATCAACTTGGTCTCTGAACTTATACAATGAGATCTTCAGTTGGCTTTGATTATGGTTTGGAAAGCTTCAGTTTATCAATTGTTGAACCCAACAGTGACCTCTTGACAGGTCCTCCAGAACTCAAGCAACTGATCCTCATAGAGAGGAGGATCAATTGTAAGGGAGGTGAAGTAGTGAGACTATAAAAGGTACCTACACACATCTGTGAAGCTTGGATCCTTCTCAGAATGTAACAGGGCAACCTGATTGTGTTGCCTGTGTAGGTGCATGGAAAAATCAGGGTCACGGCGACGATCAATGTTGGCCATTTGAGGAAGCTTTACAGTGAAGAAAGGAAGAAGAAGATGAAATTTAGGGGTAAATTTAGGGTAAGGATCAGTGAGAGTAGAGAGCTGAAATAGAACTGTTTGGAAGATATATGTTGTGGATTTGAGACAATGTTATGACAAAAAGATAAACTTTGAAATCCGTAAGTGGGTCCTACTTCTGAAAAGGCACCCAAAAAGTTTCCAAAGGCAATTTTTTCCGAAGACAATTTTGGCAAAAAGATAAACTTAGAAGTTGTAAAACTTCCGAAGACAATTTTGGCTTCAGAAGCTTTGTAGCAAAGCTTCCAAAGGCAATTTTTTCTTCGGAAGAAATTTCAAAGAATTTTGAAAATTTGGCTTTGGAAGAATTGAATAAGTCTTCCGAGACTTAGTTGTTTTCAGAAGATATTTGTTCTTTGAATGCATTTAAGTGCTTATATACAAATTTAAGCTTCGGAAGATACTCCAATAATTTCTTCTGAAGGTAAATCTTAGATAAGCTGTTAAATGATTTAAAGACATAAATTTCTTCCGAAGGCAATTTGAGTTCTTCCGAAGGTAAATTTTCACAAATCTAAGGAATATCAGTTAAAAGTTAGTTTTCTTCCAAAGAGAACTATGCTTATGAGATGATCTAATAGACAACTTAGGACACACAATTTTAAGAAATAAAGTTGATTAAGTTATTAAATAAAATCTATTCAAAGTTAATCATCCCAATAGCTGATACAAGATATTTCAATCTCTGTTCATCAAATGCCTTTGTGAACAGATCAGCATATTGTTCATTTATGTTAACTTTGATTAGTTTGATCAATCCATTTTCAAAATTATCCATAATCAGATGATACCTGATGTTTATGTGTTTGGTCCTTGAGTGCTGCACATGATTCTCTGTAATAGAGATGACACTGTTGTTGTCTATATGGATGGGAGTCTCCTTGAAGTTGAACCCATAGTCTAGCCTCTACTTCTGAATCGAAAGCACTTGAGCACAGCAGTTTGCAGTAGCAATGTATTCAGCTTCAGCAGTTGACGCAGACACACAAGATTGCTTCTTGCATTGCCAAAAGACTATCCTTCCACCAAGGAATTGACATCCCCCAGATGTGGACTTTGCAGTCATGTTGCAGCCACAATAATCACTATTTGTATAAGCATACATATTAAAGTCTGAATTATTTTGATACCAAAGGCCTAGATTTGGAGCACCTTTGAGGTATCTGAGAATCCTTTTGATAGTGATTAGGTGTGACATATTAGGGTTGATTGATATCTTGCACATATACATGTGGCAAACATAATATCAGGCCTGCTAGCAGTAAGATACATAAGTGACCCAATCATAGCCCTGTAGAGATGTTCATCAACACACTCCCCCTCAAGATCAGGACCAATGGAGTGGTTTCTGGCTATGGGTGTCTTTGCAACCTTACAGTCAGTCATCTTGAATCTTGTAAGTATGTCTTGTACATACTTTGACTGATTAATAAAGATGCCATCTTCAACCTGCTTCACTTGAATTCCTAGAAAGAAATTGAGTTCCCCCATGGCACTCATTTCAAATCTATTCTTCATCAGCATTTTAAAGTCTTTGTAGAGCTTTGGATTAGTTGAACTAAAGATGATGTCATCTACATATATTTGAACTAGCAGTGTGTCATTCACTGTTTCTTTGATGAAGAGAGTCACATCAATAGTACCTCTTTTGTATCCATGTTGACAGAGGTATGTTGATAGTGTCTCATACCACTTTCTTAGAGCTTGATGCTGTCCATATAGAGCTTTATCAAACTTGCAGACATAATCAGGATGATCTGGGTCTACAAAGCTAGGTGGTTGTTTGATATAAACTTCTTCATCAATCACCCCATAGAGAAAAGCACATTTAACATCAAGCTGGTAGACCTTGAAATCCTTTGATGTAGCATAAGCCAAGAATATTCTTACAGCTTCAAGTCTTGCAACTGGAGCAAAGACATCAGTGTAATCAATCCCTTCTACTTGAGTGTATCCTTAGACAACCAGTCTAGCCTTGTTCTTGATGATAATCCCTCTATCATCTATCTTATTCCTGAATACCCATTTGGTACCAATGACAGTCTTCCCTTGCGGAAGAGGGCATAAGTTCCACACCTTCTGTCTTCTGATTTGAAGCAGCTTATCTTGCATAGCATCAATCCAGCTTCCATCCTTCAAAGCCTCATCAACTTTCTTCAACTCTATCTGGGATAAGAAACAAGAATGTAGACAAACATGGCTGTCATGAGTTTGTCCTCTTGTTCTTACTCCTGAGTCAACATTTCCAATGATGTTATAGTGGGATGTGACTTGTGGATCCAAAGTTGAGGGATCACAACAAGTTGGTTGGACAGATCTAAATTTGAGATATTCTGATCTGGCAATGAGGTGTCTCCCACTACATCATCACACTTATCAAGAGAAACTTGATCCAATGAGTGAGTGACATCATTCAAGTTGTCTTTAATAGAGTGGTTATCAGCATCAAGAAATTCTTGATCACTGTTACCACCTCTTGTTCCTCCTACATTAGAAGTTCCTTCTCCTGAATTCTAAGCCTCTGAGCTAGAATTTGAAGGCAATTCAGTTGAATCAATAGTATTTTTCATGCTTATGCTGATAGGAGCCTCAATTATAGGGTTAGTCACCACTGGAGCTGAAGTAGTCTTCTTGATTGGTCCTCTCAGCTCAAATCATGGATCAGGATCTTCTGTTGATCTGTTATCTGTAGATCCTGAAACATTCTCACAAGACTTGTTAAAACAGTTGGTAACTAAATCAAGATCAAACACCCAATCCAGACTAGAACCTTTTACACAGGGTGTATGTTCATTGAAAGTCATATTGGCTGACTCCTCAGTGATTCTAGTTCTGAGATTGTATACTGTATAAGCCTTAGCTTGAGAAGAGTATCCAATAAAGTGTCCATCATCTGATTTCTTAGCAAACTTGGCTATTTGATCTTTGGTATTCAAGATGGTGCAAGGACATCCAAATGTTCTGAGAAAACCAATGAATGGTCTTCTTTTATGCCACAGTTCATTAGGAGTCTTACCATGTGTCTTAACCACTAAAACTCTATTCTGCACATAGCAGGCTGTGTTGACAGCCGCTGCCCAGAAGGTGATAGGTAGTTTAGAGTTAGACAACATGGTTCTAGCAGCTTTAATAAGAGTCCTGTTTCTCCTCTCAGCAACACCATTTTGCGGAGGAGTCCTGGGAGCACTATATTGTCTTGAAATGCCTTTTTCATCACAAAATTTATTAAGGATTTGGTTTTTAAATTCAGTTTCTTGATCACATCTTATGGTCTTGACCTTGTGTTCAGATTGATTCTCAATTTTTAGAATGAAGTTCTTTAAGATTTTAGGGGTTTCATCCTTAGTTCTAAGGAAAAACACCCAAGTGAATCTTGTGAAATCATTTGTGATCACTAAATAGTAAGAGGTCCTTCCTAGACACATTACATTGGTGGGGCCAAACAGATCCATATGTAACAAGTGTAGGGGAGTAGTGATAGAGTTCATTTTCTTTGGCTTGTGAGACACTTTATGTTGCTTCCTATTCAGGCAAGCAACACAGTGGTCATCACTTGTAAACTCTTTCTTTGGCATTCCAGTTACCAAATCATTCTTAATCATTTTATTCATGTTTTTAAAGTTTACATGGCACATTCTTTTATGCCAAAGGAAAGACTCATTACTATTTGCTTTAGACAGAAAGCAAGAGACTTCTCCAGAGGGAGATGTTTCCTGCAGATCCATCTTGTACATGTTCCCTCTTCTAGGGCCTCTGAGCAGAATATGCTATTGAGGAATGTCAACCCCAGGCTTGAGAACAATGCACTCATGCTCAGTAAAGAGCATGTAATGCTTTTGGTCAAAAATTGGGACACACTCAAAAGATTCTATCCAAGCTCCTTGACAAAGTTACCTTCTCAATGCTGAGCTTACCATTTATAACCTTGCCCCTGCCAGTAATGTAACCTCCTACATCTCCTCCAAAAGCAATTGGTCCTCCATCAAATCTTTCAAAGTTTTAAGGTAAGGACTCATTGCCTGTCATGTGCCTGGAGCAGCCACTATCAATGATCCACATATTTCTGTTTGCCTTTGGCTTGCACGAAAAGAGTTGATTTTGCTACATTTGGAAACCCAAGCCTCATTGGTCTTGGGATTGTTAAAATGAGTTGAAGGCAATGAAATAGTAAGTGATCCTATGTTCAGGCTCTGAGGATCATTTTCTGTTGCTAATGAAGAATCTTTAGTCACACGGTCTTCCTTCATCTTCCACACCACCTTTGGAAAATTTGGCTTGACCTTCAAAGCTTCGGAAGCTTTTGCAGCTTCGGAAGCTTTTGCAGCTTCAGAAGATTTGGAGACTGGACCTTTGGAAGATCTTGCTTTCACTGTAGCAAGCTTCAGTACTTCGGAAGCATTCCTTTCTTTCGAGACCAAATTTTCTTCCGAAGGAAAATTTTCACTTGCCTTCTTCTTCATTTTGGGGCTTCCAAAGGAAGCAGATTTTCCTTCCGAAGCTTTCTTTTCCACCTTTTTCCCAGAAGCCTTCTCTTTGACCATGTGGATACTACTTTTAGGATTGTAGATGCAATCCTTAGCCTAATGAGAAGTACTATCACATATGATGCAATCCATTTGCTTCCTTCTGGGAATCTTTTTTTCTGGAGAAGACTGAACTTGAGCACTTCCCATCTCCATCTTCATCTTTTCAGATGATGTAACAAACATTCTAGGGAGAGGCTTTCTCTTTGAGATGGGTGTTTCAGGCTGTGTAGCAGTGTCACACAACTTCTCAGTCTTTTTTTTTGAACTGGAGTGAGTTGAGGCTGAAGCAGAACTCTTGGTATTAGAATCCTTGATAGAGTCTTCAGCATTCACCACTTCAAACCCTGCAGAGATTAATACTTGTTTCTACTTGGGGTCAGAATTGGACTTGATATCTTGAGCATTTCTTGATCTTCTTTTTGCTCTTCTGATCAAGTTCTTTCTCTTGGACTTACTCAAACCAGATCCATTTTCCTCCTCAGGAGCATGGTGACCCTTTTTGGATTGACGCTCTTCACTCACCTCAGAGTCATCCTCACTATCTCTTCTTCATCCTCTTTATCACTGGGGTCAATAGGGGGCAGCTCATCTTGACCAGTTCCATACCTATGAGATCTTACTGATATTAGGGTGTGTGGAGGAGCTATCTCCTAAGATTCCAGTCCCTGCTTATTCTGATAACAAACTTTTTGCATGCAGAGATGTGGATATTATGTTCTTGAAGGTCTCTTCTTCAAGAACACATTTTTCTGCCCTGGCTTTGCTGATCACAAGCTCAGCCTGGCATTCTGTCAACTTAGTAACAAGATCTTTTATTTGAGTCTTGTAGTTTGTTTGCTCATGTTTAAGAGTTGAAATTGTTTTTTCTAGATTTTCTATTTTAAGCCTATAATCATTTTTAGCTCTCTTAAAATCAGCTTTTAAAATGTTTAAAGACTCAATATCAGATCTCATTTCTAAGTTGTAGGACCTGTATCTATTTACTTTAGCAATACATTTAGGAGAGAAAAGATGTTCTAATACCTTGGCTTCATCATGGTCAGCCGTGAGTGCTTGATTTAGAGAAGCATCTTCAGCTAGGAAGGTCCAATCAAAGCCTCCTTCTTCAATAGCAACTGCAGCTTGCTGTCTTGCCTTCTCATTCTGGTGCCCTCCTTCAGTGAAGTTTGGCCTGGATGATGCTTGGCCACTATTTGACTTAGGTGCCTTGTATTCTTTGGCAAAGTGTCCCATCTGGTTACAGTTGTAACACTTTACTTTGCTTTTGTCCAGCCCAAACTTGCCACTTGCTGCATTGCTAGGAAACTTTCTCCCAGTCTTCTTGTAGAACTTCTGGGCTCTGTGAGTGAGAAGAGCCATCTGCTGGACTATCTCCATATATTCCAGATCATCAGGATAGATACAGTCCAGGTCTTCAAGAGTTAAGAGAAAGTTGTCTGAACTTTCATCAGTAGAGACAAATTCTTGAGAGGAACTTGTCTCTTGGAAGGGAGTTCCTTGGATGTAGCTCTCTTTGGGTGTCTTTGGGAAGGTGATGAAAGGACCCTTTTGTGAAGTTTTAGGGTAGTAGATAAGATGATGTTGTGGTTCTCTGCTATCCCTTTCACCCACATGAAGGGCTGAACTCTGGTGAGTATTGGAGTTACCAGATGAATTCCGCATCTTAATCTCCATCTGGTATCCACTAAGTATCCCATACAACTCAGTGAGAGTAAGGGTCTTGAGGTTTTCAATCCTCTTAATGACCACATAGTAGTGTGTCCATTGTCTGGGAAGAGAGGACATGAACTTCCTAACAATATCCATATTCTCAAACTGTCTTGAAGGTGAAGTTTTCCTACTGCTGCTTTAGGAGGTCCTTCTTGTTCTCCTTGGCTTCATTGGACCCCTCATACATCAGTTTCAGTGCATCCCATAGCTGTTTAGCGGTCTTGCACTTCTTGAAACCTCCGTAAATGGAGTTTGGAAGAGTAGTTTGGAGGGGTGTCATAGCTTTCTGATCAATATCAATCCTTTTCCAGTCTTCATAAGAAAAGTCAGCCCTCTCCTTTGGTATCATACCACCACCAACAGTAGCTAAAGAGGTGCATGGTACATGAGGTCCATTGACAACAGACTCCCACAACCTGGAATCTTGAGACTTGATGAAGCCTTCCATTCTTTGGCACCAAGTGTCAAAATCCTCAGGAGTGATCAGTGGGGACTTTATCATAGTTCCAGTTTCCATATCAGCCTTAGAGATAGCTGACATTTGAAGAGTTAAGTGATGTGTGAAGCTAAGAGAATTAAAGATGGTGAGATCTTACAATTAAGAGCCTGGAATGCTTTGATACCAAATGCAGGACTGGGTAAGGGTACTTAACACTTAGTTTCACACTGAGGAGAGATCTTAGATCACTTAACAATTAAAATAAGGAACTGGTAACTTAAAACAGATGATACTAAGAACACAAGAAAATTAAAAAGATAGAACTAAGAACAACACAAGAACACAAGATTGGTTTTCAAGGATGTTGTATGTTGATCCCAAGTTCTTTTATAAGTGTTACAAAGCATAAAGAAATTACAAGTACCCGAGACACTTTTATACTACAACCTACAACCGTCACTTACATGTAAAGACAGTTAGGATTTGACTAATCTAGACAATAAGATCAATCTAAAGTCAAAAGGCAGATTGCCTTTTGACTAGTGACTATGACATGCCATAGCTCACTGACTTTTCTTAAAACAAAAAGTCTACATGAACAAGTAAGGTAAGTTACAGAAAAATACCATTCCTACTTTTTGATAAAGCATGGAAGTTTCACCAACTTGTGTAAAGTAGGTGAACCACCAGAGCAGGCAGTGGAGAGTGTGTCAGCTTTATCAAAAGTTGATTCGGAGAAAGCATTTTTTCTCTGTCCTCTGAAGAAATCAGTCTTCATAGCTTCGGAAGACTTTGTCTCTGAAGCTTCGGAAGATTTCAACTTTGGCTTTAGAAGATGCTAGTCTTTGGCTTCGGAAGATTTCACACTTAGAATATTTTTCTGTTTGAGTGTGAAACTTCTGAAGTAACTCCTTTGAACTATTAGCTTCGGAAGATCTTACACTCAGACACATTTGAGAGTGTAAGACTTCTAAAGCTAGTTCATCTTTGTTCCTTAGTGCATGCATGGAAGACTTGGTTGTTCTGTCTTGTTGGTTGCATTAGCCTTATAATCTTCAGATGATCTTACACCCTTCATTTGTTCGGAGTCGATCCTATCATCCTTTAATGCCTCATCTTGGAATTCCCTGATTTGACCCATAATGTCCGGTGTCACTACCAGCTGGAAAGCCTTCACTCGAATCGGTTCCGGCCTCTCATTTTGACTGAGGTCATCAAGCTACCACATTTGCCTTACCTGGGTGATAGTGGATTTTGTAGTCGTAATCCTTGATCAACTCTTACCATCTTCGTTGTCTCATGTTAAGATCCTTCTGCTCGAAGAAGTACTTCAAACTTTTGTGATCAGTGAAGATGGTGCACCTCGTCCCGTACAGGTAGTGCCTCCAAATCTTCAATGCAAAAACCACAGCAGCTAAATCCAGGTCATCAATGCGATAGTTAGCCTCACGGATTTTCAATTGTCGGGACGTATAGGATATAAATCTTCTCCATTGCATCAGCACACAACCCAATCCCGAATAAGAAGCATCGGAATAGACCACCAAGTCTTCATTCCCTTCAGGTAACATCAAGACAGGAGCTTGAGTCAACCTTATCTTCAACTCTTCGAAATCATTCTCCTGCACTTGACCCCATACGAACTTCACATCCTTACAGGTCAATTTGGTCAATGGTGAAGCTATCTTGGAAAAGTCTTGGATGAACCGTCTGTAGTAGCCCGCTAAACCCAAGAAACTTTGGATCTCGGATGGGATCTTTGGGGTCTTCCATTGCATAACTGTCTCCACCTTTGCCGGGTCCACCATAATCCCTTCAGAATTAACCACATGACCCAAAAACTGAACTTCCCACAACCCGAGCGCGCATTTAGAGAACTTAGCATACAGCTTCTCTCTTCTAAGCGTCTCCAATACTTCATGAATGTGATCGGTGTGCTCTTCTTCACTCTTCGAAAAAATCAGGATATCATCAATAAACACAATCACTGATTTATCCAACATCGGCTGACACACCCGATTCATCAAATCCATAAAAGCAGCTGGCGCGTTGGTTACACAGAAAGACATAAAAAGGAATTTGTAATGCCCATATTGAGTTCGAAACGTGGTCTTCAGGATATCCTGTTCTTTGACCTTTAGCTGATGGTAACCAGATCGGAGATCTATCCTTGAGAACCAGCTGGTGCCTTGCAGCTGATCAAATAAGTCATCAATTCTCGGTAGTGGATACTTGTTCTTCACCGTCAACTTGTTCAACTCAGGGTAGTCGATGCACATCCTCATGCTACCATCCTTCTTCTTTACAAACAAGAGCGGAGCACCCTAAGGAGAGATACTCAGTCGCATGAACCTCTTGTCTAACAACTCTTGCAACAGGTTCATCAATTCCTTCATCTTGGAGGGAACGAGATGATACGGCGCCTTTGCAACAGGTTGGGCACCAGGTATTAGATCAATCTGGAACTCGATCTCGCGGTCAGGTGGTACCCCTGGTAGGTCTTCGGGACACACATCAGGGAAATCGCATACTACCAGCACGCCTGACAGTTGAGGGATGGTAACATCCATATCCTTCAAATAGGCCAAGTAAGCACCACACCCGCGTCTTATAAACTTCTCGGCCGTGATCATCGAGATTACTCGCGGTGTAATGCACTCCTTGTCTCCATGTATCGTAACCAAACTGCCATCGGGCGCAGTCAGACCAACCATCTTCTATCAGCACACGATGTTCGCTTCATAGGCCGCCAATCAATCCATCCCTAACACCACGTTAAAACCTCCTAGGGCCATCACGTACAATCTAGCAGGAAACTTACGATCGTCCAACTATACGAGACAATCGTCTATCACATCAGTCACTTTGGTAGACTTTCCTATCGCTGTCTCTACATAGAAGGGCACGTCTATCTTCTTATTCTTACCATGCATTTCATGAAAAAAGGTAGCAGATACAAAACTTATACTAGCACCCAAATCGAAGAGCATAGAAGCATACAGTTGGTTTACCAGAAACATACCTGAAACTACTTCAGGGTCCATTCTGGCTTCTTCCCGGGTCATGTTGAATGCCCTTGCCTTGGCTTTGGTGTTCTCACTCCTCCCTTTCTCACCCATAGTCTGAGTCTTTGAGCTCCCTACTCCACTCTTCTTGCAATCTCGACCCGAGTGGCCTACCTCCCCACACCGATAACACCGTGGTACCCCGCACTCTCTAGCATAATGTCTTCGTCTCCACACTTAAAACATCGGTTCGTCCCCACTCTACACTCACCCAAGTGAACTTTCCCACACTTCTTACATCCCCTCTTGTTACCCCCTTTACTCGATCCTGGGCGGCGATCGTCAATCCTCATTTTCTTTTCCCCGATCCCATAATGGTCACCCCTAAATCGCTTCCCATTACCATTCTTATTCCAACTCTTTTCAACCTTCCTCTGAATTAGCACCAGATCCCTCTCATCATACAATCTTCCAGCCAAATCTACTGCAGACCTGAAAGTGCTCAGTCTAGCAGCTATCATGTTCCTCCTGATATCCACGAGCAGACCCTGCATGTATCTCTTGATCTTCTTGGACTCTGGAGTTACTAGATCCTGCACGAGTCTCGCAAGCTCATTGAACTTGGAGGTATACTCTTGATGAGTCATGTTTCCAGCCTCTAAATGCAAGAACTCCTTCTCAATTTTGTCCAACTCCTGATGTGGACAATATTCCTCTAGTACCAGATTCTTCAATTCCGACCACCTCATCCTTGCAACAGACCGTTTCCCCTCTGCTTGGACAATGTTCTCCCACCAGCATAATGCCGAGTCAACAAAAGAATGAGAGGCAAACTTCAACTCTTGATCCCCCCGACACTCACTGATGTCTAGGACTGCATCCATCTCTCGAACCCAACGATGAGCAGTAGTAGCATTGCCTTTACCATCAAAGGTCGGGGGTTTGCACCTCTGAAACTTCCTATAGGTGCACCCCTTAGCGGTCTCCTTCTCCCTCTCCCTATCACCATCATGGATTACCACCTTGGGACTAGATGGCCTTTCATCAGCTTTCTCCTTCTCCCTGGAACCTTTGGTCTTTTCACCATCCTTTACTGCCCTCAATACCTAGGTCACCACTGAAGGTAACACGTTTTGCATGACGTTGTAGACTTCATCAGCAATAGCTTCCTTTACTGTAGACTTGAGGGTAGCTGATCCTTCACCCTCTTGGTGGCTATGAATATCCGTGTCCTCATGAACTATCTCGGGAGCCTTAGCTTTACTTCAGATAACACGTGGCCCAGTAGTACGCCTGCCACTAGCACCTCCTCAGGTTGTCTTCCCAGGTTTCCTACCCGCCATAAGATCTACCTCCTATAAGATTCAAGCACTAACAAGGTCATTCGAAGGTAATAGATAAGATTATGTCAAGTATAGTAAGTCCCTAATTACAATGGCCAGTTGTGATTAGTCACTTACGTTACTCTTCATCCCCCAAGCATTCCCTATCCAGACCACATCAGTGTCCAAATCTACTAAGCACATAAATCGAATAGCACACGCACGTAATACCGGTTACTTATGAAAAATTACCTGATTTCACGTAGCTACTTGGGCTGGCATCCTTCCATTCGGTCCTATTCTCAGTTTAAGTTTAGGTTTTTGAAAATATTTACCCACTTCTCTTAAACTTTGGCTCTGATACAAACTTGTAGGCCCCGTTCTCGGAGACCTCACAGTTAGACAATCACAACATTTTTCATATAAGATAAATACATTTCATAAAAACATCGCAACGGATTTAGTTATCAAAAACCATTCATGCATTAATATTTGGTGTTGCTAAACATTACTTCATTGTAATTTAACAGTTACAAAAGGATCATTCAATTGTATTACAAAACAACAAAAATCATCATGCATGAATGGATGCCAGTCTTTGCCCGTCAAGTAGCCTTTCCCGCATGCCATCCTCAGTAACATCCTTACCAGCCAACTGATATGCATATAAAAAGTCAGCGTTGCTGAGTGAGTTCTAGTTTAATAATATTGAAAAATACACTTTTTAACTTCATTTTGTGATCATTCATCAATATACATAATCAATCATAAAGTGATTCGTTATCTTTCTTTCTTTCATTATCATTCTCTTTCATTAACTAGGATTGCACAAAGCAAGAGCCTACATTGTTGGTTGGCAACAGATGCTGAACCCCTGTCGGCAAACGTTTATCATGGTAGCTAACCCTTCGACAGTTGATCCACATTGCTAGGCATGAATCCTGCCCATGAACTAGGATCCCATTCATTCATTGGTCAATCCCAAGGATTGACCCTAGATATGCATCCTCATGGGCTATACAGCTGCACATCAGTTGAGCTAACGATAACAAGGTCGTGCACCTCCATTCATTGTGCTTGCAAGGCTTTTCATTCATCGTAAGGGCCCGGGGTAACATTCAATAAGTTTCATTGTTCTGCTTTTATTCTTTCGTGTCCACTTGTTATGGATAATACTTATAAGATGCACATTACATAATCACATAACATGAAAATATTATAGACATAAAAAAAGCAGCACATAAGAGAGAACCAAGCATAATAATCTTAAAAAAGCATAATCTTTCCTTATAGAGAAGTTCTCCATACTTAAATTCTATTCCCAAAATTTCTAGAAAATCCCAAGTCTTTAAACAAATGCGGATGAGCATAACAAATGCAGATGAACAAATGAGGATGAACATTCTTAGGGAATTTTCTAAGTGTCAGGAAATGCGCATGAACCAAATGCGGATGACTAAAGGAATACACATGGACACTGTAGCAAATGCGCATGGGCAAAACAAATGCGGATGAACAATAGCAAATGCACCTGAGCAAACAAAATGAGGATGAACACTTAGCAAATGCGCCTGAGCAAAAGAAATGCGGATGACCACTTAGCAAATATGCCTGAGCAAAATAAATACGGATGAACATAAAAACTAACCTGAAATGCAACTTAGGCCATTACCAGAATCATCATTCTAACATGAACACAACTTAGATCTATCTGTCTAACACTTAGAAGATCATAAACTTTAAACGATCAACAAGAGAAGCACATAACACACCATAGCATCAACATCGTTCGCACCATATATGAAAAATCATAACTTGTTTCGAAAACATCCGTCAAACATGCAAACCAGTCCCTAAATAAGCAGAAACATTTAAAAGAGGGGATCTAGAACTCACCTCCACTGCTTTTGAGTAAAATCCCACCAAACCCGAGAGCAACCTGGAGTTCAAATGCCTAAACACACAAAAACACAAAACCAAGCACAAAGAACACATATGAATCGGTTCACAAGCTGAAAATTCAGCTGAAACCGAACTAATAACACAAGAAAATACACACCTTCGAAATTTTCAGCTTTCTCTCACTAGAAACCAAGCAAACTTCAGTTCTTCTTTCTTCTTTCTTGTTCCATTCGAAAGGCAGAAGTGAAAAAGTGGTGGCATGGGCGGCCATGCCCTTTTAAACCATAAAATATAAATTTTTGCATTTTGTACACTTTACCCCCTCCACATGCGTCCATTATCTTTTCTTTCAAGATACTTTTCTTTTTCTTTATTTTAAACAAATTTTCGGGTGTTACAACATAGCTGCTTTAGCAGGATGTTCTCAAATACATTGGTTACAAAACCAACTGCTGAATTACGGGTTCAATTTTCTTAAAACTCCTATTTACATTGATAACACTTCTGATATGTTTATTACAGCTAATCCTGTCCAGCACTCAAAAACAAAACATATCAAAATTCGATATCATTTTCTCAAAGATAACTCTGAAAAAGGTTTAATCATTTTGATTCAAATCATAACTGAAAAACAGTTGGCTGACCTGTTTACAAAAGCCTTTTTACTAGGTCAATTTGAATCTTTGGTCAGGTCGATTTGACTTATTAATCATGTTTAAAAACTGGTTTTGAGTTTAATTCAGTTGTTTGTTTCATTAAAAAATGATAAGAACCCTCCATTAGGTTAATCATGAATATAGAGAAACTGTCAAAGTTAACTACCGGATTGTGTATATTGTGTGTGTATGTTCAATAGAAAATGAAAAAGAAAATACAAAAATAGAAATTGCAAAATCAAAAGAGAAAAATATAAAACAAAAACACAAAAATAGAATTTTCTTGTTAGTTAAGTGTTTAGGACTGAATCTGTCTTTGGAATTTGTGGGAAATGATAGATACATTCTTTACGATCAGTTACATACTTCACTCGCTACTAAAGTCTGACGTGATCAGATATGATGTGCAGGTAAGCTCATGGAATTATACTGAAAAAGTAAATTGTTTTGATCAAACTAAATCAATCATGCATTCATGTTTGTCCATTGTAGTACCAATGAGTAGTGTTGACTTCTTAGACTGATTGCTTGTAAAGTCATAAACTCACACCTGGTGGTGATATAAATAACCATTGAGCTCTAATTATTTAAAGCATTTATTCACTTCTCTGTTATGAGTCATCATAGACCTGAAGTGATGAGATATCCTTTGTTGTAAGTCATTACAGACCTAGATATTCTCACTTGATGCAAAAGATGCCAATGTGCACAATCTAAACATGAGATTTGGTTATAAGTATATGTCAGGTTAACAAGTTGAGAAAAGTGATTTCTTACATATCTTGATGAGAGTTAAACTCTCTAAGTCTAAGTGTGACTTACATAATGTCATATCTAATCGTACCTTAATCAATCCAAGAATTGAAAAAGTAGGTGTGCTGAGTATTTTGCCAAAAGCACTCATTTTCTATCATTAGATCTCGTGTCTCCTTTGTTACAGAAATGCTGATCTGGAACACACTTGATTAGGATTTAATCACTGTCTATGACTATCCATAATTTAATTTTATTTTAATGTGCTGATCTTAACTAATATGATCTCACTGCAAGCATGTGATTCAAATGTATATAGTAGATTTTTTTTTATTCTACTTTATTTTTTATTTTTTGTATGATTTTTTTGTGTACAGGCATGTTGATAATGATTAGTTTCCTCTTCTTGCAAGGTCAAAGAAACTTCTAAGTTTGTAAAACTTAAAAGTTTAGGGGGAGTAAAAATAAAAAAAGAGAAAATAATTGATTTTTAAAATGTGAAAAAGAAATAAAAAATAAAGTGTTTTGGATAAAAGGATAAAGCTGCAATTTCAAGCATATGTGTGTTTGATATGATATAAAAATGAACCTGAAAAGAATTCAAAATTAGTGGAAAAGCATCTTGCAAAAAATGAGACTATTTGTGTTGTAAAAATTAAATAGAGACTAAAATGACGGGAAATTGTTTTTGAAAATTTAAAATAAAAATAAAATGGTGTTCAAATGGATGGTGGGAAAATTTCAAATGTCAAGACTCATGGAAGGTTTCTCATGCGACTGAATAGTTCTTATAAGTCTAAATTAGGAGTATGATGAATTTCAGAAAATTGTGCAAATGTTGGGCATTTCATTCAAGCTTATGCGCCTAAACAGTTGTCATGTGACTAAAAAATGGTTAAGTGTTGGGCATATCATTTTATGCTCATATGCCTAAATAGTACCAGACTTTCCTAGTGGTTAGACATTTGAATGTAAAATTCAAGTGTTAGGCGTTTTAACAAGTCTCATGCGCCTGAATAGTGTCCAAGCACCTAAACAGTGCTTATGTGTCTGAACAGTGCTTATGTGTCTGAACCTCATACGCATTCACAGTGCTCATGCGTCTGAAAACTTAGTGTGAAATTTAGTCTCATGTGCCTTCACACTGCTCATGCTCCTAAAAATTTACACTTGTATATATACAACACTTGTGTAGTTTTCATTCACTCATTCACAAACTCAAATCCTCTGATTCACTCACTCGAACACCCGACACACTCATTCATTCAACATTCGATTGTTATCAATTAATCTTTGTGATATATAGGTATCTCAAGAGAATTTGATTGCCGAGGGTCTTCACTCGAAGTTATCAAAGTTGTTGCTAATTCACCTATTCATGTGCTAGATGAAGGTGGAAGATCAAAAAAAATGCTACAGTCCTTTCTGAGATCTTGAATGCTGAGCAGATCATAGAATCTTTGAAAGAAGTTCAAGTCTACATTCAAGAAGGCTTTGTGAGAGTTGGAACTCTACAAATAGAAGCCCGTGTTCAAGATCAAAGATGAGACAAAAGAGTTCAATGTGGACTGAAGACAATGTAAATCTTAGGGGGAGTATTGTTGAAGCTCTTGGAAGATTAACATTTTGTCTTTATCTGTTTTTTTTGTCATAGTATTGGGACTTATTTTGTAAATATATATTCCTTTGTTTCTTGATAGTATAAATAGGATATTTTATGTATTGTGTAGGGTAGACATCTAAGACTAGAGAATACAGATGTAGGTGAACGAACTGTAACCCTTACATATTATGAGTGGTGCATTTGTTATCAATGAAATCTATGAATGTTTTGATGTAATTGCATGTGTTTGATTACTTTGTGATTGAATTGATCATTGCGTGATGATATCATCACAGATTCAATCCTTTTGAACCGATCAACTTTAGACCTAAACCTGTTTTCAAATCAGAGTTAGATTAGTTCTTTGAGTTTGATTTGATTTCTGGAATTGTGTTCATATCAAAAGTACCCGCAGACACAAACTTCACTGGATTAAACTGATTAGATTTATTTGTTCTTTGAGTTTGATTGTTTTGACTTTGATTTTGAGAGGATTTAGCTTTAGCATTTTCCCTTCTCCTTCTCTGGTCTCTTGATCTTGATGATCTATGCTTGCTTTGGGATTGAATATCTTTAGGAGAAAACTCTTTTTCAGTATCCTTCACTTTTTGTTCTTTCTGCCATTTGATAAAGTCTGGATTGTTGAATCCATAAGGAAACGAATCCTCAGATGTTGCTTCATCTTTTTTGCTTTCCCTTTCTTCTTTGTGTTTTGTTTGTCATTCTTTACAATGACTTCTTCAACAACATACTCATGGTCTTGTTCCTTTACTTTCATCACATGAGATCCTCTAGTAATAAATATCTTCTTATTCTTTAGTCATGATTCATAAGATTTAACTTTCACTGGATGACCATTTTTAATCTTTTCAGAATCTTGTTCCTCAAATAACTCAATATTAGTCTTCTCTTCATCACTTTCTTTTTCTTATTTTGAAAGGCTTTTAGCTTAGCTTTGTTTTCAGGTGAGTACTCATGTGTGTTAAAGTTTTCTGGTAAAGTTTTTGAGATAGATTTAGGCATGGGATCATGTGTGAAACCTAGACCTGTTTTGTTTTTATCTTTCCTCTCACTTACCAACTGTTCTACAATGGTTTTAGAACTCTTAACATTAGCTAGATCCACCTGTGTTACAGCATGAGCTATTTTTTCTTCTTCTAAATTTTTAGTCATCTCCTTAAGTTGTTTTTTTTAACAAGTTCAAGTTCTTTTAGAGTTTAATTCCATGAGGTTTGAAGAGATAAGATCTTTTTTTCAGAGACTTTGTGATTAATTTTTCAGTTTATTGTGCATTTCTTCTTCTTGTTTAAGTTTGTCATATATTTAAATGAATATGTTCTGTAATGCTCAACTTGATCAAAACATGCTTTTGTGCATATTTTTTCTCTGACATTGACAACAATTTCAGGATAACTTGAAGAAGAAGTCTCTGAATCAGATGATGGATGCCCAACCTTTGGTTGTTCAGACTGAGCCATGAGGGTAATTTTTTCTGAATCCTCTTTTGGGTCAGATTTGTCACTCCAATCATAATCTTCATCATCATTTTTTGAATCACCATCTGCCTTAGGATCATTTTCTTTAGACCAGTCTTCATTTTGAACTTCAGCAACAAGAGCTAAACTTGATGTTAGATCAGCTGTGAATTGTTCAACATATGCACTCCACACATAGCCATCTTTGATGCTTACAACAAGAGCTTTCTTTGGCTCTTTAATTGATTTTTATTCATCTTTAAGTTCTGGCCTGGGAAGGCCATGATAAGGCTTTTGAAAGGTTTTTTAAGACTGTTGTTGGTATCTTTGACTGCTAGAACCAGCTTGATCATTTCTACCTTGATTTCTAGGAGCTTTACATTCCCTTGAGAAATGACCATAATTGTTGTAATTAAAACACCTTGAATTTGATTTGTCAAAGCCAACAATTTTGTTTGCCCTGGGCTTGTATTTCCTGTTAACATATGAGTATTTCTGTGTTCTGTAAGCAATCATTACCATCTACCAATTCAAGTCCATTTCTTCCACATCATCAGGATCCATCTCAAAAAAAATCCTGCAAAATAAGATCTACCTGGGTTAGATGACTACCTTGATAAGCATGAAAACTTGCCATGAAAGCAGTAAAAGCAGATTTTGACTCATCATTCTATAAAAGTATATTAATAACATCTTTAACTTTGTTGGTTTTAACAGAGTTAGAAGATGAAATCTCAGTTTGAGGTTTAGGAGTTTGAGTTTTAGGAGAAGACTGAGGTTGAGTTGTATAAACAGGAGCACTTGAGTGAGAAGAATCTGTGAAGAAACCAGCTCCAACGAACAAGTCACCCTTATCTTCTGAAGAATTATCATCTTTTTCCAGAAAAGCATTCTCCATTATGTTAGCTAGAGAAGCAACGTACTTATACTGAGACATTGATGCAGCTCTATCATTGTTTCTGGAGCTCTCATCAATTTCAACTGATTCAGTTTTAGCAATCAAAAGATCCAGATCCATCGGAAACTTTTCAGTATGCTTCAACAGAGTGACTATCTATTTCCATGAAGATGGAAAAGCATTAAGAAGTCTGTCATTTAGATATTTGAGATCATTTTTTATATCAGCAGTTGACATTTTAGTAGTTAATTGGATGAATCTGTTCATCATTTGATTGATTGTTTCCCCAGAAAGATACTCAAATAACTCTAGTTGCCTCTTGAGTTTCTGCTTTTTGAGATCTTGTATCTCTTTATCACCTTCACAAATAATCTTCAAAGCTCTGTACATGGGGTAACCAGTTTCATAACCTTCAAGTCTAGTCAAGACTTCCAATGGTAACCCCTTGCACATTAGTAAGTAAGCTTTGATGTCTTTTTAACCTTCTTTAAGTCATCACCTTGTAGAACATTCTCTGGATAAGGTTCTTGAGAGTCTTTTATATAAACAAATCCTCTGTTAGGACCATCGGATGTAATTAGGATATGTGGTCATTCCTCTATTGACTTCCATAAGTCAGTGTAGATGGAGTTTAGATGATGCTTTAATCTTAGAGACCAATTTTTGAAATCAGCTCTATTTTTGAGCTTGGGAACCCTGTTCTCTGAATCTTTAGACGTAACCATTTTGTATTTTGAATTAATGAAAATGATTTGTTTTTGTTGTTTTTAAAATTTAAAATGAAACTATGAAATGAAAATATTTTTGGATTTTAGTTTTTGAAGTTTTCTAAGAGTTTATTGAAAAGTCTGAATACTGATGCGCCTGATGCTTCTAAAATGCCTAACTTTGAACCAAAAAAGCCTAAGGGAATGTCTTAGTTGAATTCTGAAACGCCTGCCTGATGATGAGTCTGAATAGTTTTCAAGTGCCCAAACAGTGAAAAAACACCTGGGGTACTTGGTTAAATTTCTGATTTTAACCTAAAACGACCAAAGAGTCTCCAAACACCTGGAATTGCTTAAAATTTCAACAGTCCATAGTCACAATGCGTCCAAATAGTTAAAAAACGCCTAGTCTGAAAATGCCTCAATAGTAATAAAACGCCTAAATAATAGTAAAGCATCTGAACACTTAGCAAAATTTTAGAAGTTTTTCACACAACAAGCGCCTAATTCATCATCTTCAACAGAACCAGATCTTATCAAATTCTTCAAAACTTGTTCAATTGATCTAAAAACTTTCAATTAGGTAGTAAATAGATCGATTAACAATCATCAATCATCATTTCGATCAAACAACAACAACAAATCTGTTTTCTGATTGAATTAAGGTTGGAAAATGAAGAACACCTTTTCACACACAAATCTAATCAATACTTAGATCTGAATGGATTAAACACCAAATTTTGATTCAATTCATGTTTCTATGGATGAAACACAACTGAAAACAACAATTAATCAATCAAATTGCAATCAACACAGATTTCAAGTGATTCAGAGGGCTCAATCATGCTGATAATAAGCTTTGATCACTGAACCTCTAGCTCTGATACTATTTGACAGGTTTAAATGGATCGATCTATGATGATATTGTAATGCAATGATCAATTCAAACACTAAGAAGTAAAAACACAGGCAATTACTTCAGAAAACCATAGTTATTGATCGCAAAAGCTGTGGATACAAAGTGTATGGGTGAATTACAGTGGTTCACTTCCCCCTTTTTTTCTTTTCTTTTTTTATACACAATACATAAAGTATCCTATTTATACTATCAAAAGAAACAAGGAACATATATTTACAAAACAAGTCCCTATATTATGATAAAAAGTAAAAGACAAATGTACATCTTCTAAGGGCTCTAACACCTTTTTCCAGATTAAAAATAAAGCCATTCATGATCCACTTCGCCATATTAAACCTTGTGTTAGTGGCAACAGCTACAATTGGAGAAGCAATGTCTACAGGAAATGAGTTCCATCCTGCACTCCTCTTGGACATACCATGTTAAAAGATATAACACAAGAGTTTCCAGTGATTATATACTCTAGCTCTAAAAAACTGTTTCTTAGGAAAGTGATCTGGATGTCCCATAGCCAAAAATGTGTCTCTACACTCATCAAATGTAAGTTCAGCAAGATCTTGACGATCATTATCACCCGGTCTTAGAGCTTCTCTATTTGACTGCTCTGAAACCTCAATCATACGATAATTGGTGATAAAACTGCTGACAACTTTCCTTCTTGCATCATCTCTATCAGTTTCTGCAGTTCTCAAAATTCTTTTGATAAGACGAGCATATATAACCAGTTAAGCACACATGGCGTACACATACTTCGTTCTCAATAGAAATTTGATCATTTCTTCGTAACCAACTGCTTCACGAACATCCTCATTTAGAAAGGCTGCTACATTATGCTTAGGCTTGAACTTAAGATCTACCATCTGTTTACATTGAACAAAATATTAATCACCTTTGAATTACAATGATTTCAATCATATTTTGTGTTATCAATTTTGAACCAATAACACTTTAAAAAAATTTTCTAAGTGTTTTGTACAACCCATTGCATGAACAGAGTATGCACTTGTTACAAATTTGAATCAACACATTTATGATTAAACCATGTAATACACCATGAAACATGAACATTGATTGAGTTTCAATTGAGTTAGCACATTTTATGTTTTAAAACCTAACAATTTACATGTAAAATTTCTACTCTACCATGAGCAGAGCACATTCATGTTTAAGTCAAATGATTTAAAGTGTACTAAATCAAGTAAAATCTTCTCAATATCAGTTGAATAGATGAAATATGATGATTAACACAACAATTTTGATGAAAAATTATGAATTGACTATTCATTTCTAGTTCTTAGGAACCGACTGATGAACACTGAATCATCAAGAACACATGATGATAAAATTGATTTTTGATTCTCACAATCTGTTCGAAAACATGTTATAACAACCACTTATGTTCAATTTTAATTATCATAACACATTTAAATCACAAATTACAGGTTTCTAAACACCTAGGGTTTGAACGCCTCAATACAGTTCAAACGCCCAATCAAAGACTGAATTAGGTAATGAAATCTCATGTTATAAGGTCAAAATGATGTTTAGATTCATTGACTATACCTATATATCACACGGATTAATAGGTAACAATCAAATGATGAAAGTATGAACGTATCAGGTAAGTGAATGAGTGTAACAGAGAGTTTGAGTTTGTGAAACATAATGAAAACTACCAAATGTTGAATATATATAAGTGTAAAAAGTCTAAGGCGCATGACAAATGTGAAGGCACATGAGGCTTAGACGCATTGCACACTTAGCTACATTTCATAATAAATCTTCAGATGCATGAGCACTGTTCAGGCGTTTGGGCACTGTTCAGGTGCATGGCTAGACAAAAACATCTACACTTGGAATATTTTCAATATCACCAGATGTCTAAGCAGCTTGCATGTTTAAACATTGTTCAGGCGCATGGGAGTTGTTGAAACGCCCAACACTTAGAGGAAAAATCACATTCAAATGTCTAACCACAATGGAAAGTTTGGAACTATTCAGATGCATGAGAGTAAGTTGATACGCCCAACACTTAACCATTTTCAGCAACATGACAACTGTTTAGGCGCATGTACTTGAATAAAACGCTTAAGACTTGGACAAATTCCAGAAATTCATCATACTCTTGATTTATACTTTTGAGCACTATTCAGGCGCATGAAAAACTTTCCATGAGTCTAACACTTGAAAACTTTCACAACATCCATCTGAACACTGTTTGTGCACATTACCACTGTTTATGCACATTATCTTAACACTTAGTCAAATTTTTTACTATCACCCAAGATGAATATTAATTACCCTCAAATTTAACAATATCAAATTGTTTTTGTTTAAGATCACCACAAATCATTTAAAACTCATATTTTCATTTTTAAACATGAATTTTCAATTCAAACACTAACCAAGCACATTTTGAAAGACAACTTTGAACCAGTTTTTATTTTTGATTTTTCAAACAATTTCTCGTCATTTTAGTTTCTATTCTGAAACTTTTACAACACAAATAGTCTGATTTTTGTTTTTATTTTGTTTGCAAGAAGCTTTTCGACTTATTTTGAATTCTTTTCAGGTTCATTTTTGCATCATATCAAACACACACATTCTTGAATTTTTAGCTTCATCCTTTTCATACAAAGCACTTCATTTTTTATTTCTTTTTCATATTTTGATAGTTTCCTTTGATTTTCTCTTTTACAGTTTTACTCCTCCTAAACTTTTAAGTTCACAAACTTATAATTTTCTTTTATTTTGTAAGTAGAGCAAACCAATCAGTATCAACATGCCTGCACACAGAAAATCATGCAAAAATAAAAATTAAAGCAGAATAAAAATATACTATACACATTTGAATCACATGCCTACAGTGAGATCATATCAGTTAAGATCAGCGCATTAAAATATAATAAAATGGTGGATAGTCATAGACAGTGATTAAATCCTAATCAAGTGTGTTCCAGCTCAGCGTTCCTGCAGCAGAGGAGACACGAGATCTAAGGACAGAAAATGAGTGCTTTTGGCAAGATAATCAGCACACTTACTTTTTTAATTCTTGGATTGCTTAAGGTTTTATTAGATATGACATTATGGAACCCACACTTAGACCTACAGAGCTCACCTCTTGTCAAGATATGCAAGAAAGCACTTTTCCCAACTTATTAACCTGTCATATACTTATAACCAGATCTCATGTTTAGGTTGTGCACATTGGCATCTTTTGCATCAGGTGAGAATACCCAGGTCTGTAATGACTTACAACAAAGGATATCTCGTCACTTCAGGTCTATGATGACTCATAATAGAGAAGTGAATAGATCCTTTAAACAGATCTCATGGTTATTCATATCGCCACCAGGTGTGATTTTGTGACTTTACAAGCAATCAATTAGAGAAGTCAACACTACTCATTGGTACTAAGATGGACAAAGACAAAAGCATGATTGATTTAGTTTAATCACAAGAATTTACTTTTTCAATATAATTGCATGAGCGGTAAGCACATCATATGTGATCACGTTAGACTTTATTAGCGAGTGGAGTATGCAACCGATCAGAACCAATGTATCTATCATTTCTAACAAATTACAAAGGCAGATTCGTTCCTAAAATAATAAACTAACAAATAAACTCTATTTTTATGGGTTTTTATTTTATAATTTTCTCTTTTCTTTTTGCAATTTTCTATTTTTTTTTGTTTCATTTTTTTATTTGCTTTTTTTTTCTTTTGAGCATGCACACATAATATATACAATCAGGCAGTCAACTTTAACAGTTTCTCTATTATTTTTCTTATTCAGCTAGGGAGGGATCTTTTCATTTTAATGATTCAGACAACTAAAAAAAACTCGATCAAGTGATCAAAACGACCTTGTAAAAGACCCTTGACACGATCAAAACCAGTTTTTAAACATCGTTAATAAGTCCAATTGACTCGACCAAATACTCAAAATGACCTCGTAAAAAGGCTTTTGTAAATGAGTCAGCCAACTGTTGAATCAAAATGATTAAACCTTTTCAGAGTTATCTCTAAGAAAATGATATCGTTTTTCGATATGCTTTGTTTTTGAGTGCTGGACAGGATTAGTTGTAACAAACATAGCAGTAGTGTTATCAATGTAAATAGGAGTTTTAAGAAAATTGAACCCGTAATCCAGCAGTTGGTTTTGTAACCAAAGGATTTGAGAACATCCTGCTGAAGCAGCAATGTACTTAGCTTCTGCGGTTGAAACGGAGACATTTGTTTGTTTTTTACATTGCCACGAGACTAATCTGGAATTGACTTGTTTCCGAACATCAATTTGGTGCCTATGGTATTTTCTCCTTAGGTAAATCCACTTGCTTCCACACTTACTGTTTGCGGAACTGCAATAAATCTTCTTGTATTGCCTCAATCTAACTATTGTCCTGTAACGCTTCTGTGATGTTTTTAGGAACAAGTTGAGATAGAAAACATGAGTATAAGAAGAGGTTTGCTTGTTCTTAATGACTCCTCATCATTCTCTCATTCAATGGACTGATAATCTGAGACGTAGGATGGTTCTTTTGAACACGAGACGTTGTAATCTCATTTTCTTGAACATTAACATCCAGATTAGACTAGTTCAAGTCGGAAAGCTGATGCAACATTTGAAGTATGTGTATTGAAATTAGGAACATGAGTTGGTGAATTGATAAAGTAATCAAGATTATCAGTAACAACTACATCATCAGAAACCGATGAAGTTCCAGACTCAAGTTGTACAATTTCAGGACCATCATTAGGAATTGGTTGTGAAACATTGGAATTTTCAGAAAGGAGATGTTCTTGTGCTTGTTGAGATTGAGACTGATCATGAGTTTCAGAATGAAATACAGGATATTTATCAAATGAAAAGAATGGGCAATCTGGGTTAGAATCATCCATATCATAAAATTCAAAATCATCACTGAAAGATCTGAGATCTCCTCCTTGTTTCTTTTTCTCACCTGGAGATTCAAACAAGTTAGAATTGAAAATGTTTGACAAATAATCTAAATCAAACAACCAAGCTGGACCATTAGCAACTGATGGAAAAGTGTTTTAAAGAAATTTAACATTAAAAGTTTCAAGGATAACATTCATCCTAGAGTTATAAACTCTAAAGGCTTATGAGACCGACGAATATCCAATGAAAATCCATCATCAGTTTTTGCATCAAATTTTCCTAGCTGGTCAGTTGAATTTAATATCAAAACTAGACAACCAAAAGACTTAAGAAAATCTATATTACGTTTCCTACCTAACATCAACTCATAAGGAGTTTTCTGTTTATCTTTCAAAAGAAATGTATGATTTTGCACAAAGCATGTAGTGGATATGGCTTCATCCCAGAAAGTAATTGGAATCTTTGCATCTGCTAACATGGAACGTGCGGCCTCAATCAAAGTTTTGTTTTTCCTTTCAGCAACTCCATTTGGTTGTGGAGTTCTAGGAGCATTGAACTGACGAGCAATTCCTTTTTCTGCACAAAACATGTAAACATTAGCATTTTTACATGTAGTTCCATTATCACTTCTAATAATTTTCACCTTTTGTTCTAATTGATTTTGTACTTTTATGATGAATTCTTTTAACAATTTAGTAGTTTAAGATTTAGCATGCAAAAAGAAAATAAATGAAAATCTTGTAAAGTCATCAATGATAACCTAACAATAATATTTCTTGCTAATACTCTACACATTTGTTGGTCCGAATAGATCCATGTGCAATATCTGGAGAGGCTTGGAATTTCAGTTTATCAGCTTGGGCTTATAAGATGCTCTATGTTACTTTCCTTTTAAACATGTTGTGTAGTGATCTGTTGTAGCGAACTTCTTTGTTGGAATTCCTACTACATGGTTTCCTGCTACAAGCTTGTTCATGTTCTTGAAATTGGAATGCTCGAGACGTCTATGTCATAACTGACTTTTGACATTTGATGCTTGAGCAATTAGGCAAGTTGTTTCTATAGTTGGATCTACTTGAGACATATCTAACTTGTATACATCTCGATCACGTATAGCTTTAACTACTACCAATTCTTTACTTATCTGAAAACCTGGCTTCAAAATATAACAAAAAGAATCATCAAATAAAGTAGAGTAAGATTTGTAACAAATTTGGGAAACACTTAAAAGATTAAAATTCAACTGTAAACAATAGTTGACTTTATCAAAGCTAATAATCCCAACGGACACTATTCCTTCTCCTGTTATCTTACCACATGCATCACCCCCGAATGCAACATGAGTACCATCTTTTAACTTAAAATCTTGCAGCAAGGAATGGTTGCCTGTCATATGCCAGCTACACCCACTATCAACATACCACGTGTTAATAGGTCTTCTTGGGCATACCTGCATCTCAAAGAGATTTAAGTTGAGTTGTCAACCCAAGCCGATATGGTCTTGGGCTTGCCAAATTTATCAACAACGGTAAACTGTTTAAAATGAAGCTTATTCAAATCAGGCTTCTTTTGCTATTTAAGTTTATCAATTCCTTTTGTGACAAATTTTTGATTATCTTTGATTTGCTTAATTCGTAAAGCATGGTAACGTTTTTCCAGATCATCGTCAAGGTAATTTAAACCATAAATAGGAACATTTTAAAAAAAAATTTATTACCAAACTTTCCATTGTTCATTCTCACAGATCATGGAATGAATTTTCCTTGTTTATAACGCTTTGTTTGCAGAGCATAAGAATCATCACAATCAAAATTAATCCTTCGAAAAGATCTCAAGCAGAAGGATGGTTGTTTTGTCAACCTTTGAAAACCAACATTTTGTTTTCTTTGAAATCATGGGTTGACATATCCATTCCTTGGCGAGGTCCTTTGGAAGTAGCAATTCTCAATTTTGTGATTTCTTTCATCATAAACGATACAATACATGTTGAAATAACAATCAGCTGTTGAATGGTTTTTCATATCACAAATGTGACAATACCTGTTAAAGAAACATTCAGCAGTCTTATGATTATACATATCACATATTTTACAGTACCTTTGTTGAAATTTAAACAACTGTTGATTAACCTTAATTGTGGAAGCCACATTTGATCCTTGTTTTGATTTAGGAATTGCAAAGTTAATCTGTTGTTTTTGATTTGAGAGTTTGTTCTTTTGAAATTTGGGTTTTGACTTTTGTTCATTAACACTATTCCTAGACTTCTTAGATACAAATCTTTTGTTGACAACGAAAGACTTTGGACCTAAACCTGTTTTCATATCAGAATTAGATTTGTTCTTTGAGTTTGATTTGATTTCTGGAATTATGTTCATATCAAAAGTACCCGCAGACATAAACTTCACTGGATTAAACTGATTAGATTGATTTGTTCTTTGAGTTTGATTGTTTTGACTTTGATTCTGAGAGGATTTAGCTTTAGCCTTTTTCCTTCTCCTTCTCTGGTTTATTGATCTTGATGATCTTTGCTTGCTTTGGGATTGAATATCATTAGGAAAAGACTCTTTTGTAGTTTCTTTCTCTTTTTGTTCTTTCCGCTATTTGATGAAGTCTGGATTGTTGAATCCGTAAGGAAACGAATCCTCAGATGTTGCTTCATCTTGTTTTGCTTGCCCTTTCTTCTTTGTGTTTTGTTTGTCATTCTTTACAATGATTTCTTCAGCAACATACTCATGATCTTGTTCTTTGGTCGTGATTCAAAGGATTTAACTTTCACTGGATGACCATTTTTTTATCTTTATAGCATCTTGTTCCTCAAATATCTCAACATTAGTCTTTTCTTCATTAATTTCAGAGTTCTTTTTCTTATTTTGAAAGGTTTTTAGCTTAGCTTTGTTTTCAGGTGAGTAATCATGTGTGTTAAAGTTTTCTGGTAAAGTGTTTGAGATAG
Source organism: Flaveria sonorensis (assembly GCA_025506505.1). NCBI lineage: Eukaryota > Viridiplantae > Streptophyta > Magnoliopsida > Asterales > Asteraceae > Flaveria > Flaveria sonorensis. The sequence continues at coordinate 33,046,341 of CM046430.1, read as the reverse complement.
ATTCAGGAATGGGCTCATGTGTGAAACCTAGACTTGTTTTGTTTTTATCATTTCTCTCACATACCAACTATTCTACAATGGTTTTAGAATTCTTAACATTAGCTAGATCCACCTGTGTTGCAGTATGAGCTATTTTTTCTTCTTTTAAATTTTTGGTCATCTCCTCAAGTTGTTTTTTAACAAGTTCAAGTTCTTTTAGAGTTTTATTCCATAAGGTTTGAAGAGATAAGATCTTTTCAGTTTGTTGTGAATTTCTTCTTCTTGTTTAAGTCTGTGAAAGATTTTAAATGAATATGTTCTGTAATGCTCACTTGATTAAAACATGCTTTTATGCACATTTTTTCTCTGACTTCAACGGGAATTTCAGGATAACTTGAAGAAGAAGTCTCAGAATCAAATGATGAATGCCCAATCATAATCTTTTTCAGGATAACATTTGGTTGTTCAGACTGAGCCATGAGTGCAATTTCTTATGAATCCTCTTTTGGGTCAGATTTTTCACTCCAATCATAATCTTCATCATCATTTTCTGAATAACCATCTACCTAGGATCATTTTCTTTAGACTAGTCTTCATTTTAAACATCAGCAACAAGAGCTAAACTTGATGTTAGATCAGTTGTGAATTGTTCACCATATGCACTCCAGTCATAGCCATCTTTGATGCTCACAAGAAGAGCTTTCTTTGGCTCCTCAGTTGATTTTGATTCATCTTTAAGTTCTGGCATGGGAAGACTTTGATAAGGCTTTTGAAAGGTTTTCTGAGACTACTATTGGTATCTTTGACTGCTTGAACCAGCTTGACCATTTCCACCTTGATTTCTAGGAGCTTTACATTCCCTTGAGAAATGACCATAACTGTTGCAATTGAAACACCTTGACTTTGATTTGTCAAAGCCAACAGTTTTGTTTGCACTGGGCTTGTAATTCCTATTAATATATGAGTGTTTCTATGTTTTGTATGCAATCATTACCATCTGCCAATTCAAGTCCATTTCTTCCACATCATCAGGATCCATCTCAAATAAATCCTGCAAAATAAGATCTACCTGGGTTAGATGACTACGTTGATAAGCATGAAAACATGCCATGAAAGCAGTAAAGCATATTTTGACTAATCATCCTGTAAAAGGATATTAATAACATCTTTAACTTTACTGGTTTTAACAGAGTTAGAAGATGAAGTCTCAGTTTGAGGTTTAGGAGTTTGAGTTTTAGGAGAAGACTGAGGTTGAGTTGTATAAACAAGAGCACTTGAGTGAGAAGAATCTATGAAGAATCTAGCTCCAACGAACATATCACCCTCATCTTCTGGAGAAATATCATATTTTTCCAGAAAAGCATTCTCCACTGTGTTAGCTGGAGAAGCAACGTACTTATACTATGTGACAACCCGAGTTTTCAGGTTAACCTTGTTCCCTTAACTTAAACTTCCTCCGTTATGATGGGATTTATCAAATTATGATTAACCAAATTATGATTATTAAATAATAATATTTATTATTATAAATAAATAATTACTATTGTAATTACCAATTAAGCAATTTGGAAAACAAATCGTGCGTGGCTAGGTGTTTGCAATTGATGTTAATGTTTGTTGTGCTCGAATGTTACCCCGGCCCAACCCGAAAGCCCACGAAGGACCCTTAACATGCTAGATATTGCACACATTCCATGCAACCCTAATTTCCACCCCCCTCATCGACCGTGAACCCGTCTCCTTTCTCCCTTCGGCTGATCCTCCCTCCTCCACCACCAAACTGCCGCGATCATCACCTTTCATTCCCCAATCGACCCTCTCCTCTTCTTACATACTCGCCCTCTTGATCCCCAAGTTTCTGCAACGTGATTTTCCTGCTGCCCACTTTGAATTATATGGTAAATGTCTAAACCTGGGGGCTGCGTTTGGTTGTTATGTGTGTTGTGTGTTTTGTTCTTTGGTTTGATCATGTTATTGCTTTGGTCCTTGTTAGAAGTCAAGGGTTTCGTGTTATGGTTTATATAAATCCAGATTAGGGTTTTTTATGGGGCTGGAAATCGATTTATCTGTGGGGGGGGGGGCAAATGGGATGTTTAGTCGATCGTTTTGTGATAATGATGTTATCGGGTCAGGTAATGATCATTGGGAAGGGTTTGAGTATAAATCATATGGTTTGAGCTTGGTTAAATCCTATGAACGTGAAAAGACACTTGGATGTGTGTCCAAATTCCTTTTAGATTATAACATGGTCTTGTGAAGTCATTGGTCAATGTTAGGATGCTTGTTTGGGGTAAGCTCGAATGTTTCATGATTCTGGCAGATTCTGTTAGTCAACTTGTTCACGATGTAACTTGATGATAATAAAATCAATCACTGCGTTTCTTGAGTCCAAATTATCTATTTTTAAGTCTAGTTTCCAGAAAGTCCAACCTCACTCAATTTGGACATGTAAAACTCGATTTATTGCCTTTTTAGTGAAGGTAGGTCAAAACTGTTCTTTTTGACAGCAAACAAAGGGTCAGGTGTTTTGATACTTGGTTTGTGTTTTGATGAGGTTATGGTCAAAATAAATGAGTTAGGGAGTAAGCCCATGAGTCTTGGTGCACCTCCAAGTGGATTCAACTCAAAATAGTGTGTAGATGATTTGTAATGAATCCTTGTTTGAATTGTTATCAAAGCTTGATTTTATACGTTGAATTGGGTTGAACTTTGTGTGTTATGACTTGGGCATCGTAAGCATGTTTTGTGCACAAACTTATAAACCTATTTTTGTCTGCCGTGCACCCTAAGGTGAGTTCTCAGCCCCCACTTTACTCTTACTCTTTTGGGGGAGAGAAACATGTGTACTAAACGTATTTTCATTTGATCAGTATTACTGTAGTGTCACTTGCTTGCTAGTGTTATACCAACTTAAGTCCTTAATCTCAAACTGTTAATTTATGTATTTTAGTGAGGTAATTCTGAGTAGATCTACTAGGTTTGACAAACCCCCCCGAGCTAGTCGCGCTAGCACGACTGCACGTCAAATAGGTGTTTAATTGACCTAATTTCTGTTGTTGTGGCCTGGTAACCACAGCCAAGGCCTTTATTTGCATTGTCAGCTTTGGTTGTGAGCATCATACACTATGTAACTTGCTAAGTAGACTAGCTATCTACTGATATTACTTTGTATACTGTATTACTTTGTTTATACACTTTATTACTTTGTTTACTATATCTGCTTCTGTTATGTTTAGTTTATCAAAACTTGCGAACTCACCAACCTTGTGTTAACACTTTAGCATGTTTCTTTCAGGTTCTCGAGATGCGCATGATTAGGAACATCTCACTCATGCATTCATCATCATATGGGTCAAATGAAACATCATTAAGATTGATTACGCTTCTGCAATTATTCTTATGTTTACATTATTAACTCTGTTTTTGGGAATTTTAAACGTTAACAAACAATTATATTTTGTAATTGATGTGTTGTTTGGTGTAACTAGTGGCTGAGATCCTGGTATGACACACGCCTAACGGTAATACCCCATTTGTGGAAATTAATGGTGTGACAAATTGGTATTAGAGCCAATGGTTATAGCGAACTAAAATAAATTTGCATTTCATTTGCATTGCATTTAGGCTATAACCTGATGCCTTAGTTACACGCATATTATAACACTCGAAAATTTAAAAGGAAAAGAAAAGGAAAGAAAGGTGAAATATCCCAAGTCAAGGGGTTAAAGTTATGCAAGTGGCAAACTTGCCCATTATGTGATTTAAAAGAAGCATGGCAGCCCACACTTCTTTAACAGACTTTGCTTTCGGCTGCAAGAAGAAAGAAGAAGCAGTTCCAACCGGATTTTAGTGTGAGAAAGCTGGAATTCTCCTAAAAGGTGAGGTTTTCTTGTGTTTTCTGCTCGGTTTTCAGCTGTGTTCGAGCTGCTGGACCGATTCTTACATGTTTCCTGTGTTAGCTTCTTGTTTCGGTATGTTTAGGTGCTAGAACTCCCATTTGCTCTCGGTTTGAAGAAGTCTTACCCAAAAGATGCTAGAGGTGAGTTGTATATTCCCCTATTTTACTTCTTTTGAACTCGTTTGGGGCTGAAATGCAAATTAACTAAATTTTTACAACCGAAGCATGAGTTATCTACATTTTTGCATCTGATGTGTATGCGATGTGTGTGCTTTTAAATGCCTTCTTTGATGTTGCATAGTTTTAAGCTCTGTTCTATGTATTTGGCATGTTAGATCTGTGCTAAGGAGATGTTAGAACAAGGATTTGGAACTGGTGGATTAGTCTAGGTTGTTTGATAATCCGCATTTGCATTTTGTTCATTTGCATTTACTGAGTGTTCAACCGTATTGGTTTAATGTTCCCTCACATGTCTTTTGTTCATCCATATTTGTTGGACTTCATCCGCATTTGTTGGAGTTCATCAACATTTGCTGAACATTCAACCGCATTGGTTTTATGTTCAATAGTTAAGTGTTTTGTTCATCCGCAGATGTTTTGTTCATCCGTAGATGTTTTGTTTTTCCGTAGATGTTTTGTTCATCAGCAGATGCTTTGTTCATCCGTAGATGTTTCGTTCTTCCGCAGATGTTTTGTTCATCTACAGATGTTTTGTTCTTCCACAGATGTTTTGTTCATCCGCAGATGTTTTGTTCATCCACAGATGTTTTTTTCTTCCGTAGATGTTTTGTTCATCCGCAGATGTTTTGTTCATCAGCATATGTTTTGTTCATCCGCAGATGTTTTTGTTCCTCCGTAGATGTTTTTGTTCATCCGCATTTGTATGTGCTCATTCACATAAGACTTAGTTCATCCGTAATTGGACTTGTTCATCCGTATTTGGTTCACCTACATACCTTTAGATACTTAGAATATTTTCTGAAGACTTTTATCCGCATTTACTGAACATTCATCCGTATTGGTTTATGTTCATCCGCTTTTCTGGTGGGACTTAGGATTTTTTTGAAATCTTAGGAAGTAGAACGTAGTGTTAAGTTCTGGAATGTTTTGGTGGTTTATGTCTGTTGATGTTATGTATGATTGTGGGCTTATATTGATGTTCTATATTACGTATTATTATGTGACTTTACGTGGTGTGTTAGTGCTCTAATACTTAAAAGTATTATCATAATGAAAGTGAAAGATGAAGTTAATGAAAGTTGAACGTAATGAACGAATAAAAAGTCTTGCAAGAAAATGAAAGGAGGTTCATAACTCATTGAGGGGTTGTTAGCTCACTATGTGTGGTTTAGCTAACCCATAAGGATGCACACATGGGTCAATCCTTGTGATTGACTAATATGTATGAAACGGGACCCTTGTCGCTTGCCCTGGTACTAGGTCAGGCTCATGTACAATGTTAGAGGTCTATTTATAAACGTCCGCCCAGTACCAGCTTCTTGCACAATGTTTGGGGTATGGCATAAGACATTGGTCTAGAATAAAGTGGAAGATAATAATGAAAAGTATGAAAACGAATGATTATGATGAATAAATATTATCTAATTGTACGTATGATGGGTGATCATGATTAAAAGTAAAGGATAAGCTTTCCCAAAAGCAATGTATTTTATTTATAAAACTAGAACTCACTCAGCAACGTTGACTTTTTATATACATTTTTAGTTGGCAGGTAATGATGTTGCTGAGGATGGCATAGTGTTGAAGCTACTTGGCAAGCAAAGACTGGCATCCATCTCATGCAGATATAATATTGTTGTTTTGTAATGCAACTAAATATTCTTTTGTAACAACAACCAACGATGTATTACGTGACATAAGTAATTATTAATGCATGAAATGGTTTTTGATAGTTCTTCCGCTGTAATATTTTCCTATGTTAATATATTTTAAATGAGTTTTAATAATGAATGATGCTATGAATGACCAACAGTGGGGTCTTTGGGATCGGGGCCTTACAAGTTGGTATCAGAGCCAAAGTTTAAGAGAATTGGGTAAATCATTTTCAAAAACCTAAACTTAAACTGAGAATGGGACCGAATAGAAGGATGACAGCCCAAGTAGCTGCGTGCCATCAGGTAATTTATTTTCTTAAAGTGAACTGGTATTATGCGCGTGTGCTATCTGATTTATATGCTTTTAGTAGATTTGAAAATTGATATAGTCAGGATAGGAAATGCTTGGGGGATGAAAAGTAAAGTAAGTGGCTAATCACAACTAGCCACCGTAACTAGGGACTTACTATACTTGACATAATCTGAGCTATTACCTTGAATGACCGTGTTGGTGTTTGAATCTCATAGTGTTAAGAGGATAGCTAGTGGTAGGTCTTCAAAGGCTTCTCGAGGTGGAGTACAGGGTGGTCGTGGTGCTGGACCATGTGCCACAAGAAACAAGGCTAAGACTGCTGAGACGACTCCTGCAGAGCCCTAGCTTTATCACCATGAAGGCGGTGATGAGAGTGCTAACCCGAGAGCCTCTGTGAACGAGGCAGTAGCGGAGGAAGTTGATCAGGTCATGCAGACAATTCTGCCATCTGTAGTGACCGAGGTTATTAAGGCTGTGATGCAACACCCGGAAATTTCAGAAAAAGAAAAGTAAGGGAGCAATCAGGAAACTATTTCAAAAGTAAGGGGTTAAAAGCGTGCAATGGCAAAACTTGAACATTGTGGGGTTTAAAAGAGGTATGGCCGCCCATAACCTCTTTTCTCTCCTGTAACCTTCGGTTCTAAAGAGTGAGAGAAACCCTCAACCGGTTTTTAGAGTGAGAAAGTAGAAGATCTTCAAGAAAGGTAAAGTTTTCAAGTGTTTCTTCCCTATTTTCTGCTGGGTTCGAGCTTCTGGACCAAGATTCTAGTGTTTAGTGCTTGTTTTCATGTGTTTTAGGTGCTAGAACTTCAAGTGGGTTCTCGGGTTTGAGGTGTTCTACCCGAAAGCTATTCAAGGTGAGTTCTAGATCCCCTCTTTTACTGATTTTTTAAGTGTTTAGGGCTATTATGCATACTGGCAAAAAGTTTTCTAAACTAAACTATGAATTTTGACATGATGTGCGACTGGGCTGCTAGGTGTATGTTTTTAGATGTTTTTCTATGATATGTATGATGTTTAGCATGCTTAAGTGTTTAGCATGCTAGATCTATGCTAAGAATGTGTAAGAATGAGGATTGGGAACTGGATATAGCATAAGTGCAACTGCAGGTTGGTTTAGTTCATCCGCATTTAGCTTTGAATATTTGCATAAGTGTTTTGTTCTGGCGCATTTGCTACAGTGCAAATGAGCATTTCTTTTGTTCATGCGTATTTGCTACAGTGTTCAGGCATATTTGCTTCAGTCATCCACATTTGGTTCATGCGCACTTCCTTGGACACTTGGAATATTTTTTGAAAACTTTCATATGCTTTGTGCATGCGTATGTGCTACAGTGTTCTTGCGCATTTCTTTGGAACACTTAGAATATTTTCTGAAGTGTTCATCCGCATATGTCTGTTCATCCGCATTTGTTTGCTCATCGGCATTTCTTTGTTCATCCGTATTTCTTTGTTCATTTGCATTTCTTTGTTCATCCACATTTACTTTTGTTCATTTGCATTTGTCTAAGTTTATCCGTATTTCTTTGAGGACTTAGAATTTTCTGATATTTTGGGAAGTAGAATTTAGGTGTTAAGAAAGGATGTCTTGTGGTTGCTTATGCTTGTTTATGACGTGTATGCATTGTGTGCTATTATGATGATGATGTTGTTCCATGCTATGTATATGATGTGACTTTACGTGGTATGTTATACTTATGTACGTAAGTAAAGTATTACGTAATGAAAGTGAAAGATAACGAATGATGAAAATGGAAGTAATGAATGATGGAGTCCTTGTCGCTTACCCCGATACTATGTCGGCTTTTTGCTTGATGTGGGTGTTTATTTATAAACCCCGGCATAGTATTGGCTTTTGCATGACGTGGGGGTATAGCATATGAGTTGCGAGAAGATCCTTGTCGCGTACCCTAGTACTGTGTCGGCTTTTGCTTGACGTGGGGGTTTACTTATAAACCCCGACACAGTATCGAATTTTGCTTGACGTGGGGGTATAGTGTATGGCAGGATCTAGATAACGGTTGAAGATATTAATGAAAGAAAGTACGAATGATGACCGATGATGAAAGATAATACTTATTACCAAGATGTATGTATGATGTGTGATCACGTACAAAAGTAAAGGAAAAGGTTTTAAACGGAAGTAAAGTATTTTATTATTAAGCTAGAACTCACTCAGGGTCGTTGACTTTTTGTATGCATAATAGTTGGCAGGTAACCGTTTGATGTTGAGGAGGTGCAGGCATGGATGCTAAGCTACTGGGAATGTTTCGAGTCTGGCATCCACATTTTGAGATGATATTGTATTAATATAATTTTTGATGATGTAATTTAAAGATATGATGTATTGACATGTTTTTAATTATTAATGAAAAGTTTAGATTCCCGATGCAAAATGATGAATTTTATATGTTTTATGCGATAATTGACCAACTGTAAGCGTCTCGGGAACGGGACCTTACATGTGGAGAAGAAGTGTGGCAATGATAGGAATAGGAATAAGAAGTGGTATAACGATGGTGATTTTGGGGTTGGAGGTAAGAAAATGAGAGTGGATGATCGGAACACGATAACAGGGAGGGAGAAGGCATGCAAGAAGTGTGGGAGAGACCACGTAGGGGAGTGCAAGTGGGGATAGAGCATTTGCCTTTAGTGTAAGAGGGAGGGCCACATGGCAAGGGATTGTCGCATGGTAAAATGTTACAATTATGGCGAGGCTGGGCACATGAGCAGAGACTGCAAGAAGTCGAGGGCTGAGAGCTCCGGGCAAAAAAAGGGACTGAGAAGGAGGGCAGAGTACGAAGGCCAGGGCATTCTCTATGACTTGGGAGGAGGCTAGGGTGGACTCCGACACGATGCCAGGTACATTCCAAGTAAACTAGACTTGTGCCTCTATACTTTTTATTCTGATGCTAGTAGGAGTTTTTTTTTTGCTGCTAAGTTGCCTGTTAGAAGTAGAAGTATTGATGAGCCTTTAGACGTAGAAACTGCCATTGGCAAGTCTACCAGGATTTCTAATTTGATAGAGGATTATGACATAGAGTTGGAAGGACATAGGTTCTCTGCTAGATTATTCGTGATGCCCCTAGGCGGATTTGATGTAGTCCTAGGGATGGATTGGCTAGCAGCCCATGAGGCAAATATCGTGTGTCGCAAGAAGATGATTCGATTGACCATGCCCGATGGGAGTTCCATGACGATTTATGGCGATAGAGTTAGTATGATCTCGAAAGTAATTTGGATGGTTGTGGCAAAGAAGTGTATGAGACATGGAAGTGGTGCCTATCTAGGCTATGTGAAGGATGTGAATGCGTTAGTACCACGATTGACGGTCGTAACGGTCGCGTGTGACTTCCCAGACGCGTTCCCGGAGGATCTACTAGGTGTGTCAGGGGACCGCGAGATCGAGTTCCAGATTGATTTGATACTGGGTGCCCAACCTGTTGCTAAGGCACCGTATCGATTAGCTCCCTCTGAGATGAAAGAACTGATGGTCCAGTTGCAAGAGTTGCTGGATAAGGGGTTCATCTAACCGAGATCCCTCCCTGGGGTGCTCCGGTCTTGTTTGTGAAGAAGAAGGACGGTAGCATGAGGATGTGCATCGACTACCGTGAGTTGAATAGGTTGACGGTGAAAAAGCGGTATCCACTTCCAAGGATTGATGACTTGCTCGATCAACTCGAAGGTGCCAGTTGGTTCTCAAGGATAGATCTCCGATCTGGTTAACATCAGCTAAAGGTTAAGGAATAGGATATCCTGAAGACCGTGTTTCGGATGTGATACGGACATTATGAATTCCTCATTATGTCCTTCGATTCAACCAACACGCCAGCTACTTTTATGGATTTGATGAATCGGGTGTGTCGGCCGATGTTAGATAAATCAGTGATTGTGTTTATCGGTGATATCCTGATTTATTTGAAGAGTGAAGAAGAGCATGGCGGTCACATTCGCGAGGTATTGGAGACGCTTAGAATAGAGAAGTTGTATGCTAAGTTCTCCAAGCGCGAGGTTCAGTTTTTGGGTCATGTGGTTAATTCTGAAGGGATTATCACACCCGACAATGGTGGAGGCGCTGATGCAATAGAAGACTCCAAAGACGCCATCCAAGATCCGTAGTTTCTTGGGTTTGGCAAGCTATTACTGGAGATTCATCCAAGACTTTTCCAAGATAGCCTCATCATTGACCATGTTGACCTGCAAGGAGGTGAAGTTTGTATGGGGTCGAGAACAAAAGAATGGTTTTGATGAGCTAAAGACGAGATTGACTCAAACTCCTGTCTTGATGTTACCCAAAGAGAGCGAAGACTTATTTGTCTACTCTGATGCTTTATATTCGGGGTTGGGTTGCGTGCTGATGAAGCGAGGGAGGGTAAATAGCCTATGCATCCACACAGTTGAAAAACCATAAGGCTAATTACCCTACTCATGACTTGGAGCTAGCGGATGTGGTCTTTGCATTGAAGAGGCACTACTTATACGGGATGAAGTGCACAATCTTCACTGACCATAAGAGGTTGAAGTACTTCTTCAAGCAAAGGATCTCAATATGAGGCAAAGGAGGTGGTTAAAGTTGATCAAAGATTATGATTGTGAGATCCACTATCATCTGGGCAAGGCCAATATGGTGGCGGATGCCCTTAGCCGAAAAGAGAGACCCGAGCCGATCCGAGTGAAAGCTTACCAGTTGGTGATGACCTCTGACATGATGAAACAGGTCAAGGAGTTTTAAGATGAGACGTTAAAAGAAGATCGCCTTAACTCCGAAAGGATGAAAGGTCTAGTCGCGGAGTTGGGCGAGAACACTCTCGGAGTTAGAACCCGCTTCGAGCGGATATGGATCCCTCGTTATGGAGACCTATGGGGGCAAATCATGGATGAAGCTCATAAGACTTGATACTCGATTCATCCTGACTTCTGGTGGCCGGGTATGAAGCTCGACGTAGCGGAGTAGGTGAGTAAGTGCCTTACTTCCTTGCAAGTGAAGGCAGAGCATCAGAAGCCATACAGGAAGATCCAACCCTTGGATATACCCTAGTGGAAATGGGAGCACATCACCATGGACTTCATTACGAAGTTACCACGTACGGCAAGGGGGTACGATGCTATATGGGTGATAGTTGACCATTTGACAAAGAGTGCTCACTTTCTACCGATCCATGAGACATATTCATCTGAGAGGTTGGCGGATCAGTTCATCAAAGAGATTGTGATTCGTCATGGTGTACCGGTGTTTATAGTGTCTGACCGTGACACTCGGTTTACATCTAAGTTTTGGAAGAGATTCCATGATGCGATGGTGACGAGGTTGCACATCAATACAGCTTACCATCCTCAAACAGATGGTCAGTCAAGAAGTTGGGACGAACACTTACCGTTAGCTGAATTCTCATACAACAACAGTTATCATGCCAACATTGGTATGCCTCCTTATGAGATGTTATACGGTATGAAGTGTAGAACGGCCGTATGTTGGGGTGACATTGGCCAGAAGGAGTTAGGGAGCATCGACGTGATAGAGGCTATGACCAAAAAGTTAGAGAAGATCAAGGCCTTTATGAAGGCGACAAAAGATAGACAAAAGTTGTATGCTGACAAGAGGCGTAGACCGATTGATTTCAAGGTGGGTGTTAAAGTTATGTTGAAGGATTTACCTTGGAAGGGGATCATCCAGTTTAGAAAGCAGGGTAAGCTGAGCCCGAGGTATATAGGGTCTTTCTAAATCATTGCTCGAGTAGGAGAGGTGGCCTACAGGTTGGAGCTACCCGATTAGTCAAGTGGAATTCATCCGACATTCCATGCATCTCATCTAAGAAAGGGCTTAGCCGATAAAGATATGATTATGCCATTGGAGGAGATTGAGGTAGATGAACGGCTCTATTTTGTGGAGCAGCCAGTGGCCATCATTGACAGGAAAGAGAAGCGGCAACGGAATAAAGTGGTTCCACTGGTGCTAGTACAGTGGAGGCACATGAAGGGATCAGAGTCTACATGGAAATTAAGGAAAAGATGAGGTAGCATTACCCAAAGCTGTTCAAGGAGTGATAGGTTTCGGGGACAAAACCTATATAAGGGGGGTGGACTTGTAACACTCTGAAATTTAAAAGGAAAAGAAAAGGAATGAAAGGTGAAATATCCCAAGTCAAGGGGTTAAAGTTGTGCAAGTGGCAAACTTGCCCATTATGGGATTTAAAAGAAGCATGGCAGCCCATACTTCTTTTACAGACTTTTCTTTCGGCTGCAAGAAGAAAGAAGAAGCAGTTTCAACCGGATTTTAGTGTGAGAAAGCTGGAATTCTCCTAGAAGGTGAGGTTTTCTTGTGTTTTCTGCTTGATTTTCAACTGTGTTCGAGCTGCTGGACCCATTCTTACGTGTTTCCTATGTTGGCTGATTCTTTCGGTGTGTTTAGGTGCTAGAACTCCTATTTCCTCTTGGTTTGAAGAAGTCTCTCTTGAAAGTTGCTAGAGGTGAGTTCTAGATTCCCCTATATTACTTGTTTTGAACTCGTTTAGGACTGAAATGCATATTAACTGAATTTTTACAATCGAAGCATGAGTTTTCTGCATTTTTGCATCTGATGTGTATGCGATGTGTGTGCTTTTAAATGCCTTCTTTGATGTTGCGTAGTTGTAAGAGCTATTCTAAGTATTTGGCATGCTAGATCTATCTTAAGGACATGTTAGAATGAGGATTTGGAATTGGTGGATTAGTCTAAGTTGTTTGATCATTCGCATTTGCATTTTGTTCATCCGCATTTACTTAGTGTTCAACTGTATTGGTTGAATGTTCCCTCGCATGTCTTTTGTTCATCCGCATTGTTGGACTTCATTCGCATTTGTTGGAGTTCATCCATATTTGGTGAACATTCAACCGCATTGGTTTTATGTTCAATAGCTAAGTCTTTTGTTCATCGACAGATGTTTTGTTCATCCGCAGATGTTTTGTTCTTCTGTAGATGTTTTGTTCATCCGCATATGTTTTGTTCATCCGCAGATGATTTGTTCATCCGCAGATGCTTTGTTCTTCCAAAGATGTTTTGTTCATCCGCATATGTTTTGTTCTTCTGCAGATGTTTTGTTCATCCGCTGATGTTTTTGTTCATTCGCAGATGTTTTTTTTCCTCCGCAGATGTTTTTGTTCATTCGCAGATGTTATTTTTCCTCCGCAGATGTTTTTGTCAATTCGCATTTGTATGTGCTCATTCACATAAGACTTAGTTCATCCGCATTTGTACTTGTTCATCCGCATTTGGTTCACCCACATATCTTTAGACACTTAGAATATTTTCTAAAGACTTTCATCCGGATTTGCTCATCCGCATTTGCTGAACATTCATCCGTATTGGCTTGTGTTCATCCGCATTTCTGTGGGGACTTAGGATTTTTTGGAAATCTTGGGAAGTAGAATGTAGTGTTATGTCTGGAATGGTTTGGTGGTTTATGCCTGTTGATGTTATGTATGATTGTGGGCTGATATTGATGTTCTATATTACGTATTATTATGTGACATTACGTGGTGTGTTGATGCTCTTATACGTAAAGTATTATCATAATGAAACTGAAAGATGAAGTTAATGAAAGTGGAACGTAATGAACGAATGAAAAGTCTTGCAAGCTAATGAATGGAGGTTCACAACTCATTGAGGGGTTGTTAGCTTAACTATTTGCGGTTTAGCTAACCCATGAGGATGCACAGAGGGGTCAATCCTTGTGACTGACTAATATGTATGAAACGGGACCTTTGTCGCTTGCCCCGGTACTGGATCAGTCTTCGTGCACAATGTTAGGGGTCTATTTATAGATTTCGGCCTAGTACCAGCTTCATGCACAATGTTTGGGGTATGGCATATGACTTTGGTCTAGAAGAAAGTGGAAGATAATAATGAAAAGTACGAAAACGAACGATTATGATGAATAAATATTATCTAATTGTACGTATGATGGGTGATCACTATTAAAAGTAAAGGATAAGTTTTCACAAAAGCAAAGTATTTTGTTTATAAAACTAGAACTCACTCAGCAACACTGACTTTTTATATGCATTTTTAGTTGGCAAGTAATGATGTTGCTGAGGATGGCACGGTGTTTAAGCTACTTGGCAAGCAAAGACTGGCATCCATCTCATGCGGATATAATATTGTTGTTTTGTAATGCAACTAAATAATCTTTTCTCATTCAATCAATGATTTATTACTTGGCAAAAGTAATTATTAATACATGAAATGGTTTTTGATAGTTCTTCCGCTGTAATATTTTCCTATGTTAATATATTTTAAATTAGTTTTAAGAATGAATGATGCTATGAATGACCAACTTTGGGGTCTCCGGGATCGGGGCTTTACACATATAGACGCATTTAGTTTCAATAGTTGTTCTTGCCTGTTTGCTTTACTTGTTGGATTGCTTGCTATTGCTCATTCATGTGAGCAGTTCTTTGAAGGAATGGCTTCTTCTTCTGTACCTTCTTCTTCTTCTTCTCGAGGAAAGAGACCCCTTCATTATGATTTTATACCTCCACCTACGGGTCCGTATGACAGGCCTATGCGCCCTAATAACAACGAGGAGTTCGATTACGACCAGCTATTTGCCTTACCACAGTACCCACCAGTTCATAAGTGGGAATACTATCCCCAGTATATGACCAGTCTTATTTAGGAGAAAAATGTCCTCTACCTCCTGAACGCCGGCCTCGTACTAGGTCCACTCCGGCTAGGAACTCTAATGCCCCTACCCTACCTCCCCTTCCCTGTCCTCCTGAGCAAGCCATGGCTGCTATGGCAGCCACTTTACACCTCGAGCATAACCGTGTTGCCGAGCTGTGGAACGATAATAGAGCATTAGAGAAAGTAGTGCGTGAATCACCTAAGGAGATCAAGGAATTGAAGAAGCTACTCAACGTGTTAGTTGATCATCACAGCAAGCATGTGGGCCGTGTCACTAACTTATTTGAACGTTTAATTGGCAATGTGGTGGACATAGCTGCTAATACTCAACAACTCGATACTCTTGAGGGTCAAGTCAATGCGCTGAATGCAGCACAGGAGCCTATCGAGGAAGATCCAAAAGAGGAGCCAGAGGAGGCGCCAAAAGAGGAACGTGAGGAGCAGCCCGAGGACAAGCCTGAGGATAGCACCGGATCCATCGATTCTCATTGATTTCCCTTTTCTATTCATTCTATTCGTTTATCAGACTTTCATTTATTTCACACCTAGATAGGAAGGGTTGTTCCCATCCGACTTATGTTTTTGAATCTCGATATTTGGTTTAATTAATTGTAGACGTATTTACAATTTATTTTACCAGAAATTATTATTTGAACATTTAGTTTTGTGTGCTAAATTCTTTTAATTGCTTATACATAAATTAATTTGATATGTTGCATATTTACTTATTTTTGTATGTTGTGATTGTTAAGAATGTCTGGACACAGACGAGGACGTGGTCGTGGTACGATCAACATGACTCCAGCGGAATTGGCCGCACTAATCAATCAGCATGTGGCTGATGCACTAGCTAACCACAATCCTAACCCTCAACCCGCTCCAATTGGTAAGCTATACCAACATCATTTCTGACATTAAGGTTCCATCAATTTTGTTGAAATTATAACATCCGTTAAAATTCCAAGGTCCTGATCAAAAACTGTTGTAGGTCAAGGAATCTATCTTTCATGTCCTTCCAGGACTGCAAGCCTAACCCATTCAAGGGAACAGAAGGATCGGTAGGACTGCTCTACTGGTTTGAAAAATTGGAGTCTGTGTTCGAGATGTGCAACTGCACTGCTGAGAGTAGAGTGAAGTACGCTACTGGCACTCTGGACGGAGCTGCTTTATCCTGGTGGAAAACCCAGGTACAAATGTTCGGTATCGAGATTGCCAATCAGACCACCTGGGAAGATTTTAAAAAGCTGATGAAGGAAGAATACTACCCCCGTGACGAGGTGCAGAAGCTGGAAATGGAATACTAGAACCTGAAGATTACGGGTTCTGAGATAGAGGCATATACCACTCGCTCTCATGAGCTTGCCACACTGTGCCCTAACATGGTCAACCCTCCTTCTTTAAGGATTGAGAGGTACTTGCATGGATTATCTCTGGAAATCCAGAGTATGATCACTACTTCAAGACCAAACACCATACAGGAGGCGATCAGATTGGCCCACAGGTTAACTGACCAGTTTGTCACGCAAGGTAAACTACCTCCGCGTGGTTCTGCGTCAACCACCACCGACAGCAACAACAAGAGGAAGTGGGAGTCTGGTACCAATAACAAGCAAAATATTTCTCAGCAACAACCACAGCAGTCCTGGATGTTTGACAACTTCTGTCAGTCCAATCAAGCTTCTTCATCGTCTCAGCATGGTAGCGGTTATACTGAAATGTTGCCTAAGTACAACAAGGGCAACTATCACCACAACGGGCCTTGCAACAAGAATACGTGTGAAAGGTGTGGTAAGTTTTGCCATGCTTGTTGGGTCTAATAAGGATAGTCTATATTATCAACACAGTCAAAGTCAACAAAGGTTAGAGAGCTCACTGAGAAGGTATCAGAGGCTGATGAGTTAAGGTTGGACGTGCAGGATCTTACAAGACAATTTAAAAGGGCAAGTGCAAGGGTAGAAGAGGAAAGTACAGTAGGAACAGATTAAGAAACATCTGAAAAGCTGAAGAGGAAGCGAGAGATGGGCAAGAAGACCATGAGTGAGGTCCAACCTAGGGGGAGAATTGATGATCTAGTATTGGTTTGACTCACTATAGTTGATAGGTTTACTTTGTTATGTAATAGGCTAAATTACTGAATCTCAAAATGTTTTAAGTGTGGCTGATACATCAAACAAACAATCGAAATAGATTCAAGGATTTGATATCTGTTCCGGTGGAAGGAAAGCTATAACTTCCATTGCCCTTCCCAAATAGGTAAATAAAGGGAAAGGCAAAACTACAATTCAGCCAAAATAACAATCAGTAACTTTTGAAGTTCCATTAAAATCTAATTTGAAATCAAAATTTTTCAGCGAACAAACAAAATCAGAGTTACCATACTGTGAATGGTGGATCAATTCACACACACAACTTAAAAGTATAGATATGGTAAGTACTGCAAGTACTGTAAGATGAATAATCACAGTATAGAATCATGTCATTTTCACAATTAGTGCTCTATTTGTGAAAGAAACAATCACAGCACAACAAATTGTTTTTTCAACAAGAAAAACAAGAAACAAAACAAGCAAGCTCAGATAGAGATAAACACTGAAAAACAATCAGTTGTTCAAAATAAGAGCAGAATAGGAGTACTTAAACAAACTCATTAGAAAATTGTTTTAGATAATGATGAAACTTTTTATGACAATTTTCAACACATATCAAGGAGACATAAGTCTCAGAATAGACAAAACACTAACACTAGCTCACAAAGAGAAGAGCACAAAGCACTTCTCCTAATAGAGCTAAAACAAACCAAAGGAAATCTAGTGTGTCTAGAGTTCCAAAACCTGTAGACAATGCTGTCTTGGAAGAAATTTGCGTTGTTGGAAAAGACGGAAAACCCAAGACCATCTTGGCTTGGGTTGCTCCAACTAACTGATTTCTTTTGTTTTTCAGGGACATCTTAGAAGGCCTGACAACATCTGGTATGTTGACAGTGGATGCTCCCATCATATGACAGGCAACTGTTCCCTCCTTCGGGATTTTAAGAACAAACATGGAGGCAATGTAGACTTTGGAGGAGATAAAATAGGTGGGAAGATAACTGGCGAAGGAACAGTAACAAATGGGTTGATTAGCTTTGAAAATGTCAACTACTGCTCCAATCTTCAGTTAAATCTTCTGAGTGTATGATAAATCTGTAACAAGGGATACGCCACCTTATTTGATTCCAACAACTGCTACATCCTTAAGATGGGTTTTCAAATTCCAGAAGATTATATCCTTTTGAAAACTCCTCTTCTAAACAACACATACATTGCTGATATGAACAATGTTTCAGCATCAACCCCTGAAACTTGTTTATTATCAAAAGCCACCAAAGATGTATCACAATTGTGGCATAGACGATTAGGTCACACTAATTTTAACAGAACGAACAAACTTGTTAAAAATGATCTAGTCATAGGTCTTCCAAAAAAGGAATTTTTCTGTACAGACCACTACACAGCATGTCTGAAAGGGAAACAACATAGAGTTTCCCATAAATCAAAATTGATAAACTCTAATAACATACCACTCAAATTGCTTCATATGGATATTTTTGGACCCACAAACATCCTAAGCATAGGAAAGAAGCAATACTATCTTGTCATAGTAGATGATTATTGCAGATTCAAATGGGTTTTGTTTCTTCTACACAAGACAGAAACAACATAAATCATTACATCCTTTATCACAAAGATTGAGAATCAACTTGATCTTAAAGTTAAATCTTTAAGAAGTGATAATGGCACTAAATTTAAGAATGACTTTATTTCTTCTTTTTGTGCAGAAAAAGGGATAAGTCATCAATTCAGCGTAGCAAGAACTCCGCAGCAAAATAGAGTAGCTGAACGGAGAAACAGAACATTAATAGAAGCAGCTAGAACCATGCTAGCTGACTCTTTATTTTCTATATCCTTTTTGGCTGAAGCCATAAACACAGCTTGCTACATACAAAACAGAACATTAATCATCAAAGAACATTCCAAAACGCCTTATGAATTAGTGTTTAAAAGAAAACCATATATAGGATTTCTTAAGGCATTTGGATGTGTAGGTTCCATATTAAACACCAGAGAACAATTATCCATATTTGATCCAAAAGCAGATGATGGATTCTTTGTTGGATATTCTAAAAGCTCAAAAGCTTACAGAGTATTCAATCCAAGGCTAAATATAGTGGAAGAAACAACTAATGTTGTTTTCAATGAACATTCTTTCACTAAGAAAGACATTGGATCAAACTGGCTGTTTGATATTGATGAACTAACAAAATCATTTAACACAGCTTACTTTGATGTTTTAGGTTCAAAGGATAACTCTAAATATCTAATGGTTCCACCAACAACCATTGATGTTTCGTTGACTGCTGATCCCCCAAGGAGAACCACTAACACTCCTTCAAGCATAACTGTGTCAACACCTCCTGATAAACCAAACATCTCAAGAGAAACATCCTCAGACTCCTGTACCCAATCAATCACAGGAAACAAACAAACCAAAACAACATGAAGATGATGATGACTACCATTCTCTACCAGACACACATCGTGAAGATGAAATATTAGATTTCTTTCATGATTCCCCTCAAACATTCACTAAACCCCTTCAATCAGACAATCACACATCTCCCAATACTCTTGCTCACCCATCATCACATGATCAGACAATCACCAATCTTGATTCAACAATTCATGTTGATCAAATTACAACCACAAGAGTTCATAAGGACCATCCAATAGAAAACATCATCAGTGATCTTAACACCAGATTGACTCGTAGTCAATTTGATACATCAAACATTTGCTTGTATTCCTGTTTCTTATCCTTAACTGTACCCAAAAACATCACTGAAGCATTAAAGGACAATAATTGGATAGAAGCTATGCAAGAGGAACCATAGCAATTCAAGAAGCAAGAAGTTTGGAAGCTGGTAGATCTGCCTGAAGGTCAATACGCAATTGGCACAATGTGGCTATTCAGAAACAAAGCAGATGACAGAGGGATTGTCATAAGAAACAAAGCAAGGCTTATAGCTCAAGGTTATACTCAAGAGGAAGGCATTGATTATGATGATGTCTTTGCTCCTGTATCAAGACTGGAAGCCATCTGAGTATTCCTTGCTTATGCCTCATCTCAGAAGTTCACTTTCTACCAAATGGATGTAAAATGTGCATTCCTTTATGGTAAGATAGATGAAGAGGTGTATGTTGCTCAACCTCCGGGGTTTGAAGATCCAGATTTCCCTCATAGAGTATACAAGTTAGACAAAGCTCCGTATGGTCTTCACCAAGCACCCAGGAAGTGGTATGAAACTCTATCAAAGTTTCTGCTACAAAATGGTTACACCATAGGTAAAATTGATCAGACATTGTTCTTAAAAAAAGAAAGAACAAGACTTGTTAGTAGTGCAAGTCTATGTGGATGACATAATATTTGGTTCCACAAACACACAGCTTTGCAAAGAATTCGAAACTCTTATGCAATCAAAATTCCAGATGAGCTTAATGGGAGAACTCATATTCTTCCTAGGCCTACAAGTTCAACAATCAACAGATGGAATTTTCATCAATCAAAGCAAATATGTGCATCAGATACTCAAGAAGTATAACATGACTAATTGCAATTCAAGCAAGATACCATTTGCAACTGGATTGAAGTTTGGACCAGATCTAGAAGGAACATCAGTCGACTAGAAACTCTACAGATCTATGATAGGTTCTCTGATGTACCTTATAGCAAGCAGACCAGATATCATATATGCAGTATGCATGAGTGCAAGATATCAAGCAGATCCTAAGGAATCATATAAAAATGCTGCAAAGAGAATCTTTTAATACTTGAAAGGCAAACCAGATCTTGGTTTGTGGTATCCTAAAGATGGAGATTTCTCATTATATGTATACATAGACAATGATTACAGGGGATGCAATAACAACAGGAAATCAAACAGTGGAGGCTGCCAGTTTCTTGGATCAAGATTGATCTCTTGGCAATGCAAGAAGCAGACAAATGTCTCTGTGTCAATAGCTAAAGCAGAATACATAGCTGCTTTTGCATGCTGTTCTCATGTGCTATGGATTCAAAACCAAATGCTTGACTATGGCTTTAATTTTCTTAAAACGCCCATACACATTGACAATTCTGTAGCCATGTTTATAACAGACAATCCTGTTCAACATTAAAAAACCAAACACATAGAGATCAGATATCATTTTCTAAGAGATTGCTCAGAAAAAGGTCTGATCAAGTTGATCAAGGTCCATACAGACAATCAGTTGGCTGATCTTTTTACAAAACCATTTGATTCAACAAGATTTGAATGTTTGGTTCAGTCACTTGGTATGATCAACTATGAAACAACAAATTAAAGTTTTCCAAACATTAAAATCAAACATACTTGATTTTGTCATAGTCCAAGATTAACATCAAATTTGAATATTTCAAAATCAATATATCATGCAATCAAATCACTTTTTAACAATATCTCACACATACATTTCATGAGAAATGATAGAACACTAGCATCGTTCTTCACTTGAGTCCTTTTCCACTAATAAAGACTGACAATACTTTGTTTGATATGTGGGTAGGCTCAGCATGGGACACAAAATCAGATTCAATAGTGAAGAACTAAATCATCATGAATGGGTGGTCAACAACACATCTTGGTTTATGGTGAATATTAATCTATCCAATATAGGTTGCTTTCAAAGTAACTATAATACACCAAGTGAAACAGTTTATAAGTTGCTCAATCATACAAGTGTCTCCTTTGTTATGATAATCATAGAACTGGAGTACACCTAGGCATTCTTTGTTGTGCTAAGCACAGACCTGAATGACCTAAATCATGATCCAAAAAGATTCCCAAAGAGGAACACATCCATCTTTGATGAATAACCAATAAAGTCTTTATGACTACATTCCTTGTGAATGAATCAAAAGAATCCCAAAGAGGATCACCTTCCAAAGTGAAGTGAAAAGGAATCCCAATGAGGATCAACCATCATGGATCATATTAAGCATTTGTACTCCTAAGTAGCTAGGTTTCAAGTATTGAAAGTGCTTTCTAGTATATCTTGAGAAGGGTTGTACCAATCATACAATCAGATGTGGGGTACATACATCTCATGTCAATAAACTCAAAACATGATAAGCACACTATTTAAATCAACCATTAATACCATGCTTGAGTTTAAGTGGACCAATATATCTACAATCAACACTGTACTTGTCTATGTCTATTCTTAAAACCATACAAACAACTTAGTGAGAAATTTAGACTAGTATGATCTCATGATATGTCCAAGAGATTAACGTGTAAAAAAATTGATAAATAGTTTAAGAGATAACACACACACACACATACATTGTTTCTAACAAACAAAATAGTAACAAGCAAACATAAAGAGTTGGCAACATCATACTTAGGGGGAGTATTATTGGACTCAACAAGTGCACTAAGAATTAATGCATAAAAGTATGAAGCTTGCCATATCAGATATATATCAAACATAATGTGTTCTAACATTCAAACAATCATTTACTAACATATTAGCATCATTGTCATTCATAACAAACACTAATATTTGTTTAAATTCTTTTTCAGAATTATAGATAAAAGAAATTTTGACCAAGTGTCGGCAGCGGATGAATAACTGCCCACAGCGGATGTAGAAGAAGATGCAGCGGATGAAGATCAAGTCCAAGTGCCCACAGCGGATGATCAACACACACAGCGGATGCCTATGTCCATAGCTGATGAACATTTCCACAGCGGACAACATACAAAGCAAACACACACAAGTGTTCACAGCGGATGTTCATCCACAGCGGATGAACATTCCACAGCGGACAACATACAAGCAAACACGTGTTCACAGCGGATGTTTATCATAGCAGATGAACATTCCACAGCGGACAACATACAAGCAAACATACAAGTGTTCACAGTGGACAACATCCATGGCACAGTGGACATGCTATCTGAATTCAACAGCGGACAGCTTAACATCCACAGCAGACAACTAATCATCCACAGCGGACAGCTTATAGAATTAGGATTATTTATGTAGTTCAGTAATTATATATAGCAATGTGTATAGGCTATAAATAGCATGCTACCCTAATCCTTTGTAAGCTTTTTGAACAATCAATACAATCAAGCAGTTATTATTATTTTCAAGCATTCAAACACACACAAACACACACACACACCCACTGATTTCATACACTTGAATCATGGGTTTCCGCACCATGGTTCTTGTTTGTTGATTATTGAGAGATATTGAAAAGATCCTTGGGGAAATCAACCTTTTATTCATGTTCATCATGAGTCCAAGCTGATTTCATCATATAGACCTGGAGCTCTCATCATCTGTTCCCCAAATAAAGGCACAGTGATTCTTAAATTAAGATCATTGTTAAAAACTTAAAATAAAATCAAGCAGAGTTAATCATATTACTCAAGAAGCCCTGATGATGGGATAAGTTCTTTGCCAGATCTCTATGGGAACCAAGTTACCTGAGCTTCTCTAATCGAACCGAAAACATGATAAAATCAGTTGCAGGTCACTCGTTGAAAAGAATAAGGCATGGGTTTAAATTGGACAAATATACCAACAATCATTCTTGAACTGTTTTTGGCTATCAAAATTTTAAAATCGTGTTCAGACTCTGCTTCAGTGTGATCTCAGTAACTTATCGATGTTTAAATACATCCTTGTGCTTAAGTATATCTTGAGGATGTGATCTCATGATCGAATTAGTTCTTGTTCTAAGGTGATTAAAAAAATATATATAAAAAAGGGGTTTTCATGTCAAATTATTTCTAGTCTTCCACATTATACTATTAAAATGTTATTATTTTCACATGCATTTCACGGGAAATTGCACACACAGATAAACACAGGTTTATTTGTATTGTTGAAATTATCTAATGAGAAATGTGTAGAATGTGTTTGTGATTGTGTTGCAGATTTTTTGCTGCAAATGATGGCCGATCATCAGCTAAGCAAAGTACCTGACCAGAGAACATGTTCTTCAAGTTTCCAGAAGATACCTAGCTAGGATTTCTCCTCCTACATCTTCTGAAGCACTCAAGAATAGAGAGTTGGAAAACCTATTCCTGATCATTCATAAAGAATGCACATGAAGAGGGGGAGCATACAAAAAGGGGGAGCCTATAAGATGAAAGATTATCGGTACCAGATCATCAATTTAGGGGAGATTGAAGATCATTATATAGTTGACTTATCAGTGCTGATCACAATGAAAGATGTTGATAATAATAGACTAAGGGGGAGTATTGTTGGGTCTAACAAGGATAGTCTATATTATCAACACAGTCAAAGTCAACAAAGGTCAGGGAGCTCACTGAGAAGGTATCAAAGGCCGATGAGTTAAGGTTAGACGTGCAGGATCTTACAAGACAATTTGAAAGGGCAAGTGCAAGGGCAAAAGTGGAAAGTATAGCAGGAGCGGATTAAGAAACATCTGATAAAGCTGAAGAGGAAGCGAGAGATGGGCAAGAAGACCATGAGTGAGGTCCAACCTAGGGGGAGAATTGATGACCAAGTATAGGTTGGACTCACTATAGTTGATAGGTTTACTTTGTTATGTAATAGGCTAAATGTTATTTTTATCTTGTAATTTGTTGACTTTTGTGTTCGAGCAAACTACGGGCGAAACTATAGTTTCGCTCGGAGTCAGCTGCTTCTGATCACCCGGCGAATCTGTAGTTCACTGCCAAGTGAATCTAGTAGTTAGACATGCAGTTTCGCTAGTCAGCGAAACTGCCAGTGAATCTAGGTTGCTTATATATTGTAAGTTTTCTATCTTTGTAAGGGACCGATTGCAAAACACTAATACGAAATATCATTGTTGCAATTTTGTGTGTGTGGCTGGAAGCTTATTTTCATCATCATTGAGCCTCTTACTTGTTTATTATTATTTAGATTCAAAATAGTTCATTATGTTATTTAGTTTATTGTGTTAAATCAATGGGAAATCATTGTCATACATCAAGTGCACTTTGAATCAATCAGTTCATTAAGCCTCTTACTTATTTATTATTGTTTAGATTCAAAATAGTTCATTGTGTTATTGAGTTTATTGTGTTAAATCAATGGGAAATCATTGTCATACATCAAGTGCACTGTTGAATTGATCAGAAGGACCAATAATGCTACTAAAAACTGTCACGTGAACCTAGCAGCTAAACAGCCAGCACAATAGGAGTAACAAAGTGGCTGCTATGAGTATGGTCAACCTGGACACTTCAAAAGGAATTGCCCAAAGCTGAGGAAAAACAATGGCAGTGGTAATGGTACTAACAACCGTAATGGCAATGGGAATGGCAATGGCACTGGTAATGGAAATGATGGTGCCAAGAGTAGAGCATTCGTCATTGGGTCAGGTGAGGCTCAAAATGAACCTTCTACTGTAACTAGTAAATTTCTTGTCAATGGCTGTTTTGCCTCTGTTCTGTTTGATTCTGGTGCTGATAGGACTTTCATTTCGCATAAGTTCAGTCGATTTCTAGATGTTAACTCTGCAGCCTTAGACATGAACTATACAGTAAAAATAGCTGACGGTAAGATTATACAGTCTTCCCATATATACCAGGGTTGTAAGATAAGTCTATCTGGGCAAGATTTTGATATTGACCTTCTATCTATTACGCTACCTGATGGAGAGATACTCACGGTGGAAGGAGACAAGAGTGGTGCTGTGGTCGGCATCATCTCTTACATTAAGGCTCGGAAACGCCTAAGGAAAGGGCATTTGGTGATTTTAGCCTTAGTTACTGAAAAGATCATGAAGGAGAAGTGACTGGAAGACATTCCTGTTGTTAAAGATTTTCCTGAGGTATTTCCAGAAGACTTGCCTGGCCTTCCTCCACACAGGCAAGTAGAGTTTTAGATTGAGCTGACACCAGGAGCCGCTCCGATCGCTCGGGCACCATACCATTTTGCACTGAACGAATTACAAGAGTTATCTAAGCAATTGTAGGAATTGCTAGACAAGGGATTCATACATCCCAGCTCTTCACCCTGGGGAGCTCCAGTGCTTTTCGTGAAAAAGAAAGATAGAACTTTCAGGATGTCTATTGACTATCAGGAACTGAATAAGGTTACAATAAAGAATTGATACCCTCTTCCATATATCGATGACTTATTTGACCAACTCCAAGGATCGAGTTACTATTCCAAGATTGATCTGATATCAGGTTATCATCAACTACGGGTTCGGGAGGAAGACATCCCGAAGACGGCATTCTGGACTCGCTATGGACATTTTGAGTTCGCGGTTATGCCTTTTGGATTGACCAATGCCCCAGCAATTTTCGTGGACCTCATGAACCATGTTTGCAACCTTATTTGGATAAGTTTGTCATTGTCTTCATTGATGACATACTAATCTACTCTCAGAATAAGGAAGATCATAAGGAACACTTGAGAATCATTCTGGATTTCTTGAAGAAATAACAACATTATGCAAAGTTCTCAAAATGCAAATTCTGGATGCGAGAAGTGCAATTTATTGGGCATGTGGTGAACGAAAGGGGTATACATGTAGATCCTTCAAAAATTTAAGCAATCAGGGATTGGCCGACAAAAAGCCTATTGAAGTGTGGCAATTCTTTGGTTTGTTGGGCTATTACAGACAATTTATCGAGGGATTATCAAAGTCGGCACAACCTTTGACTGCCCTAACACACAAGGGAACCATCTACAAATAGGGCAGCAAAGAGGAATCAGCATTTTAGGCGATTAGGGACAAACTCTGTAGTGCGCTGATCCTAGCTTTGCCAGAAGGGACTGATGATTTCATTGTTTACTGTGATACATCCATCTAGGGTTTGGGATGTGTACTGATGCAACATAACAATGCCATTACTTATGCATCTAGACAGCTCAAGGTACATGAGAAAAACTACACAACACATGATCTGGAACTAGGAGCTGTAGTGTTTGCCTTGAAGATCTAGAGGCACTACCTATATGGAACCAAGTGCATGATCTATACAGATCACAAGAGCCTCCAGCACATATATGATCAGAAAGATCTGAATATGCAGCAACGATGGTTGTTAGAACTGTTCATTGATTCCGACGGTGCAATCAAGTACCACCCGGGTAAGGCTAATGTGGTAGCCGACACACTCAGCCGTAAGGAAACACCAAAACCCTATCGGGTGCGCGCATTCCAAATGACCATCCACTCTGATCTACCAGTATAGATCAAGGCTGCTCAATCTGAGGCTTTGATGGTTGAGAACCTAAAAGCAGAATCCATGCGAGGCATGGAGAAACAATTAGAAATAAGTCTGATGGAATCCGTTATTTCATGGAATGGATCTGGGTACCAAAATATGGGGATTTACAAGATCTAATAATGGATGAAGCTCATAAGTCACTTTACTCAATTCATCTGGGTTCAGACATGATGTACGAAGATCTGAAGGAGTTTTACTGGTGGCCGAACATGAAGCTAAGATTGCAACCTATGTAAGAAGATGTTTAACTTGTTCTAAACTTAAGGTGAACCAAAGACCATCCGGTTTACTTCAGCAATAGGAAATTCTAATATGGAAATGGGTGTAGATCTTAATGGACTTTATCACAAACTTACCTAGGACTCCTAGCGGATGCGATACCATTTGGGTCATAGTAGATCGCTTAAAAAAATCCATGCACTTTCTAGCAATCGGAGAGACTGATCGAATGGAGAAGCTGACATGAATTTATTTAAGGGAAATATTCTCTCGGCATGGTGTGCCAATATCTATCATATCTTATCATGATGCTTGGTTCACTTCTCATTTCTGGCAATCTTTGCAGCGATCATTGGAAACGCGGCTAGATATGAGCACTGCGTATCATCCGCAAACCGATGGTCAGAGTGACCGTACGATCCAGACACTGGAAGACATGTTGCATTCCTATGTGATTGATTTTGGTAGCAGTTGGGAAACTCATTTACCATTGGTTGAGTTCTCCTACAATAACAGTTATCACACCTCCATCGGTTGCGTGCCTATATAATTTATTTTGACAACCCGAGTTTTTAGGTTAACCTCGTTCCCTTAACTTAACCTTCCTTCGTTATGATGGGATTTATCAAATTATGATTAACTAAATTACGATTATTAAATAATAATATTTATTATTATAAATAAATAATTGTCATTCTAATTACCAACTAAGCAATTTGGAAAACAAATCGTGCATCGCTAGGTGTTGGTGATTGATGTTAATGTTTGTTGTGATCGAATGTTCACCCGGCCCAACCCCGAAAGCCCATGAAGGACCCTTAACATGCAAGATAATGCACACACTCCATGCAACCCTAATTTCCACCCCCACTCATCGACTGTGAACCCCTCTCCTTTCTCCCTTCGGCCGATCCTCCCTCCTCCACCACCAAACCGCCGCGATCACCACCATTCATTCCCCAATCGACCCTCTCCTCTTCTCACACACTCACCCTCTTGATCCCCAAGTTTCTGCAACGTGATTTTCCTGCTGCCCACTTTGAATTATAAGGTAAATGTCGAACCCTGGGGGCTGTGTTTGGTTGTCATGTGTGTTGTGTGTGTTGTTCTTTGATTTGATCATGTTATTGCTTTGATCCTTGTTAGAAGTCAAGGGTTTCATGTTATGGTAGATATAAATCCAGATTAGGGTTGTTTATGGGGCTGGAAATCTATTTATGTGAGGAGGGGGGGAAATGGGTTGTTTAGTCGGTCGTTTTGTGATAATGAAGTTACCGGGTCGGGTAATGATCATTGGGAAGGGTTTGACTATAAATCATATGGTTTGAGTATTGTTAAAGCCTATGAACGTGCAATGACACTTGGATGTGTGTCCAAATTCCTTTTAGATGATAACATGGTCTTGTGAAGTCATTGGTCAATGTTAGGATGCTTGTTTGGGGTAAGCTCGAATGTTTCATGATTCTTGCAGATTCTGTTAGTCAACTTGTGCACGATGTAACTTGATGATAACAAACTCAATAACTGCTTTTCTAGAATCCAAATTGTGTATTTTTGAGTCTAGTTTCCAGAAAGTCCAACCTCACTCAATTTGGACGTGTAGAACTTGAGTTATTGCCTTTATAGAGAAGGTAGGTCAAAACTGTTCTTTTTGACAGCAAACAAAGGGTTAGGTGTTTTGATACATGGTTTGTATTTTGATGAGGTTATGGTCAAAATAAATGATTTATGGAGTAACCCCATAAGTCATGGAGCACCTCCAAGTGGATTCAACTCAAAATATTGTGTAGATGTTTTGTAATGAGTCCTTGTGTGAATTGTTATCAAAGCTTGATTTTATGTGTTGAATTGGGTTGAACTTTGTGTGTTATGACTTGGGCATCGCAAGAATGTTTTGTGCACAAACTTATAAACCTATTTGTGTTATAGGTTAAGGTTACCGTTGTAGTATTTGGTTTCATTTGTCATCCGTGCATCCTAAGGTGAGTTCTCAGCCCCACTTTACTCTTAATCTTTTGGGGGAGAGAATCAAGTGTACTAAACGTATTTTCATTTGATCAGTATTACTATAATGTCACTTGCTTACTAGTGTTATACCAACTTAAGTCCTCAATCTTGAACCATTAACTTATGTATTTTGCAAGGTAATTTTGAGTAAATCTACTGGGTTTAACAAACCCCACCCGACCTAGTCGCGCTAGCACAACTGCACGTCAAACGGGTGTTTAATTGACCTAATTTATGTTGATGTGGCCTGGTAACCACAGCCGAGGCTTTCATTTGCATTGTCAGCTTTGGTTGCAAACTTCATACACTATGTAACTTGTTAAGTAGACTAGCTATCTACTGATATTACTTTGTTTACTGTATATTCTACTATTATATTCTGTTTATCAAAACCTGCAAACACACCAACCTTGTGTTGACACTTTAGCATGTTTCTTTCAGGTTCTCAAGGTGCGCACGATTAGAAACATCTCACTCATGCATTTATCATCATATGGGTCAAATGAAACATCTACATTTTTTAAGAACTATATTTAATTGGTTTGCGCGTATTTGCGCCATTTTCATTAAGATTGATTACGCTTCCGCAGTTATTCTTATGTTTACATTATTAACTCTGTTTTTGGGAATTTCAAACATTAACAAACAATTATATTTTGTAATTGATCTGTCATTTGGTGTAACTAGTGGCTGAGATCCTGGTATGTCACACTCCTAACGATAATACCCCGTTTGTGGAAATTGGGGGTGTGACATACTAAGACATTGATGTAGCTCTACCATTGTTTCTGGATCTCTCATCAATTTCAACTAATTTAGTTTTGGCAATCAAAAGATCCAAATCCATTGGAAACTTTTCAGTATGCTTCAACAGAGTGACTGTCTGTTTCCAGGAAGATGGAAGAGCATTAAGAAGTCTGTCATTTAGATCTTTGAGATCATTTTTGATACAAGCTGTTGACATTTCAGTAGTTAATAGCATGAATTTGTTCATCATGTGATTGATTGTTTCCCCAGAAAGATGCTCATATAACTCCAATTGCCTCTTGAGTTTTTGCTTTTTAAGATCTTGTATCTCTTTACCACCTTCACAAATAATCTTCGAAGCTCTATACATGGGGTAACCAGTTTGATAACCTTCAAGTCTAGTCAAGACTTCTAATGTTAACCCCTTGCATATCAGTGAGTAAGCTTTGATGTCATTCTCAACCTTCTTTAAGTCATCACCTTGTAGACCAGCCTCAGGATACGGTTCTTGAGAGTCTTTTGTACAAACAAATCCTCTGTCAGGACCATCGGATGTAATTGGGATATGTGGTCCTTTCTCTATTGACTTCCATAAGTCAGTGTCAATGGAGTTTAGATGATGCTTTAATCTTAGAGACCAATTTTTGAAATCAGCTCTATTTTTGAGCTTGGGAACCCAGTTCTTTGAATCTTCAGACTTAATCATTTTGTATTTCGAAATAATGAAAATGAATTGTTTTTGTTGGTTTTAAAATTTAAAATGAAACTATGAAATGAAAATATTTTTGGATTTTAGTTTTTGAAAATTTCTAAGTGTTTAATGAAAAGTCTGAATGCTGATGCGCCAGTTGCTTCTGAAATGCCTAACTTTGAACAGAAACGCCTAAGGGAATGCCTTAGTTGAATTCTGAAACGCCTGGCTGATGATGCGTCTGAACAGTTTTCAAACGCCTAAACTATGAAGAAACGCCTAGGGTACTTGGTTAAATTTTTGATTTTAACCTAAAACGCCCAAACAGTCTCCAAACGCCTAGAATTGCTTAAAGTTTCAACAAAGTCCACAGTCACAATGCGTCCAAACATTTGAAAAATGCCTAGTCTGAAAATGCTTCAACAGTAATAAAACACCTAAATAGTTGTAAAGCGTCTGAACCCTTAGCAAAATTTTAGAAGTTTTTCACACAACAAGCGCCTAATTCATCATCTTCAACAGAACCAGATCTTATTAATTTCTTCAAAACTTGTTCAATTGATGTAAAAACTTTCAATTAGGTAGTAAATAGATCGATTAACAATCATCATTTTGATCAAACAACAACAACAAATCTGTTTTCTGATTGAATTAAGGTCTGAAAATGAAGAACACCTTTTCACATACAAATCTAATCAATACTCAGATCTGAATGGATTAAACACCAAATTGTGATTCAATTCATGTTTCTATGGATGAAACACAACTGAAAACAACAATTAATCGATCAAATTGCAATCAACACAAATTTCAAGTTCTTCAAAGAGCTCAATCATGCTGATAATAAGCTCTGATCACTGAACCGAAAGCTCTGATACCATTTGGCAGGTTCAAATTGATTGATATGTGATGATATTGTAATGCAATGTTCAATTCAAACACTAAGAAATCAAAACATAGGCAATTACTTCCAAAATTCATAGATCTTATTAATAGCAAAAGCTATTGATACAAAGTGTATGGGTGAATTACAGTGGTTCACTTCCCCCTTTTTTTTACATAATACAAAAAGTATCCTATTTATAATATCAAAAGAAACAAGGAACATATATTTACAAAACAAGTCCATATACTATGACAAATAGTAAAAGACAAATGCTAATCTTCTAAGTACTCTAACACCAGGACTCCTTAGCAAAATGGTGTTCCTGAGAGGAGAAACAGGACAATTATTGTTAGACCCTGAAAGGATCATACTTGCCAACTTAAGAGGTGGTTGGAGGTTGTTCTGGTTGGATAACATCATTAACAGAAGACAACAGAAGATTACAGAAGACATTATTCACAGAAGACCAAGAAGACAGAAAAAGACTAAGTATAGACTACCCGTATTTGTTAATGCGGATAACTTGTGAACAAATGCTGACAAGTGTTTGTTCACTCGCATTAACAAATGCGGATGACGACAAGAAATGCTGAACAAGAAGTGTTCACCCGCATTTGTCCATGTGGATGAACTGAAGAAATGCTGAAAAGAAGTGTTCACCCGCATTAGTTTATGCGGATGAACAAAAGGAAAAACGGCCAAGACTGGTTCATCCGCATAAACTAATGCGGGTGAGCAAACATGCTGATCAAATGCTGCTGACTTGTTCACCCTCATAAACTAATGCGGATGAACTAAGTTAATGTTGATTACAAGACAACTAATGCTGATGAAGACTTGTTCATCCACATGAACTAATGCGGATGAACAACTTACAATGTTTTTACTTATTTTGTACTTAGACTAGATTCTCTTGTATAGATCAGGGTTAGTTTAGTCTTTTGTATAGATTATGTGTATGCCTATAAATTGGGCTGCATACCCTAACTTTGTAAGCTTTTGGTCTTTAACAGTTATAACATCAATATTATACATCTGTGACTTCTGTGTTCATGTACTGCATTTACTCAAACATTTATTTCAGATTCATCTATTCTGTAATATAGTGATTCCGCAACTATATTACTGACTCAGTCTGCATATTCGATCCTAGGTTGAGTCACACAGTTGATGCATTATTTCCACAGCTTATGCACTATTTCCACAGTTGATGTGTTAAAGTCCATAGCGAACAAGATTCAAACCAGACGTCCCAGTCTTTCTTAGCTTCACAGCGGACACACTCCTTTACATCTGTCCATAGCGGAACAAAAGCATACACAACATTGTCCACAATGGACATTCAAGATATCCACAGCGGACGTTAAACATACAACTTGGGTACCATCTGTACACAGCAGACTTGTAACATCAATTAATTTTAATAGGAAAATCCAAATACTATTACATTTTAATTAAGGCTAGATTAATCTTAATCCAGCTTAAATAAATTGTAATTGAACCGAGTTCACTCTTTAATTAGGCTGATCCAACTAAATTGAGTTTTGACGTTCTTTGGATTCAATTAAAGTTTAAATTTGATTTTGCTTTAAACACAAAACAATTTTTCAAATCATTTTTGTTTTTTAAACAAAATGGAAAATTTAACAACATTAACTAACACTCATGTTTCAAAAAACCGAGCTATCTTTCTTGCTGCAGGTAGAAAAAGGTTTCATGAATTCATACAAAGCAAACCAAGCTGCAACCAACCAAACTACAGCTGCAAATCAAACAAAAGCAACAAGCAACCAAACATCTATAGCATATCAAACAATAACAACAATTCATTGTTTGACAAGACAAACATTCAGTTGTACATCAGTCACATTGAGAAATAACTGATGCACTTACATTTATGTGATCTTGCAAACTCAAACAACACTTTGTCTAATGATTTGATAAAATGCAAGTCAGAGATGGAACAATCTCAAAGAAATGATCAAGCACAAATCAAGACATTGAATCAACAAAACTTCGGTTTAACTCAAGAGATGAACCAGTTGCAAGACAAAATGGTTCAACAACAAATCAAACTTGAAGAGTTAACTGCTAAGCTAGCAAAAGCCACAAACACCAACAACATAAACATTCCTCTATTGCATGAAATTGCTAAAGACAAAAAGATCAATCTATGCTCATCAGCATGCATAGATGAAGTACAGGCATATCAGAAATATTGCAACAATATATCATACATGATAAAAGAGGAAAGAGCTTCACATGCAGAGGAACTACAAACTTCTACAAATCAAATCAGTTCACTAGAGAAAGAAGTTGATAAATTGCTTAATGAAAATCACAAGCTGAATGCTCAATCAACTGAACTCTCTATGAAGTTAACAAACACAAATGTTGAAGTTTAATCCAATATATCAAAAGCAAGTACGACCAAACCAATCAATAACTTGCAACATTACATTGAGTGTCTAAATCAAGCAATCATAATAGAAACGGCTACAAATACAGAATTGAAGACACAACATAAAGCCTTTGAAGATGAAATCAATTCTCTTCTAAAGGATGTAGACAAACTCCTTGGAGAAAGATTTAGTCTTCAAGCTCAAGTTACAAGACTCACTGGGTCTTTAAGAAAGACAAAAACAGATCATGCATCAACAGAAGTTGAACTTGAGAATTTAAAGATGACTGCCAACAAGTTGGAAGAACTACTTGTTACACAAAGAGATCAAAAGAAGAGTGCTGGAACTACGTACCATGTTGATCCTCCTCCTTATAATGATAACTACACAGAAATGCCAACTTCAATGACAAGTCCAGTCAAAGAAGATTTAAATATGCATGATCATCATCCAACAGACAAACCATCCACTATCACTCAAATCACTTCTTCTGAAACAACACCAAAGCTATACCTCAAACCAGAATCACCACAGTATGAAACCTTTCATTCTTGTGATGGTCAAGATGGAGATCCTGCAAGTGATGATAGTGATGAAGAAATCAATCCAAAACAAACACAGCCATATAAATCCAAAGCATCAAGGCCTGACGACAATCAAAAGGCTATGGTTCTCTATGAGAAATTCAAAGCAGCTGGATTTATTGAACCAGAATTAACAAAGGCCGAACTGAAGGCAAAGATTAAGATGGAGTTAAAGAACAAACAAAAGCCTGAGGTACAAGAAATCAAAGAACAAGTCAAGAGGAAGAAGACCAGATCTAAAAGAAAGAAGAAAAGTCAGACCAAGTCTTCTACACCTGATCCAAACCAACCGTCAACCTCAAAGGCTACATTAGAAACTCCAAAACAGCAACCAATTCTCTATGAGACATGCAATTCAGATTCACATAACACTTCTAAGTGTAAAAACACTGAGAGTGATACATATATATGTCCTCACAAGAGAAAGCAGCAAAGACAACTAAGACAAAAGGCTGTAAAGTTCTAATCAAATCCAACTTCATCATCCAAGCCTAAGAGAAGAAGATCCAGACCTACTCCTTACTGCTTAAATTATGACATGGAGAATCATACCACTTCAGAGTGTTCATACAACAACTCCCCAACATCATAACATAGAAGAGGTCAAAGATCTTACCATCCATCAGAGTCATACTCACCAAGATCAGAGCAGGAGTACTACAACAGACGTCATAGCTACTCTTCTCCTTGATCACATCGACATGGGTATGATTATAAATATTATGATACCCATGATTATTGGGCACCAAGATATTATCCTAGGTCATACACACAATATAAGTATGATAGATATAGGAATTATAATTGGCATAATGGATATCATAGAAGATCACATCCATCAAATTATTATAATCATGATTATAATTCTTATGATGAATATGATCACATGCCCAGAAGAAACAAACATGATCAAGGACAAAGATCCTTTGCTACACCTCCACAAAACTTTCAAAAGCAAACTAGATTTTCTAAACCAACAAATAGATTTTCAAAAACCAAACAAACTCCTTTTGTTAAACAAACTAAAGTTAAGTCAGTTAGTTTAAAAGCAAAACAATGTTAGAGAAAGAAAAGAATTTCAAGAGGTGACTCAGATATATCATCAGATAAAGCAAAATCATACACAAACGAGCAAGTCACATATAAAAATGCTAATGGACAGCTCAGGACAGTAATGGCCTGGGTTGAAATATCTAACAGTTTTGCTAGTGTGTTAGGGACAGTTATGGAGGCTTGCCAACCCAAGAAAAGTTAGCAGTGGCTGATCCGTTCTCATGATAGGAACGTTCTTCCTTCTTATGATGTTTATGATGCAACTGAGCCAAATGGAGCACAAATTAACCATAATTCAATACAGGACATCAATCATTTACAGAAACTATGATGGCAATGCAAGAAACAACTGATGTTTCATCCCATCTGCTTAGTCTGATTACATTGCTACATGGACTAACTGTTGATGATCTCTATTGAATTGATAACACATATGCCATTTCTTTATTTTCTCAAAAAACAAAATTCCTAAAAATTAGAAAGTCAAGAAAAAGTCCAAAAATATTTCTATTGAATCTTCCTGCATTTACATGAGAAATGATAGTACACTTATCTACTATCTTCTGCATCTATTTTTCAAATCAATAAAGACTGACAAGACTCTGTTTGAAATGTCAGTAGGCTCAGCTTGGATTAAAGATAAGCATATTTGTGATGAACTAAATCAATATGCATTATGGACCAAAACCATCTTTGGGTATTGGTAAGCAATGACTTTTCCAAGTGTTTGCTTGTGTGGTTACCCAAACACACCATGCGAAAATAGTTTATAAATTTCTCATTGATAAAAGCATCTATTTCTCTTTTGTTGTATGTAAATACAGACCTGGAGTAAACATAAGGACAACTTCTATTGTGCTGAGCATAGACCTAGTTGACCTTGTACTAAAAGTGTTGATGCATGCCAAAAAGGCAAAGAAAAGAATCCCAATATGGATCAAAGTTAAAAGAATCCCAATAAGGATCAACTTCCAAAGTGAAGTGTAAAAGAATCCCAAAGTGGATCATATCATGAGAATTTATACTCTAAGTAGCCTGGTTTAAGTTATGATAAAGTGCCACCATGCATTTCATGAGGAGGGTAATTCTTCCATACTTCTGAGTGTGGGGTAATCAATTATCATATTAATCCATCCTAAACATGATAATTATCATAAAGTGTTGATAATATATCCTTGCATGAGTTTAAGTGGATAAACATACTTACAATCAACTTTGTTCTTTGTCTATGTCAATTCCAACTTTAAATATTCTTAGATGTAGAGGATTTTGGATTAGTGTGATCTCATTGCAGTTGAAAGAGTCATGCTTGTAACTATCATAATTTTTGAAAAAAAATCTAAAATACCAAAAAGATTTGTCATTTTTAGTATTTTTCTTAGTTTTGACAGATTTACATGTGTTATTGTTTTAGGAGTGAAACTTCCATGCAATACCTCTCCCGAGAGGATTTAGACTTTTGCAGGTGATGAATTGCACAACATGCCTGAGTTTCTTATTCAGTTCAAGATGTCAAGTGAACATTCCTACTTCCTTCAAAGATCTCCTGCCAGTTGCTGAGAACTAAGAATCCTCCTCTTGGTGTCTTATACACAAAAGTTCCTCACCCTCCAAAGCTTTTGTTAAGGGAAAGTATATGTCAAGTCTGAATAATTTTTGATGCTTCTCCTTCACTTCTAAAGTTGAGATAAAGCTACTAATATTGCTACCTGTGCAATCCACAGTGTATGCAAATGGGTGCATTTTCGAGTCTTCAAAATAAGATTAGAAGATCAAGCTGATGAAACATCCATCAAGTGCCGAAACAAAGTCTTTATGTGCCAAAACAAAGTCTATTCCTTAATGCCTTTTTCTAAAGCTTCTAAGAAGATGCTACCAAAAAAGGGGGAGAAGACTGCACTCCAAGACTGCACATCAATCAACATCCAAGGTTTTTGATAATCATGAGGTTTTGGCAGCATACTATTTGAAAATGATACTTACTAAAACCTAAGTGTCGAATCTCATGATGATTACCAAAACCGACACGTTGAAGATATGCTAAAAATATGATCAAAACGAAGAAAATTGACCAATGTCAAACTTGGTCAACCGTGGTCAAAGTCAACAGTCAACATCAGCGGACGTCCAGAATGACGTCAGCATCTAGCAGTCACGCATCAGCAACAGAGAATTTATCAGGCTTAGAACAATATTTGTGTAATCATTAGGACTTAAATGTAATTTTATTCATTTTTGTAAAGAGTATAAATTGACTAAGTGTAGTCATTTATACTCTAATTAACCATTATCAAGCATTCAAGGATTCAAGCATACAAATTTAGTCTAGTGAGAGAAACAATTAGGTTGAGTGTGTGTGAGAGAGACTTTTCTTACAAACTCCCTTTGTAATCTCCTAGCAAACATACATATGAATGAATGATATATTTTATGAATATGTGTTCTTGAATTGTTCATCATTCATTCATCATCATACATTCAATCTTGCATTAGATCTTCACTTGAAATCATCAACGGGTTTGTGAGATTCCGCATCATAAATGACAACAATACGATTTCAATATTCGATCCATCAGTATCGGATTTCCACAACAGTCAACTTGTTCAGCTCACGGTAGTCGATGCACATCCTCATACTATCGTCCTTCTTCTTTACGAATAAAACTGGAGCACCTCATGGAGAGATGGGACCAACCGATGTGTTGCCTTGGCAACGGGTTGCGCTCCTGGTATCAAGTCAATCTGAAACTCGATTTCTCTATTGGGTGGGACCCCTGGCAGGTCTTCAGGAAACATATCAAGGAAATCGCATACTACCGGCACGTCTGACAGTTGAGGCACGGTAGCGTTCAGATCCTGCACATAAGCCAGGTAAGCACCACACTCTCACCCCATAAACTTCTCTGCCGTGATCATAGATATTACTCACGGAGTGATGCATTCCTTCTCTTTGTGAACCATAACCAAACTGCCGTCGGGCGCAATCAGACGAATCATCTTTTTTCGACACACGATATTCGATTCGTAGTTTGCCAACCAATCCATTCCCAACACCACATCATAACCTCCTAGAGTCATCACATACAGTCTAGCAGGAAACTTATGACCGTCCAATTCTATGAGGCAATCGTCTATCATATCAGTCACCTTGGTAGATTTTCCTATCTCTACCTCTACATGGAATGGCACATCTATCTTCCTACTCTTACCATCCATTACACGTCAAAATGCAGCAGATACAAAGCTCCTACTAGCACCTGAATCAAAGAGCATAGAAGCATACAATTGGTTTACCAGAAACGCACCTGAAACTACCTCAAGATCCACTCTGACTTCTTCCTGGGTCATGTTGGATGCCCTTTCCATCACTTTGGTTCTCTCACTCTTCCCTTTCTCCCCCATAGTCTGGGTCCCCGAGCTTCCTGCCCCACCCTTCCTGTAATCCCAGCCCGAGTGGCCTACCTCTCCGTATTGGTAACATCTCGGTACCCTGCACTCCTTAGAATAATGGCCCTCGCCCCCGTATTTGAAGCACCTGTTCGTCTCCACTCTGCATTCACCCGTGTGGGTGTTCCCATACTTCTTACACCCCATTTGGGCATTCCCCTTCCTTTGTTCTGGATGACGGTCGTCGACCCTCATCTTCTTCTCTCCAATTCCATAGTCGTCATTCCTGAACCTCTTCCCATTACCATTCTTACTCCAACTCCTCTCGACCTTCCTCTGAACTGGCATCCGGTCCCTCTCATCGTACAATCTCCCTGTCAAATCTACCACAAACCTAAACGTGCTTGGTCTAGCGGCTATCATGTTCCTCCTAATGTCAACTGGCAAACCTTGCATGTATCTCTTAATCTTCTTGGACACCGTATGTACCAGGTCTAGCACAAGTCTTGCAAGTTCATTGAACTTGGAGGTTTACTCTTGATGAGTCATGTTCCCAGCCTCCAAATGTAAGAACTTTTTCCCAATTTTGTCTAATTCTTGATGTTGACAATACTCCTCAAGCACCAGCTCCTTCAAATCCGACCACTTCATCTTTGCTTGTCACTACCTCGATTTTTGGGCCCGGAAAGGCTTTTTTAGAAACCATAATGGGCCACACAATGATCACAAAATCCCATGTGATGGGCCCAACGAGATCAAACTCCTAGACATGGATACACACACACACCACAATGGGCTTAGACCCATCAAACTTTAAACTGGTCATTAGACCATAGTGCTAAGTGGGCTTGACCCACGAGATCTTAATGGGCCATTTGGGCCATGTTATGAGATGGTTCGTGAACTACCGACACTAGTGGGTTTTAGGCTCGATGCCCTAGTGAAGCTATCTGCCAAAAGTCTATATCTAAGACCATGAGTCATTCGCATTTGTTTACTTCTTCCATAGTTGTATACTTGAGTCATCCTTGTTTGTTTACTTCTTCTGCAGATGTATACTTAAGTCATCCGCATTTGTTTACTTCTTCCGCAGATGTATACCTTAGTCATCCACATTTGTTTACTTCTTCCGCAGTTGTATACCTAAATCATCCGCATTTGTTCACCTTCATCCTCATTTGTACCTTAGTCATCCGCATTTGTACACTTGTTGAGCCCAGCATACTCATCAATAAAAACATATAATTTAATGACTCACAAAACTAAAAATATAAAAGCTTATGCAAAACATAATCTATGTAAACGATAACAGCGATAATAATAACATTAAACTAAATAATAAATCCACCTAATGCTTACACCTTATAAATAAAAACTAAAAATACAATGAATACTAGATAAAGAAGTAATAAAAGAATTTCCACATACACCCGTATGAAAATATATTATTTTAGAAAAAGGGAAATGCTAGTTGACTTGTCCAATCACCACCCAAGCCACCCAATGCATGGCTTAGCCTCTTAATCCATGCTAACTTGTTTCACTAACCAAAATCTTTCCGTAACCAATGCAGAATCCTGTAATTAAGAAAGTAGGACCCAAATCCCCTTCCCAACTCCTCTCGGCTGAAACTCTACAACACCACCACCCTCACTATTAATTACAAACTTCCTCTATACTACCAAACACTCTCAACCTTCTCTTATTCTCTTACTCTCATCAAGCAGCAGACTCGAACAATCCTAAAGCCAAAAAGCAGCCCACACTCAGGCACCATCAACCCCAGTAGGTTAAACCTTCTCTCACCATCCCAAGCTTCTTTGGCAGCCCCCGCTTCCACCACATCTACCTCACGTAATAAGGTAACCGCTGCTACCCGAAAACACTCGAAATATCATGTATCATCTCGTTGGTGACACGAACAACCCTGTATCACCCACAACATCATATGAAAAATACGATACCATATTTTCCAGTAACAAAAGGATGTAAAATCTTCGTAAATAACGGTTTTGATAAATATAATACAACTAAAAGGTTTTCATAAAAATATAAAAGTATATAATGCTAGACCAAAGATTATGATCTAAACATTCCTGAAAGATAACAGTAACTATCTCAAGTAAAATTTAAGTTTCATGATATACACGTATGAAACCCGCCCTTCAATAGTAATACAAAAACTTGAAAAATATGAAGAAAATACAGGAAAAAAGTTGGGGATTTAACTTACTGGAAATATGGGGTTATGTAGGAGTTATTTCTGTTATAAATATATTTGGCAAGGGGAAAAATCATAATAAAACACTTAAAAATCCAAACCAGGACTTAACGAACACTTAACGAAACTAACCGGTGGACTTAACGGATGTATCCAAAATGCACACAATCTAATGTACAAAAATTACAGTAGACTTATATTGATAAGGAATGCTTAAAAATTTAGTTTCATAAATTATAGATCTGGTTTGCTTAGTAAACAATAATATATGGGATATTCATGTTAAAATTGTAGAAATTCATAAAAATGTGCTCCTAAGCTAAAAACATGAAATCTTCAGAATCAAAATTTACTCTAAGTATATTAGAATCTTTTATGACTAAAATGGAACAAACGTTGACCCGAACATAAGAACCCGTTAAAAACCAATCCTCGAACGTTAGAATACCAAAATCAACATAAAGCAACGTAAGACTCAAAATACAGTAGCTAATAGATCTATAATGATAAAAGTAAGCTACATACCAAATAATATCAATTATAGAATTTTCTAGGAATTTATACAAATATAATGTTAAGCTAAGAAATCTAACACCACAATAGTAAGAAAAATAGTAAAAAGAGTTTCGAAGACCTAAATGGCATAAAAACTAACTTACTACAATAGCTTACCCCACTTGAAACAATAAAACCCATAGTAAATGATTTAAGTGCCAAGTTCCAAACATGAGGGTTAAAAACTGCCAATTTAGCTAAATTGAGGAACCAACCATGCCAACAGCTTAAACTTTAATATTTTGGAACCAAATGTCAGCACTAACATCTATAAAATGAACTTAGGAACCTTGTCGATCGGTAGCTCCCTAAACCACAAACACCCACATCAAGGACAGGCTAAGGTGAGTCTCATGACCCCTTTTTTACTTTAAAACTTTTGGGGTGAAATACATACTCTATGGTTAATACATTACTATGGTGCAATACTACATGCTCTTGTCCCCGAACATGAGGACAATCATTAACTCCATTGGGAGCCATGTGATTTGTGGATAGTACTATTTGGGGAATCCTCCGCACACAATGGGTCCTAAGGACAGGGAAACCCCCCATTGAGATTCAATAATCATTGTGTCACAAATTAGTGCAGAATATATGTGCTTTGCAAGGCACACTTGAGCCTATTACAATAAGGGGTATGGGTTAGGGGATTTTCACTCGGGAGTGTCGCCCGGGTCCAAGTTTGATTGTGATACTTTCTCTTGTGCACCATTACTTTTGTTGTCTTATTTTATGAATTATGTTGAGGCTTGTGTCCTAAACTTATGAGCTCACCAACATTATGTTGACGTATTTTGGGTATGTATTTTAGGAGAAGAATGATTTGGCCAAATGAACATTGATCGGAGTTGACTTAGCCGGACATTGGAGATTAGCCATCACCCTATCTCTAGATAAAATCATTTGGGACATTTGATTAACATTAATGTAATTAGGATTTAGAAAAAAACTTGACTAATATTGGTACAATTAATATGGATGATTGGTTGACAATTGAATAAGTTATGTTTACTTTCCGCTGCATTGTGTTGATATCGGTTAGTCACAGTCGGACCCCGTTCGGCGGGTTGTGACATTGCTATAGATTGTTTTCCCTCAGCTTGGACAATGTTGTTCCACCAGCATAGTGCTAAGTCAACAAAAGAATGGAAGGCAAACTTCATCTTCTGATCCTGCCAGCATTCACTAATGTCTTAGACTGCTTCCATCTCCCGAATCCAATGGTGAGCAGCAGTAGCATTGTCATTACCGTTGAAGGTCGGGGGTTTTCATCTCTGAAACTCCCCATAGCTGCACCCCTTAGCAGTCTCCTTCTCCTCCTTGCATCTTTGGGCTAGGTGGCTCTTCTTTAGCTTCCTCAGTCCTTTCAGTGGACTTTCTAGATTTCCTCTCCTCCTTCTTCCCTGTATCCTCAGTTCTTTCCCCATCCTTTACAGCCCTCAACACTTTAGTCACCACCGAAGGCAACACATGTTGCATGACGTTGTAGACCTCATCAGCAATAACTTCTTTCACTGTGGATTTGAGGGTAGCTGATCCATCACCCTCTTGGTGGCTATGGAGATTTGTGACCTCATGAACCGTCTCGGGAGCCTTAAGTTTGCTCCTAGTGACACGTGGCCTAGTAGTATGCCCGCCACGAGCACCATATTGGGTTGCCTTCCCAGATTTTCTACCTGTCATAACAATCTACTTCCTATAAGATTCAAACACCAACAAGGTCATTCAACGTAATAGCTCAGATTATGTCAAGTATAGTAAGTCCCTAATTACAGTGGCCGGTTGTGATTATAAACTTACTTAACCCTTAATTCCCCAAGCATTTACTATCCTGACTACATTTGCATCCAAATCTACTAAGAACATAAATCAAATAGCACACACACATAATACCAGTGAACTTTAAGAAAATTACCTAATGGCACATAACTACTTGGGCTGGCATCCCTCCATTTGGTCCCATTTTCAGTTTAAGTTTAGGTTTTGAAAATAATTTACTAAATTCTCTTAAACTTTGGCTCTGATACCAACTTGTAAGGCCCCATTCCCGGGAAGCCCCATAGTTGGTTATTCATAGCACATTACACATTAAAATATATTGAGTAAGAAAACATGGCAGTGGAATAGTTACACAAAAACCATTTTATGCATTGATAATAATTTTTTGCCAAGAAATACATCATTGTTACAAGTTTCAAAAGAACAATTAGTTGTATTACAAGACAAAAATATCATCTCTGCTGAACATGGATGCCAGTCTTTATTTACCGAGTAGCTTTAACCTCGTGCCATCCCCAACAATATTGTTACCTGACAACTGATATGCATATAAAAAGTCAGCGTTGCTGAGTGAGTTCTAGTTTTGATAATATAGAAAATATACATTTTATTAGCTTCACTGGGTGGTCATCCATTATTATACATATTCATTCGTTAAGAGATTCTTTATCTTTCTTTCTTTCATTATCTTTCTCTTTCATTAACTATGATTGCATAAAGCAAGAATCTACATTGTTGGTTGGCAACAGATGCGGAACCCCTATCGGCAAACATTTATCATGGTAGCTAACCCTTCGACAGTTGACCCATACTGCTAGGCACAAAGCCTGCTCATGAATACGGGTCCCATTCATCATACATTGGCCAATCACAAGGATTAGACCCCAGATGGGCATCCTCATATGCTGAAACAGCCGCACATCAGTTGAGCTAATGACAACATGGTCGTGCACCTCCATTCATTGTACTTGAAAGGCTTTTCATTCATCATAAGGGCTCGGGGGTAACATTCATTAAGTTACACTGTCTATCTTTTATACCTTTTGCGACCACATGATTATGCATAATACTTTTAAGTTATCCATTGTCTCATAATAGCATCACATAAGAAAAGAATCAAACATGCAATATAAGTCCTCTGAATTTATACTAACTATCAATTAGCAATCACATCACTAATACTAATACTTCTGAAGGTAAACATAAGCTTCGGAAGAATCAGCCTTCGAAAGAAACAAC
The DNA here is from genome assembly GCA_025506505.1 of Flaveria sonorensis. Taxonomy (NCBI): domain Eukaryota; kingdom Viridiplantae; phylum Streptophyta; class Magnoliopsida; order Asterales; family Asteraceae; genus Flaveria; species Flaveria sonorensis. Next base: position 33,001,571 of record CM046430.1, on the reverse strand, counting down.
TTTCGGAAGATATCATCTCCTAAGCTTCGAAAGATTTCCCACACTTGGCCAAAGTACACAGCGCATGAATGAAACACTAAGTGTGTTCACAGCGGATGGCTAAAGGTTCACAGCGGACATGTATGCTTACTTAAAAGGTCTACAACGGACATGCATTGTCCACAACGGATGATTAAGGTTCATAGAGGATGACTTAAAACATTCTAAGTGTCCACAACGGACAATCTAAAGTACTAAAAGGTCCACAACAGACAGTTTATGTCCACAGCGGATTACATAAAATCTCCAAAGTGTCCACAGCGGCCATGCAAAGTCCATAGCAGACATGCGAAGAACACAGCGAACAGTCTATATGCCTAAGTGTCCACAACGGACACCTTATCAGCGTTCAAGTGTCCACAGCAGACAGCTAGTGTCCACAGCGGACTACAAGTCCAACACCTGCGATCCAACTTATACAGATTCTAGTCCCAAGCAACATCTTAAGCATATTCTTAACATAGATCTATCAGATTCATACACTTAAATCATAACAAACATCTACACAATATCATAGAATCATTTAAAGCATATATTTTTGTATACAGCCATACTTTTCATGGAAAAGAATAGTTTGGTTCAAAAAACATCAGTTTAATATACATATCAGCCTAAAACAAGTAGAAAACATGTAAAAGAGGGGATCTAGAACTCACCTTAAACAGCTTTCGAGTAAAACACCTCAAACCCAAGAGCAACCAGGAGTTGTAGCACCTAAACACACGAAAACAAGCAACTAAACACATAGAAACACATAGAACTCAGTCTAGAAGCTGGAATGCGACTGAAACCAAGAAGAAACATCTTAAAATCTTACCTTCTTGAAGATTTCTTCCACTTCTCTCTCTCTAGAACCGGATGAAGCTTCTTGCTCTCTCTCTCTAGCCGATAGGTTGAGTACATGAAATAATATCACTTTTTTGAACCCATTATGGGTAGGTTTGACCCTTGCATGCTTTTAACCCTTTGCTTTTGAAATAATATCATGTTTGCTCCTTTACTTTTCTTTTCTCTCTTTTTTTTTATTTTCCCGGTGTTACACCAAATTGGCTTCAGAATTTTTTTTCTAAAACCTTCCAAAGACAAATTACCTTCGAAAGATTTGGACTTCCAAGAAAACTAACTTCTTGTACCCTTTTTCAAAGGTGGTACCGACATTCGGATTTCAAAGTTTATCCATTTTCATTAACTTTGTCTCAAATCCATATCATATATATTTGTACAACGGTTCCCCCTCTTTCACTATTCTTCTTCATCTGCAATATTCAACCCTAAATTCACCCACAAACCGGCCTTGTTCTTACCTTCCTTCATTCCAAAGCTACTCAAAATGGCAAACCCTGAACCGTGAAACCAACACGATTTCTCCATGCAAGTACACAAAAAACATAAATAGGTTGCTCTGTTAGTGTTTGAGAAGGATCCTAGGTTCTCATATGTTTGTCGTTTCTTGGCTCTAACAAACTACTTCACCTCCTTCACCATAAACCCTCCACTATATGAAGATCAACTTTTGGAGTTTTGGAGGACCTGCCAGAGGTCATTATGGATGGGGAGAAGGCACTGTCTGCCACAGTGCAGGGCAGGACAATTTTCATCACTCCAGCCACCATCCGTACTCATCTAAGGCTGGATGATGAAGAAGGCAAATTGTCCTTCCCAGAATCTGCTATGAACCAGTCCTTTATTCAGATAGGCTATGAAGGTGATTTATCTCTGCAAGAACTTTCAAGAAAGGGAAGGTCTCCTCCCAATGGAAGTACCTCCTCCATATTGTCATTCACTGTATATCAAACCAACATGGAGGTTGGGATCAAATTCCAGAAGACCTTTCCTATATAGTCTATGGATTGGTACAAGGGGTCATGTTTAGGTACTCACAATTTTTTTATACTAATTTACTTGAAAACTTGGACCCCTTAGAATATTACATGTTCCCTAAATATCTCCAGTACATTCTTTAAACTGGGCTTACAGTTGAGGGGAACATGTGATATTCTTAAATTGGCATAGATGAAGCCCGGCATCTTTAAAACAATGAGAAAACCAACTTTTGGCTTTATAGGAGTAGAAACAACCCTGGTCCTAAAAATGTTAGAGCTTACTACTCAGGGTGACAACATAGCAACACAAGCTAATGTTGAACCCACACCTTCCACTTCTATACCACCCACACAGCCACAAATCACCATCAACTATCAAAGAAAATCCAAACAAATCCCTGCACAAGCTACTCAGGTTATGCAGGCCCCCATATTATCACCTTTACAGGAGGAAGTGGACACTAGAGCTCCCACTTCTCCTGAGGAGCAAACCACTCCAATAACTTCAAGGATTAGTGCTGAGGTTCCTTATGCTTACCCTGATAAGCTCATAACCATAACCTTAAGCCTTCACTCAGAGTCTCAAAACTCTAGTGATCAACCTTTAGGGGAAAGTTACCATCCCCAGCTGCTTGACCTCAACCAACCAATACCCAACCTGGAATTCATGATGATGAAGACATGGGATTCAGTGAGTACAATGAGTCTCTCTTCTCCACCCCTGCTCAAAGAGAAATAAGTGCTTCTGACTCACCTATGTCTAGCCCACATCATCCACCCATAACTGAGGTGGATCTCCCTGAACCACTTCAGGACGTACATATGGAAGAGGCTCTCACTTTTGTATGTGATTACATCTTTAAGTCCTCAACCATGGCAACCCAATCCATTAACACTTCAACTAAAGCTATCATGGTGCAGAGGAAATCCAGTAGCTAAGAACATAGTTTTGGTTGTTGGACTCTGAAATGATCATACATGCCAATTCAAGAGGTGGTTGAAGGTTGTTCTGGTTGGTATAATCTGTACAAGTCCAAGATGTAATAAGGGTGAAGACAATAGAAGAAAAAGACCAAGTGTCAGCTATCCTCATTAGTCAATGCGGATGAGCAAGAACAAATACTGCCAAGTATTTGTTCATCCGCATTTACTAATGTAGATAAGCAGAACCAAATGCGACTAAGTTTTTGGTCATCTGCATTAGTTAATGTGGATGACATACTTAGTGTTGATGCACAATTGAACAAATATTGATGAAGATCAACACATCTGCATTAACTAATGCAGATGTTCATCATTATTTTGTACTTAGACTAGTATTCTGATGTATAGTTGTCAGGGTAGTTTAGTTTTTTGTACAGGCATTGTATCTGCCTATAAATAGAATAGTATACACTAAATGTAAAGAGATGATAGTTGATTATAAGCTTCTGTTTTGTGCTGCAAACCCTAGCACACTTTGTATCTTGTTTACCAATATCAATATATAAAGCGTTTATTAGTATTTTCAGCACTAAATGTTCTTTGATTCCGTATTTCCGCTACATAATCATTGACTCAATAATCATATTTGATCCTAGTTGAGTCACATCAACTCAGATTCACATCTCAGACCCGGTCAATTGGTATCAGAGCCAAAGAGTGTCAAAAGAAATCTCAATCATAATATGAAACAATCACTTGATTCTCACCCAATAATTAAAACAAAAGTGATTTCTGAAAATAAAAAACATGCCCAATTTCCATAGAAACCGGGATGAAAGATTTGACTACTCTTCAGAGAACTCTATTGAAATTGATGAAATAAAAACAAAAAGGACTCCACGTAAATTCTTCAAAGCATCAACGTCTAAATCACAACCTATAGGCAAGTATCAAAAGGTTATAGTAATAGATAGATACGGGCAACCCAAGACCACTATGGCTTGGGTTCCACATTCTAACTAGTTTTTTTATGCTTGTAGGGTCATCCATACAGGTCCAACAACTTATGGTATATGGATAGTGGATGCTCCCGACAAATGACCAGAGATAGTTTCCTCCTTCATGACTTCAAGCATATACAAGGAACTACTATAGCGTTCGGTGAAAACTCACAAGGTGGTAGAATTACTATGGAAGGGTCTGTAACAAATGGACTGCTGAACTTTGACAAAGTGAACTACTGCGAGCAACTGAATTTCAACCTCCTTAGCGTGTCTCAGATCTATGACAAGAAATATTCTACTCATTTCACAGACACTCATTGCTACATTTTGAAACCGGGATTTCAAATTCCTAAAGAATGGGTTGTCTTGAAAACTCCGAAAAAGAGTAATACCTATGTCTTGAACCTTAATTCTGCACTACCAATAGAAGAAACATGTCTTTTGTCTAAAGCATCATTTGATGAGTCACAACTTTGGCGTAGACGTTTGGGACACATAAATTTCAAAAACATGAGCAGATTGGTAAAAGGAAATCATGTAATTGGTTTACCTCAAAAGGAATTTCATTTTATTGACCACTGTTTTGCATGTCTCAAAGGAAAACAAAATAAATCTTCCTATAAGCCAAAGCTGGTGAACACAATCAATACTCCATTTAAGTTACTTCATATGGATCTCTTTGGACCAACTAATGTCATGAGTATTGGTAAGGTGATCATTAATGACTTTTCATGATTGATATGGCTCTTCTTCCTTCTTCACAAAAATGAAGCGTCCCAAATAATAAAAGATTTTATCACTAAAATTGAAAATCAACTCGATCAAAAGGTAAAATCAATCAGAAGTGATAATGGGACAGATTTTAAAAATGAAAATCTAAGTTCATTTTGCACACAAAAAGGCATTGCTTATCAATTCAGTGCAACCAGAACTCCTCAATAAAATGAAATAGCTAAAAGGAGAAACAAAACACTGATTGAAGCAGCAAGAACAATGCTAGCAGATGCTAAGCTACCAATTACCTTTTGGGCTGAAGAAGTCAACACATTGTGTTTTGTGCAAAATCTGTTGGACCAAAAGAACCAATGAGCTTGATCAGAAAAACCTTTAAGTCCCACAGACATTACAACAACTGAAGTTGTCTGCAACAGCTGAAGACATCAGCTGATAACAAGGTCTGAAGACAAAGTCTGAAGTGAAAGAGCTGAAGACAAAGTCTGAAGTGAAAGAGCTGAAGACAAAGTCTGAAGTGAAAGAGCTGAAGACAAAGTCTGAAGTGAAAGAGCTGAAGACAAAGTCTAAGACAAAAGCTGAAGACAAAGACTGAAGACCAAGTTTCAGATGATTGTCACAACAGCTGAAGAAGACCTCTTCAGTAGTTGTGATGGTTTCCTTTCAGTAGTTGTAGTTTCTTTTCTGTACTTGTAGTTTCAGTAGTTTTATGTTTCTTCGTGTACTTAGAATAATCTGAGATGTTCTCAGTTGTTGTGAACATTCTCAGTAGTTTGCTTACTTTCAGTAGTTTGTAATAATTCTGTTAGATGTCACTATCAAGTGACATCAGCAGACGTCACATTCCTATATATAAGGAATGCTGACCTAATTGTAATCGGTGCAGCTTAGGAAAACCTAGCAGCCGCAACACCGAAGCATGTGTGCATGAATGTTATTATCCCTTTGCAGAAAACCCTATATCTATATAGCCGTGTACTGTTCCATTGAATATTTATTGTGTTCTTGCTATATTTGCTTAATTCTTGCTCTAATTCCGCTGTGATTCAACTCTAATTGATCAAACTTAGATCACTGATCCTAACAAATGGTATCAGAGCAGGTTAATCATTGATCGGTTTAACAATTGATCATTGAAACTGCTATTTTGATATCTATAGTTTGATCGAATTAGCATATGTGCAAGAACTGGTTATAAAGATTGATTTTCTGCTGCTTCTGGTTATTTAATTTGAGTTTCTTCTTGGTTCTTATTGAGTTTGTTGTGTTTTTGTGCAAAATCTTTTGAAACTTGATTGATTTGGTTTGAATCTGAGAATGACTACTCCATCTAATGATCCTCACAATACTGGCTCCTCAACCAAGCCTCCGATGCTGGTTAGGAGTGAGTATAACATATGGCAACGAAGAATGCTCCATCACCTGTCTGTTAACAGTTCAGGTTGTTGGACATCTGTGGTTCATGGTCCACACAAGCCTATGGTGAACAATCCGGAGACCAATCAAATGGTTCCGAAGAAGAAGGAGCAATACTCAGATGAAGATCGTAAACTGTTTGAGATTGATGCTAAAGCCCATGGAATTCTGGCCATGGCACTGCCGAATGAAATCTATTCTGGGCTTATGCATCATGAAACTGCTCATGACCTCTGGAATGCTTTGAAGGAACAATTCGGAGGAACTGATGAGGTCTTAGCAAACAACAGAGAAATCCTCGCCCAACAATATGAGACATTCTCTCATAGGAAGGGTGAGACACTGACTCAACAGTTTGAGCGTTTCTCCTGCTTGATCTCTGAACTGAAAATGGTCAAGCAAGAGTATACTAACAGCCAGATGAACAACAGATTCCTCAGATCACTGCCTGAGAGATGGGACACATACACCATTGTCCTACGCTCCAGTGCAAATCTGGATAGCCTATCTCTCACCCAACTCCATGGGAAACTGCTTACATTTGAAAGAGAGATAGAGCAGAAAAGGAAACTGGCATCATCAGGAAAGCTCTCTGATGACTTTGTACCAGGTAACACTGCCTTGGTCGGTCATGAGTCAGAATATGCTGGATCAGAAAGTCATTATGATGAGCATATAGATTTCTCTTCAAACAGTTCTGATCATGCATTTGTTGGTGTTGACAGTCATTCTGGGTGTAATAGTGATAATTTATGCTTTATCATGGATGATTTGCAGGGTATTGCTGATGATGATTTAGAAGAGATGGATATTTTGAGCCAAATGGCCCTGATCAATATCAGATCTCAAAAGTTCTACAAGAGAACTGGTAGGAAATTTCCAGGACTCTCTGGCAAAACCAAAGTTGGTTTTGACAAGAGTAAGTTGAGGTGTCACAAATGCCACAGGCTTGGGCACTTTGCAAGAGAGTGTAGATCAACTGGATCTAACTCCTCTGCACCCTTTGTGACCTTTCCAAGCAATAGTTCACAAAACAAAGGGCAACATCCTGCTAGTTCTGGTCATCACTCACAACCTCAATCTCCTGCATACTTTGTCCCTCAGGGTTCAATGCCATATCCTTATCCCTGCTATTACATGCCACAGCCAAATCCAGTTCATGTCCCTATAGCACAACAACCTCAAGCCCTACCTGAGCCTCAACCATCTCCATCACAATCTCAACCTCATCACAGCTTCTTCACACCAGGAGTTGTTGACTGGAGCAGCTTACCAGATGATCTTTCTGGTTTCAATGAGCAATTATCTGCTGGTGCTGGTCAACATGGTGGTGAACATCCTTTTGGGAATCTTGCTCTCATGGCCCTGGAGTCTACTGAGGGTTCCTGCTCAGATGCTTCATCTTCACAGGTAACCCAGATATCTTCTGAGGCTAAAGCCAAGTTATGTTCTGAATCATGCATAGCTGCCTTTGTCTCTATTAGAGAGGCAAATGTAGCTTTAATCAATCAAAATCTTGAGCTTGAGAAAACTATTTCCAAAAGAAAAGATGAGTATGTGTCTGCACTTAATGACAAAGATGATGAGATTTACAAGCTTAAATGCCAACTTAATGATGAAAAGGCTAAGGTAGAGGTCATACTCGAGAACCACAGAAGTCTCAAAGAGACACTTGCAGCTACCCAAGTTGAGTGTGACCGATGGGTAACATCCTGCAAGGGATTTGAAATGCTTCTCAGCAAGCAAACAGCTTCAAATGTGAAGTTTGGAATAGGTTACAATCATACTGCACCACCTACTGATTTTACTTCAAAATCAATAGTAAAATCTGAAGGTGAAAGTAATTTCCAAACCACATCATCATGTGATTCATCCTCAAATGATAATACAAAATTAGAGGATGAAGTCAGTGTTAAGATCTCAGCAAATCAATTGCCTGATGGTTTAAATGCTGATAAACACATGAAGCTGAGAAATTCAGATGTTGTTCCTCAAAGTACTCCAAGTACTGAAGGGCAAGTCACAACATCTGAAAAGCATTTCAAATCTGATGAAATAAAAGGATTAACAACTGCTGAGGAATCTATCATACGGTCTTTCAGGACGGATAGAGAACAGCTGAAGAACAAGTCTTCAGTTGTTACCGATCCTTCAGTACTTAACACAAGTACTGAAAGGAGGAAAGTACTGAAGATCACACCTTCAGTAGTTTCCACTTCAGCAGTTGATCAATCCAAGATGAAGAATAAGCCATGTGAAATATGTGGTAAATTCAATCATCTATCTGATGAATGCTGGTACAAAAAGGGTTCCAAACTCAACAGAGATAAGCTCATTAAAGAAGAGATAAATAAAATGAAAAATGAGTTTGAAACCAAGTTTGTACCACAGTCATCTCAAACTGATAAACCCAAGGCCTCACCAAAATCCAAAAAGAAGGATGGGGTTTATCAGAAAACAGCTGATAGTGTTCCTCATGATAAACATCAGACGAAGTCTGTGAATTTCAAGAAGGAGGAAATGGTGGGTCACAGGAACTCATCAAAAACAAGTACTGATGTGTCAAATGAGCTGAAGGCTTTAGCAACAAATCAGACACAACTTGTTATGATGGTTCAGCATTTGTTGGGGAGAGTTAACCAACTAGATGCACCTGTGATCAAACCACTGAAAAGGAAATCCAAGCCCAAATCTAAGAATTCCATTTCAGCACCATCTCCACCTTCATCAGCTGTTAATCATGAGAAACAAGTTATGGTTAAATCTGTTGATGAAAACATACCCAAAACCAAAAAGGTTTGGGTCTCTAAAGCTAACTAGTTTCTTATGATAAATGCAGGGTTCTTCAGCATGCCAAAGAAGCATCTGGTATGTAGACAGTGGAGGATCTATGCATATGACTGGGAGCAGTTCTCTTCTTAATGACTACTCTCAAGGAAAGAAGGGATTTGTCTCATTTGGAAATGATGCTAAGGTTACATCATCGGGAAAGGATTTGTGTCAAATGGAGAAATCAGATTTGATGATGTTAACCATGTGGAGAATCTCAAGTATAATCTACTGAGTGTCAGTCAGATGTGTGATAAAGGGCATGTTGCACTTTTCACAAGCCAGAACTGCCGGATTCTGTCTTCCAAAGTTCTGAGGCTGATTGACAAGGTATTGGATGAACATACTCTCCTGAAGGCCAACAGGATAGGAAGAGTATATGCCTTGGATTTGTCAAAGAAGATTGATTTAAAAGGTCATCCTTGCCTGTTCTCCAAGGCCTCTCCTCAGGAATCTAAACTGTGGCATAGAAGGCTGGGTCATGTTAATCTCAAAAACATGAATCAGCTGATCCACAATAGTTTAGTGAGAGGTCTACCAATAAAGGAGTTCCACTGTGATGAAACCTGCACTGCTTGTTTAAAAGGAAAACAACACAAAGTTTCATTCCCTCCTATAGAAGAACCAAAGTCCACTGCCTGCTTGCAATTACTGCACATGGATCTCTTTGGTCCTGTGAGAGTAATGAGCATGGCAAAGAAGAAATACTGTCTGGTAATTGTGGATGATTACTCCAGATTTGTATGGACCTTCTTCTTGCATTCAAAGGATGAGGCTGCTCAGACAATTATTAACTTTGTGTTGTATGTTGAGAAGCAGTATTCCCTATCAGTCAAGTGTATAAGAAGTGATAATGGAACTGAATTTAGAAACCATACACTTGATGATTTCTACCTTTCAAAAGGAATCAAGAGGCAGTATAGCATCCCAAGGACTCCAGAACAAAATGGAGTAGTGGAGAGAAAGAACAGGACCCTAATTGAAGCTGCAAGGTCCATGTTGGCTGACTCTGGTTTGCCACTGACCTTTTGGGCTGAAGCTGTCAACACAGCATGCTATGTGCAAAATAGAGCTTTAGTGAATCAGAGGTTGATGAAGACTCCTTATGAAGTTCTACATCATTTGGCTCCTCTAATTTCATTCTTCAGAGCATTTGGGTGTCCTTGTTACATTCTCAACACAAAGGATCAACTCCAAAAGTTTGATTCTAAGGTGGATGCAGGGTATTTTGTTGGGTATTCATCCACTTGCAAGGCTTACAGAGTGTTCAACTGCAGAACAAAGATGGTTGAAGAAACCTTGCATGTGAAGTTCAATGAATCCCTAAGGACAAAATCCCACAAAACCCTGTGGAGTTGTTTGATCTGGACATACTGCAATATGTTCCTTATCAGCCTCCAGCTGTTGCAGATCATGTGAATTCATCACCTTCTGCAGCTAGTCATCCATCTGGTGGTACTGATGTTGATGATGATCCCAGTACTCACCTATTCAAGTTTAGTGATCAACTGCCTGAGTCTACTAAACTTGATGTTCCTGTAGCTTCAGTAGCACCATCCACAACAAATGCTGATGAGATTTTGAATCCTCTACTTCATTTGATCTGCCATCTAACACTTGGTTTCAAGAATCTGGATCAACATCTGTTGCTGCTGAGCGTGCTACAAACACTTGCACAGATCTCATAGTGCATCAAGAGCTGAAGAATCACCCAACGTCTCAAATCATTGGTGATATCAATGCTGGTGTCTCAACTAGAAGTCAATTGTCCAACTTCTGCTTCTATGCTCTTTTCATCAGTCAGCAAGAGCCAAAGAACTATCATATTGCATTAAGAGACAATGGATGGGTTGATGCCATGCAGCTTGAGCTTCTTCAGTTCAAAAAGCAGCAAGTGTGGGAACTGGTTCCTCTACCCCCAGGTAAGTGTGCAATAGGCACTAAATGGGTGTTTAGGAATAAAACAGATGAAAATGGGCAAATTGTCAAGAACAAGGCCAGACTGGTTGTCCAGGGGTTTTCACAAGAAGAAGGTATTGATTATGATGAAACCTTTGCCCCTGTAGCCAGACTGGAGGCAATTAGATTGTTCTTAGCCTATGCTGCATTCCACAATCTTAAAGTTTTTCAAATGGATGTCAAAAGTGCGTTTTTATATGGTAAAATAAAAGAAGAGGTTTATGTGTGTCAACCACCAGGTTTTGAGGATAATAAACATCCTGATTGGGTGTATAAACTTGATAAGGCTCTTTATGGGTTGAAACAAGCTCCTAGAGCCTGGTATGAAACACTGTCAAATTTTCTTCTTCAGAATAATTTCACTAGAGGCTCCATAGATAAAACTTTGTTCATTAAGAAAGTGGGTCAGCATAAGCTCCTTGTTCAAATTTATGTTGATGATATTATTTTTGCTTCCTCTGATCCACAGTTGTGTGATGCATTTACAAAGTTGATGCAACAAAAATTCGAAATGAGTGCCATGGGAGAATTACAGTTCTTTCTAGGTTTGCAAATCAAACAAAAGGCTGATGGAACTTTCATTCATCAGTCAAAATACACAAAAAGTCTTTTGGCAAAGTTTGATTTACAACACTGTAAGCCCTGTTCTACTCCCATGTGCAGCACCACACAACTGGATGCAGATCAGAAAGGTAAAGCTGTTGATGAAACACTTTACAGATGTATGATTGGGTCCTTGATGTACTTAACAGCTTCTAGACCAGATATTATGTTTGCAACTTGTGTTTGTGCTAGATTTCAGGCTGCTCCTAAAGAGTCTCATTTGATTGCAGTCAAGAGGATCTTTAGATATCTGCAAGGTACTCAATCTCTAGGTCTTTGGTATTCCACTGGGCACTCTTGCAAATTAGTTGCTTTTTCTGATAGTGACTATGCAGGGTGTAAATTAACTAGAAAATCAACTTCTGGTGGATGTCAATTCCTAGGCAACTGTTTGGTTTCTTGGCAGAGTAAGAAACAAACATCTGTTGCTACATCCACTGCTGAAGCCGAGTACATTGCTGCTGCAAGTTGTACATCTCAGGTACTCTGGCTTCAGAATCAATTACTGGATTATGGCATTACAGAGACTAAGACTCCATTACTAATGGATAGTGCTTCAGCTCTTTGTATTGTCAAGAATCCAGTCCAGCACTCTAGGACCAAACATATTGAGATCAGACACCATTTTATTAGGGATTGTTTTGAAAAAGGTCTGATTGATCCAAAGTTTGTTCCTAGTGCTGATGAGCTTGCAGACATATTTACTAAGCCTTTGGACAGTTCAACTTTCCAAAACCTAGTGTTAAGGCTTGGTATGCTGCAGCTAGAATAAGTGACAACTACTGATGATCTCAGTCAACAAGTACTGATGAGCATTCGTATACTACTGTCACAAATAAGTACTGCAGTTCTTTTATCCTCAGTAGTTTTCATAACTACTGAAGACTAAATTACTTAAAAGTACTGAAGTACTCATCTGTTGAAAAGAACTGATGTGGTTACAACTACTGCTGTAGTTACAACTGCTGATGTCAGAATAACAGATAAGTACTGATGACCTATGAAACATCTGAAACTCAGACAAAGTCTGATGAAGTGTTGAGGTCAGAATGAAACAGCTGATGAGCTAAGAATTGACGACAACAGCTGATGAGAAAATTTTCTCTTCAGTTGTTTCTACAACAGCTGCTTCACTTACAACTGAAGCCAAAACCATGTCTTCAGTAGTTTCACAACTACTGATGACTAACACCAAGTCTTCAGTTGTTACAACACCTGAAGCCAAAACCATGTCTTCAGTAGTTTCACAACTACTGATGACTAATACCAAGTCTTCAGTTGTTACAACTTCTGAAAGTTAAAACCAGGTCTTCAGTTGTTTTCAAACAACTGATGACAGCACCCACACTTTCAGTCGTTTTATATCAGCCTTTTTCTTACCCTATAAATACCTAAACCTACTTTCAGACGTTTCATTAGCCGTTTTCCGTCCTTCACTCTCTCACCAATGGCGACCATGAAACTCAAACCCAGACACAACTGTGTTGCCTACCTCTCGAAATCGGCCTTCTGGAACAAATTTGATAACGCCATCGATCTTATGGTAGATTCCCAGTACCGAACCGCGTTTCTTCTGAATCCTACCATATACCCCGATTCCCTAAGCCAGTTCTGGACCAACGTCTCCGTGCAAACTAGTGAGAATGATAGCCAAATCACTCTCCAGTCGTTGGTCAACCAGAAACAGGTGGTCATCACTCCGGACATCATTCGACAAACCCTAGATCTACATGATGCCACCTGTGTCACAGAATACCCGAAAGGCACAACCGATATGTCTTTCATCAACAACGGGTATGAAGGAGACTTAAGTGCTACCACCATTATGAAGAAGCACTTCCATGATGCTGAACGTCTTATATTCCACATGGTGAATGTCTGCCTTGCACCAAAAACCTCCTCATGGGATCAAATGTCTTCCCGATGGCAACAGGTATTATACTCTATCTTTGAACGACAAACTTTAAATTTTTCTGAGATAGTGTTTATGGAACTAAAGGATCTGGCCTTGAAACCTGTGGCAAACAGATGGATATTATATCCCAGGTTTCTCATGGCCATAATTTTAACACAGCTAAAATCATATGGCCTTGTTGGCCTTGGAGTCCCTGCTCCGGCTGTATTGCCTGAAGTATACTCCAGGCACAACTCTGACCCTACAATGAAAGGGGCTGCCCGGCTGCTCAAACCCAAGCAGCGGGAACCCACAGCCTCCACTTCCAGATCCAAAGTCCCCACCAAACCCAAAACCAAAAAGCCCAAAAAGGCTACTCAGGGAGATGAGTCCCCTGAGGATGCCCCTGTACCACCAATACAGGAAACACTTACTGGTTCTAACCCCCCAGTAGTGTCCAAGACTCCACCAACCCTAGCCGCTCAGGCATCCTCTCAACAGGATCCTGATGCAACCATAATTGGGGATACCACAATGCTGGAACCTATCTCAATTGAGAAGGTTACCATTGAAGAGCACCAGTCACCCCGGGTGCAATCTGCTTCAACCCTATCTCCAAATGCAACCGCCCCTCAAAGCCCAACATTTATTGTTGCACAAGTGTTGAGTCAGCTGCATTCCTCTCCTCCTCCCCAGACACCAATTACAATGGGGAGAACCTCAACAGCTGAGGAAGAGGACCAAAATGCTGCTGATAACCCACAGCACAGGGGTTATAATGTTCAATCTCCCCGTGTAGAGGAGGAGGTTAGAACATCTGGTGAGGCTGCCACTTCTACTGATTCAGCAAATGAACAGGATGAAGTTGGTAACATCTCTAAGACCTCACCAGAGGCAACTGCCGATGAAGGACTCAGTCCTGAGGCAGGAAGTCCCCAGAACCAAGAACAAGGGGCACATGCTACAACTGATCTACACTCAGGGCATGTACATCCTGATTCAATCAGGAGGTCAGGTGATTCAGCAAAGACTGATGATGACCTGGGCTTTTTCTATGATGTCTTAGCCCATAACACAATCCTTGAGGCTGAGGTGAGCAGACTCAAAGAACTGCTTGCCAAAATGTCTCAGGATCAAAGTCCATCTGCCCCAATAAACCCACAGATGGCACCTTCATCTGAAGGTTTCCCAAACACTCCGCCACTTCACTCAACTGAGCCACCAGCCACTGTTGTTGGCACCACCTCTCAGGGACAGAACCCCTCTGAGCAGATGGTTGCTACATTTCAAAATTCCTTACCTCTCATCACTCCCATCATCAATGAGATTGTACATAAAGCCATTGATGAGAGGATCTCCTCGACTCTAAAAACACTTGTTGATGATGCTGTGCAAAAGAAGCTTTCTGCCATTCAAACCCCTGAACCCAATGCACCCAAAAAGGGGGAGTCTAAGGCAGTGAAAGAAAGAAAGAGAAAGAGAGTGGAAGAGGAGAAACAACAAGAAAAAGAACAGGAAAAACAGCTGATCACATACAAGAGAAAGAAAAGTGCTGAAACTCAAAAGCCTGATGAAGAGAAATCATTGGAAGATCTGATTAAAGAAGCTGATGAAGCTCACAGCAGATCAATGGACAAAATAATAGATCAACTCTTCAGACAGGGCTTTGATACAGCCACATTAGACACTGAGATCAGAAGGCTGGAGATTAATGAGATACAAGAAAGATGGGCCAGTTATAGTGTGATGGAAAGGGAGAGGTTGGAGATAATGATCCGGTTTATTGCAAAATACTTGGGAAGATCATTAATTGAGATTAAATCATGGACCAGAGACAGTATTCTGGCAATAACCACCAGAATCTGTGCTTCTGAAGAATTCAACAAGGGGTTGATTATAGAAGCCTTAGACGAAGCAGGTGCTGGGAAGAGAACTGATATGGCCAAGCTTTCCAAAGCCAAACTCACCATAAAAATGCTAGATCAGCCTTCCCAAACTCCCTCTCAAAAACAACCAACCCCACAACTCTCCAAATCAACTCAACCCTCAAAACCAACTCCCTTACCCCAAAAACCACCTCAAACCACATCCAGTGATGCACCCAGAAGGAGGAGAAGGGTGTTGAGGATGGTAGAAGAAGAAGAAGAAGATGATGAAGAAGATAGTCTGCCAATCTCTGCTGTTCTAAAATTACCTGAGCCCAGAAGTCAACAAATGATAACACCAGACTTTCAGAGGCAAATGGTGAAAGTTAAGATTGAAGAAGAAGAACAGCAGAAACAGCACGATGAGCAACTTTTGAAGATGATTGACAAAGAGTTTCCTCAGTCATCATCTATACAAGCCATGAAGAAACATGCTCAAAGGCTGTATGCTCTCAGGTATACCTTTCAATATCAAAAGGAGAGAGTAAGGATTTGGCCAGACCCCAGGGTTAGTTCTAGAATTCATAAGAAATCCATACCAAGTAGATACAATGGCCAAGTGAGAAAGACCATAGATGCTGCTATTATGTTGGCCATTGTAGTCTCACCCTGGGAAATACTTGAAGACTTCAAGAGAGCCTACAAGTCAAAGATGACCCCTCAAACTCTAATGGAGAACAAAATGGTCAAGAAGGGGTTGTTATACAAGAGGCTTGAAGAGATCAAGAAAAATGAACTCCAGTTGTTATTAGAAGGGACTCACCCAGATGAGTTTGCTTACAGAGAGATAACAACTGTTGAGTTGAAAAATGGAAAGACGATAAAGTACTTATCAGAGTACTATGGCCCAGAGTTCTTCTTCGAAGGAGAAGCAGAAGAACTCACTAAGGAGGAACAAGTTGTTCTCCTTGAGGCCTACGTCAGAGAGTCTTATAGACTCATCAATGGGAAGTAGGTTTCATGGTTGGGATAACGGCTCTGTGTCCAGTTCCCCAAGACAGAGTTCCCTTCCATCCTTTGACATTCACATCTACTGAAACCTGTTCCCTGGCCTGTGCTTATCCGATATCTCTAAAGCTGATCAAGAGAGTATTTCTGCCAAGAATAAGTGGGACCTCAATAAGCTTAAAGGTTTTGGCTGCATTGGTTCAGGGGGAGTTTGTTGGACCAAAAGAACCAATGAGCCTGATCAGAAAAACCTTTAAGTCCCACGGACATTACAACAACTGAAGTAGTCTGCAACAGCTGAAGACATCAGCTGATAACAAGGTCTGAAGACAAAGTCTGAAGTGAAAGAGCTGAAGACAAAGTCTGAAGTGAAAGAGCTGAAGACAAAGTCTGAAGTGAAAGAGCTGAAGACAAAGTCTGAAGTGAAAGAGCTGAAGACAAAGTCTGAAGACAAAAGCTGAAGACAAAGACTGAAGACCAAGTTTCAGATGATTGTCACAACAGCTGAAGAAGACCTCTTCAGTAGTTGTGATGGTTTCCTTTCAGTAGTTGTAGTTTCTTTTCTGTACTTGTAGTTTCAGTAGTTTTATGTTTCTTCGTGTACTTAGAATAATCTGAGATGTTCTCAGTTGTTGTGAACATTCTCAGTAGTTTGCTTACTTTCAGTAGTTTGTAATAATTCTGTTAGATGTCACTATCAAGTGACATCAGCAGACGTCACATTCCTATATATAAGGAATGCTGACCTAATTGTAATCGGTGCAGCTTAGGAAAACCTAGCAGCCGCCACACCGAAGCATGTGTGCATGAATGTTATTATCCCTTTGCAGAAAACCCTATATCTATATAACCGTGTACTGTTCCATTGAATATTTATTGTGTTCTTGCTATATTTGCTTAATTCTTGCTCTAATTCCGTTGTGATTCAACTCTAATTGATCAAACTTAGATCACTGATCCTAACAAAATCAAACTTTGATTGTTAAAGAAAACAACAGAACACCTTATGAACTTCTTCATAGAAAACCATTCATTGGATTTTTTAAGTCATTTGGTTGTCCTCTCTCAATATTAAACACCCAAAATCATTTAGGAAAGTTTGCTTCTATGTCCGAAAGGCTTTCAGAGTGTTCAATCCTAGAATAAACATTACTGATGAATCAATAAATGTTCAATTCAATGAGAACTCCTTTCCTAAGTCAATTAATGGTCCTGATTGGTTGTTTGATATTGACTCTTTTAAAAGATCTTTTGATGAGTTTCACTCGTCAAATGCAGGTAACCTACAATCAGCTGTATCTTCCGGAACAGTAGAGAGAAGGAATGACTTTCCAATGATTCCTTCATCTTCTGCAAATCAACCTTATGAAGAAGTTCCATTGCAAGTTGATCCTGTTAGACAAGAAATACAAAGTCAGAGTGTCTCAACTGAGGCTAGTCCTAGTACACTGCCCACTCCTTCAGCATAACCGTCTATTGAAGATAGAAATCTAGAACCAGCTACTATGCCAGTTGAAACTGAAGTGAATGTAAATGATGAAAGTCTTCAAAGCGCTGCTGATGCTGAAGCTGAAACTGGTGAAGAATTTGATTACATTCACAATTCTCCTACATCATAACTTGGAGGTGCCT
The DNA here is from genome assembly GCA_025506505.1 of Flaveria sonorensis. Classification (NCBI taxonomy): domain Eukaryota; kingdom Viridiplantae; phylum Streptophyta; class Magnoliopsida; order Asterales; family Asteraceae; genus Flaveria; species Flaveria sonorensis. The sequence goes on along the minus strand of CM046430.1, from coordinate 32,983,843 downwards.
CTCTCCAATATGAACCGAATGTCTCCAACCTTGATGTATCAATTGCTGGTGACTTAATTCCAACCACCAGGATACATAAGAATCATCTAGTGTCAAGCATCATTGGGAATTAGATGAGCGAGTGATAAGAAGCAAGTCAAGTATTGCAAACATCTGTTTGTTTTCTTGCTTTCTGTGTCAAACAGTTCATAAAAATATAAAAGTGACTCTTCAAGACAACAACTGGATCGAGGCAATGCACGAAGAATTTCTCCGGTTCAAGAAATAAGAAGTATGGTAGATGGTAGACCTTCCCGAAGGACAATACCCTATTGGTACCAGATGGTTATATAGAAACAAGACTGATGAAAGGGGCATTGTTATCGGAAAAAGGCAAGATTGGTTGCACAAGGATACCCCAAGAAGAAGGAATAGACTATGATAAGGTGTTTGCACCTGTTTCTAGATTAGAAGCTATAAGAATTTTTCTTGCTTACTCTGCACCTATGAATTTCTAAAAAAATTCAAACTTTTTGCACAAGTAACAAACTATTCGCATGCGAGTAGTTTAAGTTTAAATTGAACTTTCTGCGTGACTGATGAGTAATCGCATGAATTTTATTTTAATCAAAAGTCAACCTTTCGTGTGACAAGTCAAAGATTCCCATGCGATTAGTTTATGCAAATTTGAAACTTCTCGTGTCTGTTCATATTCAGAACAACTATACGCATGTGACAACTTCAAATTTTTAGTTTTCAATTCAAGCCATTTCAGAATGTTTTAACTGTTGAAATAGATTCATTTAGTATCGATTAGGTTTATATTAAGGTTCAATATGTTTAATGTTGTCCAATTTTAAGTTTATTTGTCCTTTACTATTTTGTTATTAATCAAACACACTTAAAACTAAACAATAATCATCAAATTACCTTTTCAAAAACTATTATATCAATAGGGACCAAAATGATCAAGTATATCAATGAAATCAACTCAATATTTAGACAAATTTTGACAGTGAAAAATCAGTGGGTTTTTGTGCTATAAGTCAACTAATCGCACACTGTGCCTTTTTATAATTTTTAGACTTCTCGCGCGAGTAGTTAGAACTCGCACAATTAGACTATTGGCACCCAATGAACTTCCCGCACGCGAGAAGTGCAAATTATTTTGAAAATTTTCAAACTCTTTCAATTTTATTAATTTTTGTTTTACCATTTGATTTAATATGTTTCATATCATGTTTACCCAAGTGCTAATTATTAACCAGAAATCCTCAATTTTAAGAAAAATTAGGTAGACCAAAACAAACCACAAATACATAAACAAAAACTAATTGTAACAAAGTAAATCAAATAAGAACAAAGACTTATAACTTAAAGTTTTTTTGTGAATTTTCAAGTATAGGATAATATTTCTTTGAAATCGATTATTAACATCGTCCAGCTGTATTTAGAATAAGACTGGTTAAGCTGACTGTCAATATTATTTATCGATATTAAACTCAAACTTCCCTTTTTACTTGGACACATATGCTATGATTTTTATCATTATTAGCAAACTTCCCATAGAACTCCTATCCAGCTTCAAGAGATGTTTGAGATTTTAAGTCACCCCAACTTGATTTAAACCTTTTACGTCTGATCAGTATTCTAAATATTATTATTTTTCTGATAATATTTATGTAGAGCATAACTAGCATGAGAAACGTTTCTGAAAGCAGAATATTAACAAGTTGTAGGACTTATTAACGGTCAGCCAGACTTCTGTTTTGCCCTCGCAAGACATTTAGGACTTATATGCCGATTCGGACTTAGATGCCCCATCTTTTGATTTTGCCTCCTGTGTCAGTACATATTCTTAAAACTAAAATATTTATCATATAGTATGTATGTCTTTAACATATCTTTTATTATTGTGCACATTGGCATCTTTATTCATATATGATCTTTTGGCATCATTTTGCTCTTTTGTTACTTTTCTTTTGTTTTTGCTTTTTGCATGATCGTCATCTTTTGCAGGACCGTGTAAAGGGTGGTCAATACAATTAGTCTCACAATGTGGAGAGTTTTAGAACACTTAACAGATCAAATGGGGAACTGGGTTTGTGTGTGATGATACTAAGAACAGAAGTAAGTAATGAGATAGAACTAAGAATAAGAACAGAGAAGTATGGTTTTCAAGGATGCCATATATTACTATCAAGCTCTATTACAAGTGTTACAAAGCATATCGTAAATACAAGGACCTAAGATACTTTATACTACATCCCACAACCTTCAATACTTAGAAAGATAGTTGGAAACACTAATCTAGACAACAAGATCAATGTAGAGTCAAAAGGAAGATTGCCTTTTAACTAGTGACTATGACATGCCATAGCTCACATCCTTTTCTAATATAAAAAGGTTAGCAGATACAATAGTCAGAAGTTACAGACAAAGACCTTAATCTACATTTTACAAAAAGCATGAACTTTTCACCAACTTGTATAAGTTGGTAAGTCTTTAGAGTTGCAGTGGAAAGTGTGTTAGCATTATGAAAAAGTAGATCAGAGAAATCATGTCTTCTATGTCTTTGAAAGAAATCAGTCTTCATAGCAAATTGGCTTCAGAAGACTTTGTCTCTGAAGCTTCAAAAGACTTCATCTTTGACTTTGGAAGATTTAGACTTTGGCTTCAGAAGATTTTACACTTATATTATTTTTTGTGGAGAGTGTAAAATCTTCCAAAGCAAATTTTACCTTGTACATTCAGTGCATGCATGCTGGAAGATCCTTGGTTGTTTTGGCTTCTTTGGTTGCATCAGCCTTATAATCTTCTAATATAACCTTACAAACTCCCCCTAGGCTGATGCTACCCAAACAGAGAAGTTCTTCAGATGTTGACAGTCCTTATTAGGATCAAGACCATACTTTTCTTCCTCATCTGGTCAGGATCCCTCAGACTCTCATAATATCTTCTCATGTCATAGAGATCTTGTAGAGGAAGATCAAACATGTCTTGCCAGAAATAGACATTTGACCTCCTTGATCTCTGATGACATACCATCTGTCTTGATTTGCAGCAAAACTCCAAGACAAGATGGGTCTTCCAGTTGTAAGAGGCTCTACATGAATTGGAGTTGGTTGAGCAGCCTCTTCAGGTACTACCTCAGGATGCTCTGATTCATCCTGAGGTGTAGAGGTGGATGCCTTGGTCTTCTTCTTGGAAACATTTTTCCTAGCCATCCTTTTCCTATTCTTTAAAGTCTTTAATAGAGAGGACTGGTCTTCAGCACCAGGTTGTTCTACTATGTCTCTCTTAGTTGGGTTCTCTTCTCTCATAGGTTTAGAAGGAGAGAGAAGAGGACCCTGCTATGGATCAGAAGATGAAGTTGGCTGAGATGCAGCTCTAGGTCCAACTTGTGTTGTCTCAGGGGGTTCAACCTTTACCTTAACTTTAGGATGAGCTAGACATGGTGGAGAATGCAAGTCAACAAGCTCTCCCTTCTTAATCTTTTGCTTGATCACTCTGATATGCTCATCCATAATGGATAGAGACATTAGACCATGCCTCCTTCCGGAAAATCCATACAGCTTTAAGAAGCTCATCATCCGTTGTTTGTCATCAGACTTCTTTTGGCTCTTTTGTAGGATGGCTCTTGACTTTGCTGCTTATTCCCTTAGTTTTCTCTTAGCAACTTTTCTTTCTTTGGTAGCTTGTTGCTCCAGCTGATTGAGATATTCATATTTAACATACTCAAATGATAAGGGAAGAAGTGCAGATGCCTGATAGAGTCATGTGGCACTCAGGTAGTTGATCATGTTTAGTCTCTCAGCTTCCTTGTCTACCTGAGGTTGTGTAGGACTTTCCTGAACTAGGGAAAGGATAGGAACATGCTTGTAGAGCCTTTTCTATCTCTTTCTTCCTTGATCTTGAGGAGCAATCCTGCATCCTCTGCCTCCTTCCGCTTCTTTGACAATTCATTATCAGCCAGTTCATTTAATTCAGCTATGGGGAGAGATATGAGTTCATCAATGTTGTAGTTCCTGGTCCCTAGGTAGTTTAGCCTGGCTACCCTCAACTCATCATTCTGAGTGTTTGGCCTGGGGGCAGCCCTGATGGCAGCTTCCATGAAGCTTGGAGACCCTCTAGAACTCTCTCCCCTTAGCTTCCTTTTCCTCTCTCTCTTCTCATCCTCGATCTCCTCAGAGGTCATCTTCCCCTTCATTTTCTCACGCATAGGCCTTGGTGACTCAGGGTGGAAAGAGCTTTGGCCTTCATTGCTTGGTTCAACAGTCAAGCTCTGGCTAAATAGAGGTTGTGAAGCACCTACACCAGCCGGTGCCTTACTCAGGGTAATGGGTGCTAAAGAAGATCCTGTCTTAAGGTTCACAGGTTCAAATTTTGGGCTTTTAGTCAAGGCTTCCCCTTTGAAGCTAATCTTAGGGTCCACCTCAACATCCAGTTGACCAAAAATCTCACTTGCTAGCCTCTGTCTATATAATCTTTATGTTAGCTTAAATTCTTCTAGCACCCTTTCTTGAATCCTATCTGCAAATCTTGCAACTTGTCTGTTTTGACATGGGTTGACAAGTGGAAGATCAATCAGATGGATGCACTCATAGAAACTCAGGTTTGAAAAGTTGAAAATTTCTTGTTGACCCTGAGATCTAGAGATAACAAGAGCTCTTCATTCTATGTCGTACCTCCATCCTATGATTGGATTTTTATAGTGATGAGATGGGGTAGGCATAGCTCTGTGGATGCCTTCCTCATACAAGTTTTGTATGAGTGAGTCCACATCAATATGGACTTGGGCAAGTGAGTCCATATTCATGTAGACTTGAGGAGGTTGCTGAGTATGGACCAATGCAAGTGAGGGTGGTGAGTCCTCAAAGTCCATACTCTGTGAAGAACTCCCAGTAACTCTGATTGTTTGGACTTTCTCCCCCTTTTTAGTAGCATAACCTTCTTGCATAAGTGAGCTAGCGGTTGAGTCTATCATATTCACAGGTTCTTGTGGATCTGGTTGCGTTTTCCTGAGTGGTCTCTCAGCTAACTTGCCCTTGAGATTGATGATCTCAAGTTGCTGGTCATTGACACTCCTTTGTAAGATAGTCACCTGAGATTCCAGGTGACTTATCTTTGAGACTAAAGGTGCATGTTTTTGTCAGTTGGTGCACCTTTAGTTTCAGACTCCCCTCGTCTTCATCAGAAGAATCATGTGGGATGAGAGAATAGGACCAAGGTCTTCTTCCTCATCACCAGCATTGTGTTCTTGGCTGCTGGATTTCCCCTACATCATGACAACTTCAAGAGAAGTGTCAGAGGCTGGGTTGCCATGGTTGAGGTCTGAATGATGTAATCACTTGCTGAAGTGAGAGCCTCTTCCATATGGACCCCTTGAATAGGTTCAGAGAGATCACCTCAGTAGTAGGTGGATGATGTCGGCTAGACAGGGATGAAACAGGAGTACACATCTCTCCTTGAGTAGGGGTGGAGAAGAGAGACTCATGCTACTCACTGAAGCCCATGTCTTCATCATCATAGAATTGAAGGCTTGGGATTGGTTGGTTTGGATCAAGAGGCTGGGGATGGTAACTGTTCCCTAAAGGTTGTTCGCTAGAGTGTTGAGACTGTGAGTGAAGGCTTAAGGCTGTGGGATTGTGTGCTCATCAAGCTGAGCATGAGGAACCTCAGCACTAATCATTTGAGAGATGGGAGTGGTTTGCTCCTCGGGAGAAGTTGGAGCTCCAGTCTCCATTTCCTCCTGTATAGGTTATGATATGAGGGCCCGCACAAACTGAATAGCATGTGCAGGGGTTTGTTTGAGCAATGAGCTGTATTGGTGGTTGGGAAGTAGAAGGTGTGGGTTCAACACTAACTGGTGCTGCATGGTTGTCACCTTGAGCAATAAGCTCTAATATTTTCGAGACAAGAGTTGTTTCTACCCCTGAGAAGCCAACAGCTGGCTTTCTCATGGTCTTGAAGATGTCGGGCTTCATCTTTCCCAATGTTAGAATATTACTTGTTCCCCTCAACTGTGAGCCCAGTTCACAGTTGAGAATGTGCTGGACATATCTAGGAAACATGTAATACTCTAAGGAGTCTAAGTTTGCAAGTAAATTGGTATAAACAAATTGTGAATACCTGAACTTGACCCCTAAACCATCCCATGGACTATAAAGGAAAGGTCTTCTGGAATTTGGTCCCAACCTCCATGCTTACTGGATAAGATGTGGATAACGACATTAAGGAGGTACTTCCACTAAGAGGAGACCTTCTCCATTCTGAAGGTCCTGACTGAGAAGTCACCTTCATAGCCCATTTACTCAAAGGAGTGGTTAACAACAGATTTTGGAAAGGACAAATCACCTTCTATATCATCCAGCTGAAGATGAGTATTTATGAAGGCCGGTGTGATGAAGATTGTCCTCCCCTGCACTGTGGCTGACAGTGCCTTCTCCCCATCCATGATGACCTCTTGGTAGGTCCTCTATAATTCCAACAACTGATCCTCATAGAGAGGAGGATCAACGGTGAGGGAGGTGAAGTAGTTCGTCAAGGAAAGATAACGGCCCACCTCTGAGGAACTGGGATCTTTCTCAGAGTCTAACAGAGCAACTTGATTATGTTGCCTATGAAGATGCATGGAGAAATCGGGTTGGTTTCTACGGTCGGGGTTGGCCATTTGAGGTAGCTTTACAGTGAAGGAAGAAAAGAACAAAGGTGGTTTATGTGTGAATTAGGTTACAGAAAAATGCAGATGAAGAGGATAGTGAGAAGAGGGGGAACCGTTGAGAGAATATATATGAGATGGATTTGAGACAAAGTTAATGAGAAAGAATAAAATTTGAAATCCAAAAATGGGTCCCACCTCTGAAAAAGTGCCCAAAAATGTAGTTTTCTTGGAAGTTGAAAATCTTTCGAAGGTAAATTTGCTTCGGATGTTTTAAGAAAAAGCTTCTGAAGCCAATTCGGCTTTGGAAGATATTCTTAAGTTTTGTGAAAATTTTGCTTCGGAAGAAAAATACTTAGAGAATTTTTCTTCCGAGACATGTTTGGTTTCGAAAGATATTAAGACTTGGGAGTTTTATTCTAAAGAGAATAAATCTTCCGAGACTTAATTGCTTTTGGAAGAAAATTGTCCTTCAAATACATGTAAGTACTTAGAAGCATATTTAAGCTTCGGAAGATATTCTCAGAATTTCTTCCGAAGGTAAATTTCTTATAAGTAGTTATTCGATTTAAAGATATAATTTTGTTCCGAAGGTAACTTGAAATCTTCCGAACAAAAATATGTTTGGAAAAATTTTCAAAAATGTAAGGAATATCATTTTAAAGATTTTCTTCCAAAATAAACTGGGCTTATTAAGGTGATGAAATAGACAACTTAGGACACACAGGTTTTAGAAATAAAGTTGATTTAAGTTTAAGAAAATCTACTCAAAGGTAATCATCCCAATAGTTGATACAAGATATTTGAATATCTGTTCATCAAAAGCTTTAGTGAAAAGATCAGCATATTGTTCATTTGTGTTAACTTTGACTAGTTTGATTAATCCCTTTTCAAAGTTATCTCTAATCAAATGATACCTGATGTTGATGTGCTTAGTCCTTGAGTGCTGCATAGGATTCTTTGTAATGGAGATAGCACTATTGTTGTCTATGTGGATGGGAGTCTCTTTGAAGTTGAATCAATAGTCCAGCATCTGATTCAGAATCCAAAGCACTTGAGCATAGCAGCTTGCAGCAACAATGTATTCAGCTTTAGCAGTTGATGCAGACACACTGGTTTATTTCTTGCATTGCCATGAGACAATGCTTTCACCAAGGAATTAACATCCTCCAGATGTGGACTTTCAGTCATGTTGCAGCCACCATAGTCACTATCTGTATAGGCATACAGATTGAAGTCAGAATTCTTTGGATACCAAAGGCCAAGCTTAGGAGCACCTTTGAGATATCTAAGAATCTTCTTGACAACATCCAGATATGACATCTTGGGGTTGGCTTGATATCTTGCACAGATGCATGTGACAAACATGATATCAGGCCTTCTACCTGTGAGGTACATAAGTGACCTAATCATAGCCCTGTAAAGATGTTCATCCACACACTCCCCCTCAAGATTAGGTCCAAGGGAATGGTTTCTGGCTATGGGTGTCTTAGAAACCTTACAATCAGCATGTTGAATCTTGTAAGTATGTCTTGTACATACTTTGACTGACTTATGAAGATGCCACTACCAACTTGCTTCATTTGAATTCCCAAAAGAAATTGAGTTCCCCTATGGCACTTATTTTAAATCTATTCTTCATCAGCCTCTAAAGTCTTTACAGAACTTTGGATTAGTTGACACGAAGATAATGTCATCAACATACACTTGAAACAGCATTATGTTATTCCGTGTTCCTTTGATGAAGAGAGTTCCATCTATAGTACCCCTCTTGTAACCATGTTAACAGAGATACTAAGATAGTGTCTCATACCACATTCTTGGAGCTTGGTGCAGCCCATAATGAGGTTTATCAAGCTTGCTGACATAATCAGGATGATCTGGGTCTACAAAGCTAGGTGGTGGTTTGACATACACCTCTTCATCAATCACCCCATACAGAAAAGCACACTTGACATCAAATTGGTAGACCTTGAAATCCTTGGATGCAGCAAAAGCCTGGAATATTCTTACAGCTTCAAGTCTTGCCACAGAAGCAAAAACATCTGTGTAATCAATTCCCTCTTCTTGTGTGTACCCTTGAACAACTAGTCTTGCCTTGTTCTTGATGATAAGTCCTCTATCATCCTTCTTGTTCCTAAAAACCAACTTGGTTCATATGGTAGTCTTCCCATGAGGAAGAGGACATAGGTTCCAAACCTTCTGTCGTTAGAATTAAAGGAGATACTATTGCATTGCTTCAACCTAGCTTCCATCTTTCAAATCCTCATCAACTTTCTTTGGCTCTACTTGGGACAAGAAGCAAGAGTATAGACAAACATTTTTGTCATGTGTTTGTCCTCTTTTTCTCACCCATATACCAACATTTCCAATGATGTTTGTGGTGGGGTGTGACTTGTGGATCCTGAGTTGAGGGATCATAGCAAGTTGATTGGAAAGATCCAAATTAGGGAAATTTAGATCTGGCAATGGAGTATCAGCCACCACATCGGCACACTTATCAATAGAGGCTTGATCTAATGAGTGTCTGACATCATTTATGCTGTCTTTTATGGAGTGGTTATCAGTATCAAGAAATTCTTGATCACTATCACCACCTCTATTTCCTCCTACATTTGAAGCTCCTTCACCTGAGTTTTGAACCACTAAGCTAGAATTTGTAGGCTTCTCAGATGTGTCAACTGAATTTGTCATGTTTGTGTTGATAGGATCTTTACTTGCAGGGTTAGTTACCACTAGAGCTGAAGTAGCATTCTTGCTTGGTCTTCTCAGCTTAAATCTTGGGTCAAGATCTCCTGTTGATAAGTTACCTGTAGATCCTGAAACATTCTCACAATACTTGTTAAAACAGTTGCTAACTAAATCAAGATCAAGTAGCCAATCTGGACCAGAACCTTTCACACTAGGAGTGTGCTCATTGAAGGTCACATTAGCTGACTCCTCAACTACTCTAGTTCTGAGATTGTATATTCAATAAGTCTTAGCTTGGGAAGAGTATCCAATAAAGTGTCCATCATCTGATTTCTCAGCAAATTTGGCTACCTGATCTTTGGTATTCAAGATGGTGCAACAACATCCAAATGACATGATGAAACCAATGAATGGTCTCCTTTTGTCCCACAGCTCATAAGGAATCTTACCACGAGTCTTAACTACTAAAACTCTATTCTGCATATAACAAGTTGTGTTAGCTGCCTCTGCCCAGAAGGTGATGGGCAGTTTAGAGTCAGACAGCATGGTTCTTGCAGCCGCAATAAGTGTCCTGTTTCTCCTTTCAGCCACACCATTTTGCTGAGGAGTCCTGGCAGCACTATATTATCTTGTAATACCTTTTTCATCACACAATGAATCAAAGATTTGGTTCTTATATTCTGCTTCTTGATAACATCTTATGGTCTTGACCTTGTGATCAGATTGATTCTTAATTTTCAGAATGAAGTTCTTCAAGATCTTAGGAGTCTCATCCTTAGTTCTAAGGAAAAAGAACCTAGTGAAACTTGTGAAGTCATCTGCGATCACCAAATAATATGAGGTCCTTCCTAAACTCATTACACTGGTGGGACCAAAGAGATCCATATGTAATAAGTGTAGGGGAGTAGTGACAGAGTTCCTTTCCTTTGGCTTGTGAGACATTTTTTGTTGCTTCCCTTTCAGGCATGCAACACAGTGGTTATCACTTGTAAACTCTTTCTTTGGCATTCTAGTTACCAAATCATTCTTAATTAATTTGTTCATGTTTTTAAAGTTTACATGGCACATTCTTTTATGCCACAGGAAAGACTCATCACTATATAATTTAGATAGAAAGCTAGAAACTTCTCCTGAGGGAGATGTTTCCTGCAAGTCCATCTTTTACACGTTACCTTTCCTGCGGGCTCTGAGCAGGATATGATCTTGAGGAATGACCACCCCAGGCACGAGAATAATGCACTCATGCTCAGTAAAGAGCATGTTGGGTCTCTGATCACAAAATTGGGATACACTTAGTAGATTGTACCCAAGCCCTTTGACAATGTTTACCTTTTCAATGCTGAGCTTACCATTTGTGACCATGCCCCTTCCTGCAATGTAACCTCCAGCATCTCCTCTAAAAACAACTATCCCTCCGTCAGTTTTCTCAAAATTTGAAGCAGAGAACCATTACCAGTCATGTGCCTGGAATAGCCACTATCAATGATCCATACATTTCCCTTGGTCTTTAGCTATTCCTGCATAAGAAATAAGTGGTTAGTTACATTTAAAAACCTAAGCCTTGTAGGTCTTGGGCTTTTCAAAGTGATCTCAAGAAAATGTAACAGTAACTGATCCTATGTTCAACTTAGAGGATCATTAGCTATTGTTGATGAAGGAGTTTCAGTCACCAGGCCTTTCTTCATCTTCCACACCATCTTTGGAAGATTGGACTAGACCTTCAACACCTCGGATGTTTTAACAACTTTTGAAGTTTTGGAGAATGGACCTTTGGAAGATCTTGCTTTCACTACAGCAGGCTTCAGTACTTCAAAAGCATTCCTTTCTTTTGAGACCAAATTTTCTTCCGAAGGCAAGTTTTCAATTATCTTCTTTTTCATCTTGGAGCTTCTGATGGAAAAAATATTTTCCTTCTGAAGCTAACTTTTCCTTCTTCCTCTTAGAAGTTCTCTTTGAGCATGTGAATAGTAGTTTTAGGATTGTAGATGCAATCCTTAGCCAGATGAGAAGAACTACCACACATGATGTTGTCCATTTGCTTTCTTCTGAGAGTTTTCTTTTGAGAGAAAGACCAAACTTGATCACTTTCAACCTCTATCTTCATCTTCACAGATGATGTAGCAAGCTTTTTAGGGAGAGATTTGCTCTTAGAACTAGATGGTTCAGGCTGTGTAGCAGTGGTACACAGCTGATCAGCCTTCTTCTCTTTGCTGGAATGATTTGGACCTAAACTAGAACTCTTGGTACTAGAGTTCATAGTTGAGTCTTCAGCCTATAACACTTCAAATCCTATAGAGATAAACACTTGTTTCTTCTTAGAGTTGAAAGTGTCCTTGATTTCTTGAGCCTTCTTTGACTTTATCTTGGCTCTCCTGATCAAGTTATTCCTCTTGGACTTGTTCATCCCAGCTTCTTTTCTCTCCTTAGGAGAATAGTGACCCTTCTTAGGATGATCTTCTTCATTCTTCTCAGAATCATCCTTCACTATCTCCTCCTTATCCTCTTCAACAATGGGGTCTATGAAGGGAAGCTCATCTTCACAAGTTCCACACCTTGGAGATCTTACAGATAATATAGTGTGTGGAGTAGCTATCTCAGTAGATCCCAGTCCTTGCTTATTCCGATAACAAACTTTTGCATGCAGGGATGAGGATATCATGTTCTTGAAGGTCTCTTCTTCAAGAACAAGTTTTTCTGCCCTGGTTTTACTGATCACAAGCTCAGCCTGGCATTCAGTTAACCTAGTGATGAGATCTTTTATCTGAGTCCTGTAGTTGGTATGTTCATGCTTAAGAGTTGTAATGGTTTTCTCTAAATCTTCTATTCTAAGTTTGTAATCATTTTTAGCTCTTTTGAAATCATCTTTTAAGATGTTTAAGGACTCAAGATCAGATCTCATCTCTAAGTTAAAGGACCTATATTAATTGACATTAGCAATACATTCAAGTGTACTAAGATGTTTCAATACCTTGCTTCTTCATTATCTGCCATCAGTGCTTGGTTTGGAGATGCATCCTCCACCTAAAAGCTCCGGTCAAAGCCTCCTTCTTCAACAGCAACTGCAGCTTGCTGCTTGGACTTCTTATTCTGGTGAGCTCCTTTAGTGTAGTTTAGTCTGGTTTGTCCTTGGCCACCATTTGGCTTTTGTGCCTTCCACTCTCTAGAAAAGTTTCCCATTTGGTTATAGTTGTAACACTTCACCTTGCTTTTGTCCAGCCCAAACTTTCCCCTGGATATATTGCTAGGAAACTTCCTCCCTGTCCACTTGTAAAACTTCTTGGCTCTATGAGTGAAAAGAGCCATCTACTGGACTATTTCCATGTACTCCAGATCATCTGGATGGATACAGTCCAGGTCTTCAAGGGTAAATAAAAAGTTGCCTATGCTTTCATCAGAAGACACAAAGGCTTATGAAGAGCTTGTCTCTTGGAATGGGCTTCCATGGATGTAGCTCTCTCTTGGTGTCTCTGGGAAGGTGATGAAAGGACCCTTTTGTGAGTTATCAGGGTAGTCGATGAGATGATGTTGTGGTTCTCTGCAATCCCTTTCAACCATATGAAGGGCTGAACTCTACTGGTTGTTGGAGTTACCAGATGAAGTTTGCATGTTCATTTCCCTCTGGTAGCCACTGAGGATACCATACAACTCAGTGAACTCGGTGAGAGTATGGGTCTTGAGGTTTTCAGTCCTCTTAATGACCACATAATAGTGTGTCCATTGTCTAGGAAGAGAGGACATGAACTTCCTCACAATGTCTCTATTCTCAAGAGTTACTCCAACATCCACTAGAGTGTCTACAATCTCAACACACCTGAAGTACTATTGAGTCATGGTTTCACCTATCTTGAGGGTGAAATTCTCCAACTGCTGCTTTAAGAGGTCCTCCTTATTCTCTTTTGCTTCATTTGACCCCTCATACATCAGCTTCCGTGTATCCCATAGTTGCTTGGAAGTCTTGCACTTCTTGATACCTTTGTAGATAGAGTTTGGAAGAGTAGTTTGGAGGGAGATCATGGCCTTCTGATCTATGTCAATCTTCTTCCTGTCTTTATCAGAATAATCAGCCACTTCCTTTGGTATCATACCACCACCAGTAGCAGCTGAAGGGGTGGATGGTACATGAGGTTCAAAGACAACAAATCCCCACATCCTGGAGTCTTGAGACTTGATGAAGCCTTCCATTCTTTGGCACCAAGTGTCAAAGTCTTCAGGAGTGATCAGTGGAGACTTAGTCATAGTACTAGTTTCCATATCAGCCTTGGTGATAGCTGCCATTTAAGATGTTAAGTATTTTGTGAAACTAAAAGGATTAAAGATGGTGAGATCTTACAATCAAGAGCCTAAAATGCTCTAATACCAATTGCAGGACCGTGTGAAGGGTGGTCAATACAATCAGTCTCACAATGAGGAGAGTTTTAGAACCATTAACAGATCAAATAGGGAACCGGGTTTGTGTGAGATGATACTAAGAACACAAGTAAGTAATTAGATAGAACTAAGAACAAGAATAGAGAAGTATGGTTTTCAAGGATGAATATTGCTCTTAAGTTCTATTACAAGTGTTACAAAGCATATTAGAAATACAAGGACCTGAGATACTTTATACTACATCCTACAACCGTCAATACTTAGAAAGACAGTTGGAAAAACTAATCTAGACAACAAGATCAATGTAGAGCCAAAAGACAGATTGATTTTTGACTAGTGACTATGACATGCCTTAGCTCACATACTTTTCTAATATAAAAAGTGTAACACCCGGAAAATTTGTTTAAAATAAAGGAACATAAAAGTATCTTGAAAGAAAAGATACTGGACATAAGTGGAAGGGGGTAAAGTGTAAAAAGTACAAAACCTTATTATTTTAAGGTTTATATGTGTATGGCCGCCCATACACCTTTTCAACCTTCTGCTTTTCGACAGAGATCAAGAAGAAGAAAGAAGCTGAAGTTTTCTCTCGGTTTCAAGGAGATTGAAGCTGAGTTTTCGCATTTGGTGAGTGTTTCTTTGTGTTTTTGTTCGGTTTTGTTGGGTTTTCAACTTGGAACTGATTTTTATGTGTTCTTTGTGCTTGGTTATGTGTTTTTGGTGTGTTTAGGTTGTTTGAACTCTTTGTGCCCTCAAGTTTGGTGGAGTTTTACTTGGAGGCTGCAATTGGTGAGTTCTAGATCCCCGGTTTACATGTTTTAACCGTATTTTTAGGGCTGAAAATGCATATAAAAATGTTTTACAGCTTTTATTCTGTAACTATATGTGCCTAGAATTTCCTCATGCGCCTAAGTTTCCATGCTCCTAAGTGTCCGTGCGCCTGCATAGTACTCATGCACCTGCATAGTGCTCCCGCACCTAAATGCCTTAGAAAAATTTCTGAAATTTTGGGAAAATGGAAATTTATGATTAAGTCATGGAATGTTTTTATGGTTATGTTTGTTGGTGTTTTTCGTGCTTGTGGCCTGTTGTTATGTTCCATATTAGTTATTATTACATGACTTTACATGGTGTGTTTATGCTCGTATGCATAAATGATTATCATAAACAAAGCGAAAGATTAATGATAATAAGAAGTGGAACATAAGGACTGAATGAAAGTCGTTCAAGCAAAATGTTAATGGAGGTTTACAACTCATTGAGAGTTGTTAGCTCAACTGTGTGTTACATAACGTGCGTTTTGACTAACCCATGAGGGTTCACACACATGAGGGTCAATCTTTGTGACTGATCGAGACCTGCGAAAACGGGATCATTGTCGCTTGACCCCAAGAAGTAGTTTCTTCGTGCATAATGATGGGGCATAGCATATGACAGGTCTAGATAAAGTGAAAGATAATGATGAAAGAAAGTGCAAAAACGAACGATAATGAAAGATAATAATGGTTATTATCTTGTTGTACGTATGAGGTGTGACCACATATGGAAGTAACGGATTTATGAAAAGGAAGTATGTTAAGAAAATGATATTTTTTATATATATAAACAAGGGATTTTAATTCTAAAAACTAGAACTCACTCAGCAACGCTGACTTTTATGTATTTTCAGTTGGTAGGTAACTTGTTGCTGGGGATGGCACGCGGGTGAGGCTACTTGGCGGGCAAAGACTGGCATCTATTCATCCTTGTTGATATTGTTGTTTTGTAATACAACTGAATGATTATTTTTGTAACTTTTAAAATACAATGATGTATTATTTGGCAAATTTAAATATTAATGCATGAATGGCTTTTGTTAAAATTAATCCGCTGCTATGTTCTATGACATGTATGTATTTTTATATAATTAATGATGTGATTGACCAACTGTGAAGGTTCCGGGAATGGGACCTTACAAGTTGGTATCAGAGCCAAAGTTTAATAGAAATGGGTAAAGTATTTTAAAAGAACCTAAATTTAAACTGACAATTGGACCGAATGGAGGGATGCCAGCCCAAGTATCTACATGTCATCAGGTAATTCGTTTTCTTAAATGTTAACCGGTATTATGTGCATGTATTATTTGAGTTTATGTGATATTAGTAGATTTGGATACTGATGTAGTTAGGATAGGCAATGCTGGGGGGATGAAGAGTAAAGCAAGTGGCTAATAAAAACTGGCCACTGTAATTAGGGACTTACTATACTTGACATCAACTGAGCTATTACCTTGAATGACTGTGTTGGTGTTTGAATCTTATAGTCTTTTGAAGATGGCTGGTGGTAGATCATAGAAAGCTTCTCGAGGAGGAGTACGGGGTGGCCGTGGTGCAGGACCACGTGTCATAAGGAACACGACTAGGACTGCTGAGACGGCTCCTGCTGAACCTGAGCTTCATCACCAGGAGGGTGGTGATAAGAGTGGAAACCTGAGAGCCTCAGTAAAGGAGGCAGTTATGGAGGAAGCATCAGGTCATGTAGACAATCTTGCCGTCTGTGGTGACCGAGGTTATTCGTGCTGTGAGGGAGGATGAGAAGAAAGAGAAGGAGGAGGAGAGAAAGAAAGTTGCTAGTAGAAGGAGGGATAAGAGAGATCATGGTGAAGGGGAAGAACTGAACGCTAAGATAGCGGCCTCCAGTGATGAGGAGGAGGTGGTAGTGCGGGAAACCGTGAAGGGGTACAGCTACTGGGCATTCCAGCGATGCAAACCCCCAAATTTTGATCGCAATGGTAATGCTGCTGCTGCTCACCGCTGGGTGAGAGAAATGGAGGCGGTGTTGGAGATTAGTGAGTGTAGGGATGACCAAAAGGTGAAGTTCGCCACTCACTCATTTGTAAACTCAGCTTTATATGGTGGGACAAGATTGTCCAAGCCGAGGGCAGCAGGGCCATCGGAAAGATGAGGTGGGAAGAACTGAAGAAGATGGTGATTGAGGAACTCTGTCCTCACTGAGAGCTCGACAAGATAGAGAGGGAGTTCCTGCAGCTAGAGGCGGGAACCATGACCCATCAGCAATACACCACCAAGTTGAATGAGATGGCAAGGCTGGTGCCGGATCAAGTGACGCTGGTGTCGAGAAAGATCAAGAGGTATATTCAGGGATTACCGGCGGATATCCACAAGCACATGATTGCTACCCGACCGAGTACCTTTAGGTCGGCGGTGGATTTGGCAGGAAGATTACATGATGAGAGAGAGGTGGTCGTGGTTGTGGTGAGTAAGAAGGGCGGGGGTGATAGGAACTGGAATGGAAAGTAGTTTGGACGTGGTGGTTTCACTCAAAATAACAAGAGGGCAAGGGTGGATGATCGAAGGGTGATGACACCAGGTGCGAGTGTGAAGAGGTGTGGTAAATGTGGAAGGGAGCATACTGGAGAGTGTAAGTGGGGATTGAACATCTACTTCAAATGTGGGAAGCCCGGTCACGTGGCAAAAGAGTGTGGGGTTGTAAGGTGTTATAACTGTGGCGAAGAGGGCCATCTGAGCAATGATTGCAAGAAGCCGAGGGCCGAAAGTTCTGGGGCGAAGAAGAGGACAGAGAATGAAGGGCAGAGGGCAAGTACTAGAGCATTCACGATGATCCGGGAAGAGGCCAGGGTGGACCCTGATGTCGTGTCAGGTATGTTTCTAGTAAACCAAATTTGTGCCTCTGTATTATTTTATTC
Organism: Flaveria sonorensis; assembly: GCA_025506505.1. Classification (NCBI taxonomy): domain Eukaryota; kingdom Viridiplantae; phylum Streptophyta; class Magnoliopsida; order Asterales; family Asteraceae; genus Flaveria; species Flaveria sonorensis. The sequence continues at coordinate 32,966,438 of CM046430.1, read as the reverse complement.
TGGTGCTAGTAGGAGTTTCATTTCTGTTGCTTTCTGTGCTAAGTTGCCCGTTAGTAGTAGAAGCATTGATGAGCCCTTCGATGTAGAAACTGCCATTGGTAAGTCTACCAGAATTTCTGACTTGATAGATGTAACAACCGACTCCTAGGTCCAACTCCCAGAATCTAATGTGATTTAACATTGTATTATTGCATCATCTCATTTCTTGTATGTATCTCCTTTTCTTTATGGTTAATGAATTTCTATGATTTATGCAACTCTGTTTGACATGTTTAAGCCTAGAACTAGTTCCCGAGGCTAGAAAATTCACTTAAATGGCCTTATCCCTTGAAAATTTTTACATAAAATTTAAATCTAAGTCATCCTTATAAAAATTTCCTCTAGGCGCATTAGAACTGTTTAGGCGCATCAGAACTGTTTAGGCGCACGAAAACTATTCGGGCGCATCTGGCAGTTAGGCGCATTTCCACTGTTTAGGCGCACGAACAATTATTCGGGCGCATCTGGCAGTTAGGCGCATTTCCACAGTTTAGGCGCATGACAACTGTTCAGGCGCCCAGAAAGTGGGCGCATGAGCACTGTTCGGACGTTTTTGGCCACACTTAGCATTTTTAAAATGTCCAAACCCTTCTAGAAGCTTTTGACCAGTCTGCGCACCTCCAAACCAGCCAATGCATGGATTGTTGCCATGCATTCGGCCGTTCCACCCTCCAACCACACCACTCCTCGGTTCTCACTAACCCGAACCCACACTCCACCTTTCCCTTCATAAATCAAAGTCCCTAACTCCTCCACCCTTTTCACTCTCTCGAATTCTCTCTATACTCGGTCTCTCTCTCTCGGCAATCTCTTTCACCAAAAACCCAAGGACTTTTCTGAAGACTTCATCAAGCAGAAACTAGAGTAGCAAGCTTCAACTCTGGACTCTCGAACTAGTAGTTCCTACACTCTCTAAACCATCTTCAAACCCGAAACATCTTGTGTGTAAGTCTCTTGTACCCGAACAAACCATTGTCGATGTTTTCTCTCCTTTCTTTTCTTTGAATCCTACCTTTCTTGTTCCAAGGCAAAATTCCACAACCGGGTTGACTTCATTGTGTGACTTTCAGAACTATAAGAGGTACACATTCTTTCATACATGTTTACCTTGTAATATTTCCATGAATCTACCCGAAGACCTCTTTTCATGGGTTTTTAGGGCCATCCAACCATTTGCCACGATTCTAAACCTCATTCCACACTTAAAAACTTGTTTAAAACACCTTATAATCAATTTTTATAACCTAGACATATCGAGTATTTAGAATAAATTGGTTGTTTAAACCTGGAAATTCATGTTACACATGTGTAAATGATGACTTATGTGCCCAACCATGACCTTGTTACCTTAGGTCACTATGCCCATGGGTATGATCTGAAATTTTCAGAATGCCTTTGATACTAAAAGGATATTATTGCGAATAGGATGTTTTGGTATGGTGTTATGGATTTTAGAAACATGTTTTAGGACCCGAATAGGTGATTGTAGTACTTTGACATGGCCTAATCCCTAACAAACTATTAGAAACTAAAATTTTCAGGCCCTAAAACTATTAAAACAGTGGCTAAAACTGGACTTGGTGAAATTTTGGGTTAACATGTTAATTCTATGAACTTACTTGGCTTAAACGGGGTCTAACCAGGGGATTCTTCGATGAAATCTTAAGAAATATTGTAACAATCCTAAAAACCTTTAAGGCCTTAATATTTCAGAAAGTTAATGGACCATAAACTCATATTTTGAGGAAAGGACTTAAAGAAAATGAAATAAAGTGTCGATTTCGGGTAAAGACGGGTTTTAACGGGTTAAATGTTGGAAACAAGATTTTGTGCAAAGGACCCCAAAACTCTTTGTAAAATTGGTCTAAAAGTGATATAAGGACCCCTAGAAACTATTAAGGGCCATAGAGTGTAAAGAAATGGAAAAAAACCAGCTTCGGGGTAAAAATTATAATTTTGGAAACTTGAGGGACTAAAAGTGTAAATTATGAAAAGTCAATCATATTCCAGTAAATTTATGACCAGAAACTATTTTTATACCTATCTTCATATAAGAACTTGTGAGAAACTAAAAACATATTACGCCAAAAACCCAAACTTTCCTAAAAAGGAAACTTTTTGACACAAATTTCTAAGGGATGTAGTCATATGTACTTTTAAACACCAATTAACCTTGGTTACACTCCCAATAATCTAAAAATCTATAGCTTATATATGTATCTTGCTCTTAGGGTGCTAGGACATGAATCTATCTGTGATTGAAGAATCCTTTATCTGCTCAAGGTGAGTTTCTCGTGTCCCCTTTTTATTACTATTTTAGGGTGAAACATGCTCTGTTTGAACCAAACTTATTTGAAGTACTACTATGAGATACTACTATGAGATGGCATTATGAGATACTATTGTATGTTGTGGCTATTGTTAGAACCTGCATTTTTGTATCACAATCATTAATTCTATGTGAACCGCTTGATTATATGGGTAGATCTACTTGGGGAATCCCCCACGTACAGTGCCTTCCGATGAGAAGGGTACCACAATGAGATTCTGCAGGGTCGTTGCGGCATGTAACAGGTTTTATAAGATACTATGGTGTACAAATCGGCAGGTATGGTACGCTTTCCGAGGCTCAGTTTCCCTCTATGGGATTACCGGCAACACAAGTTTAGAAGAGGCTAGCCGGGGCTGAGTGCAGGGTTGATTTGTGATCCCACAACTGAGAAAGTTTCTTTTTGAGCATGTTTCAGGAAATCCTCATTGAGCTTGGACCTTATGAAAGACTCCAAAGATGTCTTAGCACCGTGACTACCTAAATGGCATTACTAGGATTTTTAAATCATTTGAACATTCAGCTTTTAATATGTATGTTTTGGGATAGTATTGTATTGGATGCTTCTATTGTTAGGGTTTGACTGTGTTAACCCAGATAACATTGATGTAATGTAATGCCATTATGATTTCTCTCCTTGTGCGCTCTTGTGTGGTTCTGTTTCCGCTGCCATGTATGTTGCTAGTCTGAGACGTCCTACCCTCTTCTGGGCCCGGGGTGTGACAATAGAGGATTATGACATAGAACTAGAAGGCCATAGGTTCTCTGCTAAACTATTTGTGATGCCCCTAGGTGGATTTGATGTAGTTCTAGGGATGGATTGGTTAGCAGCTTAGGAGGCGAATATTGTGCGTCACAAGAAGATGATCCGGTTGATAGCGCCTGATGGGATTTCGGTAACGATCTACGGTGATCGAGTTACTACAGTTCCAAAGGTGATTTCAATGGTGGTGGCAGAGAAGTGCATGAAATATGGATGCAGCGCCTACCTGGCTTACGTGAAGGATGTGGAAGCATCAGTACCACAATTGTCCGACGTACCAGTTGTGTGTGACTTTCCAGACGTATTCCTAGAAGATTTACCAGGTTTGCCACCGAACCGCGAGATCGAGTTTCAGATCGACTTGATACCTGGTGCTCAACCTGTTGCCAAAGCGCCATAACGATTAGCTCCGACAGAGATGAAGGAACTAATGGTTCAGCTGCAAGAGTTGTTGGACAAGGGGTTCATCCGACTGAGCATCTCTCCCTAGGGTTCTCCAGTCTTGTTTGTAAAGAAGAAGGACGGTAGTATGAGGATGTGCATCGACTACCTAGAGTAAAACAAGTTAAAGGTGAAGAACCGATATCCACTACCTAGAATTGATGACTTGTTTGACCAGCTCCAAGGTGCCAGATGGTTCTCAAGAATAGATTTTCGATCTGGCTACCATCAATTGAAGGTAAAGGAGCAAGATGTCCCTAAAATAGCTTTTCGTACGCGTTATGGACACTACGAGTTTGTCGTTATGTCCTTTGGTCTAACTAACGCGCCAGCTGCTTTCATGGATTTGATGAATCGGGTGTGTAGACTGATGTTGGATAAGTGATTGTGTTTATTGATGATATTCTAAATTATTCGAAGAGCGAAGAAGAACATGCCAGTCACATTCGTGAAGTATTGGTGACACTCAGAAGAGAGAAGCTGTATGCTAAGTTCTCTAAGCGCATATTCTGGTTGCACGAGGTTTAGTTTTTAGGTCACGTGGTAAATTCTGAAGGAATCATGGTGGACCCAGCAAATGTTGAGGCAGTGAGGCAATGGAAGTCTCCAAAGACACCATTCGAGATTGGCAGTTTCTTGGGTTTGGCGGGCAACTACAGAAGATTTATCCAAGACTTTTCAAAGACAGCCTCACCTTTGACTAAATTGACTCGTAAGGATGTGAAGTTTGTGTGGGGTCGAGATCAGGAGAATGCTTTTGAGGAATTAAAGGCGAGATTGACTCAAGCTACTGTCTTGACATTACCCGAGGGGAGTGAAGACTTAACGGTCTATTCGGATGCTTCTTATTTGGGATTGGATTACGTGCTAATGCAACTTGGAAGAGTAATAGCCTATGCGTCCCGAAAGTTGAAGATCCATGAGACCAATTACCCTACTCATGACTTAGAGCTAGCAGTTGTGGTCTTTGCGTTGAAGATTTGGAGGCATTACTTGTACAGGGCGAAGTGCACCATCTTCACGGACCACAAGAGGTTGAAGTATTTCTTTGAGCAAAAGGATCTCAATATGAGGCAGAGAAGGTGGTTACAGTTGATCAGGATTATGATTGTGAGATCCATTATCATCCAGGCAAAGCCAACGTAGTGGCCAAAAAGATAGACCCGAGCCAATCCTTGTGAAAGCTTACCTGTTGATTATGACCTCCGATGTGATGACACGAGTCAAGGAGTTCCAAGATACGGCATTGAAAAAAGATCACCTTAACTCTGAAAGGATGAGAGGTCTAGTCACGGAGTTGGGTGAAAATACTCTTGATGTTAGAACCCTCTTTGGGCGAATGTGGATCCCTCGTTATTGGGACCTACGAGGGAAAATCATGGATGAAGCTCATAAGACCCGGTACTCCATCCCGGTGCTACCAAGATGTATCATGATATGAAGAAAGATTACTCGTGGGCGGGTATGAAGCGTGGTATGGCGGAGTACGTGAGTAAGTGCCTTACTTGCTTACAAGTAAAGGCAGAGCATCAGAAATCATATGGAAAGATCCACCTTTAGATATACCCGAGTGGAAATGGGAGCACATCACCATGGACTTCATTACGAAGTTACCACGTACTGCAAGGGGATGCGATACTATATGGGTGATAGTTGATCGCTTAACGAAGAGTGCTCACTTTCTATCGATCCGCGAGACGTATTCTTCCGAGAGGTTGGTGGAGCTATTCATCAACAGATCATGACGTGTCATGGTGTACCGGTGTCTATCGTGTCGGACCGTGACACTAGGTTTAGATCCAAGTTTTGGAAGAGATTTCATGACGCGATGGGTACAAGGCTACACATCAGTATGGCTTACCACCCCCAGACAGATGGTCAGTCTGAGAGGACGATCCAGACTCTTGAGGATATGCTCCGACCATGCATGATCGACTTTGGAGGAAGTTAGGATGAACACTTACCGTTAGCTGATCTCTCATACAACAACAGTTATCATGCCAGTAGTGGTATGCCACCATATGAGATGCTATACGGTAGGAGGTGTAGAACGCCGTCTGTTGGGGTGACATCGGGCAGAAAGAGTTGGGAAGTATTGAGGTGATCGAGGCTACGACAGAGAAGTTAGAGAAGATCAAAGCCTTTATGAAGGCGGCAAAAGATAGACAAAATTCGTATGCCGATAAAAGGCATAGACCGATTGAGTTCGACGTGGGTGATAGAGTCGTGCTGAAGGTCTCACATTGGAAGGGGATCATCCGATTTAGAAAGAGGGGTAAGCTGAGCCCAAGATATATAGGACCCTTCCGAATTATTGCACGAGTAGGAGAGGTGGCCTACCGATTGGAGCTCCCCAAAGAGTTAAGTGGGATTCATCCAACATACCATGTGTCTCATCTGAGAAAATGCCTAGCTGATGAAGACATGATTGTACCACTGGAAGACATTGAAGTGGATGAACCGCTCAATTATGTAGACCAACCAGTGGCAATCATCGACCGGAAAGAGAAGAGGCTGCGGAATAAAGTGGTCCCATTGGTGCATGTACAGTGGAAGCACAGGAAGAGATCTGAGTCTATGTGGGAGACTAAAGAAGAAATGAGACAGCACTACCCACAACTGTTCGAAGAATGACAGGTTTCGCTGACGAAACCTCTATAAGGGGGGTGGACTTGTAACACCCAAAAATTTGTTTAAAATAATGGAAAAGAAAAGTATATTGAAAGAAAAGATAATGGACACAAGGGGAAAGGGGTAAAGTGTAAAAAGTACAAAACCTTATTATTTTAAGGTTTATATGTGTATGGCCGCCCATACACCTTTTCAACCTTCTGCTTTTCGACAGAGACCAAGAAGAAGAAAGAAGCTGAAGTTTTCTCTCGGTTTCAAGGAGGTTGAAGCTGAGTTTTCGCATTTGGTGAGTGTTTCTTTGTGTTTTCGTTCGGTTTTGTTGGGTTTTCAACCTTGGAATTGATTTTTATGTGTTCTTTGTGCTTGGTTATGTGTTTTTGGTGTGTTTAGGTTGTTTGAACTCTTTGTGCCCTCAAGTTTGGTGGAGTTTTACTTGAAGGCTGCAATTGGTGAGTTCTAGATCCCCGGTTTACTTGTTTTAACCGTATTTTTAGGGCTGAAAATGCATATAAAAATGTTTTACAGCTTTTATTTTGTAACTGTATGTATGTTTGTGTACGGTTGGTTGTGTTCTATGGTTTTATGATTTTTTTAAGGGCTTAGTATGTTAGATTTAAAAATGGACATGTTAGAATGATGATTGGGATTGATATTTATAAGTTGAATATAACTGCTGTTCATGCGCCTAAAATCTTGCTCGGACGCCTAAGTCCTTTCACATGCGCCCAAATAGGGCTCATGCGCCTGAGAATTTTTTCCAAAAAGCCTAAGTACCAGCCCATGCACCCCAATAGTACCCATGCGCCTGGAATTTTGTTCATGCGCCTAAGTACCTGATCATGCGCCCGAACAGTACCCCATGCACCTGAAATTTTGCTTAAGTGTTGATCAAGCGCCCAAGCAGTACTCATGCGCCTAGAAGTTCCTCATGCGCCTAAGTTTCCTATGCGCCTAAGTGCCCGTGCGTCTGCATAGTACTCATGCACCTGCATAGTGCTCCTGCGCTTAAATGACTTAGAAGAATTTCTGAAATTTTGGGAAAATGGAAATTTATGATTAAGTCCTGGGATATTTTGATGGTTATGTTTGTTGGTGTTTTTCATGCTTGTGGCCTGTTGTTATGTTCCATATTACGTATTATTAGGTGACTTTACGTGGTGTGTTTATGCTCGTATGCGTAAAGTATTATCATAAACGAAGCGAAAGATTATTGATAATAAGAAGTGAAACATAAGGAATGAATGAAAGTCTTGCAAGCAAAATGTTTAAGGAGGTTCACAACTCATTGAGAGTTGTTAGCTCGACTGTGTGTTATATAACGTGCATTTTGACTAACCCAAGAGGGTTCACACACAGGAGGGTCAGTCTTTGTGACTGATCGAGACGTGCGAAAATGGGATAGTTGTCGCGTGACCCCAAGAAGTAGTTTCTTCGTGCACAATGATGGGGCGTAGCATATGACAGGTCCAGATAAAGAGAAAGATAATAATGAAAGATAATAATGGTTATTATCTTGTTGTACGTATGAGGTGTGACCATGTACAGAAGTAACGGATTTATGAAAAGGAAGTATGTTAAGAAAATGATATTTTTATATATATAAACAAGGGATTTTAATTCTAAAACTAGAACTCACTCAGCAACGCTGACTTTTATGCATTTTCAGTTGGCAGGTAACTTGTTGCTGGGGATGGCACGCGCGTGAGGCTACTTGGCGGGCAAAGACTGGCATCCATTCGTGCTTGATGATATTGTTGTTTTGTAATACAACTGAATGATTATTTTTGTAACTTTTAAAATACAATGATGTATTATTTGGCAACATTAAATATTAATGTATGAATAGCTTTTGTTAAAATTAATCCGCTGCTTTGTTCTATGATATGTATGTATTTTTATATAATTAATGCTGTGATTGACCAACTATGAGGTTTCCAGGAACGGGGCCTTACAAAAAGATTAACAGGTACAATAGTAGGAAGTTACAGAATAATCAGCTACTTCCTTGGGTATCATCCCACCTCCAGCAGTTGTTGAAGTAGTATTTGGGATGTGAGGTATAGAGACTACATATCTCCATATCGTACTGTCTTGAGACTTGATGAAGCTTTCTATTCTCAAGCACCAAGTGTCAAAGTCATCAAGGAGTGATCAGTGGAGACTTAGTCATTGTGCCAGTTTGCATATCAGTTTTAGAAATTGCTGCCATTTGAGCAAGTAAGGGAATTTGAAACTAAAGAGTGATTCAAGATGGTGAGATCTTGCAATAAAGAGCATAAGAAGCTCTGATACCAATTGCAAGACCGGCTAGGGTTCACAACAGTTTCATAGTTGGAGATTATCAATAAACAGACTTACTAGATCAAATAGGCAACCAAGCAATGAAACTAAGAATAACAAGTAAGGAACACTCAAGAACATAAAAATTGGTTTTCAAGGATGATGTATATTACTCTCAACTGTTTTACAAGTGTTACTAAGCTTCGTCCTAAGACTAATACATTAGATACTTTATACTAAATTCTACATCCGGCCATGCTGTGAAGGCCAGCTGGACAAAAATTTAGAAAACATTATCAATTAAAAATCAAAAGGCAGATTGCCTTTTGACATGTGACTGTGACATGCCATAGCTCACATCCTATTGTATTACAATAAGGATAGGAGTACTAAAGTAGGAAGCTACAAATAAAGAAACCATGATGTATAGTTGACAAAAGTAAAAAGGTAATCACCAACTTTAGAGCTGACAGAGGAAAGGTCTTCTCCTTTTGTCAAAAGTATGTCAGACACACATGTATTCTTAGTCTTTGAAAGAGTTCAATCTTCAAGCTTCAGAAGACTTTATCTTTAGGCTTCGGAAGATTTGACACTTAGTTATTTTTCCTTGTACATTGTCAAATCTTCCGAAATACTTTCTTGTACTTCAGTGCATGCTGAGAGATCTTTGGTTAGCACCAGCTTTTAAGATAATCATCTTGATCTTACAGTAACTTTTTTGGTTTGTGTTTGCATGTGGTTGTTTTATTTATTGTTTATGTAATTTTTTAATTTGTAATTTTAAATTTTTATTTATATGAATTTTATTATTTTTATTTAAATTTATTTACTAGAACTTATTTTATTTTTAAATAACGCGACTAGCGCTTCAAAAGGCGAAACTCTCGTCGTCGTTTGGCGACCTAATGGGGGGACACCATGCTCTTTCTTTTTTCAATCATTTTGATCAGGAAAAGTGGGTTGGTTCATTTCGTCCTTCTAGGCAAGATAAATCCCCTTATTACAGAAAGATCGAATGGAAGATTTTTTTCTTCTATTATGAGATTTCAAATGACATCTTTAAAGATTAGATGATTCAACGAGTACCGATGCTTAGCTTTGGCATAGGTGTCTGTTAAATGTTGTTTGGGATGGTCTAGTAGCATGATTCGGCTCATCTTAATTTCTTCTATAATCCATCAGTATGGCATTAAAACTGCTCGGATGCGGCATTTTGAATTCCCTATGTAGCTTCCTAACAACCCCTTCAAAAAGGCAGGTCTCACACTCAAAGAAAAATACTACTGAAAAGGTTGCAGCTGTTTCACCGACATTGTTGCTGGTTTAGAGATGAAATAAAAAATAAGATACTTATAAAAGTATTTTAGTTTATAGAAATAAAATATAGAAGTAGGTGATTATGTGGAATATAGGGGTGTTTAAAAGTGGATGTAGTGTTGTAGGAGAAATGAGAGTGTTTGGTGTTTGAGAGAGGATAAGTGGAAATCTGATGTGGCAGCTGATGTGGCGCATTTAGTTTATTTTTAACTCATCCACCGCTGTGGATGCTCTAATAGACATTTATTTCTTGGGGGTCAATTTTTCACACACTTCGTATATTTTTTTCATTTTTTATTATCGATTTTTTGAACGAACATAATGAAACATTTGTAGCCGAATTTAGAAACTGAGATTAACTAATCAAACATAAGAATTGAATCATGCTATTTAGACATTAACTAGCCATATTTTTGAAAACACACGGTTTAACAAAGAAAAGCTTAAACATAGAAAAGCTAGGTTAACATGGGTGTAAACAAAAAAAAAAATAAATTAACGGCTCAACATGGTTAACTAACGAATAATTTCATGCTAAGGTAATGACAGGCTAAACACAAGGCTAAATCTAGGTGCCTCTATCACTTTTGTGCAAGTTCAAAGTTCATAGTCTGGACGTGTATAACCTAGACAAATTTTAAAATTATTGTAATCGTGTAATCTAAACACTCAAACAAATAAATTCATGTGAAATACAAATAATCAAGAAATAAAGGCTCAATGTCACATGTAAATGGAGGTAATATGGCATAAGTTGTGGAAATTGTAGTTTTATCATCTCTCGGTTTACATCACTTAATTAGACATCTATACTACTTTATTTTGAAAACCACTAGCTAAGTTAACTTAATCATGTGACTTAGAAAAGTAAATCATGCTCTAGGTTCAACTAATAACGCTAATCAAAATCACATCATGATTTGTGCAAGTCGTGTTTCATATGTGTGGACGAGTAGTACTTAGTGTCCTTATTTTCTTTTTGAATTTCAGTTATGCCAACTAACCTTATCCCCACACTTAAATCGAATATTGTCCCTAGTGTTCGAACAAATAAATATAAGCAATTAAAATAATAAATAGTGCAAGAAATCGGACTAATGAAACTCCCTTAATATGTAGCATGCAATGACAAAGAGTCCACTAATATTGTATCCTCACGCTTCAACTTGACGAAGAACTTCAAGTAGATGATCTTCCAGCTCTGAGCAATAGCATGAAATCAAAAGACAAACACAGAAGCATCCAATGCAGAGAAATATATAAAAATAAACTAAAAGGAAAAATATAAAACAAACCCTTAGGTTGCCTCCCGGAAGCGCTTGGTTTATTTACGAACCGTCAGCCTAACTTAAACCTCTCAATCAGATTCCTGTGGGAGTGAGGTCGACTACTTCATCCTAATTCTAAATCACCGGCCTGCTAATATAATGCTTTAAATGATCATCATTTACCTTAATGTATCCCCGTCCTTTTCCTCAATTTCAATATGCAAATTATTAGTATGAGATATGGCAAATGGATGTCAAAACATGTTCCTAGATGGACAACTTAATAAAGATGTCAATATTATACATGTCACACCCTCAACATCCATGTGCGTAGTTTTACCGCAAGGCGTGCGAACAAACATGGATCTTAGTCATTAGTTACTCTGAACAACCTCTATATGAGTTTCCAAACAAACATCAGAGTTTAAAATTCTAACATTGTGGAAGGATTTGTTTAAATTTTTTACATAATTTAATGTGAAAAGTAAATGTGCAAAAAATGCACCCAAATACCATGGTTTAATGCAAAAAATAAGTAATGTTTTGAAAATGTTTGCATGTTGTGTGACTAATGATGTGCTCCTATATGCACCTGAAAGTTTAGCAACCTAAGAAAAACATACTAAAGTGTTAACATAGGGTTGGTGATTCATGAGTTTGTAAGTAAGCAAAATAATAGAGTTTGTATAATATAAGTAATATGTACTAAATTAGATAGCTAATCTATAACATACGCATAACAATAGTGTTTTTCGCAATCAAAGCTGATTGTGTTCATATGTTTGTCTTCCATCATGACTTACCGAGTTGTGACAATGTGTTAGTTGTTTAGGACAATGTTTCACCCGTTTGACCTCCAGTCATATGGGTGGGGTTTGTCAAGCCCAATAGTACTACCCAATATTTCCCGTTAATTTCCTTAATTAGTGATCCAATAGAGTTAGGACTTTTTAATGGTAAACTACACTATGTACATGCAATACACAAATTATAAAAATATAGCATTTGAAAGTGTGCTTTCTCCCTTAAATGGAGTATGTAAAAGAGGGGCAGCGAATTCATCTTATGTGTATGAAAGAGATAATGCAAATCAAATGCTAGACCAAAAGAAAACGTCACAGGTTACCTAAAATATATGAGTACATAAGTACAGGAATAAGGGGTTGGTTTTGCAAACCTAAGTCTCCAATCAATCTCATTGGTTTATGCATTTTAGAAACGTTGACCCAAATTGACCTGGTTGACCCTTTTGTTCCATTGGTGACATGTTAAGTGACATTATATTTTTTTATACTTAATAAACCAAATACTCTAACACAATTGTCATACTAGCAAAACCTACCATGCAATACATATAAATCCATACTAATCACTAACATGTACATTTCAATAAAAAATTAACCAGTTACTTTAGATTTCCCAAATGGTAACTACCTATGTTACTATCATGCAACCTAAGCACACATAGGGTTCTAACCACTCACTACATGCCATGTGTGATTGATTCAAAAGGATCGATCTGTGATGATATCGTAATGAAATGACCAATTCAAACACAAAGTAATCAAACACATGCAATTACATCAAAAAATTCATAGATTTCATTGATAACAAATGCACAGGATATAATGTGTAAGGGCTACAGTTCGTTCTGTTTTAACTGTTTCTCTCTAAGATGTCTTTCCTGCACAATATAATCCTATTTATACTATCAAGAAACAAAAGGAATATATATTTACAAAATAAGTCCCTATACTATGACAAAAAAGTTAAAAAGACAAAATAGACAAAATGTCAATCTTCCAAGAGCTTCAACAATGTGAAGTAACTTACTACTTCACATCCTAAATCCTACCAATCATATTAAGTAAGGTCCTCAGATTCGTATGCGTGTATGATATTTGTAGATGCTTCTTGCAAAGATTAACATTTGTCTTTGTATGTCTTTTACATTTTTGTCATAGTATAGGGACTTTTATGTAAATATTGTTCCTTGTGTATTGATAGTATAAATAGCATAGATAAAGTATATATAGATAAACAATATAACGAATTGTAACTGTTTTCTTTCTACACTTGTATTCTCTATGCATTCTATCAATGAAACTATGAATTTTTGTGATATGTTTGCTTAGATTTGATTACTTGTGTTTGTTTTGATTGAATTGTATCACGATATCATCACAGATCGATCCATTTTGAGTTCATCAAATGGTATCAGAGCTTTCGGTTCAGTGATTGAAGCTGTTCTTCAACTGTTGAACACTCATAATCCCTTGAATATGTGATTGATAAACAATTCAGTCTTAAAATTGTTGAATTAAGATCTGTTTCATCATCAGAAACATGATTTGATTTACAATTAGCAGTACAATTTTTTCAAATCTGTGAAATTGAGCAAAAAGTCTTCGAACTGTTCTTAGTTTGTTCGAACTGTTCTTTGAATCAAAACATTAATTTTTGTTGTTAATTGATGAAATTGATGTTAGAGGATTGTTAATCGATTGATTTCAGACCTAATTGGTGAAACTTAGATCAATTAATCAAGTTTTAAAGAAATTGAAAGAATCTAAGTTTGTTGAAGCTGATGAATGTGGCGCATTAGGTCAGAAACACCGCTGAAAATCGTCTAAGTGATAGGCGCATAACAACTGTTTAGGCACTTTACAACTGTTCGAGCATTTTTCAGTTAGGCGTTTTACCACTGTGTGGGCGTATTTCAACTGTTGGGACACTTTGGAAGTTATCAGAAACTAATTCCAGGCGTTTTTCAACTGTTGAGGAGTATTTGAACTGTTTGGGTGTTTTGACACCCAGATGTTTGACAACTGTGTGAGCGTATCACAACTGTTCAGACACATCTCAACTTGGGCGTTTTTAGAATTTTTCTAAGGTAATCCCTTAGACGTTTCAGGGTCAAAGTCAAAAGGTGTACCCCAACTGTTTGGGTGTTTCACTACTGTTTGGGCATTTCACTACTGTTTGGACTCATCAGCTTTCACACTTAGAAATTTTTAGAAATTTTTCAGAAACATTAAAATCCAAAAATATTTTCATTTTATTGTTTTAATTCAAAACATTAAAAAAAACAAAAACAAATCACTTTTAAAAATCAAAAATTAAAAAATGGTAAAATCAGAAGACTCAGAGAACCGAGTTCCCAAGCTGAAGAATAAAGCAGATTTCAAGAATTGGTCATTGAGATTAAAACACCATCTGAATTCTATTGATACTGATTTATGGAAATCAATAGAAAAAAGTCCTTACATTCCAATCACATTTGATGGACCTGATAGAGGATTTGTGTATACAAAGGACTCTACTGAACCTTATCCAGAAGATGATCTACAAGGAGAAGACCTCAGAAAAGTTAAAAATGATATTAAAGCATATTCCTTAATGTGCAAAGATCTACCTCTTGAAGTTCTTACAAGGCTTGATGGTTATCAAACTGGATACACCATGTATAAGGCCTTGAAAAAAATATGTGAAGGTGGAAAAGAGATTCACGATCTGAAAAAGCAAAAGCTAAAGAGACAATTAGAACTTTTTGAACATTTGTCTGGTGAAACAATAAATCAAATGATGAACAGATTTGTTCAACTGACTACAGAGATGTCGACTGCAGGGATCAAGAATGATTTAAAAGATCTTAACTACAGACTTCTCAATGCTCTTCCATCTTCATGGGAGCAAACAGTCACTCTGTTACAACATATTGAGAAATTTCCAATGGATCTAGATCTCTTGATTGCTAAAATAGAATCTGTCAAAATTGATGAAAGTTCTAGAAACAACGAAAGAGCAGCTTCGATGTCACAATATAAGTATGTTGCTTCTCCAGCAAACACTGTGGAGAATGCATTCATGGCTAAGAATGAAACTTCACCAGAAGATGAGGGTGATTTATTTGTTGGTGCAGGGTTCTTCACTGATTCTACCTACACAAAAGCTCCTGCCTATACAAATCAGAATAAACCTTAATCTTCTCCTATGCCTAAAAGTTCTAACTCTCAAGCAGAGACTCCATCTGTTAACTCTGCTAAATCTAGCAAAGTTAACGATGTAATAAACATGTTATTACAAGATGAAGCTTCAAAAATTACTTTTACTGCATTTATGGCAAGTTTTCAAGCATACCAAGGTAGCCATTTAACTCAACTTGATTTTGTTTTGCAGGATTTATTTGAAATGGATCCAGACGACGTTAAGGAAATGGACTTGAATTGGCAGATGGTAATGATAGCATACAGAACTCAAAAGCATTCCTATGTCAACAAAAACTATAAACCAAGTGCAAACAAGACAGTAGGTTTTGACAAGTCAAAGTCAAGATGCTTTAACTGTAACAGCTATGGTCATTTCTCTAGAGAGTGCAAAGCTCCAAGTAATAAAGGAGGAAATGGTCAATCAAGCTTAAGCAATCAAAGGTTTCAGCAATCGTCACAGAAGACATTTCAGAAACCTTATCAAAACCTACCAATGCCAGAATTGAAAGATGATTCTAAAGCAACAGAGGAACCCAAGAAAGCTTTAGTTGTCAATATTACTAATGGTTATGATTGGAGTGCCTACGCTGAATAATTTACTGCTGATCTAACTTCCAATTTATCTCTTGTTGCAGAAATACAAACGGAAGATTGGTCTGAAGTTAATGATCCAAAAGTTGATGGAAACTCTGAGAACAAGGAAGAGGATTATGACTGGAGTGATAAGTCTGATCCCAAGGAAGATTCAGAGGAAGTTGCTTTGATGGCAAAATCTGATCAGCCAAAGTTTGAAAGCTCTAACTCTGAAAGGTCTCCTCCTAAATATTCTGAAATTCCATAAGAAGTCAGAGAAAAGTTATGCTCAAAGTCTTGCTTCGAACATGCCGAATACTACAGAAATTATTCTTATAAGATATGTGAAAAACTTAAGCAAGAAGAACAAATGCATAACAAGCTGAAAAAGGATCATAAAACATCTAATGACAAGATTATCTCTCTTCAAAATTCATGGAACAAAACTCTAAGATAACTTGAAATTGTATCAAAACAACTCGAAGAGATGACGAAAAATCTTGAGTTGGAGAAGATAGCTCATGCAGCTACTCAAGTTGATCTAGCTAAAGTTAAAAGTTCTAAAACCATTGTGGAAAAGCTGGTAAATGAACGTAAAGATAAACAAAAGGCAGGATTGGGTTTCACTCATGAACCAATGCCTAAATCAATAACGAATACTTTACCAGAAAACTTTAACACTCACGATCACTCTCCAGAAAACAAAGAAAAACTCAAAGCATTTCAGAACAAGACCAAGATGTCTGAAAATGAAGAAGAGAAAACAAACGTAGAAATTTTTGAAGAAAATGATATTGAGAAAATTAAAAATGGTCATCCGGTTAAAGTTAAATCTTATGAACCAAGGTCAAAGAACAAGAAAATTTATGTTCCTAAAGAATCAGTTTTTGAAGAAATGAGTACGATGACAGAAAACAAAGCTAGAAATGATGAAGAAACATCAGAAGATTCAAATTCATTTGGTCTAAATAACCCAGAATTCATAAAATGGCAAAAAGACTAGAAAAAGAAAGAATGTGAAAAAGAATCTTCAACTGAAGATGTTCAATCTAAACAAACAACTGGTTCAAAATCAAGGAATCAGAGACGACGAAGAAAGATAAATAAAGCCAAAAATGATCAATTGAAAATTCAAGAAAATCAGGCAAAAGAAATAAATTAGAAAACAAAATTAAAGCCGATTAAATTTGTATCTGCTGGTTTGTTGAATGTGAACTCAATTCAAGATGTTAAAGAAAATCCGAAGAACAAATCAACCTCTGATCTAAAAACAGGTTCAGATTCTAAGTCTTCCGCTGTCGTTAAACGATTTGTATCTAAGGAAACAAAGAATGAAATTCATATTCAAAAACAAAAACAAATTGTGCAAAAGAAAAGTGATTTAAATCAAAAGAATAATTTTTCAAATCAAAAACAACAAATTAACTTTTTGACGCCTAAACCTAAACAAGGAACAAATGTTGCGTCAACATCAAAAGTTAATAATCAACTATTTAACACTCCACAGAGGTACTTCGAAATATGTGACATGTACAATCACAACACTGCTGAATGTTTTTTTAACAAATACTGTCACATTTGCGATATGAGAAATCACTCAACTTCAGAGTGTTATTTTAACAAATACTGTACTTACTGTGATGAGCAAACTCACAACACTAAAGATTGTTATTTTAGAAAGAATTCACAGAGGAGAGGATTTGCCACCTCAACAGTAAGCAAAGGTTATGTTAATCAGCAATATAAAAGAAACCAAAATGTCGATTTTCAAAGATTAACACACAAACCCTCCTTAGGTTTGAACTCTTTCAAAAGAAATAATCCAGTGAGACCTAAACAATACTTCAATGATAATTTCATTCCAAGGTCAGTGAGAATTAATAACAAAAGTTTTGAAAACAAAAAACTTTCAAACAATGGTCAGTTAAAAAGCATGAATTTTCCAAACAAGCATAATTTTGTTACAAATAACAGAATTGGTAAATTCATAAAGAATAAACCTGATGTCAACAAAATTCACTTTAAACAATTTACTATTGTTGACAAGTTTGGAAAACCCAAGACCATTTCGGCTTGGGTAGATAATTCAACTTAAATTGTTTTGTTTTGCAGGTACGCCCAAGAAGACCAATCAACACTTAGTATGTGGATAGCGGGTGTAGCCGGCATATGACAGGCAATCAGGCCTTATTACAAGAATTTAAGTTAAAAGATGAAACGCATGTCGCCTTTGGTGGTGATGCGGGAGGAAAAATAACCGGAGAAGGAACAGTATCCAATGGGATTATAAGTTTTGATAAAGTCAACTTCTGTTCACAGTTGAACTTTAATTTGTTAAGCATATCCCAAATTTGTGATAAACCCTACTCTATACTTTTTGATGATTCTTTTTGTTATATCTTGAAGCCAGGATTTCAGATAAGCATGGATAGTGTGGTTGTTAAAGCTGTCAGAGACCGAGAGGTATACAAACTGGATATGTCTCAAGTGGATTCTTCTACAGAAACAACTTGTCTCTTTGCTAAAGCATCAAATGATGAAAGCCAGCTATGGCATAGACGTCTCGGGCATTCAAATTTCAAAAACATGAACAAGCTTGTAGTAGGAAATTATGTTATTGACCTTCCCTCAAAGAAGTTTGCCACAACTAATTTATGCTCAGCATGTTTAAAAGGAAAATAGCACAGAGCGTCTTATAAGTCCAAACTGATAAACTCAAATTCCAAACCACTTCAGTTGTTGCATATGGACCTTTTTGGACCAACCAACGTGAAGAGTATTGGAAGAAAATCTTACTGTTTAGTTATCATTGATGACTATACAAGATTTTCATGGGTTTTCGTTCTAAATGCAAAATCTGAAACGGCTGAATTAATAAAAGAATTCATCATAAAAGAAGAAAATCAACTAGATCAAAAAGTAAAAATAATTAGAAGTGATAATGGGACAGAATTCAAAAATCTAACTCTTAACATGTTTTGTGCTGAGAAAGGAATAGCTCATCAATTCAGTGCTCCCAGAACTCTTCAACAAAACGAAGTTGCTGAAAGGAAGAACCGAACATTGATTGAAGCAGCACGATCCATGTTAGCCGATGCTAAAATTCCGATCACATTCTGGGATGAAGCAATATCAACTGCATGCTTTGTTCGAAACCATTCATAAATTGTTAAAGAAAAATTGAAAACTCCCTATGAGTTAATGTTTGGCAGGAAACCAAACTTAGATTTTCTTAAATCTTTTGGTTGTCCGGTTGTGATTCTAAATTCAAGTGATCATTTAGGAAAATTTGAATCAAACTTTGATGATGGATTTTTCGTTGGATATTCATCTGTTTCAAAGGCCTATCGAGTTTATAACTCTAGGACTAATGTTATAGTTGAAACTTTCAATGTTAAATTTCTTGAAAACTCTTTTCCATCAGTGTCAAATGGTCCTGCATGGTTATTTGATTTAGATTCATTGTCAAACTCTTTTCAATCAAACTTGTTTAATCAATCTAACTTTCTTGATTCTATAGGTGAAAAGAAAATTCAAGGAGATCTCGGTTCATTCAGTGATGATTCGGACTCTGACGATGCAGATGATTCAAGCTCAAACTATCCCTTCTTTTCTTTCGTTAGAGATTCTATTTTTCAGTCTAATAATGATGATCAGTCTAATTAAGAGAATGATCATTCTATTTCACAAAACCAAGATGTGTCACAACCAATTCCTAATGATGGTACAAAAATTGTACAATTTGAGTCTGGAACGTCATCTAGTTCTGGTGATGTAGTTGATTCCGGTAATCTTGATTACTTTTACAACTCACTGACTCAAGTTCCCAATTTCAATCCACATTCTTCAAGCCTATTGCATCAGCTTTCTAGCTTGAATCAAATCAATCTAGATGCTCATGTTCAAGGAGATGAGATTCCGACATCTTGTATTCACAAGAACCATCCAAATCTCAGATTATTGGTCCTTTGAGTGAGAGAACAATGTGAAGTAAATTAGAACACGCAAACATCTGTTTATACTCTTGCTTTCTTTCTCAAATTGTTCCTAAAAACGTTACCGAAGCATTAAAGGACAATGGTTGGATCGAGGCTATCCAAGAAGAATTATTACAGTTCCGCAAACAAGAAGTGTGGAATCTGGTGGATTTACCTGAAGGAGAAAATGTTATTGGCACAAAATGGTTATTCAGAAATAAAACTGATGATCGAGGAATTGTTATCCGAAATAAAGCGAGATTAGTTGCATAAGGATACACTCAAGAACAAGGTATTGATTATGATGAAGTATTTGCTCCAGTTGCAAGACTTGAATCTATTCATGTCTTCCTGGCTTATGCCTCATTCATGAACTTTAAAGTGTATCAAACAGACGTAAAGGGTGCATTTTTGTATGGTTCTATCACCGATGATGTGTACGTGAAGCAACCTCCAGGTTTTGAAGATGCTACATATCCACATCGTGTGTACAAGTTGAGCAAAGCTTTATATGGACTACATCAAGCCCTAGAATCTGGTATAAGACATTGTCACAACACTTAATCCAACATGGATACACGCGAGGGAAAATCAATCCTACTATGTTTATCAGAAAGGATGCTGATGATCTCTTATGTGTACAAGTGTATGTTGATGATATCATATTTGTTCCTACAAGTCCAAAACTATGCAATGAATTCGAAGAAATCATGAAATCTCGATTTCAGATGAGTTCTATGGGAGAGATAAATTTCTTTCTTGGACTTCAAGTTAAGCATTCTGCAGATGGTATTTTTATCAACCAAGAGAAGTTCGTCGACAAACTCTTGAAGAAATTTAAGCTGCTAGATTGTCAGTCAATTAGAACTCCAACTGATATGAACAGCAAGATTGAGCCTGATCCGAAAAGGAAATCAGTAGATCAAACACTATACAGATCGATGATTGGTTCTTTGATGTATCTCACTGCATCTAGACCAGACATTATGTATGCTGTTTATGTCTGTGCAAGGTATCAATCAGACCCGAAAGAATCCCACTTAATTGCTGTCAAAACAATATTCAGGTATCTCAAAGGTAAACCGGCTTTAGGGATATGGTATCCTTATGAAGGAAATTTTGAGTTACGTGGGTATACTGATAGTGATTATGGCGGATGTTGTCAAGATAGAAAATCAACAACGGGTGGGTGTCAATTTTTAGGACCCAGATTAGTCTCATGGCAATGCAAGAAACAAACAAATGTCTCTGTTTCTACTGCAGAAGCTGAGTACATTGCTGCTTCAGCAGGATGTTCTCAAATCCTTTGATTACAAAACCAACTACTGGATTATGGGTTCAACATTCTTAAAACACCTATTTACATTGATAACACAGCTTCTATGTTCATTACAGCTAATCCTGTCCAACATTCTAAAACAAAACATATCGAAATTCGATATCATTTTCTCAGAGATAACTCTGAAAAAGGTTTAATCATTCTGATTCAAATTGTTACTGAAAAACAATTGGCCATCCTTTTTACTAAAGCCTTCTTACCAGGACGGTTTGAGTATTTGGTTGAGTCAATTGGTCTTATTAATCACACATAAAATTGGTTTTTGAGAATTTCAGTTAATTGAGTCTAAATATGATCAGAACCCTCCCTTATATGAATAGGACACTGTCAGAGAACCTGTCAAAGTTAATTGCCTGATTTTATTTTTGTGTGTGCATGTTCTTTATAAAAACAAAAACCAAATACAAAAATAGAAAATTGAAAAACAAAAGGGTAAAAAATATTAAACCAAAAATCACAAAAATAGTGTTTTTCCTTAATAATTATATAGGAATGAATTTGTTTTGCAATACGTGAGAAATGATAGTACATTAGTATGATCAGTTGCATACTTCGCTTTTGACTACAGTCTGACATGATCAGATATGATGTGCAGGTAAGCTCTTGCAATTATACTAAAAAAGTAAATTCTTGTGATTAAACTAAATCACTCATGCATTCATGTATGTCTATCTTAGCACTAATGAGTAGTGTTGATTTCTCAAATTGATTGCTTGTTAAGACATAATCTCACACCTGATGGTGATATAAATAACCATTGAGCTCTAATTATTTAATGCATCTAACACTTCTCTATTATGAGACATCATAGACCTGAAGTGATTAGATATCCTTTGTTGTAAGTGATTACAGACCTAGATATACTCACTGATGTAACAAGATGCCAATGTGCACAAACACCAAATGAGATTTGGTTATAGTATATGTCAGGTTAACAAGTTGAGAATAGTAACTTCTTGCATATCTTTATGAGAATTAACCTCTCTAAGTCTAAATGTGACTGCATAATGTCATAACTAATTGTACCTTAAACAATCCAAGAATTGAAAAAGTAATGTGCTGAGTCTCTTACCAAAAGCACTCATTTTCTGTCCCTGGATCTAGTGTCTCCTTTGCTGCAGAACTGCTGACCTGAAACACACTTGATCAGGATTTAATCACTGTGTGTGCATATCCATCAATTTTTTTTATTTTAATGTGCTGATCACTTCTAATATGATCTCACTGCAGACATGATTCACTGTGTATATTAGGATATTATTCTTCTTTTATTTTGGTTTTTTTTTTGCATGTTTTTTGTGTGCAGGCAATTTAACAATGATTAGTGTGCTCTTCATGTGACAAATTCAAGAAACTTATAAGTTTTATCAAACTTAAAAGTTTAGGGGGAGTAAAAAGAGTTTAAAAGAAAAATGACTGTTAAATTTTAGGATATGTAAAATCATGAAAAATAAAAAACTAATGTTTTGGATGGAAAGGATGATGCTACAGATGTTCAAGCATGTGTGTGTAACAAAATGAAAAATGAACCTGAAAAACATTTTAAATGGAAAAGCTTCTTGCAAAAGTTAAATGAGAGTTTTTGTTAATTTTAGAGACTAAAATGATGAGAAACTAATTTTGAAACATTAAAACAAAAAAAAAAAGGTCAAAAATAAAAATTTCAAAATTTAAGGATGAAAAATAAAAAAATTTAAGGATGAAAAATAAAAAAAAATTCAAAGTTAAGGGTTAATTTTGAAAATTGTTTAAATATTAGTATGTGAACAGTGCTGATATGTCTAAACAGTGTGCAGGTCGAAGATTATGAAAATTTACAAGTTTTAGACATATGGAAGTAATCTCATGCGCCTAAACAGTGGTCAAAAGTCCAAATGTAGGAGCATGATGATTTGTTCAGAATTTGTGCAAGTGTTAGACGTTTTTGACTACTTCATGCGGACAAACAGTAGTCATGCTCCTAAACAGTTGTCATGTGTCTAAAAATATTGCTATGTGTTGGGCGTTTTACAATCTGATGCGCCTAAACAGTTCTAATGTGTCTGTGTAGAAACTAAGTATCAGGCGTTTCTGCTTAGTTCATGCGTCTGAACAGTGCAAAAGCGACTTAACAGTTCTCATGCGCCTAAGCCCATTCGCACAAACAGTGCTCATGTGTCTAAATTTTTTCACTTAGTTTATAAACAACACTTTGTGTTTCTCAGATTTCATTCTCAAATCTCCCCTGAACACTCAGTTTCTCAAAACCCATACATTCCGCTAAACCCTAAATCCTCATTCTGATTGATTTTTGTGTTGTTGTTGCACTCAAAAGTGATAGAAATCGATTCTAAATGTAAGTTCGAACTCAAAATCACACAAATTTCAGATTAATAAGCTAATTGATTTGGGCGTTTCGAACCTGTTTAGGCGTTCGAACCCTAATGATTTGAATCTGTTAAAATGTGATTTTACAAAGGATATTGAATGAAAATTGATGATTATATGATGAAAAGAACTGGATTGCGAACCTGTTTGTGCATTCAAATCGAGTGTTCATCAAAGTTGAATGTTTGATGATAATCAAGCAGTCGACTTGAAGATGAACAGTCAAGAGAAATTTTTTTTAAATAAAAAAAATAGTAGTAATAATAAAAATAAAATAAAATGGAAAATAAATCAAAATCTATATTGAAAATTGTTTTGAATAAAAGTTAAAATTTAAAATGTTAAATCATCTAAGAAACAACTTCGTTTGAATGTGTGTAATTCATCAGAATATAAAAATCTCAGCAAATTCAAGTGTAAAAATAAAAGAAAATGGTTAAATTGTAAAAGTCAATAAACTTTAAATTGAGTGAAAATATAACTTTCAAAATCTAAATTTCTTTGTTTTCTTTGCAGATGGCAGATTTGGCTGCTCTTCTCAATGATGAAGTTAGAGATGTCGTTGGATACGAAGAGATTATCAGATTTCTGCTGAGAACCAAATATGTATATGCTATGTGTTACCAGCCTGTTATATATACTCGTCTGATTCGAAAGTTCTGGAGCACTCCATATATTGATGCTGATGATAATGGAAGGAAAGTAGTTAGAGGGTTTATAACCAACATGAGGATGATTGAAGTATCAGAAGATTCTATAAGATATGCTTTGAGATTAGGTCAAAATGATGCTGAAGATTTATCTGAACTGACTTTTGATGAATGTAGTCAAACATTCATGGAAATGGGTCATCCTAATCAATTTCCAAAGAAATAGTTCTTTGGAGCCCGTGTATTCAACCACTGGAAACTTCTGTGCTATATATTCCAACATTGTATGTCCAATAGGAGTGCAAGATGGAATTCTTTTCCTGTTGACATTGCTTCTCCGATAGTAGCACTGGCAACAAACAGGAGATTTAATATGTCCAAGTGGATCATGAATGGGTTTATTTTCAATTTAGAAAAGGGCATAAGGAATAAGTATCTGATGTATCCAAGATTCCTTCAAATGATTATTAATGAAGAATATCCTGACATAAGGGTAAATGGTGTTAGTGCAGAAACATTGATTCTTGAACACATGTTAGAGATATCATACAAAAGATTGTCTATGGTGACAGGTGCTCAGAATGTTCCTCTATTTGATTACATCAGGAATGTGCCAAATGATGAAGTTGATATCACTATAGATCACTATCATCTAACTGAAGAAGAACCACTAGATCCAGCTGATCTTATTAAAGAAATTCCAGCTGATGATGATGAAGAAGATGATGATGATGATGAACATGATGAAGCTAATGATGAAAGTTCTAGTTAATCTAATGATGATAATGGAGATGATGGTAATGAAGGTGATGATAATGTTGAAGATATGGAAGTTATCCATGAGCAAATACAAGAATCTGAGCATGTAGTTGAAAAGGCACATGAAGAAAGTCATGATGCTGTTGAAGAAATAGATGGTGATACTGAGGAAATGGATGAAAATATAGAAGAAAAAATCCAAGAAGTTGATCAAATGACTGAAGAGCTAGTTGATGAAAGCCAACCAGTTGAAGAAATAGCTGAAATGATAGAGGAAATGGTTGGTGGTGAAGAACAGATTGTATTAACTGAGTTTGTACAAGAGTCTATTCATGAAGAAAATGTGAATAAGGAAGAAGAGTTACAAAAACAAATTAATGAACTTAAAAAGGATAATGAGAATCAAGTTAAGAGAATTGAAGAGCTGAAAGATGCTAATAAAAAATTAATTGAAGAGATGAAAGAGAAAGAAAAATTGATTGATGAGTTGAGGAAAAGTAAAGAAGAAAATTTGAAACCTTTTGAAGTTATGATGGTTGATTATGATTTGATGGAAGAAAAGTTAAAGAAGATGAGTGAGGAGAATAATATGTTGAAAGGTGAACTAAACAAGTTGAAAGAAACTCAAAAGTCTCCATCTCCTGAGGTAATAATTATATCTGAGATTGCTCCAGTTGAGGTTGAAAAGATTCAATCTGTAGATAAAGGGAAAAGGAAAGTGGATGAGATTGATGTTTCAGTTTTACCTGAATCATTTTATAAAATATAAAAGGTGAATGTTGAAGAAGGCGAAGCTGACATTCAAGAGACGATCGAAGCTCTAGATGACATAGAGTCTGAATTTGATGATGATTGGTACAATGAAGTACTTGATGATGAAGACATTCATAAGGCTAATGTTGAAGAACATTTTTCTCCAAGTGGATTAAGCCATGCTGATATACCTGTTGATATTGAAGATAGATATAATTATCTGGTGAAAATGAAATACAACAGAGTATTCTTAGATGGATTAACTATCTCGCAGATCAATGAAGAATTTGAAAAGTGCATAGCATCTGAGTCAAGTGCACCGATTGATCCTAATGAGATTGTGGTTGAGCATGGTGAATGGAATCCACTAAGTGAAAGTATAAATGTTAAGGATATTCCAACATCAGAATTGCACCATCCGAATCCAGACGTCATAAACGTAACCATGTTAAGGATGTGGTTGCAATCAAGGAACTATCCTTGGAAGAAATTGAAAAGATTACAAGCTGAATCCTTGAGAAACTTAGTGAGAAGCTTTCAAGAGACTGTGAAACAAACAAACAAGATGATCATTCTAGATACTGACAATCCTTAGTATTTAGAAATAACTAAAAGAACAAAGATTTTGAAGCAACATGAGATTAAATCAATGGCTATGGATAGTTCAAGATATGAAAGAAGAAGAGAGCTAATAAAAATGTTTCCACAAACAGAAAGACAAAGATATGACGTTTCTTTGGAACAAAGGCAATTA
The DNA here is from genome assembly GCA_025506505.1 of Flaveria sonorensis. Classification (NCBI taxonomy): domain Eukaryota; kingdom Viridiplantae; phylum Streptophyta; class Magnoliopsida; order Asterales; family Asteraceae; genus Flaveria; species Flaveria sonorensis. Next base: position 32,940,209 of record CM046430.1, on the reverse strand, counting down.
TGGAATAAAGCTCGATCTGCGGGTGACCTTGTACGAAATGTTTTACAAAAAGCACAATCTATCTTAGAGTTATTAAATGCTATGATTGTTCCTGACACAACAAAAGAGGTCAAGATCGTAGCTTGGAAATATGATGAAGTGTTTGATGCATTTTTTATTAAGAGAGTTAATGTTATATGTGACGTGTATCACTTTTTCTCAAGCATTATTAAGCTCCCAGTACAAGATCTGAAAGAATTAGCAAAATTGCCTTCGATAAACCATTCTAAAGCTAAGCGTTGAGAGATGTTTGTAGAGCTTCTTCACCGAGGAATAAACAGAATGCCATCCTTCTTGCAAACATGTTGTGATCAAGAGGATAAAGAATATTTCTAAAGGTTAAAGAAAAAGAAAAAAGGAGTAGAAAAGGATGTGGGTGAAGAAAAGTTCCTTGATGCGTATAGTGATGCATTTTTTGAAAAAATCACTAATCCTGGACTTAAAGTAATTGAAGGATCACAGCAGTCCAAACCAATCCTGAGATGGTTTTATAATGCTGAAACTTTTGAGATGAAGTTAGTTCGAGACTTGAATGATTGGGACAATGAGATGATCACTTTGTTTGGAGTTTTTGAACTCAAATTACTTCATCCGAGTTATATTTCATTTTTTTCCATTCAGAAGTTTGAGAAGGTATTTCCCGAGAAAGCAGAAAATGATAAGAAATATTTTCTATCCATCATCAAAGTTAGGAATGCAGCAATGGAAAGAATATCTTTGAGGAAAGCAATGGCGTATGCAAATATAGTAAAGAAAGATCTCAAAGACATTGACTTTATGAGAATATCAAGTAAAGGTGTACTGGAAATTTATTGCAAAGATAATCCAAATCCAACAGAGTGCTATGCAAATGTGGATATAGCTGGATTATCTAAGAAAACATTGGAAGTGATGAAGTCTATGGAGATAAAAACAAATGAGAAGAAGCCTGAACAAGGCGTGCTTGCTGAGAAATTTAAAGCTGCAATTGCAAAGGCTATAAGGGAGCAAGAGACTTACAAGGAGAAACCAGTATTCAAAGTCAAAGAAGAACCTGAAGTCTTTGATGTTTGAAGACTGAAGACTTGACTGAAGATTAAAGGATGAAGACCAGATTGGAGAATAAAGATTAAAGATCTGAAGCCCGAAGATTTTGAAGACTAAAGACATGTAAATCTTAGGGGGAGTATTGTAGATGCTTCTTGTAAAGATTAACATTTGTCTTTGTATGTCTTTTACATTTTTGTCATAGTATAGGGACTTTTATGTAAATATTGTTCTTTGTGTATTGATAGTATAAATAGCACAGATAAAGTATAGATAGATAAACAATATAACGAATTGTAACGGTTTTCTTTCTACACTTGTATTCTCTATGCATTCTATCAATGAAACTATGAATTTTTATGATATGTTTGGTTAGATTTGATTACTTGTGTTTGTTTTGATTGAATTGTATCACGATATAATCACAGATTTGATCCATTTTGAGCTCATCAATATTCACCATTACATTTAAAGTATTCAAATTATAACTTAAACTAACAAGATTGTCCACTTTTACCATATTGATCACCACAAGCATACCCATCACAAGTTTCTATCATGTAAACCTAACTACTAACATTATTCCAATTCAATACTACATCATATTAACAACTAGTTTAGTGTACAAATTAACATCCAGCATCCAAAATTATAACATTCAAGTTTCCAACAACATAATGTAACTTGTAAATCTACCATATATCTTATGTCATCCTAAATACCATTCTAGAATGTTTCCTAACATTCCATGCATGTTCAAACCATTGAATTTCACAACCACATTTACAAAGTTTCCTTATTAGGATAATAACATCTAATAACTCATATTTCATCAAACCAATTAATAAATCATCAATCATATGATTAATCTAGTCTATAACCATCATTAAAACACAACAAACATCACTTGATCTCAAAATCCAAAGTTCTTAGAAATTAAAGTTTTTTGCTTTGGGTAAGTTATGAACTAGATGTTAAAATCATGACTCTCTTGCATAATCTATGTAAACCATCAATAACATTAAACTAACACATCAACAACATTCAATTTCATCATTTTTGCGTTTAGATTGAATGAATGGACTACGGTTTATGATCAAACTTCATTAAAAAGATGAAATCTTGATGATAATCCTTACTCGAAATCATGTAGTTGATCACAAATGATGCTCCCAAATATGTTGTGTGACATGATTCAAGATAGAACAATGGTGTAATGCATGTGTGTTGGGAAGGAATGGGTAGGGTTTTGTTTTTTGTTATTCTTTTTTTAACCTTCCATATTCCTCACTTTGTTTACTACTAATAGATACCCTTTAGTTCTATAACCCATTAAATAAAGACACATTTATCATTCCCAATAAACATTAACAATATACAATGCTCATAACTACATGCTAACACATAAATCATTTAAATAACATCTAGCATATTGGTTTCACATAATCACGTAATAGTCGTATAATATTAATTAAACTAATATAACAACTTGTTAGGTCACCAACGTTCATGACAACTTGTGTGTGATTACATGATGTGAAAGCAAGACTTGAAAAAACTAACGGGGTTATGTTAATGAAAGATTACCGGATGCCACATTATCCCCTTGTTGAAATAAATTTTATCCTGAAATTACATTACATCGCTAACTCACTGCAACACTTGAACTAACTTCAATGTATTTTTGTTTTTTGATCTTACTTAACACAATTCCATAAAAGGCAATTATAAGGCTAATGGTTGGGAATAAATCCAAGGTTAAGTGGGAGTTTTATATGGTCAACGGAATTTTGCGCTCTTATGAAAATGGGAGCTGGACATTTTGGCATCCTTGATAACTTGATCTGCTGTAAAATACGTGGTCACACTCCAACTAAGGGTAGTATGTTAGACCACTTCGAATTAGAGACGAGAACTAGAATATTTGAACTGTATATTAGAATGAAAACATATCCATATCTTATGTTTAACGAATGTCCTATACATAAAGGATGAATAGATAACGTTACCATGGCTATAGTACATGGTTAAGTAAGGAGTTACTTCCACATAAGAAATTAGTTGATGACCATAAAATGTCATACGCTAGGGGCAGTTAGGTGCAGCTATGCATCCACCATGTCTACGTTGAGGGGATTAGTAGATGAATCATCCAAGTAGGAGTATGTTGGATATTAGATATTCGATCATCGATAATATCAACTATACTATTGAGGTATGACCTAAATAGTTACACTTTGGACAACAACAAATAATGTCTAATTGTTATATGTTATGGTTAACAAAACAAAAATTAAAGTAACAGTGTTTGATTATTTAGAGAAATAATCATTAATTAGTTATTTAGTAAAATAATTAACAAAAGATATTAAAGGGTTTAATGTTTAATAGTTAAATGATTAAACATTTTTAGGTTTATAATTAGATGTTAATTAATAAACCACCAGGGTTTTTTGTAATTAAATGTTAACTTATCAAAGGTTATTAAACGTTAATTATCTGGGGTTTTAAATGAAAATACTATAAGTATCCTGGGAAAAACCCTAATCCCCTTAATCCCAAAACCCTAGTCATCAAAGACACTCCCCTGGTCCTCTCGGCCGCAACAACCACACCACCATTGACTAATGTCATCATGTTGTTGTAGATCACCATGGCCACCACTTGTTATAGGATCTTGTTACAAGTGTTGCATTCTTGATTTATTCAATCAAGTAGCAAGACTGATGTTGATTCCTAAATGCAAAGCTTTCAGTTTGCTTGCAAAAGTTGTAAACTTTCAACTCCCTATGGTTATGATGGTATATTATTTAAACCATACGTAATTGGATGCTAGTTTTGGGTATTTAATTTTTAAATAAAATCATGTAAAATTGTTCCCGCTCTAAAACTAGAAAATCTTCAAACTTCGATAGCAAGACCTTAGTTGTTTAAACCAATACACGATACCCAACAATTTTTACCATGTACTTTACACCCACGACCACAGAATTTTGATTTAGTGTCAAAGTATGACTACCGTTGGTTGATCTGCAAACTCTCCATCAATTGTTAGTTGTAAATTACCCTAGGTTAAGCCATCATAAGAAATCATGTGAAAGATATGAAAATAAACACCCCACAAATGTTGTTATCATCCTTTCTAACGTTTTTTTTTTAATATTTCATCATGGACTAGACCAACTAAAGCCTAGTTAATGTGATTTTTTCTAAATAGGTAGGGTGAGCCGTCATCACCAATTGCATGAAAAAATCAAAATCAACACCCCACAAATGTCGCTATCATTCGTTCTAACTTTTTTCTAAAATTTTATCATAGTCTAGACAAACAAAAGCCTAGTTTATGTGAGTTTTTTTTTAAATTAGGGGCCTAGTATTTTTTTTAGGGGGGAGCCTTTGATTTACCGCTTTGGCTTGTTGGGCAGGCCTTGTTCAATCTCATTAGGAAAGACACCATTTTATACACATCTTGAAACCATTAGGCTATAACCCTTTAGTACTTTTGTATATATATGCTTTTATTCTTTTAATATAACTTTTGTTACATATAAGCTTGCACACTAAAGTTCACCGGTAGTATGCACCTCAAGTGCTTATCAAAAAGAAGATAGTATGATGGACAAGGGGATGCTCAAATTGGTAACTTTCCCATGTGAGAATATCATACTTGATGTATAAAATTAGGTTCTTGGTACTTTACCTCATAGGATGTTAGAACTATTGTTTTGTGTATTTGTTAAAATTATGTCTTCCGATGTTTGATAAAGAGTCAAAACCACTTTACAGGATATTCATTCTATCTAATGACTAACATGACCAACATCATATCTGTAATACAATTAAGTTTTGTAAAAATATGAAAAGTAACTTAAGTTACAATTGATATGATAAATATGTGTGTTCACATACAAGTAGCGGCAAGAACCCTGTATTATAAAGCCCAAATGTTGGTCTAAAGTAGTATTATACGTAGTTATAAAAATGATGTAATGTGTAACTAAAAGTTAAGGTATCCTAAGGCCAAAGAAATAACATACACACTAGTACAACAATTATTTTAAGAGCGCTACCTTACCTAATATATTTATATGTATATTGGTGTAAATGTACTTATATATGTATAATCTTTATAAAAAGAAAAATTGATATCTATTTAACCATTTTTAATATATATAATTAAAAGTGATATAAGATAAAAAAATAAACTTAATTATACGATTGGTCTCTATGGTATTCATATTGCAGGATTGGTCACAATATTTAAAAACTACATACTTCGTCAAATTGTTTTTCAAATCATAACACTGGTGTTCCTTGAGTTAAGAGGAGGAGGTGAAAAGACCAAAATACCTTTTAATTAAAAATAAAAACCCTAAGATGAAAAAATGATATAATATATTAATTTGTGGGTCTTAATACCAATTAAAATTTACATAAAAAACAATAAAAAAACCTTAGAAGTACTCCCCCATCTTCTTCTCACCTCCATCGTCGCCACCCTAAGCCCCATTGACCCTACCATAGTCGTCGGATCAACACCACCCCTTTGGTGCCTCCTTTTGAACACATCATCGTTGGATCAACAACAACAACACCGTCGCGATCAGTACATCATTTGCACAAATCGGAGGTGATTCACACGAACATCATCATCATCCACCACCCCTCCGCCTCCGGTGTCAAACAATAGTAATGACTATGGCAACGGTGATTGTGGGCTCTTCCTCCGTTCGATTTTAGGTCACACGATTACTTAGGTAACGATTGCACAATCCGGATTACTTTCATTATACATGGAGGTAGGGTGGGAGGTGATGGTGACAATGATGATGCGGTGGCGCTTAAGAGAGTGTCGATGGAATGATATTAGATTTTCTATTATTTTTGTTATATGCTTCTATCTATAAATCAAATTTATATGGAATTTTCCAAAAAATTTGTTATAAGCTTCAATCTATGGATAGTAAGTGGTTACCTTTTAATGGTTCTTAGCCTTTTAATGGTTAAGATGTAATTTTGAGTCTAAATGGTTAAAAGGTAACCATTAAATAATTAAGATGTTACCTCTTAACCATTAAGAGTAAAGGTTACCTCTTAAACATTCAAACTAAAGGTTACCTTTTAACCATTAAGAGACTATGAAACATTAAAAGGTAACCTCTTAATGACCATTAAGAGGCTACCAAACAACCATCTATCTTGATTTGACTTCAAAAGTCATTTAGATGATGCTTCATCTCTAAGGATGTTTTGAGTTGATTAGTTATTGCTAGAGCAAACGCAGCATTATAAAGGCTCTCTCACATTAGATTCACAAGTAATTCCAATTAAGGTGATGGTGCGATCGCTAGCGATGGCAAAGTGGCGGTAGTGGTAAGGGTGGTGCCGAAGGGAAAAATTAGGTGGTGATAGGTCCAACTACTTTAAAAGTTTTTTAATTGATTTATTTTTTAGTTTGATGTTAGAATAGAGAGCTTACACACACTTAACTGAAAAACTAACGCCCATCCACTTTAAAGATCACCGTTATTACGATTTGAGAACAGTTGAACTAAAGATGTAATATTTGGAAAGTTGAAGCCAATATTGTGTACCACATGGACCAAACATGTAATTAACTCTATATAATAACCAAGTTCTTGATTAATGGGATTAACTTAACGTTTACCTTTGATTTAATTTATATCAAAACTAACGTTATTATAAAAACTAGTGGTTTTGCTGCCCGCGCTTCGCGATGGGTTTCGACAACATCAACACAGGTTTATGTGAATATCGCTTAACTCACTCGTCTTCTCAAAAGTGCAACAACTACTATAGACATATTCTATAAAAATAAGGCTCAAAAGTGGTTGCTCGTCGTTGCTGCAAACAACACGTTTACCATGCCGGAACTTTGATCATAAAACGTTTATTACATCATTGCCTACCTACAGGACAACATGTATGTGCAAGTATTAGCAGCATTCAACTTTTTCTTTAATTTAAATTCAAGAGTCAAAAGGTTTTACTCCAATGTTCATACAAATGCAGCGAAGAATATAAAGGGCAAGAACATGCTAAAACAGGTTGTACATTCAGCTTAAAACATGTTTCTGCATCAAGGAGTAGTACATAATGCATGAACAATTACGCTCCACATGTCAATTTTTTTGCTTTTTAATGGATGTAATAATAATAATTATGTAACAATTATGTTAGAAGTCTCAAAAGCGGCCGTTCGTTGCTGCTGCAAATATCACGTTTTCTTCACCGTAACAATGAACATGGCCTTTTTTACATCACCATCACCTCTAAACATCCAAGAATAACCTCTAAACATGCAATGTCCAGTTGAGAGCATGCATAGGGTCTCGGATGAGTTAAGGCTCATCATCATGGACAACCATAGAATCTAAAACATTTAAAACTAAGAATGAGTTCCAAAAATTCTAGATCCATAACTTTCTTACGGTCTTAGATGAGCCTAGCCTCATCATCATCAAAAACAACAATTTACATATCAATAATGCTTCAAAAATTAAAAGTTGACAGCATGCTTAAAGTCTTAGATAAGCTCAAGCTTATCGTCATCGGTAAGCACCAAATATGAAACATTTAGGACAAAGATTCAGCTCTAAAAACTCTAGATCTACAACCATTTTAGGGTCTTGGATGATCCCACACTCATCATCAATGATCTTGAATCATGAAGGATGAATCTAACAAAAACTCTGGATTTCAGTATTGGCCTTCAACTACCGAATTAGGGCAAGTACTGAATCAAGTGTTAAATGGAATATATTGAATGACTACTGATCAGCATATGCTAGGGAACTGCCGAACTACATGTGCTAAAAGTCTACATATCAGCACAGACAGTTCAACTACTATTCAACAGATAACTCCATTATCATCCGAACAACTACTACTGAGAACAACTGTGTCTATGTCGACGGCTGCTATGTTTCATCTTTAGGAGACAACATAGTACTAAAGCTATGAACTCTGATACACAGATTACTTGTTTTAATGTAGCATCTGAACATAGAATAGTTTATTCTCATTGTTTAGTATCAAAGTCCTCACACTTGTATATGAGAGGCAAGCTTGTTGGATCATATGAGGCTGGTGCAACCAAAACAACACTTAGAAAGATTTTAATGTGCTATGAGAGGCAAGCTTTTTGGATCATATGAGGTTGGTGCAACCAAAACAACACTTAGAAAGACTTTAATGTGCTACATGAAGTGGTCTTTCAAAGACAAAGCTGCTCTTCCGAAGACAAGTTAGACATCTTCCGAAGTTTAAAGAATGAAGAACTTTCGAAGGAAGAACTTAGTCTTCCAAGACCAAGTTGTTCTCCTTCCAAAGTATACAACTTAGAAGATCAAAGGCAAAGTCTTTCGAAGAATAAAGTCCTGAAGACTTGCAGAAGTTTGAAAGAAGTTGTTTCTTCCGAAGCCAAAATGACATCAAAAGAAATTATTCTTCCGAAATCATTTAGCTTCGGAAGAACTAACGACAGTCTGCTGCCACTCTAATATACTGCATGGCGCGTTCCCACGCCCATGTAGTTGACCATACTTTATCCACTGTTCACCCATTATCAAATTAGTATAGTTGCCACTCTTAGTTAGTGACAAAAGGTAAGTCATGGACATTTCATGACTACCTAATCTAAGATATTATTATCTTAGATACCTCACTTCTAAATGATGTAGTATTTGTCTAGTTGTAACAGCTGGTTTTCCATGTATAATCGATTGTAGATAGTAGTATATATAATTTCTCTATGTAACTTAGTAACTATGCTTGTAAGAGTCTTGAAAAACTGAGTTGAGAAGTAATATATACAAGTATCTTGAAAAACCATTCTTGAGTTCTTATGTTTTCATTAACTTATTATATTACTTATGAACTTAGTTGAGATTCTGCTTCATCAACCCGAGTGACATTAAGTGAGTTTGTGTGATTATCCTGTGTTGTGAGACAAACTTCGATCCTACAACTGGTATCAGAGCTTTTTAGGCTCTTGATTGTGAGATCATACCATCCTAAATCACCCTTGTTTCTTCATACTGACTCACATTACTCAAATGGCTCATAACCAGAAGTTCTCTGAATCTGAGATGGGAACTATGACCAAGGCTCCCATCATCACTCCTGATGATTTTAGGACTTGGTGCAACGTATTGGAGGCTTCATCAAGTATCAAGATAGTCGCATGTGGAGATCAGTTACTCATGGTCCATACCAACCAAGGGTGGACTCCCCAGCTAGTAATGGTGCCATGATTGACATGGCCGTTAAAGACTACTCAGATGAAGACTTCAAGAAAATAGACATTGACTGTAAAGCTCTGACTGTTTTGCTTACTGCTATACCAAACTCCATAATGGAAGGCTTTAAGCAATGCGAGTCTGCCAAAGAACTCTTTGGTGCTTTGAAGCGGATGTACTCAAGTTTCGCTGAATACAAGGAGTCAAAGAAAGATGTGCTGAAGGTGAAGTTTGAGAACTTCATATATACTGTTGGTGAGACCTTGAGCCAAGAATACTTCATGTATATGGACTTGATCACCTCTCTTTAGTCTGTGGGAGTGGTTCTTGAGAAGAGAGGCATAGTAAGAAAATTCATGAGTGCACTTACTCATGAGTGGACTTTCTATTATGGCTCAATCAAAAGAACTAAGAATCTCAACACTCTCAACACAAACCCTCAAACCTTCCCGTCAGCTATGCTTTACATGTTGCTGAAGGTTCAAGAACTCCCCAGCCTTAGTTGTACCTGAACTACCCCTAACAGCCATGATCTTCCTCTAGGCCATACATCACATCCCCTAAGACACCCAAGTCTCAACAGGCTCAACAAAATCCTTTCTAGGATAGTTGTGCTTTTGTTTCAAGGAGTGAGCACTCTAAAAATTTTCAATTCTGTTTTGATGATCTTGAATGTTTCAGCCCAGATGATGTTGAATACATGGACATTGTCTAACAGAAGGCCCTCCTAACCTATAGAGCAAAAAAGTTCTTCAAAAGAACTGGAAGGTAGTTCCATCAGAACCCAACCAACAACAAATTTGGGTTTGACAAGACAAAGGCCAAGTGCTACAACTGCAACCATCTTGGTCACATTGCAAGGGAATGCAAAGCTCCTAGATCTAATCCTAGAGGAAATCAAGCCTCCCAAAATCTTGCTACCCCAAAAGCTGCAACTAAACCCACTGAGCTACAAACTACAACTGTTGCTCAAGAAGTTGATTGGAGCCTTATGGTGCAAGATGTCACTCCTGCTCAAGCTCTCATGGCTAGAACTGAAGATACTAAGGTACATGAGCATCTCTGTACTCCAGCCTGTATTACTAAGGTCGAATTGTATCAGGACTACAACATGGAAATAAAATCTGATATTGAGTCTTTAATTATACTAAAATCTAATTTTAAGAGAGCAGAATCAGACTACAAACTTGAAATAGAAGAGTTAGAGAAAACTATGTCCTCTTTAAAACATGAACATTCAAACTATAGGGCTCAAATAAAAGATTTAATCTCCATTGAAGATCATAACTTCAACACCATGAAAGGTGTGTTATCAAAACAAAAATGGGTTAGGAACTAATGAAATTGCTCCACCATACTCCTTTGTGACTATTAGACAGCCAAGATATGGTACTGATGAGCAAGAGGCTCCAACTGTTGACCCATTACCCAATGAGCAGAAGAATGATGCAATAATAGAAACCACCATAGGGAACAATAAGATAGAAAACCTCATCCCCATAGTTTATGATCAACCCTTAACCTCTTAAGCCAGAAAGAACAAAATCAGGGCAACAAGAAAAACTCCTAAAAAGGTGGTTGAGACTAAGTTGAAGATAGACCCAAGGCAAAAAGGTGTATTCATATCAGTTAGATTTCAAGTGGTTGGAAATCCTGATTCAGGAAAAGAGTGTAGTAGCAGCACTCCTATCCAAATGAAGGTTCAAAAATTAAAGGGGAAGGCTGTTGAAGAAGAAAAGAAGGGCAAGAAGCAACAATCAACATGCCCTATTAAAATTAACATTGAATGTATAATCTGTAGTCTGCATAACCACATGGCTAAAGATTGTTACTACAATCCACCAAGCATACATTATGCATCTAATGTTAAGAAAGAAGGAGCCAAGTTGCTTGTTTCCAAAGCCAAGTTGCTTTCGGAAGAAACTCATTCTTCCTAAAGGAAAATAGCTTTGGAAGACAAGCTAAAGAACAAACAAAGGAACAAAAATAATCCTTTGAAACCTTCCGAGAAGAAGACTGCTTTGGAAGAAAAGGTGGTGATGACTTCTTTTGAGAAGAAAGAAGCCTCGGAAGCAAGTTATGCTGCACAAGCCTCTTCAGGCTCATCAACACTGATCAACCATAGGATGGAATGGAAGATTAGAAAAGATGCTAAAGCCCAACCCTCTTCTTCACAAACCATAATTGAACCCCCATGCATACATTTTGGTTCAATTATATCATCTGAATTAGAAGAGCCCAAGACTGACAAGGCTTGGGTTTCCAGAAGTAACTAATCATTTCACCTTATGTGTAGAGACTTCCACATGACAAGAATGGAAATGTTTAGATTGTGGATAGTGGATGTTCCAGGCACATGACAGGGAATAGATCTCTCCTACAATAGTTTGAACACTTTGATGGAGGTCATGTTTAGTTTGGAAGTAAAGCCAGAGGATACAATTCTAGTAGAGGTAGTGTATCCAATGGTAAGTTAAAATTTGACAAAGTAAACTTTGTCAAATAGCTTGAACAAAATCTCTTAAGTGTTTCTCAATTCTATGATCAAAAGCATCAAATGCTTTTCACAGAACATGAGTGCATTATCTGCAAACCTGGGATGATAATTCCTCAGGAATTGGTGCTTCTTAGATAACCCAGTAGAGGGGATATGTACAAGCTGCATATGAACAATGATTCCCCACTAGGTGAAGTATCATGCTATCTTTCAAAGCAAATGGTGATGAGTCAACTCTTTGGCATAAAAGAATGAGCCATGTTAATTTTAAAACCATGAATAAATTGGTTAAAAATAATTTGGTACATGGTGTGCCTAAAAATTAATTTTTCTCTAAGGACAACTGTGTTGCTTGCCTGAAAGGAAAGCAATACAAGGTTTCTCACAAATCCAAATAATTTAGTTCTATCACCACCCCATTACACTTATTGCACATGGATCTATTTGGTCCCACAAGTATAATAAGCATTGAAAGGAAATCATATTGCCTCATGATTGTTGATGATTTCACAAGATTTACTTGGGTTTACTTTTTAAGAACTAAAGATGAAACTGTTGAAACTTTAAAATTTTTATTCTTAAAATAGAAAATCAGAAAGATCACAAGGTAAAAATCATTAGAAGTGATCAAGAGACTAAGTTTAAGAATCAAGTTCTTGACTCATACTATGTACTAAAAGGGATTGCCAGACAATATAGTGCTCCTAGAACTCCCAACAGAATGGTGTTGCTGAGGGGAGAAACAAGATACTTATTGAGGCTGCAAGAACTATGTTAGCTGATTAAAAGCTGCCTCTAACTTTCTCGGTAAAGGCAGTCAGCACTGCATGTTATGTGCAAAACAAGGTTTTCATTGTTAAGCCCTATGGAAAGACCCATTATGAGCTATGGAACAAGAGGCCATCATTCATTGGCTTTCTTAGGTCCTTTGGAAGCAGATGTACCATACTTAACACAAAAGTCAATTTTTCAAAATTTGCTGAAAAGTCTGATGATGCTATCTTTGTTGAATATTCCTCAACCTCTACTAATATATCTTCAATTTAGAATTGTTTCCAAACTATTCTAGACCATCTTGTGAGAATGTTTTAGCTGGAATAGAAACTCAAAGTAACCCCTATAAAGATCAAATGTTTGTGTTACCAAGACCTATTTCAAGTTCTCCAAGAAGAAATGAAGGTCAAGCTCCTTCAACTAAAAGTCCTTAAAGATTGAATATCTCAGGAAACAATGGAGCTTCAACAAGTTGTCAGCCAACTGAGCCTCGTAACTCAACAGCTGACAACTCGTGTATTCAACACCAAGCTGATGAGGATAGTGATATGAAGGAACAAACAACTATTGATGCTGCTTCTCAACAAAATACCATTGATGTTGTCACGCATTCATTGAATCAGTCTTCATTGAATGAGTTTGAGACAACAGCTGGTGATGGTGTTTAAAATCCTGAGCAAAACTTTTTAAACCTGGATCTATCTATGCAACTAGATGTGATTCCTAGGCTCAGGATACACAACACTCATCCAGCTAAGAACATCACTAGGATGTCTCGGAAGGTTTGAAAATAAGAAGTCAGACCCACATTGGGAATGTCTGCTTGCACTCATGCTTTCTCTCTCAAACGGAACCGAAGAAGATGGAAGAAGTCCTCAAGTGATCTATCTATGCAACTAGATGTGATTCCTAGGCTCAGGATACACAACACTCATCCAGCTAAGAACATCACTGGAGATGTCTCAGAAGGTGTGAAAATAAGAAGTCAGACCCATAATGGGAATGTCTGCTTGCACTCATGCTTTCTCTCTCAAATGGAATTGAAGAAGATGGAAGAAGTCCTCAAGGAAAACAAATAGATAGAAGTAGTGAAAGAGGAGTTGCTTCAATCAAGAGGCAAAAGGTATGGAACTTGTGTCCATTGCCACTAGGTCCAGTTCCTATTGGCACTAAGTGTGTGTATAAAAACAAAAAAGATAATAGAGGTTTGATCATTAAGAATAAAGCAAGACTTGTTTTTCAAGGATACACACAGGAGGAAGTCATAGATTACATAGATGTCTTTGCACTTATTGCAAGACTTGAGGCTGTGCGAATCTTTCTTGCTTTTGCTGCATCCAAGAACTTTACAGTCTATCAACTTGATGTGAAATGTGCATTTCTGTATAGGAATATTGACAGAGAAGTCTATGTGTGCCAGCCACCTGGATTTAAAGACCAACAACACCCCAACTATATGTGCAAACTTGATAAAGCTCTTTATGGGTTGCATCAGGCACCTAGGTTATGGTATGAAACACTGTCTTAGTTTCTTCTCCAGAATGGCTATACCAGAGGCATAATAGACAAAAATTGTTCATAAGGAAGTCTGGGAAGGACATGCGGCTTATAGAAGTCTATGTTGATGACATCATATTTGGTTCCTCAAATGACCAAATGTGCAAAGACTTTGAAAGCATCATGAGGAAGAAGTTTGAAATGAGTTTCATAGGAATGATGGACTTCTTCCTTAGAATTCAAGTATAGCAGATGGAAGAAGGGTTCTTCATCAATCAATCTAGGTATGTCAAGGACATCTTAGAAAGATTTGAGATGAAAGATTGTAATCCAGCCAAGACACCTACACCTAGAAATAACAATCTTTGTCCTGATTTCAAGGGGGAGGGTACTAATCAGCATCGGTACAGGGAAATTATTGGATCTCTGATGTATCTCACTGCAAGTAGACCTGATAAAATTTTTGCAACTTGTATTTATGGAAGATATCAAGCTGCTCCAAATGTGTCACACCTAATTGCTGCTAAAAGAATTCATAGATACCTCAAAGGAACTCCAAACTGGTTATTTGGTATCCTAAGAATAGGGATTTTAACCTCTATGGTTACACTGACAGTGATTATGGTGGCTGCAACATCAACAAGAAATCCACATCCGGAGGATGTCAATTTCTTGGTGGAAGGATCACCTCCTTGCATTGTATGAAGCAATCATGTGTATCCACATCAACTGTTGAAGCTGAGTATATTGTTGCTGCAAGCTACTATGTTCAACTGCTTTGGTTTTAGAATCAGATGCTGGATTATGGTTTCAACTTCATGGAGACTCCTCTCCACATAGACAACAAGAGTGTCATTTCTATCATAAAAAATCCAGTCAAGCACTCCAAGACAAAACACATTGACATCAGGTACCATTTTATTCGATATATTCATAATAAAAATCTAATCAAGCTAGTCAAAGTCAATTCAAAGGAACAATATGCTGACTTGTTCATAAAAGCCTTTGATGAACAAAGATTTAAATATTTAATCACAGCTATTGGGATAATTAACATTGGCTAGTCCTTTTCTTTTGAAAACCTTTTAAAAAATATGTCTTGTCTATGTTGTCTAAATACAATCTAAGCCCTATTACAAAAAGGTTTTCTTCAAAATTTCTTAGCATGAATTATTTCGAAGAGAAATTAACCCTCGAAAGAGATCTTTATTCATCTTCCGAAGGAAAATTCCTCTGCATAAGAATTTTCTTCCAAAGAGTCTTTACCCTTGGAAGGACATTTGATCATAGATCAAATCTACTTCCGATGCTTACTAACTTCTTTTCTCGGAAGAAGATTTTACTCTCAGAAGCAAATTTGTCATTAAGACAAGGTTTGCCTTTGGAAGTAAAAATGGCTTCAGAAGATAATATTGAGAAACACAATTGTTTTCTCTCGGAAGCAACCTTACTCTCAGAAGGAAACTTTTACTGTGTAACGGAAATCTTTGGGCTCCACACTATTTTACTGTAGAGATATTATTGGAGAACGATGATTAGCTGGAATTTTAAATCTTTTTCATCATATCATTTGCCGCCTACATCCACTTGAACCTCAAACCTTCTTTTCATCTATCATTTCACCTTATCCAGTTGGTTTTTCACAATATAAAATTACCAGCTATTTCCCTTTCTTACTTTTCTTTACCATTTATCGAAACCCCAAGATTTCACTGTTCATCTTCTTTATCCTACTTTCATTATTTTCCCACTTCAATCAAATAGTTTCCATCTGAACACTGGCCTGAAATCGCCAACACAACCAAGTCGCCATCCTTGATTTTTCAAGGGATGCCGATTTAGCCCCTATCATTCAATTTCATTCTCAATCTACATACTTCACTACCCTTACTATTAACCACACCATCTACTCAAACCAGATGGCCAAATTCTAGGCCAATGGTTAAAGCGAAACGATCAATGATGAAAGGGTTATTAGATCAAGGATCTGCGGACAGGAGATTATCATTAGTGAAACAACCATCAGGGAGCATCTGGAACTCCATGTTGAAGGCGCCCCCACTGATTTCCCCAAGTCTGATTTGGAGGAAACCTACCTTAAAATGTGTTATGAAGGTGATGTGTGCAGGTCAACGGTCTACAAGTTTAACTTCTCCTATAACTGGAAGTTCCTGTTTCACGTTGTCCAGCACAGCATCTCCAACAAATCATGGGGATGGGATCAAATTCCCTATGATCTGGGCTGCCTAGTCCATGGGTTGGTAAAAGGCCTCCACTTCAACTACTCAAGGTTTTTGTTGAATAATCTGGGTAGCAATCTCACCAGGGATCCATTCTATATGTATCCCCGGTTCTTTCAGCGTATCATCAACTGTGAGTTGGACCAGGACATACTGTAATTTGCTAATGTTCTACTGGTCCCTCACATAAAGCTTGGCATCTTCAAGAATTTAAAGAAGGTGTCCACTAACTTCACTGGAAGATTCACCGATCTCCTTCCAGGTATCCTTGAGCTAATGGCTCCTAGTGACATCCCTACAAGCCCAGCAGATGATGAACCCACACCAGACACGACTACATTGCCATCTACTTCTTTCCACCCAATCAAAATCACATACAAAATACGCCCCAAATGAACCGTTGATCAATCTACTCTGATTGATCAAGCCCCCTCTATTCAAACCAAAAAGGCTAAAATGGAATCAAGGGCTCCCACTCAACTAGAGGTCCAACCATCCTCCTCAATTGACCTCAATATCATCATTGAATCTCCTCAGTCTCAACCTAATGAGCCTATTCCCCAAGCCATAAGCCCTCAGGGTGAGTCTCATCATTCCCCTGAGCAACCAAAAAGGGATACCACATCATTGGCTCAACTGCTATTACAGAAAAGCCATTAGGTGCTGACCAAGATCCCGGGTCAATAGATATAACCTTTGTACCCTTTCTTGACATTTTAACCTAACCTGATGAGGATATCATGTTTCATTAGGGCTATGATGTTGATCTACCTCACCACTCTCAAGATAAACTGAGCCCTAGGGAACCTTTGATATCTAGCCCACATTAGCTAGACCAAACTGAGGTGTGTCCAACCTGAGTATAGGTGACTAATGTAGATTCAGCTACCAATATTGAGAGTGTTTCAATAGCCTCTTGGGTCAGTATTAACATCAGTCAGACTGAATCTATGGCAACTTTGCCCATTATTGCCTCTAAAAGAGACATCAGTATGCAAAGGTATCCAGGGCACCAAGAAACCACAGCTGGTGTGAGGATGAACATACTAGGTATGTTATCCCATCTCCTGGTGATTCTTCAAAAGAAGATAAGGTTAGTTTGCAACTCACTATCAAAGACCTACTTTCTAAAGTCTCAAACCTTGAATTAAAGGTTAAGACTTTAGAAGATAGGTCTACCACTCAGCAACTTGAGATTGAAAATCTCAAGGCTCAACTAGCTGAGAAACAGATTGAGAAGTCTGTTAGGCATGTACACACTCAGGTTTCTTTGAGTTCTTCCTCTAGCTCATCTACTTCTCAAGAAGATGCTACCAAAAAAGGGGAGAACTTAGAGAAACAAAGACATGATGAGGAGATATCTGCTCACTCTTTTGAGTAGATATCAACTCAAGTGGAACCCATCCTTCCTATTTCTTCCCTTGATGACGTTTCTTTATTCTATCCTATACAGCAACACCTTGCAACCATTTTTCCTCAACCCCCTCCTATCACAGTTCAAGTGGACCAAAGGATGCTTATCGATCTTAATAGATTTTTAACCCAATTTGTGGTAAGCTTCTCACTTGAACAACCCTCACCTGATGTTGCCATTGCCTACTTTGGAGCTGAAGAGCTTCAAAGGTTGAATGCATCACCTACCTTTGAAGAGGAAGTTGGTCAACCTAAGGTCTCTATTAAACCTGAGATTAACTTTGAAGGGGATATACAGACCGATAACCCAGCAACCAACTTAAGAGGGACAGGTAGTGCAATTACTTCCGAAGCTGAAATCCAAGCTGCGGAAGTAATTTTAGAGCATTCCTCTATGTCCGATGACTTGTTCATCACAGAAGCCATTCTTGACTTAGCTTCTCAGGTTAACAGTGAGGACTTTCTTACAACTCCCATCTCTCCTGTACCACAAGTTCAACCTCCACCACCCCGACCTGGATTCTCTAAACCAGAATCTCCAAAGGTTGAATCTTCCTCTGATCCTAAAGGGAAGAGAAAGCTCATTGCTGATGAACTTCTAGAGGAAGAAAGGTTGGAGAAGCCGAAGAAGAAAGGAAGACTTGATACTGAGAAGTTGCTGGCTGCAAGTAGCAAAGCAGCAGCAACTGATCAAGAAAGTATCAATAATCAAAAGAGGGTGGAGGTCATTGACAGGCTCATCAGCCTGGGAGTAGACAATGAAGAAATGCCTCTACTCCCACTTGATGAGCTTGGGAAGCTGGAAAAGGCAACCTTGCTGCAGATGGAAAGGGAGGAAGCCGCAAGGTTGGCCAAAAAGGCTGAGAAAAGGAAAAATAAGGAGGCGGCAGAGGTAGTTGATAAAAGGGAAAATATAGCCTTTCTTTGCTCAAGAGGCTATAAAGAGGATGAGCTGGCCCCTCAGGATCATGATATGATCTTATTGTTCTTCTATAAAGAATAAATCAGATCAACATAGAGAGAATGAAGGCTGTCAGGGAAAAGATGAAGGAAAAAAAGAAGAATGAGGAAGACGCACAACTTGCTTCCGCCAAGAAGGTGTGAGATAAGGATTGGATGAAAGCTTATCTTAAAGCCCATGGCTTCACTAGCAGGAAGGTGGGACCCATGTCTAAGAAGACCCTACAGCGACATGTTAGTGACATCAAGGCTGACATTTGCTTAGGAAGAAGGCAGGAGGTACCTCAAAGACAAAGTGTTCAAAAGATGGCACCGAAACCAACTCCCAAACCTAAACCAGAACCAACACCCAAACCACAACCTACAAAACATATGCCCACACCTTTTCCCTTCCCTTTCAAAACTGAGCCAACCACTAAACTTTACACCCCTGAACCAACACCATCAGCCATTCCTACACCTTCACACCCTATTTCTTAACAACCAGCACTACCATATGTCATTAACCCAATCTCAACCCAAACCAACTTCTGAACCTTTCAAGTCCCTAACCTTAGAAGAATTCAAGGAATTAAAAAGAAAGGTCACCAACTGCACTACCTTGAGCGAGATCTCATATGAGGAAGAGTCAATTAAACTAAAATACATTGATGGCTCTTCCTGTTCCCTCATAAGAGATGCATTCCTTGATCTTCCAAGGGGAACACTAGACCAAGCTCTCCAACTTCTTGCCACCAACTCTGATGTACTTGGAGAAGAAACGAAGTTAAGGAGAAGACTGGAGACTCAGCTGGACACAAGAAAAGTGGATAAGTTGCCATCTAATCCACTCAATCATAAAAGCTCAATTGTCCAGTGGAGGTTTTGATGAACCTATGCACAAATTTGTTGTGCAAAGGGAGAATGGTAAAGTAAATAGACTTGACACATCTACTCTGCTACACTCTACCAGATTTGATATTGTTGAGTTAGTAGAGAGACCATTCTCCAATCCCTCAAACTCTTAGATTACTGATCACATATGGAATCATCTGAGCATCCTTCATGTTAACGAGCTTACAACAAAATCCAAAACTAAAGAAGAGGTGAAAAAGAGAGCAAAGGAAGAAGATGAAGGAGCAACCAAAAAAGGTAGTTCATTTCTACAGATGGTTGATGGACCAACTTCCGAACCTATAGTTAGATGGGAATATGACTATAATTCCAATCAACTAACTCTCTTTAGAGGGACACAACAAAGAGTACATGTCATCCAAAGCAACATGCTAGATCTACTATCAATAGATGACTTGTACAAACTCCTCACAACCACATCAAGAAAGGACAAAAAGACAGACAAATATCTTTTTTCCCTGGTTTTGAAGACCTTGAGGAGTAAAAAGAAGTGAAGTTTTGCTAGCATCAGCCTAGGGGGAGTTCGTTGGATCATATGAGGCTGGTGCAACCAAAACAACATATAGAAAGATTTTGATGTGATAAATGAAGTGGTCTTCCGAAGACAAAGCTGCTCTTTCGAAGACAAGTTAGAGATCTTCAGAAGCTTAAAGAATGAAGAACTTCCGAAGGAAGAACTCAGTCTTTCGAGATCAAGTTGTCCTCCTTTCAAAGTATACAACTTAGAAGATCAATAGCAAAGTCTTTCATAGAATAAATTCTTAAAGACTTGTAGAAGTTCAAAAGAAGTTTTTTCTTCCGAAGTCATTTAGCTTTGGAAGAACTAATTATGAACTAGGGGACATAAGTATGGTCTGTCTGACTGTCCGCTGTGTGGAAACCACCTGATTCTACTGGTGGATCGAATATTGCAATCGTATTGTTTTCGTTTATCGAATTTGTGATGTGGAATCTCACAAACCCGCTGATGATTTCATTTGAAGATCTATATGCAAGATGAACATGTAAGATGATTAATGAATGATGAACAAATTCAAGAACATATATTCATATAAATTTCATTCATTCATATGTATGATTTCAAGAGAATTACAAGGGAGTTTGCAAGCATACTTTCTCTCACACACACACAACCTTGATTTCTCTAGTGAATGCTATGGATTGTTTGTGATTGTTCTAATGTTAGAGTATAAATGACTACACTTAGTCATTTATACTCTTTACAAAAATAAGAAAAATATTACATTTAAGCACAAATGATTATATAAATAGAGTTCTAAGTCTGATAAATTCTCTATTGACTTTGACCACGGTTGACCAGGTTTGACTTTGGTCAATTTTCTTCGTTTTGATCATATTTTCAGCATATCTTCACCTGGTCGGTTTTGGTAATCATCATGAGATTCGGCACTTAGTTTTTGATAAGTATCATCTTCAAATAGTCCAACAATACTCCCCCTAAGATGATGCTGCCAAGACCTCATGATTATCAAAACCTTGGATGTTGATTGACATGCAGTCTTGAAGTGCAGTCTTCTCCCCTTTTTTGGTAGCATCTTCTTAGAAGCTTCATAAAAGGCATTAAGAAAAGGACTTTGTTTTGGCACTTAAAGACTTTGGTTCAGCACTTGATGGATGTTTCATCAGCTTGATCTACTAGTCTTGTTTTGAAGACTTGAAAATACACCCATGTGCATACACTATGGATTGCATAGGTAGCAATATCAGCAGCCTTATCTCAACATCAGAATTAAAGGAGAAGTATCAGAAATTCTTTAGACTTGACATATACTCTCCCTCAACAAAATCTTTAGAGGGTGAGGAACTTTTGTGTATGAGACACCAAGAGGAGGATTCTAAGTTCTCAGCAACTGGCAGGAGATCTTTAAATAAAGCAGGAGTGTTCTCTTGACATCTTGAACTGAATGAGAAACTCAGGCATGTTGTGCAATTCATCACCTGCAGAAGTCTAAATCCTCTCGATAGAGGTATTGCATGAAAGTTTCACTCCTAAATTAATAACACATGTAAATCTGCCAAAAGTAAGAAAAATACTAAAAAAGACAAATCTTTTTGGAATTTTAGATTTTTCAAATATATGATATTTACTAGCATGAATCCTTCAACTGCTATGAGATCATATTAATCCAAAATCCTCTACATCTAAAATTTAAAGTTGGAATATACATAGACAAGGAACAAAGTTGATTGTAAGTATGTTTGTCCACTTAAACTCATACAAGGATCTATTTTCAACATTTTCTGATATTTATCATGTTTAGGTTTGATTAGATATGCTAATTGAGTACCCCAGACTCAGAAGTATGGAAGAATAACCCTCCTCAAGAAATGCAAGGTGGCACTTTATCACAACTTGAACCGGGCTACTTAGAGTATAAATTCTCATGATATGATCCACTTTGGGATTCTTTTATACTTCACTTTGGAAGTTGATCCTCATTGGGATTCTCTTACCTTTGATCCTCATTGGGATTCTTTTCTTTGCCATTTTGGCATGCATAAGCACTTTTAGTTCAAGGTCAACTAGGTCTGTGCTCAACACAACAGAAGTTTTCCTTATGTTTACTCCAGGTCTATATTTACATACAACAAAGAAGAAATAGATGATTTTATCAATGAGAAATTTATAAACCATTTTCGCATGGTGTGTTTAGGTAACCACTTAAGCAAACACTTGGAAAAGTCATTGCTCACCAATACCCAAAGATGGTTTTGGTCCATAATGCATATTTAATTAGTTCATCACAAATATGCTTATCTTGAATCCAAGCTGAGCCTACTGGCATATCAAACAGAGCCTTGTTAGTCTTTATTGATTTTGAAAAATAGATGAAGAAGATAGTACATGAGTGTACTATCATTTCTCATGTAAATGCAGGAAGATTCAACAGAAATACATTTGGATTTTTCTTGATTTTCTAATTTTTTAGGATTTTTGTTTTTGAGAAAATAAAAAAAATGGCATATGTGTTATCAATTCAATAAAGATCATCAACAGTTACTCCATGTAGCAATGTAATCAGACTAAGCAGATGGAATGAAACATCGGTTGTTTCTTGTATTGCCATCATAGTTTCTCAGAATGATTGATGTCCTGTATTTAATCATGGCTAATGTCTGCTCCATTTGGCTCAGTTGCATCATAAACATCATGAGCAGGAAGAACGTTCCTGTCATGGGAAGGGATCAGCCACTGCTAACTTTTCTTGGGTTGGCAGGCCTTCATAACTGTCCCTATCACACTAGCAAATTAGTTAGATGTTTTAACCTAGGCCATTATTGTCCTAAGCTGTCCATTTGCATTTTTATATGTGACTTGCTCGTATGTGTATGATTTTGCTGTATCTGCTAATATATCATATTCACCTCCTGAAATTGTTTTCTTTCTCCAACATTGTTTTGTTTTTAAACCAACTGACTCAACTTTAGCTTGTTTAACAAAAGGAGTTTGTTTGGTTTTTGAAAATCTTTTTTTTGGTTTAGAAAATCTATTTTTCTTTTGAATGTTTTGTGGAGGTGTAGCAAAGGATCTTTGTCCTTGATCATGTTTGTTTCTTCTGGGCCTGTGATCATATTCATCATAAGAATTATAATTATGATTATAATAATTTGATGGATATGATCTTCTATGATATCTATTATTCCAAGTATTATTCCTATATCTGTCATACTTATGTTGTGTGTATGACTTAGGATAATGGCTAGGTGCCCAATGATTATAAATATCATAACGTTTAAAATCATACACATGCCGATATGATCGAGGAGAAGAGTATCAATGACATAAAATTCTAAGTCATTTATACTCTTTACAAAAATAAGAAAACTATTACATTTAAGCACAAATAATTACACAAATAAAGTTCTAAGTCTGATAAATTCTCTATTGCTGATGCGTGACTGCCGGGTGCTGACGTCATTCGGGACGACTGCTGATGTTGACTATTGACTTTGACCATGGTTGACCAAGTTTGACTTTGGTCATTTTTCTTTGTTTTGAACACATTTTCAGCATATCTTCACCGGGTCGTTTTTGGTAATCATCATGAGATTCGGCACTTAGGTTTTCGTAAGTATCATCTTCAAATAGTCCAACACGCTGCCACTCTGATATAGTGCATGGTTCTTTCCCATGCCTATGTAGTTAACCATACTTTATCCATTGTTCACCCATTATCAGATTAGTACAGTTGCCACTCTTAGTTGGTGACAAAAGGTAGGTCATGGACATGTCATGTCTACCTAATCAAAGATATTATTATCTTAGATACCTTTCTTCTAAACAATGTAGTATTTGTCTAGTTGTAACTTCCAGCTTGTTGGTCCTTCTGATCGATGTAACAGTGCACTTGATTGATAAACACAAACAAATCCCACTGGTATCACAGATATCAATGATATTTGTGTAAAATATAGATCAAACACAATAAAATATGGATGAACAATGATGAACACCTCAAGAATATTTAATAAAACCCTTGTTTGATCTGAATTGATGGTTGAAGATATTACAAAGTGAAAGTCCCTCAATCAATGGCTCATTCAAGCTCCCTAAACCTAATTGTCACTAATCTATATATAGTGATAATATTCACTAATGAGATATTAAGCCCCTAGACTTAGACAATTAGAGAAATTACATATAAAACATAAAAATGACTTAAACATAAATACGTATATTTTGTTGACAAAAAATATATTTATTAACAATAAACTCCTAGTCATTTATATCTTCAACATCTTGTCTCGGTTCTTCATTTCGAACGCGTCTGTTTGCCATTTCAGATGACCTTGACAGTGATGTTGACCTTTATTGACTTTGATTGTGTTGATAATATAGACTATCCTTATCAGGCCCAACAATACTCCCCCTTAGTCTATCATGATCAACGTCTTGTATCTTGATCAGCACCGATATGTCAACCATATAATGATCTTCAATCTTTCCCTAGATTGATGATCTGGTATTGAAAATTTTTCATTTTTTAGGCTCCCTCTTTTTGTATGCTCCCCCTCTTCGTGTGCATTCTTTGTGAATAATCAGGAATAACTTTTCCAACTCTCTATTCTTGAGTGATTTAGAAGATATAGGAGGAGGAATCCTAGCTTGGTATCTTCTGCAAACTTGAGGAACAGGTTCTCTGGTCAGGTACTTTGCTCAGCTGATAATCGGCCATCATTTGAAGCAAAAATCTGTAACACAATCATAACCACAATCTCGGAACATCCTGTCAGATCATTTTAGTTAACAAATAAACCCGTGTTTATCTATGTATGCAATTTCCCATGAAATGCATGTGAAAATAGTAACATTTTAATAGCATTATATGGAAGACTTGAAATAATTTGAAATGAAAAACCCCTTTTTTATATATATACTTTTTAATCACCATACACCAAGAACTGATTCGATCATGAGATCACATCCTCAAGATATACTTAAGCACAAGGATGTATTTAAATATCAACAAGTTAGTGAGATCACACTGAAGCAGAGTTTGATCATGATTTTAAGTTTTTGAAAGCCAAAACAGTTCAGAAATGATTGTTGGTATATTTGTCCAATTTAAACCCATGCCTTATCCTTTTCAATAAGTGATCTGAAACTGATTTTATCATATTTTGGATTCAATTAGAGAAGCTCAAGTGATTTGGTTCCCATAGACATCCGATAAAGAACTTATCCCATCATCAGGGCTTATTGAGTAATATGATTAACTCTGCTTGATTTTCATTTAAGTTTTCAACAATGATCTTAATTTAAGAGTCACTGTACCTTTATTTGGGAAACAGATGATGAGAGCTCCAGGTCTATAGTTATGTATAACAGAGGAGATGATCATTTGAGCGCGCTGATGAGAGCTTTAGGTCTATACTCACGTATAACAGAGAAGATCATCTCTCCAGGTCAATGCTTCCGCATAGCAGAGGAGATATGCACGAAATATACATATGAAGAGCTAATGAGAAGCTACATTCAGAAGTTGGGGATAGGGAGATTTTGGAAATGGAAGAGATCAAGGCAGAAGTCGGATACTCTCAACCCGTTTTTGATGAGACTTGTAACTTTATGCAGGCCGAGATGTCATGGAAATGATCCTTATCACCGAGTTACAAAGCTTCAGTTAGGCTATAGAATCACTGTTTACTTCGTTTTTGGGTTGTGCCTACCATGCATATCATATAATGAAACTGTCTTTTTAGATTTTAGAATATTAAGTGATACAGACATCTACATCAGTTACTATCATTTCTCAGAAAGTACAAGTCATGCAAATAAGCATACCAAGAAGACATACTATAAATTCTCAGTCATCCTAAATCAAGTTCTTAGTTCTCATTTCAATTACACTAGCAAAGAAAGTCTTCAAAATTATACTAGCAAAATGATGAGAAATGAAGTACAAAGAAAAGTGCAGTGATTATGAAGTGTGAACTGTAATAGTGCAGATAAGAATCCAAAATGTGGATAAGATACCAAAACCATAACCTGTTTGTTCCGCCTCAAATTTAAATAAGAAACATTCTCTGTCGGTAAACTGGATTACTAACAATCCTCCTGAACTGTTCTTGAACTCATTAACAGATTAGTTAGAGAGGGGGACCCAGGCCATCGTGGTCCTGCGAGTTCCTTTTTCATCAGTGTACATAACCTGCTTAAGCACACACCCTTTTGAAAAATCATTTATCTCTTTAACTTTTTGTTTTACTTTCCAAATTTTTTTCTGTTCAATTACTTATGTTTTGAAATAATTGAATTTGGAAATCATTTTCTTTTTAAGACCCGAAGGAAGAGATTTTAATTTTGAAACATTGGTCTTTTTCATCTTTGAATCATGTGAAACCGGCTTCATATGAGAAGGTTTGGATAGATTGTTCTTCATCCAACCATTCAAAGATATGTGCTTCTTACCTTCCGAACTTAAGAAGCAACCTGTGTTATCTTTACCTCCCGAAGCTTGCCTTTGAACCTGAGGGCACTTCTTTAGCACATGACCTTCCTTTCCACATCTAAAGCAAGCATTGAAAGGCTTTTGGTTCTTTGTAGTACCATGGAGAATAGGATAGGGTGGAGCCTGCTTTGAGGTTGTTGCAGCTTGTTGACAACCTTGAAGCTTCTTCTTTTGGATATCTAGAAATTGAACCTTCTAAGGCTTTGTCAATGTGGATTTCGAACTGGGCTGTGATTTGATTTGTGATGTTCCGGGAGCTGAGATCTGAACATTCTTCTTAGAACCTTTTTGGATGACTGGTGACTTGTTAGACATGGAAGCAGATTTGTGAAGATCATGATGGATAGTAGATGAAGATGGTGAGTGCTTCTGCTGAAGTTTGGTGGAACTGCTGATTTGCTTAAAAGTTGGAGATGAGATCCGTATAGGTCTTGATTCGACTTTTGGAAGCATTTGACACTTGATAAGTTCAGGTGACTTGATGATCTCTGATTCATCATCCGAGCTTGTCCAGTCTTGTATACACAAGTCAACTTCCAATGGATCTTGGCTGATAACTCCTGTTGTGTTGGTTTGTGTTGTTGAGTTCTTATTGATTGATGATTCCACAGCTTTTCCTTCTTTGAAAAACTTGACAGGAACAAATGAAGGGATGTTACCTGTCTTGAATTTATTAAAGAAGTTACTGGAAACAACTGATACTGGTTTTGAAGCATCAGAGGTGGAATTATCATTTTGCAGATCAGATCCTTGCTTGATGAGCCCCAAACCTGCAGGAAAATCATACTCATCTCGAACCTCTTTGTGATTAATGCCGCTTAAATCAGCATGTAAACTATTAGTATTTGCAGCTTCAATTAAATCATTAGATGGTTGAGGTTGAGGCATAGGAGAGTAACAATGAGTTATAGGAGGAGGATAAACATATGAAGTTTCACCATATCCCACACCCTTTTTTATTCTTGCTTCCCTTTGTCTAGAGAATAGTTCTTCCTATTTCATCCCAGATATCGTCCATTTGTCAAGTTTAGTTTTAAGCTTGCTAGTCTCAAATTCTGCTAAAGTCACTCGTTCGCTCATAACATTAATCTCGACATTCTTTTCTAAAAGATCTCTTTTTGAAAGATCATTTTCTTTTAAAGTTTCCCTTAGTTTAATAAAATATTTGGACACATTGATATTAAGTTCTTTGTTTATTCGTTTTAATTCTTTTTCGTTTTCTAACAATAATTTGTTAGCTTTATAAACCTCGAATAAACGAATTTTGCAAGGAGGAGAACACATGTCTTGAACAACCTCATAAGGAAGCCCCATAACTATCATTTCTGCCGCTAGGGCTTTTTCACATTGACAGACAGGAGTGTTCTTTTAGTATCATCCTCCTCAGCAGCTCTTTTCTTAGCTTCTTCGGCTTCACCTTCCTCTTGCTTTCCTTCATCCTGAACTTTACACTGACTTGCACAATCAACAACATCACCAGAACTCTTACCTTGAGTATCACACCTGAATTCTCTGAAAGGATCAAAATCTTCAACAGAATCCTCATCATTGTTTACTATCTCAGCCATCAATGCATGGTTGACTTCTTCTTTAGTTTCTTTGATCTCAACACTTGAAGATACACCACCATACATGCATTGATTGTACTCTCTTCTTTTCGTATCCAATTCAAATAACTTCAACTTGTTGATAACTTCCAAGAGTTTGTAGTCAACAAAATTTCTTTCTTGTTTTAACAACCTAACTTGTGGACTCCATTGTGGAGGAAGAGAGTCCAAAAGTTTTGTGACATATTCATCGTTCCCTAGCTAGTCATCATACTTCTTAAGATTGCTTGCCACCATCAGAAATCGATCAACAAAATCAGATATCTTTTCATCTTTCTTGGCAGCAAAAGAATCAAACCGACTTTGTGCTAATATTAGATTATCAGATTTATGGAAATTAGCTACTTCTGAAGAAGACATTTTAGAAATGATACGAGGCTAAATTCATTGAAATTTCACTAAATTCGCTGACAAATTTGCTGAATTTTCACTAATTTCTCTGGCAAGTTCGCTGGTAATTTTGCTCGTAATTTCGGCAGCAGTTTCGTCCAGCAGTGGCATGCTGATGCTAGTTTCGCAGGGTAATTTCGCCCAAAACTAGATGAACTTTCATTCAAAGAACAATTTGGCAGCAATTTCGCTGGGATTGGCACACAAACACTATGAACTTTCGTTCAACACATGTACTTTCGCTGGAACGAGGAAACCAGATCCAAAAACCAAGAACAGCTTAGTTTCGCTGAAGGAACCCTAGTTTCGCCAGGCGAAACTATGTAGTTTCGCTGAAAGATGCTGTAATTTCGTTGGACGAGCTGTAAATTCGCCCGACGTATCTGGACAGCCTTTTTTAGCACAAAAACAACTCAAACTCATCCAAATCTCAATGGATTTGAGATATGATGATTCCTATAGCTTCCCACACCAAAATCAAGCAATCCTCAATCAATTTCCATATCCAAAACACTCAGATCAAATCGAAAATGAATGGAACAGTGACTTAGAACTAGAAAACCAAACAAAACTCAAATAATCAAGAGCACAATGGCTCTAATACCATATTGTTGGTCTTTCTGATCGATATAACAGTGCACTTGATTGATAAACACAAACAAATCCCACTGATAACACAAATATCAATGATATTTGTGTAAAATATAGATCAAACACTATATAATATGGATGAACAATGATGAACACCTCAAGAATATTCAATAAAACCCTTGTTTGATCTGAATTGATTGTTGGAGATATTACAAAGTGAAAGTCCCTCAATCAATGGCTCATTCAAGCTCCCTAAACCTAATTGTGACTAATCTATATATAGTGATAATATTCACTAATGACATATTAAGCCCCTAGACTTAGACAATTAGAGGAATTACATATAAAACATAAAAATAACTTAAACATAAATAATTATATTTTGTTGACACAAAATATATTTATTAACAATAAACTTCTAGCCATTTATATCTTCAACATCTTGTCTCGTTTCTTTGTTTCGAACCCGTCTGTTTGCCTTTTTCGATGACTTTGACAGTGATGTTGACATTTGTTGACTTTGACTGTGTTGATTATATAGACTATCCTTATCAGACCCAACAATATATATTTTTTTATTATAAAGAGAAATTCATAGAATCCAAAAGGCATAATGCCTAACAAAATTCACCCCCTAAAAACAGAGGCACCAAAGCACAACAAAAGTATCCTGAGCGTAGATTGGTCAAACAAAATAAAACCATAAAATAGATAAACCAACACTACCATCACATTTAGTCGACCTCCTCGATCTTGGGACCAGCACCGCTTCCACCAGAAGGAGCAGGCTCATCATCCATACCTGCACCAGCATCACAGCTCCACCCTGGTACATCTTGGCGATGATCTCGTTGCACACGTTCTCAAGCTCCTTCATCTTGTCTTCAAACTCATCAGCTTCGGCGAGCTGGTTGCTGTCCAACCATGCAATGGATTCATCAATGGCGTCCTCAATCTTCTTCTTATCACCTGGGCTCAACTTCTCACCTATCTTCTCATCCTTGACTGTGTTCCTCATGTTGTAGGTGTAGTTCTCCAATGCATTCTTGGCTTCAACCTTCTTCTTGTGCTCCTCGTCCCCAGACTTGTATTTCTCAGCTTCTTGAACGATCTTCTCAATCTCCTCCTTTGAGAGTCTTCCCTTGTCATTGGTGATGGTGATCTTGTTCTTCCGTCCAGTTGTTTTATCTTCAGCTGAAACGTTTAGGATACCATTGGCATCAATCTCAAAGCAAACGGTGATCTGAGGGACACCACGGGGGGCAGGTGGGATTCCAGAGAGTTCAAACTTGCCCAACAAGTTGTTGTCATGGGTTCTGGTTCTTTCACCCTCAAACACTTGGATCAACACACCAGGCTGGTTGTCGGAGTAGGTGGAGAACACTTGTTCCTTCTTTGTCGGGATGGTGGTGTTTCTTGGGATAAGGACAGTCGTCACACCGCCAGCGGTTTCCAAACTAAGAGAGAGTCGGGTGACATCCAAAAGAAGCAAGTCTTGAACCTTCTTGTTGCCCTCACCGCTCAAGATGGCGGCTTGGACGGCGGCACCATAAGCAACAGCCTCATCAGGGTTGATGCTCTTGCAAAGCTCCTTGTCGTTGAAGATATCTTGAAGCAATTGTTATACTTTGGGAATTCTGGTGGAACCACCAATACGGAAAACATCATGGATTGAGCTCTTGTCCATCTTAGCGTCTCTCAAACACTTCTCAACTGGCTTCATGTACTTTTTAAACAAATCCATGTTGAGATCTTCGAATCTAGCACGGGTGTTCGTGGAGTAAAAGTCAACACCCTCATACAAAGAGTCAATTTCGATGGTGGTTTGAGCAGTGGATGAGAGGGTTCTCTTAGCCCTTTCACATGATCTCCTCAACCTTCTCAAAGCTCTTGGGTTGCCGATGATATCCTTCTTATGCTTTCTCTTGAATTCTTGAACAAAGTGGTTAACCATTCTGTTGTCAAAATCTTCACCACCAAGATGAGTGTCACCAGCAGTAGCTTTGACTTCAAAGATACCTTCTTCAATGGTCAAGAGAGACACATCAAAAGTACCACCACCAAGATCAAAGATAAGAACATTCTTCTCACCAATAATTGAAGCCTTCTTGTCAAGACCATAAGCGATAGCAACAGCAGTGGGTTCGTTCATGATACGCATGACATTGAGACCAGAGATAACACCAGCGTCTTTAGTGGCATGTCTTTGTGAGTCGTTAAAGTATGTAGGGACTGTGACGACTGCGTTTTTGACGGCTGTACCAAGGAAAGCTTCAGCAATTTCCTTCATTTTGATGAGGACCATTGATGAGATTTCCTCAGCAGCAAATGTCTTCTCCTAGCCTTTGTAGTTGACAGCAATCATTGGCTTCTCAGCTGGTCCTGAGGTGACCTTGAATGGCCATAATTTGATGTCACTTTGGACAGAAGCATCTGAAAATCTTCTGCCAATAAGATGTTTTGCATCAAAAATAGTGTTGGTAGGCTTCATGACGACCTGATTCTTCCCGGAATCACCAATCAACCTCTCGGAGTCGGTAAACGCGACGTAAGACGGGGTGGTCCTGTTACCTTGATCATTGGCGATGATTTCAACACGATCGTGTTTCCACACACCGACGCAAGAGTACGTAGTACCGAGATCGATACCGATAGCGGGACCTTCACCTTTGCCGGCCATTGTATAGTAGTGTTGTGTTAATGTCTCTCGATGAATGTGTGTGAAATTTGGGTTTCGGAGAGAGATGTGTGTAAAATATAGATCAAACACTATAAAATATGGATGAACAATGATGAACACCTCAATAATATTCAATAAAATCCTTGTTTGATATGAATTGGTTGTTGAAGATATTACAAAGTAAAAGTCCCTCAATCAATGGCTCATTCAAGCTCACTAAACCTAATTGTCACTAATCTATATATAGTGATAATATTCACTAATGACATATTAAGCCCCTAGACTTAGACAATTAGAGAAATTACATATAAAACATAAAAATGACTTAATCATAAATAAGTATATTTTGTTGACACAAAATATATTTATTAACAATAAACTCCTAGTCAATTATATCTTCAACATCTTGTCTCGGTTCTTCGTTTCGAACGCGTCTGTTTGCCTTTTCCGATGACTTTGACAGTGATGTTGACCTTTGTTGACTTTGACTATGTTGATAATATAGACTATCCTTATCAGACCCAACAGAGATGCACTAAAGCTGATGTATGAGGGGTCAAATGAAGCAAAAGAGAACAAGAAGGACGACTTGAAGTAGCAGTTTGAGAACTTCACCTTCAAGACAGGTGAAAGCATGACTCAATTGTATTTCAGGTATGTTGAGATTGTGGATACTCTAATGGATGTTGGAGTAACTCTTGAGAACAGGGACATTGTGAGGAAGTTCATGTCCTCTCTTCCCAGACAATGGACACACTATTGTGTGGTCATTAAGAGGACTGAGAACCTCAAGACCCTTACTCTCACTGAGTTGTATGGTATCCTCAGTGATGGAGATGAACATGCAAAATCCATCTGGTAACTCCAACAATCAACAGAGTTTAGCCCTTCGTATGGTTGAAAGGGATTGCAGAAAACCATAACATCATCTCATCTGCTACCCTAACAACTCACAAAAGGGTCCTTTTATCACCTTCCCAGAGTCAACAAGAGAGAGCTACATCCTAGGAAGCCCATTCCAAGACACAAGCTCTTCACAAGCCTTTGTGTCTACTAATGAAAGCACATGCAACTTTTTCTTTAACCTTAAAGACCTGGACTGTATCCATCCAGATGATCTGGAGTATATGGAAATAGTCCAGCAGATGGCTCTTCTCGCTCACAGAGCCAAGAAGTTTTACAAAAGGACAGGGAGGAAGTTTCTTAGTAATACAACCAGTGAAAAGTTTGGACTGGACAAAAGAAATGTGAAGTGTTACAACTGTAACCAAATGGGACACTTTGCTAGAGAGTGCAAAGCATCAAAGATGGTGGCCAAGCACAAACCGGACCAAACTACACTAATGGAGCTCACAGAATGAGAAGACCAAGCAGCAAGCTGCAGTTTCTGTTGAAGAATGAGGCTTTGACTATAGCTTTCAAGTTGAGGATGCATCTCCAAACCAAGCACTAATGGCAGATCATGAAGAAGCCAAGGTATTAGAACATCTTTGTACACCTGAATGTATTGCTAAAATTAACAAATATAGGTCCTATAACTTCGAGATGAGATCTGATATTGAGTCCTTAAGCATCCTAAAAGCTGATTTTAACAGAGTTGAAAATGATTACAAACTTAAAATACAAGATTTAGAGAAAACCATTTCAACTCTTAAGCATGAATATACCAACTACAGGACTCAGATAAAATATCTCATCACTAAGTTAACTAAATGCTAGGCTGAGCTTATGATTAGCAAAGCCAAGGTAGAAAAACATATTCTTGAAGGAGAGACCTTCCAGAACATGATATCCTCATCCTTGCATGCAAAAGTTTGTTATCAAAATAAGTAGGGATAGGGATCTATTGAGATAGCTCCTCCACACACTCTATTGTCTGTAAGATCTCCAAGGTATGGAACTTGTGAAGATGAGCTTCCCCTCATAGACCCCATTGATGAAAAGAAGATATTGAAGGATGATTCTAAGAAGAGTGAAGAAGATCATCCTAAGAAGGGTCATTATTCTCCTGATGAGAGAAAAGAATCTGGGATGACCAAGTCTAAGAGGAAGAACTTGATCAGGAGAGCAAAGCGAAAGTCAAAGAAGGCTAATAGATCAATGCCACTTTTAACTTTAAGCAGAAACAAATGTTTATCTCTGTAGAATTTGAAGTGGTGAAGGTTGAAGACTCAACTATGAACTCTAATACCAGGAGTTCTAGTTCATGTCCAAATCATTCCGGCAGATAGAAGAAGGTTGATTAGTTGTGCACCACTACTACACAACCTAAACCATCCAGTTCCATGAGCAAACCTCTCCCTAAGAAGCTTGCTGCATCATCTATGAAGATGAAGATGAAGGTTGAAAGTGATCAAGTTTAGTCTTTCTCTCAAAAGAAGACTCTCAGAAGAAAGCAAATGGATTGCATCATGTTTGGTAGTACTTCTCATCTTGCTGAGGATTACATCTATAATCCTAAAAGTAAATACTTGCCTTTGGAAGAAAATTTGGTCTCGGAAGAAAGGAATGCTTTCGAAGTACCGAAGCCTGTTGCAGTGAAAGCAATATCTTCCGAAGGTCCAGTCTCCAAAATTTCAGAAGTTGTTAATACTTCCGAGGTGTTGAAGGTCAAGTCCAATCTTTCAAAGATGATATGGAAGATGAAGAAAGACCAAGTTACTGAAAGCTCTTCATCAACAACGGCTAATGATTCTCAAAGCTTGAACATAGGATCAGTTGCTGTTACATTGTGTTTAGATCACTTTGATAAGCCTAAGACCAATGAGTCCGAATGTAACTAACCACTTCCTTCTTGTGCAGCAGCAGCTAAGGACTAAGAGAAATGTATGGATCATTGATAGTGGATGTTCCAGGCACATGATTGGCAATGGTTCTCTACTTCCAAATTTTGAGAAAATTGATGGAGGGCCAGTTGCTTTTGGAGGAGATGCTGGAGGTTACATTACAGGAAGGGGCATTGTCATAAATGGTAAGCTCAACATTTAAAAGGTAAATTTTATCAAAGAGCTTTGGTACAATCTACTGAGTGTATCCTAATTTTGTGATCAGAGACATAACATGCTCTTTATTAAGCATGAGTGCATTGTTCTCAAGCCCAGGGTGGTCATTTCTTAAGAGTATATCCTGCTCAGAGCCCCCAGGAAAGGGAACATGTACAAGATGGACTTGCAGGAAACATCTCCCTCAGGAGAAGTTTCTTGCTTTTTATCTAAAGCAAATAGTTATGAGTCAAATAGTGATGAGTGTTTCCTCTTGCATAAAAGAATGTGCCATGTAAACTTTAAAAACCTAAATAAACTAATTAAGAATGATTTAGTAACTAGAATGCCAAAGAAAGAGTTTACAAGTGATGACCACTGTGTTGCATGCCTGAAAGGGAAGCAACACAAAGTGTCTCAGAAGCCAAAGGAAAGAAACTCTATCACTACTCTCCAAAATTTATTACTTATGGATCTCTTTGGCCCTACCGGTTAATGAGTTTAGGAAGGATGTCATATTGTTTGGTGATCACAGATGACTTCACAAGATTCACTAGAGTTTTTTTCCTTAGAACTAAGGATGAGACTCCTGAGATCTTAAAGAACTTCACTCTAAAAATTGAGAATCACAGGTCAAGACCATAAGATGTGATCAAGGAATAGAATTTAAGAACCAAATCCTTGATTCATTTTGTGATAAAAAGGGTGTTACAAGACAATATAGTGCTCCCAGGACTCCTCAACAAAAAGGTGTTGCTGAAAGGAGAAACAGGACACTTATTGAGGCTATAAGAACCATGCTGTCTGACTTTAAACTGCCCATCACCTTCTGGGCAGAGGCAGTCAACACAGCTTGCTATGTGTAGAAAAGAGTTTTAGTGGTTAAGACTCATGGTAAAACTTAATATGAGCTGTGGCATAAAAGGAGACCATTTATTGGTTTCCTCAGGTCATTTGGATGTTCTTGCACCATCTTGAATACCAAAGATCAAGTAGCCAAATTTGTTGAGAAATCAGATGATGGAAACTTTATTCGATACTCTTCCCAACTTAAGGCTTATAGAGTTTTCAATCTCAGAACTAGAGTAGTTGAGGAGTCAGCCAATGTGACATTCAATGAGCACACTCCTAGTGTGAAAGGTTCTTGTCCTGATTGGCTATTTGATCTTGATTTAGTTACCAACTGTTTTAACAAATCTTGTGACAATGTTTCAGGATCTACAGGTAACTTATCAACAGGAGATCCTGACCCAAGATTTGAGCTAAGAAGACTAAGCAAGAATACTACTTCAGCTCTAGTGGTAACTAACCCTACAAGTGAAGATCCTATTAGCACAAACATGACAAATTCAGCTGATACATTTAAGATGCCTACAAATTCTAGCTCAGAGGTTCAAAACTCAGGTGAAGGAACTTCAAATGTAGGAGGAAATAGTGGTGGTGACAGTGATCAAGAATTTCTTGATGCTGATAACCACTCAATAAAATGAAACATAAATGATGTCACACACTTATTGGATCAAGTCTCTCTTGATAAGTGTGCTGATGTTGTGGGTGATACTCCATTACCAGATCTAAATTTCTCTAATTTAGATCTTTCCAATCAACTTGTTGTGATCCCTCAACTTAGCATCCACAAGTCACACCCCACCTCAAACATCATTGGAAATGTTGATACAAGGGTGAGAACAAGAGGACAAACATATGACAAAAATGTTTGTCTATACTCTTGCTTCTTGTCCCAGATAGAGCCAAAAAATGTTGATGAGGCTTTGAAGGATGGAATTTGGATTGAAGCAATGCAAGAGGAGCTGCTTCAATTCAAAAGACAAAAGGTTTGGAACATATGTCCTCTTCCTCATGGGAAGACTACTATACGAACCAAATGGGTTTTTAGAAACAAGAAGAATGATAGTGGACTTGTCATCAAGAACAAGGCCAGAGTAGTTGTTCAGGGATACACACAAGAAGAGAAAATCAACTGCACAGATGTTTTTTCTCCTATGGAAAGAGTTGAAGCTGAAAGAATATTCCTGGTTTTTGCTGCATCCAAGGATTTCAAGGTCTACCAACTTGGTGTCATGTGTGCTTTTCTATATAGGGTGATTGATGAAGAGGTTTATGTCAAACACCAACCTGGCTTTGCAGACCCAAATCATCCTGATTATGTCTGCAAGCTTGATAAAGCTCTTTTTGGGCTGCACCAAGCTCCAAGAAAGTGGTATGAGACACTATCTCAGTACCTCTGTCAACATGGCTACAAGAGGGGTACTATAGATGGAACTCTCTTCATCAAAGGAATAGGGAATGACTTAATGCTAGTTCAAGTATATATAGATGACATTATCTTTGGGTTAACTAATCCAAGGCTCTATAAAGACTTTGAGAGGCTAATGAAGAATAGATTTGAAATGAGTGCCATGGGGGAACTCAATTTCTTTCTGGGAATTCAAGTGAAGCAAGTTGATAATGGCATCTTCAAAAGTCAATCAAACTATGTACAAGACATACTTACAAGATTCAACTTGACTGATTATAAGGTTGCTAAGACACCTATAGCCAGAAACCACTCCCTTGGACCTGATCTTGAAGGGGAGTGTATGGATGAACATCTCTACAAGGCTATGATTGGGTCTCTTATTTATCTCACAGCCAACAGGCTTGATATCATGTTTGCCACATGCATCTACGCAAGATATCAAGCCAACCTCAAGATGTCACACGTAGTTGTAGTCAAGAGGATTCTTAGATATCTCAAAGGTGCTCTCAAGCTTGGCCTTTGGTATACAAAGAATTTTAACTTCAGTCTGTATACCTATATAGATATTGACTATGGTGGCTGCAACATGACTGGAAAGTCTACATCTGGGGGATGTAAATTCCTTTATGGAAGGATTGTCTCATGCCAATTCAAGAAATAATATTATGTGTCTGCATCAACTGTTAAAGCTGAATACATTGCTGTTGCAAGCTGCTGTGCTCAAGTGCTTTGGATTCAGAATCAGATGCTGGACTATGGATTCAACTTCAAAGAGACTCCTATCCACATAGACAACAACAGCGCTATTTCTATTACAGAGAATCCTATGCAGCACTCAAGGACAAAACACATCAACATCAGGTATCATTTGATTAGAGATAATTTTGAAAAGGGATAAATCAAACTAGTCAAAGTTAACACAAATGAACAATATCCTGATCTGTTCACTAAAGCTTTTGATGAACAGAGATTCAAATATATTGTATCA
The DNA here is from genome assembly GCA_025506505.1 of Flaveria sonorensis. NCBI lineage: Eukaryota > Viridiplantae > Streptophyta > Magnoliopsida > Asterales > Asteraceae > Flaveria > Flaveria sonorensis. Next base: position 32,902,137 of record CM046430.1, on the reverse strand, counting down.
ACTATTGGGATGATTAACTTTGAGTAGATTTTGTTAAACTTAAATCAACTTTATTTCTAAAACCTGTGTCCTAAGTTGTCTATTTTATCACCTTCATAAGCCCAGTTTATTTTGGAAGAAAATCTTTAAAATGATATTCCTTAGATTTTTGAAAATTTTTCCAAACATATTTTCTTTCGGAAGATTTCAAGTTGTCTTCGAAAGAAAATTATGTCTCCAAATCAAATAACTACTTATAAGAAATTTACCTTCGGAAGAAATTCTGAGAATATCTTCCAAAGCTTAAATATGCTTCTAAGTACTTGCATGTATTTGAAGGACAATTTTCTTCCGAAAGCAATTAAGTCTCGGAAGGATTTATTCTCTTTAGAATAAAACACCCAAGTCTTAATCTCTTCTGAAACCAAACATGTCTCGGAAGAAAAATTCTCTAAGTATTTTTCTTCCGAATCAAAATTTTCACAAATCTTAAGAATATCTTTCGAAGCCAAATTGGCTTCGGAAGCTTTTTCTTAAAACTTCCAAAGCAAAATTACCTTCGGAAGATTTTCAACTTCCAAGAAAACTGCCTTTTTGGGCACTTTTTCAGAGGTGGGATCGACTTTTAGATTTCAAAGTTTATTCTTTTTCTTTAACTTTGTCTCAAATCCATTTAATATATATTCTCACAATAGTTCCCCCTCTTCTCACTATCCTTTTCATCTGCATATCTAACCTAATTCACCCATAAACTGCCTTTGTTCTTATCTTCCTTCTCTGTAAAGCTACCTCAAATGGCAAACCCTAACCGCAGAAACCAACCTGATTTCTCCATGCATCTTCACAGGCAGCATAATTAAGTTGCCCTGTTAGACTCTAAGAAAGATCCTTGTTTCTCAGATGTTTGCCGTTACCTTTCTCTGTCGAACTACTTCACCTCCCTCACCATTGATCCTCCTCTCTGTGAGAATCAGTTGTTGGAATTCTGGAGGTCCTGCCAAGAGGTCACCATGGATGGGGAGAAGGCACTGTCGGCCATAGTACAGGGGAGGACAATCTTCATCACTCCAGCCTCCATAAACACTCATCTTCAGCTGGATGATGTAGAAGGTGATTTTTCCTTTCCAAAGTCTGCTATTAACCACTCCTTTGAGCAGATGGGCTATGAAGGTGACTTCTCAGTCAAGACCTTCAGAAAGGGGAAGGTCTCCTCAATGGAAGTACCTCCTCCATGTAGTTATCCACAGCTTATCCAACAAGGATAGGGGTTGGGATCAGATTCTAAAAGACCTTTCTTTTATAGTCCATGGAATGGTTCAGGGGGTCAAGTTCAGGTATTCATATATTGTCTATACCAATTTACTTGCAAACTTAAACTCCTTAGAGTATTACATGTTTCCTAGATATGTCCAACACATTCTCAACTATGAACTAGGCTCACGGTTGAGGGAAACAGGTAATATTCTAAAATTGGGATAGATGAAGCTTGGCATCTTCAAGACCATGAGGAAGCCAACGGTTGGCTTCTCAGGGGTAGAAACAACCCTTGTCCCAAAAATGTTAGAGCTCATTGCTCAAGGTGACAACCTAGCAGCACCAGCTAGTGTTGAACCCAAAACTTCTAATTCTCAACCACCAACACAGCCAAAAATAACCATCACCTACCAAAGAAAATCAAAACGAACCCCTGCACATGCTACTCAGTTTATGCAGGCCCCTATATAATCACCTATATAAGAGGAAGTGTCCAGTGGAGCTCGTACTTCTCTAAGGAGCAAACCGCTCCCATCTCACCAATAATCAGTGTTGAGGTTCCTCATGCTCAGCCTAATGAGCTCAGAACCCCCACAGCCTTAAGCCTTCACTCAGAGTCTCAAAACTCTAATGAATAACCTTTAGGGGATAGTTACCATCCCCAGGTTCTTGATCTAAACCAACCAATCCTAAGCCTTGAATTCTATGATGATGAAGACATGGGCTTCAGTGAGTATCATGAGTCTCTCTTCTCCACCCCTACCCAAGGAGACGAGTACTCCTGTTTCTCCTATGTCTAGCCCACATCATCCACCTACTACTGAGTTGGATCTCCCTGAACCTATTCAGGAGGTCCATATGGAAGAGGCTGTCACTTTAGCAAGTGATTACATCATTCAAACCTCAACCATGGTAACCCAGCCTCTTGACACTTCACTTGAATTTTTCATGATGCAGGGAAAATCCAAAAGCCAAGAACAAAGTGCTGGTGATGAGGAAGAAGATTTTGGTCCTATTCTCTCATCCCCCCGTGATTCTTCTGATGAAGATGAGGGGAGTTTGAAACTAAAGGTGCAACAACTGACAAAAACATGCACCTATTTAGTCTCAAAGATAAGTCACCTGGAATCTCAGAACCTGGGAGTTCTACATAGAGTATGGACTTTAAGGATTCACCACCCTCACTTACAATGGTCCATACTCAACAACCTCCTCAAGTATACATGAATATGGACTTACCACCCTCACTTGCCCAAGTCCACATGGATGTGGACTCACTCATACAAAGCTTGTTTGAGGAGGGTATCCCTAGAGCTATGCCTACCCCATCTTATCACTCTGAGAATCCAATCATGGGATGGAAGTATGACACTGATAGAAGAGCTCTTGTCATCTCTAGATCTCAGGGTCAACAAAAATCTTCAACTTTTTCAACCTGAGTTTCTATGAGTGCATCCATCTTATTGATCTTCCACTTGTGATTCTAAGTCAAAATAGACAAGCTGCAGGATTAGCAGATAGGATTCAAGAAAGCATGGTAGAAGAATTCCAACTGAGATCAAAACTATATAGATAGAGGCTAGCAGGTGAGATTTTTGGTCAACTGGATGTTGAGGTAGACCCTAAGATTAGCTTCAAAGGGAAAGCCTTGACTGAAGGCCCAAAAGTTGAACCTGTGAACCTTGAGACAGGAACTTCTTCAGCACCCATTACCTTCAGTGAGGCACCAGTTGGTGAAGGTACTTCACAACCTCTCTCTGGCTAGAGCTTGACTGCTGAACTAAGGAGAGACAGTTCAAGAGGGTCTCCAGGCTTCCTAGAAGCTACTATCAGGGTTGCCCCCAGGCCAAACACTCAAGATGATGAGTTGAGGGCAACCAGGCTAAACTAGCTAGGGACCAAGAACTACAACATTGATGAACTCATATCTCTTCCCTTAGATGAACTAAATGAACTAGATGACAAGGTTTTGTCCAAAGCGAGGAAGGAGGCAAAGGATGCAATGTTTCTCCTCAAAATCAAAGAAGAATGGAGACAACAAAGGATCTACAAGCATGCTCCTATCCTCTCCCCAGTTCAGGAAAAACCTGATAAAGAGGCGATGGCAACTGCACAACCTTAGGTAGACAAGGAAGCTGATAAACTAAACATGATCAACTACCTGAGTGCCACAAGACTCTATTATGTATCTGCTCTTCTTACTTTATCATATGAGTATGTTGAATTTATGTATCTCAAGCAGTTGGAGCAACAAGTTACCAAAGAAAGAAAGGATGCTAAGAGAAAACTAAAGAAAGAAGCAGCAAAGTCAAGAGCCATCATCCAAAAGATTCAAAAGAAGTCTACTGACAGATAAAGGATGTTGAGCTTCTTGAAACTGTATGGATTCTCCAGAAGGAGGCTTGGTCTAACGTCTATATCCACTATGGATGAGCATATCAGAGTGATCAAGTAGAAGATTAAGAAGGGAGAGCTTGTTGACTTGCATTCTCTACCAAGTTCAGCTCAACCTAAAGTTGAGGTAAAGATTGAACCCCCTAAGACAACACAACCTGGATCTAGAGCTGTATCTCAGCCAACTTTATCTTCTGATCCACAGGAGGATCCTCTTCACTCTTCTTCTGAACCTGTGAGAGAAGAGAACCCAATTGAGAGAGACACAGTAGAACAACCTGGTGCTGAAGACCAGTCCTTTTAGTAAAAGACATCAAAGAGAAGGAAAAGGATGGCCATGAAGAGTGTTTCCAAGAAGAAGACCAAGGCATCCACCTCTTCTGATCCAACTTCCTACTTTGTACCTGTTAACCTTTTTATAATAGAAAAGGATGTGAGCTATGGCATGTCATAGTCACTAGTCAAAAGGCAGTCTGCCTTTTGACTCTACATTGATCTTGTTGTCTAGATTAGTGTTTCCAGTTGGCTTTCATAGTATAGATGGCTATAGGATGTAGTATAAAGTATCTCAGGTCCTTGTATTTCTTTTTATGCTTTGTAACACTTGTAATAGACCTTGATAGCAATACACAGCATCCTTGAAAACCATACTTCTCTGTTCTTGTTCTTAGTTCTGTCTTATTGTTTACTTGTGTTTTGAGTATCATCTCATACAAACCCAGTTCCCTATTTGATCTGTTAAGTGTTCTAAAACTCTCCTCATTGTGAAACTAATTGTATTGACCACCGTTTACATGGTATTGCAATACCATAGTTATCTCTAAACAAACTGTGAGACAGTGTCTACAGTTTGGGGTTGATGCCAACTTTCCCTAAGAAATGGAAGAAGATGACATTCTGGCCTTCATTGCTGATATTGGCTATGTAGGGGATTTTGAGGGAAAACAGATTGTCAAGAGATTCGTAGATTTACAGTTGAGATTTCTGATTCATCTATTCAAAGAGGAAGGCTGGTTGGAATGACATCCCTATCACTACATCCTCGGCGATTTATGCCTTGTGCACAGACAATTCAATATGTCTGCTTATGTGTTTAATGGCCTATTGTCCAAAATTCAAGAAGGCAGAAGACATATGTTTCTGATGTATCCTCGATTCATTCAATGCATCATCAATGAAGCATTCCCTGATATTGTAATAGAAGGGCCAGTGATGGATATTCCTCACTACAATGCCAAATCCTACAAGTATATCAAGAAAAGAGACCTGAGGAACTTCTACAGTGGAACATTCATGCCTTTACTTCCATGGATGCTACAACAGATCAATCCAGAAGAAGTTCATGAAGAAGAAGCTGAGGAAGCTATTCCTGATGTTGAGGAACAAGTTCAAGATGACGTTCCTATTGATATGCATGAGACAATAAAAGAACAAATAGCTGCTCATGATCAACAAACTGTTGAAGAGCATGCTGAAGCAGCAGAAGAAGAACTCAGGCAAGTGTCACCACAGGTTGATGTAGGTGGTGATCTTCACACTGGGCCTTCAGTTCAAGATAATGGTATCCTATCACCTTTCAGAGTATCTCGAATTCATTCTCCTCATGTATCTTGCAAGACCATGTAAAGGGTGGTCAATACAATCAATCTCACAATGAGAAGAGATTTAGAACACTTAACAGTTCAAATGGGGAACGGGGTTTAAGTGAGATGATACTAAGAGCACAAGTAAGTAGTGAGACAGAACTAAGAACAAGAACAAAGAAGTATGGTTTTCAAAGATACTGTATATTGCTCTCAAGTTCTATTACAAGTGTTACAAAGCATAAAAGAGCTACAAGTGCCTAAGACACTTTATACTACATCCTATAATCATCAATACTTAGAAAGACAGTTGGAAATACTAATCTAGACAACAAGATCAATGTAGAGTCAAAAGGAAGATTGCCTTTTGACTAGTGACTATGACATGCCATAGCTCACATCCTTTTATAATATAAAAAGGTTTACGGGTATGATAGTAGGAAGTTATAGACAAAGACCTTAATCAACAGTTTACAAAAGCATGGAATTTTCACCAACTTGTATAAGTTGGTGAGTCTTTAGAGTTGCAGTGAAAAGTGTGTCAGCTTTATGTAAAGTAGATCAGAGAAAGCATGTCTTCTCTGTCTTCGAAAGAAATCAGTATTCACAGCAAATTGGGTTCGGATGACTTTGTCTCTGAAGCTTCGGAAGACTTCATCTTTGGCTTCGGAAGATTTGGACTTTGGCTTCGGAAGATTTTACACTTAGAGTATTTTCTATGGAGAGTGTAAAACTTCTTAAGCAACTTCTACCTTGTACATCCAATGCATGCATGCAGGAAGACCCTTGGTTGTTTTGGCTTCTTTGGTTGCATCAACCTTATAATCTTCTAATATTACCTTACAAATTCCCCCTAGGCTGATGCTACCAATACAGAGAAGTTCTTCAGATATTGATAGTCCTCATTAGGATCAAGATCATGCCTCTCTTTATCATCTGGTCAGGATCCCTCAGACTCTCATAGTATCTTCTTATGTCATAGAGATCATGTAGAGGAAGATGAAGCATGTCTTTCCAGAAGTAGACATCTTTACCTCCTTGATCTCTAATGACATACCATCTGTCTGTGTTGTCCCAAGAGCACTTGAATCATCAAATAGTAATGAAGATTTGGATCAAAATGATAAAATATGAAGAACTTGGATGAACACACAAGAACATTAATGAAAAACCCCCATTTGATCCATATTGATTTGCATAAGATGTTAATTACATGAAAACCCTCAAATCTAGCTCATTCAAGCTTACTAAACACACTAATGACTCTAACTATATATAGTCTAATGACAATTAGACTTAATGACAAATAGCCCCCTAGACTATCATTAAAACATAAAAAAGACTTAAACATATATAAATATATTTTGTTGACACAAAATATATTTATTAACAATAAACTCCTAGTCATTTATATCTTCAACGTCTCGTCTCGGTTCTTCATCTCGAACGCGTCTGTTTGACTTTTCCGATGACTTTGACGGTGACATTGACATTTGTTGATTGAGTGTTTTGATAATATAGACTATCCTTTTCAAACCCAACAATATTCCCTCTTAGTCTATCATTATCAACTTCTTGTATCATGATCAGCATCGATAAGTCAACTATTTAATGATCTTCAATCTCCCTCTAGATTGATGATCTGGTACCGACAATCTTTCATCTTATAGGCTCCCCCTTTTTGAATGCTCCCTCCTTTTGTGTGCATCATGAGAATGATCAGGAATAGCATCTCCAACTCTTTATTCTTGAATGCATCAGAAGATGTAAGAGGAGGAATCCTAGCTCGGTATCTTCTGCAAACTTGAGGAACAGGTTCTCTGGTATAGTACTTTGCTCTATTGATGATCGGCCATCAATTGCAGCAAGAATCTGTAACATAATTACAAACACATTCTACACAATTCTCGTTAGATCATTTCGACAATACAAATAAACCCATGTTTATCTGAATGTGCAATTTCTCGTGAAATGCATGTGAATATGATAACATTTTAATAGCATAACATGGAAGACTTGAAAAATGATTTGAAATGAATATTTTATTTTATTTTGTTTTATCATATAACACCATGAACTAATTTGATCATGAGATCACATCCTCAAGATATACGAAAGCACAAAGATGTATTTGAACATCGACAAGTTAGTGAAATCACAATGATACAGAGTCTGGTTACAATTTTAAGTTTTTGAAAGCCAAAAAACAGTTCAAAAATGATTGTTCGTATATTTGTCCAATTTAAACCCATGCCTTATCCTTTTCAGCAAGTGATCTGCAACTGATTTTATCATGTTTTAGATTTCATTAGAGAAGCTCAGGTGATTTGGTTCCCATAGACATCCAGGAAAGAACTTATCCCATCATTAGTGCTTATTGAGTAATATGATTAACTCTGCTTGATTTTCTTTTAAGTTTTCAACATTGATCTTAATTTAAGAATCATTGTGCCTTTATTGGGAACAGATGATGAGAGCTCTAGGTCTATACTTACGTATAGCAGAGGAGTGATCATGTAAGCGTACTGATGAGAGCTTCAGGTCTATACTCACGTATAACAGAGAAGATCATCGCTCCAGGTCAATGCTTCCGCATAGCAGAGGAGATAAGCACGAAATATACATCTAAAGAGCTAACGAGAAGCTACATTCAGGACTTGGGGAAAGGGAGATTTTGAAAATGTTAAAGCAGAGGTTTTAAACTCTCAACCCATTTTTGATAGGACTTGTAACTTTATGCAGGCCGAGATGTCATAGAAATGATCCGTATCACCGAGTTCTAAAGCTTTAGTTAGGCTATCGAATCACTGTTTACTTTTTTTCAGGCTGAGCCTACCAAGCATATCATATAATCAAACTGTCTTTTTTTTATATTTTAGAATTTTAAGTGATATAGACATCTACATCAGTTACTATCATTTCTCATAAAGTACAAGTCATGCAAATAAGCATACCAAGAAGACATACTATCATTTCTCAGTCATCCCAAATCAAGTTCTTAGTTCCCGTGAAAAATAGAATTTTACAAAAGAAAGTCTTCTAAATTATACAAGCAAAAATATGAGGAATGAAGTACCAAGAAAAATGCAATGATTGTGAATGGTAGATAAGAATCCAAAATGTGGATGAGATATCATAACCATAACCTGTTTGCTTCACAAATTTGAATTAGGAATAATCCCAGTCAGTAAACCGGATTACTAATAGGCCTCCTGAATTGTTCTTGCACTCGTAAACAAATTAGTTAGAGAGGGGGACCCAGGCCATCGTGGTCCTGGGAGTTCCTTTTACATCAGTGTATGTAACCTGTTTAAGCACACACTCTTTTGAAAAATCATTTATTTCTTTATCCTTTTCTTTTTGTTTTACTTTCCAAATTTGTTTCTATTCAATTACTTTTGATTTGAAAGAATTGAATTTGAAAATCATTTTTTGTTTAAGACCGGAAGGAAGAGATTTTAATTTTGAAACATTGGTCTTTTTCATCTTTGAATCATGTGAAACCGGCTTCACATGAGAAGGTTTGGATAGATTGTTCTTCATCCAACCATTCAAAGATATGTGATTTTTACCTTTTGAACCCGAGAAGCAACCTGTGTTATCTTTACCTCCCGAAGCTTGCCTTTGAACCTGAGGGCACTTCTGTGGCACATGACCTTCTTTTCCACATCTAAAGCAAGCCTTGAAAGGCTTTTGGTATCACACCCCAACCTTAATGGCGGAAACGTCGAGATGTGAGGGTTAAGATTGTTCACAGCCACATAACGCTACCATTAATTGTAAATATGATTATCATAAGATTAAATAAACGTCACATCCAAGAGTCTCAACAAAATAAAAATAACAAAAGTTCAAGTTTTCAAGTTTCATGACATATTATTTATTTTCCTAGGTCCAAATCCTAGGTGTAAGCATGCTTCAAAAGATAATCATCAACCTTGTGCATTTCCTGAAACATGTTAAAAATAAAGGGTCAACTTTGAAAGTTGGTGAGTTTCCATGGGTTAAGCATACATATATTTATAAAAGTTTACAAGTAGCAATTCATGTCAATGGTTACGAATAAAGCAAGTTTATAGATAACATATAGCTACAATCAAACCTTGACAGATTATAAGATTACAAGATTAAATGATTAGCTAAGTGTACTTGGTTCCCATAGTGCTCAAGAATACGACACTAGGAGACGGCAATACCTCGGCTTTAGCACCAAATAGGCATGTCAGGCCCATAGATCTATGACGTCGCCAGGCTAGCAATAGTTAATGATTGTCAACATATAATGTTCATCATATAAGACTCACAATATTACAAATAACCATGACAAAAAGTAAAGATGAATTGCGTATCAAGATGTTTACAAGTGCAAGTTTATAAAGTTAACATGTTTCACCCCGAAAGGTGTGAAATAAAGTAAAAGAGGGGCATGAAAACTCACAAGATATAAGTTGGTGTTAAAGGTAATAACAAGTAATTAAGTGGTGCTCCAACGATTCCTTTTACAAGATACCTAAACGTATATATTCCAAGATTAAGTCTAAAGATAAGTTTAACGATTCATACGTGAACTAGGGTTTCAATAGAAATTTGGGGTTTTGGTGAACAAAAGAATTAAATAATGGATTCACTTATATTTTGATTCAACGAAAAGAATTACACCATTTAAGTAATTTAATATGAAGAAATGCAATTATATCATTTATAATAATTGGTAAAGTTTAAATATAAAGTTTAAATGATTTTTTTTATAATCATTTGATGTAAACATGATTTAAACAATAATTAAAAGTAACGTATGAACCAACAATAATTTATTAAATTAAACTATCATTTAAAGCTCATTTTACAAGAAATAAACTAAAAATGACATTTGTTATATTGTTTTATTAAAAAGGTATATAAATATTTAAATTTGAAAAATTGCAGAAAATAATTTGATGCTCTTAGAAATTGTTAAAGTTTACAAAAATGTTTTTCTATAATAATTAAAATTTTCTTTAATTAAAATTGCTAAAAAAACGTTTTTAAAAAAATATTGAGGGTGCCCGGGTTCGAACCCGGGACCTAAAGGATGAAACATGGGCTCTTAACAAGTAGGCGAGGGCGCCTAAGCCTGGTAAGAGTTGGTTTTTAATTTTTAAAAGCTACAACTACAGAAACCCCCAATTTCCAGATAAACCCCAAAACGATTTGAATCAAATTGAAGCATAAATGGATATTGATAACGATGATAATCATGGGGCTTTTGCTCCCCATGTAAAAACGAGTAGGTAACTGTGTTTAATTACCCGAGTTGAAGATTATATTGGTAAGAACAGATACAGATGAACCGCGACCGAGGCTTGGATTCGTTTGATATGGAATTGTTGATGTTAACCAAATTGAACTCGTGTGAAGCTTCAACGGAAAGTCACGAATCAAAACCCTCTATCAATTTGAGGTGATAATATGGAGAGAAAGGGGTTCGATTAGGTATGAAAAGCCGTGAATAATGATAATCGATTGTGTTGATCTCAGGTGTTTAGACTGAAATTGCACTTAGTAATAGATTAGAAACGGTTAAACGATTGTGTAGGTTCAATTAATTAGATCATTAACTAATTTTTATTGACGAACGATTCATGGTTTGAGGTAATCGGTTACTCGAGTTAGAATACTCTCTTAAACGCTGTTAAAACCCAATTAAAGTCCTTCAATAAGTTCGAATCACGCCCACGAAACGGTTAGAAATTATTGGGGTTCGATTTTACGTGTTTTACTCGCTTTTGGACTTCGCCGGAGTATGGTCGGAGTACGACCGGAGTAAGGTCGACGGTGAAGGGGGGTTTGGGTTGATTTATTAAGAAGTTACACATTTGGTCCCTGCAGTTTTAATTTTTATTATTTTATGTTTAAAACTTTCATTTAAAGTTTCAAATTTATCACAAAGGCCCCCTCAACTTAATTAAACTTTAAGTTTTAAACATTATTCTAACTTATTAATTATTTAACTTTTATTATTTCTATTATTATTATATTTATTACAGTAAAAACAAATTATTAACTCATAAATTAATGCATTAATGCACAATAAAAGAAACATTCATAAACAACCCATATAGTTTCTTAAATGACATAAATGGTCCTTACAAGAACATAACAGGGTTAACTATTAATTAACGAAAACACGAAAGGTTACAGTCTCCCCAACTTTTAAGAATTTCATCCCGAAATCAAGAATGAACTAAACAAACAAATACGGGTATTTCTTCTTCATATGCTCCTCACGCTCCCAAGTAAACTCAGGTGCACGCTTATTCTCCCAACGAACCTTGACGATTGGGGTAGTAGTGGTCCTAGTCTTCTTCATAATGCGATCCATGACTTCAACGGGTTTCTCCACAAAATGTAATGACTCGTCGATCTAGATGTCATCTAATGGGACATGCAGACTTTCGTCAGCCAAACATTTTCTCAAGTTTGAGACATGGAAAACAGGGTGAACCCCGCTAAGATCGGAAGGTAGTTCCAGTTTATAAGCCACTTTCCCAATCCTTTTCAGGATCTTGAAAGGTCCTACAAATCGTGGGGTTAATTTACCCTTCTTCCCAAGCGAATGACTCCCTTCCATGGTGAGACTTTAAGAAGAACCATATCCCCAACTTGGAATTCCAACGGCTTACGTTGTTTATCGGCATAACTCTTTTGTCGACTTCTAGCCATTTCAAGGTTCTTGCGAATCATGGAGACTTTATTGGTCGTTTCTTGTATGATCTCAGGACCAGTGATGAAATTTTCACCAATGTCAGTCCAGCAGATCGATGAATGACATTTACAACCATAAAGCGCTTCGAAAGGTGCCATCTTGATACTCGAGTGGCAACTATTATTATACTAAAATTCCGCGAGAGGTAAATGCGTATCCCAGTCACCACCAAAGTCAAGGACACAAAGACGTAGCAAATCGTCTAGGGTTTGAATGGTTCGCTCGGTTTGACCATCCGTTTGAGGATGGTAAGCTGTGCTTAAATCCAGTTGAGTACCCAAGAGTTCTTGCATAGACGACCAAAAGTGTGAAGTGAAACGAGCGTCTCGGTCTGATATGATATGCAAAGGTACACCATGACGACTCATAATCTCATCAATGTATATACGAGCTAACCTTGATGCTTTGTAAGTGTCACGTATTGGTATGAAATGTTCTTACTTGGTGAATCGATCAACGATCACCCATATGCTATCATGACCACGAGAGGTGCGAGGTAGTTTGGTTATAAAGTCCATGGATATGTGTTCCCATTTCCACATGGGAATCTCGGGTCGTTCAAGCAATCCACTAGGACGTTGATGTTTGGCTTTAACCTTCGTACACGTAAGACACTTAGCTATGTAAGTTGCTATGTCTTTCTTCATCCCATGCCACCAGTATTGACCACGCAGATCCATATACATCTTATCGGAACAAGGATGAATTGAGTAACGAGTGATGAGCTTCATTCATGATAAAGGTACGAAGATTATCACGGTTTGGAACCCAAATTCGATTCAAGAAATACATCAACCCATTGGGTTTCGTTTCTAGTTGAGCTCGAAGATTGTACTCCAATTCCTCTCCCATTTTTCCTTCTTTTTGAACCGCTTGTTCAGCCTCCATGATACAAGTCTCGATGTCGTTCTCAATCCTCAAATTTTGCTGCAGCACCGTAGTCTCGTTAACATCCAGACGAATTTCAGTATCAAATTCTCCCAAGGTATCAAACCATTGTCGTCGATTATGAATTTCTTGAAACGAGACCATCTTATTATGAATCTTACGACTTAGTGCATCGGCTATGACATTTGCCTTTCCAGGGTGGTAACGAATGTCACAGTCATACTCTCTAATCAACTCGACCCAACGTCGTTGTCTCATGTAGAGATCCTTTTGTTTGAAAACATGTTGTAGGCTTTTGAGATCGGTGTAGACTATACATTGCGTGCCATAAAGGTAATGTCTCCAAATCTTTAGGGCAAAAACCACAACACCAAGTTCAAGATCATGTGTCGTGTAATTCACCTCATGGACCTTCAATTGCCTCGATGCATATGCTATGACCTTTCCTCGTTGCATGAGAACACAACCAAGGCCTTGTTTAGATGCATCACAATACACGGTGAAATCATCGTTTCCATCAGGAAGGGTCAAGATAGGAGCATTACACAACTTGTGCTTTAATGCTTCAAAGGCTTCCTCTTGTTCTGACCCCCACTCGAATGGTTTATTCTTCTGAGTCAAGGAAGTAAGCGGCTTCACAATTCTAGAGAAGTTGGCAATGAAACATCGATAATAGCCAGCAAGACCATGGAAAGAATGAACTTTGGTTGGAGTTGTAGGAACACACCAATTTTTCACAACTTCCACCTTTGTAGGGTCAACGTGAATTCCTTGGCTATTCATCATGTGTCCTATAAATTGGACCTCCTAAGCCAAAATTCACACTTTGAGAACTTTGTGTACAGTTGTTCTTTCTTCAATAGCTCAAGAACTTGTCGTAAGTGATGTTCGTGATCGGTTTTGGACTTGGAATATATAAGTATATCGTCAATAAATGTTGGACCCTGAAAGGATCATACATGCCAATTCAATTGGTGGATTGATAGTTGTTCTGCTGAATAAGTCCAAGATCTAATGCGGATGAAGAATCTGCATCAACAATTGAAACCAAGTGTCGGCTATCCGCATTTGTATATGCGGATGACTATAGAACAAATGCGCCTGTGTTTGTTCTTCCGCATTAACAAATGCGGATGGTCATCAACAAATGCGCAGTGTTTGTTCATCCGCATTTGTCAATGCTGATGACCAAACACCAATGCTCATGATCAACTCAACATCCGCATTTGTCAATGTCGATGACCAGGAAGAAATGCTGACAAGATTAGAACATCCGCATTAGTCAATGCGGATGTACAAAAGAAATGCTGATGAAGACTTATGTACTTAGACTAGTTCTAATGTATAGGTCAGGGTTAGTTTAGACTTTTGTTCAGGCATATGTCAGCCTATATATAGAATAGAAATCCTCGTATGAGAGGTGACTGAGACTGACTGTTGTTATACATTAGAAAATCAGAATATTTTTGCTTTGTAATATTTCAAGGTGTATCATTACAGTTCATGCTGAAAACCCTAGCATTCATTGTAACCGTTTTTCACCTTCTTTAATACAAAGAGCATTTATGAGTATTATTCAGCATTCAATGTTCTGTGATTGTTTGATTCCGCCTTACAATCATTGACTCAATCATCATATTCGGTCCTTGTTGATTCACATCAATAGAGAATATCATTCTCAAACCCAGTCAATTGGTATCAGAGCCTTGGCTCTCGGTTCTTCTTCAGATCTGCTCAGATCTGAGCTGAACTCGATAGATCTGGTGATTAAGTTGCTGATAGAGTGTTCGACTACCTCTATTCAGTATACAAACTGAATATCTGCTGAAACTCATTGACAGTCACTGTTCATCGGCATTCTCCATCTAAAAACTAATCTGTGAACAGTTTCTCTTCCATTAAATCAGACCAGTAACATAAACAGATCTATCTACATAAGCCTGTTTTGGACTATTTGGACTACTTGGACTTGTTGAACATAATAATCAATTTAATCCATATTTAAACCAGTTAAAAACAGCTTATTAATATGGACTCACATAATTTTTCTGAACTTGGTCACACTCCTAAACCCCCTATGCTTAAACACAAATCTGAGTTTAAGCAATGGAAAATTAGGTTCATGAATTACATTACAGGTGTTGATCCGGACTATTGGATATCGATATGTAAAGGGCCTCACATCCCAGTGACACTCTCTGCTGATCAGGCCGCACTGTACAAAACCTCAAGAATTCCTATTGAGGATCTCACTCTTGATGATGATGACTACAAGAAGATCAAAATTGATCTCAAAGCTTATTCCATTCTAACACAAGCATTGAAGATGGATGTGCTGAAAAGACTTGAGAAGTATGGAACAGCTAAAGCTGTGTGGGATGCACTGTTAATAATGTGTGAAGGAAGCAGTGAAGTAGCTAAAATTAACAAGGATAAGCTTGTTAATCAATATGAAACCTTTCATCACTCTAAGGAGGAGTCAATCTCTAAACAATTGCATAGATTTATGAAGCTCGTGAATGATTTAGAGATTATGGGGGTTACATATAAAGTAAAAGAACTGAACAAAAAGATGCTTCACAGTCTTCCAGAAAGTTGGAAACAAAATGTAACCATGCTGAAAAACACTCTTGATTTGGAGAGCACCACCTTGGATATTATGATTGCTAAAATTGAAGCTCTTGAACTTGATGAAAAGAGCAGAAATCTAGGTGGACCTAAAGTCATTGAGGCATACAAATTTCCATCAGAAACTCATTCTGTGGAAAATGCATTCATTACTGAAGATGATGACTTCCTCTCATCGAGAGATCAATTAAAAACAACAGGATTCATTGCCACACCCTCAACAACCAAGCCATCTCCTTCAATTCAGTCAACTGGATTTGCTGCCACTCTTACAAGTATATCTGAAGATAAGAGAACTGAAGAGCAAAAGGCCACTTACAATGCCTTTGTTGCAAGTTTTGAAGCTTATCTTGGAGGAAGACTCACTTCTGCTCATTTGATTCAAGAAGACTTGGAAGAAATGGATCCAGATGATGTGGAAGAAATGGATCTGCAGTGGCAAATAGCTATGATTGCAATGAGAGCCAAGAAGTTTTTCAGAAAAGGGAGAAAGCTGAGTCTAAATGAAAATACAAAACTTGGATACGACAAATCCAAAGTCAAATGTTTCAATTGTGGTATGACTGGCCACTTCTCTAGGGATGTAATGCTCAAAAAAAGGAACAACCACTGTATTCAAAGAAATTCACAGGGCCAATCATCCCCACAACCAAGCGCAAGCTACCACTCCAGCAATCATCAACAGCTGCATCACTATCAACAACCCTATCAAAGTCAGTCACAACTGACTAACCTAGCTCATGGAAGCTGCCAAACTACTTCAAATGCACTTGTCATCAGACAAGATGGAGTATGTGATTGGAGCCTATATGCTGAAGAAGTAAAGCCTCAATTTCAAAATCATGCTCTTATGGCTCACATCAATGATGGCCCAAATCCAATGCCATCTGATGTAAAATCTAATCTTTGTAGTGATAAATGCATAGCTGAACTGCAAGGATATCGTGAGCACAATCACAAATTGGTTGATAAAATCAAAGAAGAAAAGGTAAAATCTGAGATGCTTAAAAGAGAAATCAAAAGTTTTGAAATAAAAACCAAATCTCTCATTTCTGATATTGAAAAACTACATGGTGAAAAGTACACTCTTTCAGCTGAGAATGAAGAGTTAACTGAAAAATTAGCACAATCCAAAGCTGAGCAATCAGTTACTGAAGTGAAACTTGAAAAATTTCAACTGTCTTCAGCTAAGCTGCAAGAGATGCTTGATTCACAAAAGGAGCACAATGATTTAACTGGGATTGGATACAATTCATGTCCTCCACCATATAATTTCAATTACACAGTCATGCCTGAATCTGTAACTTTGTCTGATAAAACTGAACCCAAAACTAGTAAAGCTAAAACAATAATAACACAAATCACTAATCCTCAAAATAAACCAAATGTTTACATTGAAACAAATAAGGAGAAAATTAAGTTAGGTCATCCTATCAAAATCAAAGAGTACTCAGACAAGACAGTGAATGTCATTAAACCAAGAAGCCCGGTCAAAGCCATAATGCCTTTTGTGAAATTTGTTCCTGCAATTTCGAAAGAAAAGCAGAAAGCTGAGATTTCAATGAAACCTTTTGCTGAAAGCAGTTCTGATTGTGAGATCAAATCTCTAAACAATTCAATCAAATCAGACATAGTTTCACTTCCAAAGAACATCAAAACTCCAAAAACTTCAAAAATCAAAATCAAGGCTGACCCTCAATCGTCAAAACCAAAGCAAGGAGTTGGTTTTGATATTTTTAATAAAGAACATGTAGATCAATTGGAAAGGGAATTGAAGAAAATAGTAAGAAAGCAGAAACAATCTAGGAAGAACAAACCTAGTAGAGTTATGAAACAAGCTACTAAAAAGGCTGATTCTGCTTCCTCACCAAAATCAAAGGTTGAAACTCAGTCAAAAACTGGTAAATCTACTGAGGTTTTGACATCAAGATCAGCTTCAAGAGACAAACACATGTATTGTGATGTGTGTGAAATGTCTAATCACAGTACAGATAGATGCTTTTTCAATCAATATTGCTCAATCTGTGACATGAACAATCATTCCACCAAAAACTGCTATTTTAATAAATATTGTTCAGTCTGTGATATGACTAACCAGAATACATCTGATTGTTTCTTCAAACAAAAAGGGTTGAGAATTCCTCAACATAAGCACATCTCACCAATCTCATATGTGAAACCCAAAATTAGAAATCACTTTCTTAATACTCAATTCAGGACTGTCATTTCTGATCAGGATAGGGATAACACAACCAAGTCAAGGAAAATACGAGGAAACAAATGTCATAACATCAACCAAACACATGATTTTCATAATTCAAAAATGATGTTTGATGATCAAGTGAACTCACTTTACTGACACTCATTGCTATATTCTAAAACCAGGATTTCAAATTCCTGAAGAATGGGTTGTCTTAAAAACGCCGAGGAAGAATAACACATATGTCTTAAACCTCAATTCTGCCACACCATAAGAAGAAACATGTCTTCTGTCTAAAGCATCCTTTGATGAGTCACAGCTTTGGCACAGACGATTGGGACACACAAACTTCAAAAACATGAACAGATTAGTCAAGGAAAACCACGTCATTGGTTTACCTCAAAAAGAATTCCATTTTATTGATCACTGTTCAGCGTGTCTCAAAGGGAAACAACATAAGTCTTCCCACAAGCCAAAACTAATGAACACAAACAACTCTCCATTGAAGCTGCTTCATATGGATCTTTTTGGACCAACTCATGTTATGAGTATTGGAAAGAAATAGTATTGTTTGGTGATCATTGATGACTTTTCCAGATTAACATGGGTCTTCTTTCTACTTCATAAAAACGAAGCGTCCCAATTGATAAAAGATTTTCTCACAAAAATTGAAAACCAACTTGATCATAAGGTCAAAACAATTAGAAGTGATAATGGGACAGAATTTAAGAATGAAGATCTGAGTTCATTTTGTACAACCAAAGGCATTGCTCATCAATTTAGTGCAGCTAGAACTCCTCAACAAAATAGGGTAGCTGAAAGAAGAAATAGAACACTGATTGATGCAGCAAGAACCATGCTAGCTGATGCTAAACTGCCAATCACCTTTTGGGCAGAAGCAGTTAATACATCGTGCTTTGTGCAGAATCAAACTTTGATTGTAAAAGAAACCAACAAGACGCCTTATGAACTTCTTTTTCACAGAAAACCATTTATTGGATTTTTAAAGTCATTTGGTTGTCCTGTCTCGATATTAAACACCCGAGACTATTTTTGAAAATTTTCATCTAAGTCTGATGAAGGATTCTTTGTAGGTTATTCTTCTGTTTCAAAGGCTTACAGAGTATTTAATCCTAGATTAAATATTATTGATGAATCAACAAATGTTCAATTCAAGGAATATTCGTTTCCCAAATCTACAAATAGTCCTGACTGGTTGTTTGATATTGACTCTTTTACAAAATCTTTTGATCAATTTCATTTGTCTGATGCAGGAAATCTACATTCAGCAGAATCCTCTTTAGGAGTAGAAAGAAGAGATGAATTTCCAATGATTCCTCCAACTTCTACTGATCAACTAACTGAAGATGTTCCACTACAAGCTGAGCCTGTCAGACAACCATCTCAAAATCAATGTGTTTTAACTGAAGCTGGTCCAAGCACACTACCATCTCCTTCAGAAGATCCTTCATCTGAAGTCAGAGATCAAAATCAAGCTACTCCTTCAGTTGAACCTGAAAGAACCTCAAATGATGGAAGTAATCAAAATGCTGCTGATGTTGAAGCAGGAACTAAAATCGGTTTTGATTATTTTCATAACTGTCCCACAGTTCAAGATGAATCGGCCTCTCACCAAGATGATCTGAATTTCTCCAATCTTGATGTAACCATTGCTGGTGAATCAATTCCAACCACCAGAACACACAAGAATCATCCAGTTGAAAGCATCATTGGTGATCTCAATGAACGGGTGACAAGAAGCAAGTCAAGCATAGCAAACATCTGTTTGTTCTCTTGTTTTCTCTGTCAAACAGTACCCAAAAACATCAAAGAGGCTCTTCAAGAAAATAGTTGGATTGAGGCAATGCAGGAAGAGTTGCTACAATTCAAGAAACAAGAAGTATGGCAACTGGTAGACCTCCCCGAAGGACAATACCCTATCGGCACCAGATGGCTGTACCGAAACAAGACTGATGACAGAGGGATCGTCATCAGAAACAAAGCAAGATTGGTAGCACAGGGCTATACACAAGAAGAAGGAATAGATTATGACAAGGTGTTTGCTCCTGTTGCTAGACTAGAAGCCATACGACTATTTCTTGCGTACTCTGCATCCATGAAATTCACTGTTTATCAAATGGATGTAAAGTGTGCATTTTTGTATGGAAAGATCTCTGAAGAAGTCTACGTGAGTCAACCTCCAGGCTTTGAGGATCCTGATTTCCCTCACAGGGTATTCAAGCTTGATAAAGCTTTGTATGGCTTACATCAAGCCCTTCGAAAATGGTATGAGACTCTGTCATCATTTCTTCTTGAACATGGTTATGAAAGAGGGAAGATCGACCAGACTTTATTCAGAAAGAGAAAAGGGAATGAGATGCTGCTTGTCCAGATTTATGTGGATGATATCATATTTGGCTCCACTAACAAACAACTATGCCAAGACTTTGAAGATCTTATGCATTCAAAATTTCAGATGAGTGCTATGGGAGAACTCACATTCTTTCTAGGTCTTCAAGTACAACAAACCTCCAGTGGAATCTTCATCAACCAGTCAAAATATGTAGAATCAATGTTGAAGAAGTTTCACTTTGCAGCCTGTCAGTCCATCAGAACACCGGTTGATACAAAAGTGAAGATTGGTCCAGATCCAGAAGGCAAATCAGTGGATCAGACTCTCTATCGGTCTATGATAGGTTCACTTATGTATCTAACAGCCAGTAGGCCTGACATCATGGTTGGTGTTTGTGTGTGTGCCAGGTATCAAGCAGATCCCAAGGAATCTCACATGAATGCAGTCAAGAGGATATTCAGATATCTTAAGGGCAAACATGCTCTTGGACTATGGTATCCAAAGGATGGAGACTTCAATCTCATGCATACACCGACAGTGACTACGGGGGATGCAATTTCAACAAAAATCCACATCTGGCGGTTGTCAATTTCTTGGTCCCAGACTGGTGTCTTGGCAGTGCAAGAAACAGACCAATGTGTCAGTATCGAAGGCTGAAGCTGAGTACATAGCAGTATCAGCTTGTTGCTCTCAAGTTCTCTGGATTCAAAACCAGATGCTTGACTATGGTTTTAACTTCCTGCACACCCCAATTCACATTGACAACACAGCTGCAATGTTTATTACTAATAATCCAGTTCAACACTCAAAAACAAAACACATTGAAATTAGATATCACTTTTTGAGAGATTGTGCTAAAAAGGGTTAATCAAATTGATTCAAGTTCATACTGACAATCAATTGGCTGATCTATTTACCAAGGCATTTGAACCTAATAGGTTTGAATTCCTAGTTCAATCAATTAGCATGATTAACCTTGAGTAAAATAAAATAAAAATAAAAATAAAAATAAAAAAGTTATCAAATATCTCAAAAATAAGTCTTTTTCTTGAAATTTGTGGCTTATACTTTTTGAGAAATGACATAATTACAGTCGTTATATCATTCACTGTGCTTAATACAAAATTTAAAAGACTGTCATGACTTACCTGATATGTAGGTAGGCTCAACTTGGAAAGGAAGATACATGCTGTGATGAACTAAATAATCATATTCAACTGTGAAATTCTCATCTCAGAGTACTGGTAAGTATCAGCTTATTCAAGTGTATGTGTGTGTAGCAACTCAAACACACCAGATAATGATGAACTATGAATCTCATTCACCTGCATCAGTTTCTTCTTTGTTTTGCTGAGCAAAGACCTGAAGAAACAAGCACATAGTGCTGATGTCATGATCCAAAAGATTCCCAATGTGGAACACATTCACCTTGGATGAATTAACAAAAGAGTATACAAAAAGAATCCCATTATGGATCTCCTTCCAAAGTGAAGTGCAAAAGAATCCCAATGTGGATCAAAGTATCAAAAGGATCAAAGTAAAAGAATCCCAATGAAATTGAGATCTCATAATTTAAGTAACCTGGTCATGTAAGATGTGAAAGTAGTCTACCATGCATTACATGAGAATGGTTGATCAACCCATGTTTCTGTGTGTGAGGTACATGTTGAATATTCAAATCAATCAAAACATGATAAATGTCACATACAGTATAATATTTACCAAGTATGAGTTTAAGAGGACAAACATACCTTCAATCAATAAGTTCATAAACATGTCTATTTTACAATCAAAAGATTGCACTTGTGTAATGTAGGATTGTTATGATCCCAACAAAAGTATACCTCCTCTTCATGCAAAATTAAAGAGATTTTATGATCCAAAATTTTTAAATCCTTAAAATTTCTATCTAAATAAGGATATAAATTTTAGGGGGAGAAATTTAAAATTTTGATCAGTTTGTACAGGTTCTTTATTTCTTAATTTTTATAAAATCAAAACAAAAAGAATCTGACTATGTTGGTGCAGAAGTTATACTATAGTATCTCAGCTTATGCAGACATTTGGATGCATAAAAGTCCAAGATCAGTCAAACTCTGGGAAACTTGTATGCATCAAACCTGATATACAAGTCAATCCAAGCAAGAATTGACAATCCCAACATCTGTCAAAACTCCATAAGAAACAAGTGAAAAGTATAGACAGTCTTCATAACAGCCATCAGTTCATCAGAAAACAGAAAATAATTCAATCTACAAAAACATTAACTTTTGATTAAGTTCAAATATTAAAGCGGGTAAGTGCATTGGTTAATGCGGATGAAGGTATCCCTGGCATATAACCAATGCGGGTAATTGTTTTCATACCAGTTAAAACAAAGTGAAACTAATGCGGACAAAAGTGTTCAACCGCATTTGTCTTTGCGGGTAAACCTTTGTTCTACCGCATTTCTTTTTTACTCTTCCGCATTTGAAACAGTACACTAATGCGGATGAACAAATTCTTATCCGCATTTGCTACAGTGTTTTTTAAAGGTCATTCGCATTTGTTTTCAACACTTGTAATATTTGTAAAAGTCATTAAATCTTCTTTTTCAACAAGAATTTAAAAGGTCATTTAATACTTTTCAAATTGAGAGACTTTACAGTGCGACGAGCGGTCTTCCCATTTGTTCATCCCTATCATCTAAAATTCATTACCTGTGATCTAAGACTCATTCACCACAAAAACTTCTCATCTTTGATTCATTACAACAGTATTATCGAAGAAAAGGTGAGTTTCTTCAAAGTTCTTAACCTAAAACATCGAACAGTCAAAAAACTGATTTTGAACATAGAACTCTAGGTTAAGAATCAATCACCAAAAGTAACATCAAACCAAGGTTTAAATGGCATTTTGGAAAGCAATGTTAATTAATAACAAGAATTTAACCCCCTACAATCGGATTACAAAACCTTGTTCATGTCAAGAACAGGGGACAATCAATTCTGAAAAAGTGAAGGTCAAAACCTGATGTTAATGATTAAAAGATGTTAAAACCATATGAATAATCTATATAAACTTGCAAAACATATAAGAGTGATTATACATGACAAAGTCAAGTTGTGTATGGTACACATGTTCACTTAACTTTGACCATTAAAAGACAAACTAAGAACACACCTTGATTTATTTATTACAATCTGTCAATTACAGTTGCATCTTCTAATTCATATGCCTCTAATGCAGGTTTCAATGGCTAATCTTACATGGAGCAAGCTCCATAATGTTAGTGGCTATCTTGATCCTGATGTTACTGAGGCAGTGGGTTTGAGAGACATGATCATATTCATCTTAACTACTAGAGTTGTTCATGCTATTACAGTTAGGCCTATCATCTATGAGAGACTCATAAGGTCATTCTGGAGCACTGCTGAGGTGACAGAGATAGATGGTGTAAGGACTCTGTCAGGAAGAATAACTCCTGATCATAATTTGGCCACTATTGAACAAACTATAAGACAATGTCTGTAGTTTGGTGATGATGCCAACTCTCCTCTGGAATTAGAAGATGATGAAATCATAACTTTCTTTGCAAACATTAGGTATGAGGGAGGTTATGAAGGCAAGCAGATCGTCAAGGGGTTGGTTGAATTGCAATGGAGATTCCTCATTCATCTCTACCAACATTGCCTGTCAAAAAGAAAGACTGGATGGAATGACATATCAGTGACCACCTCTTCTGCTATATGTGCTCTGTGCACAAACAGGCCATTCAACATGTCTGCTTATGTGTTTAATGGTCTGGTGTCAAACATTCAGGATGGTAGAAGATACAAGTTCCTCATGTATCCTAGATTTCTGTAGTGTCTCATCAATGAAGCTTTCCCTGAGATTATACCTAAAGGACCAGTGATGGATATTCCTCACTACAATGCAAAGTCCTATCAGTACATGAAGAAGAGAGACCCCATGAATTTCTATAGTGGCACATTTGCTCCTCTATTACCCTGGATGCTGGAACAGATCAACCAAGATGAGCATATTGAGGAACAAGCTCAAGAGGTTTCTAATGCTGAGCCTGTTCATGAAGAAGAGCAAGCTGCTCCTAGTCAACATAATGTTGATGAGCAAAGCTGATGTAGCTGAAGAAGGACAGAGGCCAGTGTCACCACAGGTTGATGTAGGTGGTGATCCTCACACTGGGCCTTCCGTTCATGAAGCGGAGATATCCTCTTCATCCTCTCCATATCCCATCCCCTCACCACAAAGATCACCAATTCCCTTTCCACAAACACAGCCCATCATCTCTTCACACATATCACCCATACACTCACCCCATATTTCACCAATTCATCTTTCTCCTACATCTCCTGTTCATGCATCCCCTGTCTCTACTGAGCCTGTTGAGTTTGTTGATTCTACCAGCTCTTTAGAAGAATCCAAATCATCATCTGATGAGGAGGATCATCGAAAGAAGATACCTGTGAGACAAGTTACTTCTGAGGCCGCCCCATCTGAGAGTTATGCTGAGTCAGAGGCAATCAGGCCTGATGCAAAAGATGAGATGATATCAGAACTGTTGCAAAAAGTAGCCAAGATAGAGAAACTCCTAAATAGAAGATCTAGTATCATTCAAGACAGACTTCTAGAGTTAGATGAAAAGGAAAAAAGTTAAAAGAGACGAAAGAGAAGTATGAGACTGAAAAGAAAGAGAAAGATAAGGAGATAGAAAGCCTAAAGGCTGCTATTCAACATTCAAAGGATGAAGTCAGTGGTCATGTGGACACTTTGACCATCCAAACCATTGTAATGGAGGAACAAGAAAGCCTGCTGGAAAAGCAATCTGATATAATCATGTCAATGCAAAAACAGATAGAAACTTTGAACAAAAGAGTTTTTGAGTTGGAGCTGATAATCATGATAAATCAAGAGGTTGAAAAGAAAAGAAAGGATGATGAAGGTGATAAAGATGAGGGTGGCAAGAAGAACGATGATGACAAAGAAGAAGGAGGTGAAAGTTCCTCAGAAGAGAGTGATGATGATTCTCCTCCTGCTAAGAAATTGAGATCTTCTGAGCCTGAAAAAGAAGCTGAATCAAGTAGATCCAAGCCACAAGAACAAAGTTTGGCTATGGTACTGTACACCAGCAAAGATCATGAAGAAACACACACTGAAGAATCAGAGTTCAGTGATATGATCAAGGCTCTTGATAGCTTCACTGCAAAAGATTTCATCATTGATGATGAATTCTGGGAATTTATTGGAAATCAAGGTCAAGTTTCTGAGCCCATTGTAGTGATATCTCAATCTCCTGTCCCTCTTGAGAAGGAATTGAGCCTTCAGCTTGTACCTGTTGTGACTCTCACTGAGGAGCAAAAAGAATTGATCAAAAGGCACTGTGAACAACAACAACAAAAGGAAGAATCAGAACTAGAGTCAATAGAGAAAATCCCATCAGCTGCTGAAGAAAAGGAAGCTGAAAAATCACCTAAAGAAGCTGAAATAACTGAACCCTCTTCTGGTCCAAGAGTACAAACATATACCAGAAAGAGAAAGTACCTGTCTGAAAAGGAAAAGGGTAAAAGGCCTATTGAAGAAGATCCTCCAAAGAAAAAGCATCAAGATGATCCTCGGAGCCTAGTTGTTATTGCTCAATTTTTAGAAGAACATGAAAAGGCTGAGGAACAACTGAAAATGAGGTCAGTGGGCATAGACCTAGAAGAAGGAGAGATAGAGGGTGGATATGTGATTGATGAACACATAGACAGAGAAAGCCCTAAAAAGCCTGAACCCTCTGTCCAAGAAATGTTAGATAAAGCCCAAACAGATGATTTGATGACCAAAGCCTTATTTCTCATCAATCATGGCTATGATCCAGTTGAAGTCTTTGGGATGACATATGAGGGGATGATAGCAGAAGAAGAAAAGCTAAACAAACTGCTGGACACTACTGTTGAAACTGAGTATGAAAAGACTCATTCTCCCAAAACTCAAGCTGATAAACCCTCTTCAAAAGCCAAGCAGACTGAAGCCTCTCAATCATTATATCCTGATCCCTATTCCATGACTGACAGGGAATTGAAGGATTATCTGTCTGCTCAAGGGTATACTAAAAGAAAATTGGCCAATATGAAGACTAATTCCCTCAGGGCTACCATCCTTAGGATGATAAATGAAAAGAAAGAAAGGCTGAAGAAAATGGAAGATGAGATCATCAAAAAACCTAAAACAAGATTATCTGCACAAGATATCCAGCTCACCAATAGAGATCATGACTCTTTGGCACCTGTTCTACACAGAAATCCAGAGTGGTTTACTAAGCATTCCCAGTTAATACTTCAAGAGGGGCTCACCACTGCTGAAATGATCAAAGGTGTATCTACTACACATGGCAAGACTGATCAGAAAATTATTGCCTGGAAGTATGATAGTGACTGGAATATGTTTATGGTCAAACGGATCTCAGGGTTAGTTCAATTCTTCACTGAGTATACTGCTTTAGTGAGCTCCCTGCAGATTCATGATCTGAAAGAACTAGCTGAACTGGAGCTCATCAATCATCAGGCTATGTTCAGGGGTTATGAGTTTGAAGACATTCTGAGAATGTTCAAAAGGACAAAAAACTTCAAATCTCTTAAGGCTATCTGTATGAGGAAAGATAGATCCTTTGTTAACCCTCTAGAGAAGAAAAAGACAAAACCAGTGAAGAGGTTGTGTTTCCTGAGCTCAAGGTGAAGCCAACTGAATCTTTAAAGAGAAAGATGGTAGCTGGAACTCATTCCTCCAAACCAATCTCAAATGTTTATTATGATGAAAAGACATATGAGTTGGTTATTGAAAGAAAATGGGAAGGAAAAGAAGGTGCAGAAATTAGATTGTTTAGTGGATATGAAGTGAGATTGCTAGATGAATCTTATATCCACTACATATACACCAGGCACTTCAGAGAGTTAAACAATAAGTTGGGTGAGGAAGACATGTACTTTTCCGTAAAATGTATAAACATTCTGAAGTTGGCCTTTGACAGAATCAAAGCTAAAAGAGAGCAGAGAAGAAAGAAGAAGACTCCCTTGCAATTGGGGAACATAGTGAAGCTAGAAGTGGATGTTGATGGAGCTTTGTTGATCCATAGAGATGGGTTGTCCACTGTGTCAATATGGGAACCCATTTCTTTGAAAAAGCTGCCTATGGAAGCCATCTACACAATGAGCCAAATGAAGATCCATGTGCTAAACCGAGAAAAGATGACTGAAGCCAATGACTTTGTCAACATGATAAAGGCAATTTTGGATCCCTCATAGGCAGAACCTCTCATCCCTCCTCAAGCTAGTCAAAACTCAGCAGAATCCTCACAACTTCATCCACCATCAAGACCTTGAAGTAAATAGGCTGTATAATCATTAGGGGGAGTATTGTTGGACCCTAAAAGGATCATACATGCCAATTCAATTGGTGGATTGATAGTTGTTCTGCTGAATAAGTCCAAGATCTAATGCGGATGAAGAATCTGCATCAACAATTGAAACCAAGTGTCGGCTATCCGCATTTGTATATGCGGATGACCATAGAACAAATGTGCCTGTGTTTTGTCAGGATCAGCGATCTAAGTTTGATCAATTAGAGTTGAATCGCAACGGAATTAGAACAAGAATTAGACAAATATAGCAAGAACACAATAGATATTCAATGGACCAGTACACGGTTATAGAGAAAGAGGGTTTTCTTCAAAAGAATAATATCATTCATGCACAATGCTTCGGTGTGGCGGCCGCTAAGATTCGTAGGGCTTTGTAGGCTACATAGGGCATCGCACCTTACAATTAGGTCAACATTCCTTATATAGAGGAATGTGACGTCTGCTGATGTCACTTGATAGCGACATCTAACATATTTATTACAAACAACTGAAAGTAAGCAAACTACTGAGAATGTTCACAACAACTGAGAACATCTCAGAGTATGCTAAGTACAAGATGAAACTAAAACTACTGAAACTACAAGTACTGAATACAAGAAACATAAAACTACTGAAAGGAAACCATCACAACTACTGAAGAGATCTTCTTCAGCTGTTGTGACAACATCTGAAACTTGGTCTTCAGTCTTTGTCTTCAGCTTTTGTCTTCAGACTTTGTCTTCAGCTCTTTCACTTCAGACTTTGTCTTCAGCTCTTTCACTTCAAACTTTGTCTTCAGACCTTGTTATCAGTTGATGACTTCAGCTGTTGCAGACTACTTCAGTTGTTGTAATGTCCGTGGGACTTAAAGGTTTTTCTGATCAGGCTCATTGGTTCTTTTGGTCCAACAAACTCCCCCTGAACCAATGCAGCCAAAACCTTTAAGCTTATTGAGGTCCCACTTATTCTTGGCAGAAATACTCTCTTGATCAGCTTCAGAGATATCGGATAAGCACAGGCCAGGGAACAGGTTTCAGTAGATGTGAATGTCAAAGGATGGAAGGGAACTCTGTCTTGGGGAACTGGACACAGAGCTGTTATCCCAACCATGAAACCTACTTCCCATTGATGAGTCTATAAGACTCTCTGACATAGGCCTCAAGGAGAACAACTTGTTCCTCCTTAGTGAGTTCTTCTGCTTCTCCTTCGAAGAAGAACTCTGGGCCATAGTACTCTGATAGGTACTTTAACGTCTTTCCATTTTTCAACTCAACAGTTGTTATCTCTCTGTAAGCAAATTCATCTGGGTGAGTCCCTTCTAATAACAACTGGAGTTCATTTTTCTTGATCTCTTCAAGCCTCTTGTATAACAACCCCTTCTTGACCATTTTGTTCTCTATTAGAGTTTGAGGGGTCATCTTTGACTTGTAGGCTCTCTTGAAGTCTTCAAGTATCTCCCAGGGTGAGACTACAATGGCCAACATAATAACAGCATCTATAGTCTTTCTCACTTGGCCATTGTATCTACTTGGTATGGATTTCTTATGAATTCTAGAACTAACCCTGGGGTCTGGCCAAATCCTTACTCTCTCCTTTTGATATTGAAAGGTATACCTGAGAGCATACAGCCTTTGAGCATGTTTCTTCATGGCTTGTATAGATGATGACTGAGGAAACTCTTTGTCAACCATCTTCAAAAGTTGCTCATCATGCTGTTTCTGCTGTTCTTCTTCTTCAATCTTAACTTTCACCATTTGCCTCTGAAAGTCTGGTGTGATCATTTGTTGACTTCTGGGCTCAGGTATTTTTAGAACAGCAGAGATTGGCAGACTGTCTTCTTCATCATCTTCTTCTTCTTCTTCTTCCATCCTCAACACCCTTCTCCTCCTTCTGGGTGCATCATTGGATGTGGTTTGAGGTGGTTTTTGGGGTAAGGGAGTTGGTTTAGGTTTAGGTTTAGGTTTAGGGATTGGTTTGGAGAGTTGTGGGGTTGGTTCTTTTTGAGTGGGAGTTTGGGAAGGCTGATCTAGCATTTTTGTGGTAAGTTTGGGTTTGGAAACCTTGGCCATATCAGTTCTCTTCCCAGCACCTGCTTCATCTAAGGCTTCGATAATCAACCCCTTATTGAATGCTTCAGAAGCACAGATTCTGGTGGTTATTGCCAGAATACTGTCTCTGGTCCATGATTTAATCTCAATTAATGATCTTCCAAAGTATTTTGCAATAAATCTGATCATTATCTCCAACCTCTCCCATTCCATCACACTGTAACTGGCCCATCTCTCTTGTATCTCTTTAATTTCCAGCCTTCTGATCTCAGTGTCTAATGTAGCTGTATCAAAGCCTTGTCTGAAGAGTTGGTCTATTATTCTGTCCATTGATCTGCTGTGAGCTTCATCAGCTTCTTTAACCAGATCTTTCAATGATTTCTTTTCATCAGGCTTTGGAGTTTCAGCACTTTTCTTTCTCTTGTATGTGATCAGCTGTTTTTCCTTTTCTAACTCCTTTTCTTTCTCTTGTTGTTTCTCATCTTCCACTCTCTTTCTTTTTCTTTCTTTCACTGCCTTAGACTCCCCCTTTTTGGGTGCATTGGGTTCAGGGGTTTGAATGGCAGAAAGCTTCTTTTGCACAGCATCATCAACAAGTGTTTGTAGATTTGAGGAGATCCTCTCATCATGGCTTTATGCACAATCTCATTGATGATGGGAGTGATGAGAGGTAAGGAATGTTGAAAGGTAGCAACCATCTGCTCAGAGGGGTTCTGTCCCTGAGAGGTGGTGCCAAAAGCAGTGGCTGGTGGCTCAGTTGAGTGTAGTGGCTGAGTGTTTGGTGAACCTTCAGATGAAGGTGCCATCTGTGGGTTTATTGGGGCAGATGGACTTTGATCCTGAGACATTTTGGCAAGCAGTTCTTTGAGTCTGCTCACCTCAGCCTCAAGGATTGTGTTATGGGCTAAGACATCAAAGAAAAAGCCCAGGTCATCATCAGTCTTTGCTGAATCACCTGACCTCCTGATTGAATCAGGATATACATGCCTGAGTGTAGATCAGTTGTAGCATGTGCCCCTTGTTCTTGGTTCTGGGGACTTCCTGCCTCAGGACTGAGTCCTTCATCGGCAGTTGCCTCTGGTGAGGTCTTAGAGATGTTACCAACTGCATCCTGTTCATTTACTGAATCAGTAGAAGTGGCAGCCTCACCAGATGTTCTAACCTCCTCCTCTACACGGGGAGATTGAACATTATAACCCCTGTGCTGTGGGTTATCAGCAGCATTTTGGTCCTCTTCCTCAGCTGTTGAGGTTCTCCCCATTGTAATTGGTTTCTGGGGAGGAGGAGAGGAATGCAGCTGACTCAGC
This sequence comes from Flaveria sonorensis, assembly GCA_025506505.1. NCBI lineage: Eukaryota > Viridiplantae > Streptophyta > Magnoliopsida > Asterales > Asteraceae > Flaveria > Flaveria sonorensis. Next base: position 32,871,380 of record CM046430.1, on the reverse strand, counting down.
ACTTGTGCAACTATAATGGTTGGGCTTTGAGGGGCGGTTGCATTGGAGATAGGTTTGAAGCAGATTGCACCCGGGGTGACTGGTGCTCTTTAATGGTAACCTTCTCAATTGAGATAGTTCCAGCATTGTGGTATCCCCAATTATGGTTGCATCAGGATCCTGTTGAGAGGATGCCTGAGCGGCTAGGGCTGGTGGAGTCTTTGACACTACTGGGGGTTAGAACCAGTAAGTGTTTCCTGTATTGGTGGTACAGGGGCATCCTCAGGGGACTCATCTCCCTGAGTAGCCTTTTTGGGATTTTTGGTGTTGGGTTTGGTGGGGACTTTGGATCTGGAAGTGGAGGCTGTGGGTTCCCGCTGCTTGGGTTTTAGCAGCCGGGCAGCCCCTTTCATTGTAGGGTCAGAGTTGTGCCTGGAGTATACTTCAGGCAATACAGCCGGAGCAGGGACTCCAAGGCCAACAAGGCCATCTGATTTTAGCTGATTTAAAATTATGGCCATGAGAAACCTGGGATATAATATCCATCTATTTGCCATAGGTTTCAAAGCCAGATCCTTTAGTTCCATGAAAACTATCTCAGAAAAATTTAGATTTTGTCGTTCAAAGATAGAGTATAATACCTGTTGCCATCGGGAGGACATCTGATCCCATGAGGAGGTTTTTGGTGCAAGGCAGACATTCACCATGTGGAATATAAGACGTTCAGCATCATGGAAGTGCTTCTTCAGAATGGTGGTAGCACTTAAGTCTCCTTCATACCCGTTATTGATGAAAGACATATCGGTTGTGCCTTTCGGGTATTCTGTGACACAGGTGGCATCATGTAGATTTAGGGTTTGTCGAATGATGTCGGGAGTGATGACCACCTGTTTCTGGTTAACCAACGACTAGAGAGTGATTTGGCTATCATTCTCACCAGTTTGCACAGAGACGTTGGTCCAGAATTGGCTTAGGGAATCGGGGTATATGGTAGGATTCAGAAGAAAAGCGGTTCGGTACTGGGAATCTACCATAAGATCGATGGCATTATCAAATTTTTTCCAAAAGGCCGATTTCGAGAGGTAGGCAACACAGTTGTGTCTGGGTTTGAGTTTCATGGTCGCCATTGTTGAGAGAGTGAAGGACATGAAACGGCTAATGAAACGTTTGAAATTAGGTTTAGGTATTTATAGGGTTAGAAAAGGCTGATATAAAACGACTGAAAGTGTTGGTGCTGTCATCAGTTGTTTGAAAACAACTGAAGACCTGGTTTTAACTTTCAGAAGTTGTAACAACTGAAGACTTGGTATTAGTCATCAGTAGTTGTGAAACTACTGAAGACATGGTTTTGGCTTCAGGTGTTGTAAACAACTGAAGATTTGGTGTTAGTCATCAGTAGTTGTAAAACTACTGAAGACATGGTTTTGGCTTCAGTTGTATGAAGTGAAACAGCAGTTGTAGAAACAACTGAAGAGAAAAGTTTCTCATCAGCTGTTGTCGTCAATTCTTAGCTCATCAGCTGTTTCATTCTGACCTCAACACTTGTCAGACTTTTTGTCTGATTTTCAGATGTTTCATTGGTCATCAGTACTTATCTGTTATACTGACATCAGTAGTTGTAACTACATCAGTAGTTGTAACCACATCAGTTCTTTTCAACAGATAGAGTACTTCAGTACTTTTAAGTAATTTAGTCTTCAGTAGTTATGCAAACTACTGAGGATAAAAGAACTTATCAGTACTTATTTGTGACAATAGTATACGAATGCTCATCAGTACTTTTGACTGAGATCATCAGTAGTTGTCACTTATTCTAGCTGCAGCATACCAAGCCTTAACACTAGGTTTTGGAAAGTTGAACTGTCCAAAGGCTTAGTAAATATGTCTGCAAGCTCATCAGCACTAGGAACAAACTTTGGATCAATCAGACCTTTTTCAAAACAATCCCTAATAAAATGATGTCTGATCTCAATATGTTTGGTCCTAGAGTGCTGGACTGGATTCTTGACAATACAAAGAGCTGAAGCACTATCCATTAGTAATGGAGTCTTAGTCTCTGTAATGCCATAATCCAATAATTGATTCTGAAGCCAGAGTACTGAGATGTACAACTTGCAGCAGCAATGTACTCGGCTTCAGCAGTGGATGTAGCAACAGATGTTTGTTTCTTACTCTGCCAAGAAACCAAACAGTTGCCTAGGAATTGACATCCACCAAAAGTTGATTTTCTAGTTAATTTACACCCTGCATAGTCACTATCAGAAAAAGCAACTAATTTGCAAGAGTGCCCAGTGGAATACCAAAGACCTAGAGATTGAGTACCTTGCAGATATCTAAAGATCCTCTTGACTGCAATCAAATGAGACTCTTTAGGAGCAGCCTGAAATCTAGCACAAACACAAGTTGCAAACATAATATCTGGTCTAGAAGCTGTTAAGTACATCAAGGACCCAATCATACATCTGTAAAGTGTTTCATCAACAGCTTTACCTTTCTGATCTGCATCCAGTTGTGTGGTGCTGCACATGGGAGTAGAACAGGGCTTACAGTTTTGTAAATCAAACTTTTCCAAAAGACTCTTTGTGTATTTCGACTGATGAATGAAAGTTCCATCAGCCTTTTGTTTGATTTGCAAACCTAGAAAGAACTGTAATTCTCCCATGGCACTCATTTCGAATTTTTGTTGCATCAACTTTGTAAATGCATCATACAACTGTGGATCAGAGGATGCAAAAATGATATCATCAACATAAATTTGAACAAGGAGCTTATGCTGACCCACTTTCTTAATGAACAAAGTTTTATCTATGGAGCCTTAGTGAAATTATTCTGAAGAAGAAAATTTGACAGTGTTTCATACCAGGCTCTAGGAGCTTGTTTCAACCCATAAAGAGCCTTATCAAGTTTATACACCCAATCAGGATGTTTATTATCCTCAAAACCTAGTGGTTGACACACATAAACCTCTTCTTTTATTTTACCATATAAAAATGCACTTTTGACATCCATTTGAAAAACTTTAAGATTGTGGAATGCAGCATAGGCTAAGAACAACCTAATTGCCTCCAGTCTGGCTACAGGGGCAAAGGTTTCATCATAATCAATACCTTCTTCTTGTGAAAACCCCTGGACAACCAGTCTGGCCTTGTGCTTGACAATTTGCCCATTTTCATCTGTTTTATTCCTAAACACCCATTTAGTGCCTATTGCACACTTACCTGGGGGTAGAGGACCAATTCCCACACTTGCTGCTTTTTGAACTGAAGAAGCTCAAGCTGCATGGCATCAACCCATCCATTGTCTCTTAATGCAATATGATAGTTCTTTGGCTCTTGCTGACTGATGAAGAGAGCATAGAAGCAGAAGTTGGACAATTGACTTCTAGTTGAGACACCAGCATGGATATCACTAATGATTTGAGACATTGGGTGATTCTTCAGCTCTTGGTACACTATAAGATCTGTGCAAGTGTTTGTAGCATGCTCAGCAGCAATAGATGTTGATCCAGATTCTTGAAACCAAGTATTAGATGGCAAGTCAAATGAAATAGAGGATTCAGAAATCTCATCAGCATTTGTTGTGGATGGTGCTACTGAAGCTACAGGAACATCAAGTTTAGTAGACTCAGGCAGTTGATCACTAAACTTGAATAGGTGAGTACTGGGATCATCATCAACATCAGTACCACCAGATGGATGACTAGCTGCAGAAGGTGATGAATTCACATGATCTGCAATAGCTGGAGGCTGATAAGGAACATATTGCAGTATGTCCAGATCAAACAACTCCACAGGGTTTTATGGAATTTTGTCCTTAGGGGATTCATTGAACTTCACATGCAAGGTTTCTTCAACCATCTTTGTTCTGCAGTTGAACACTCTGTAAGCCTTGCAAGTGGATGAATACCCAACAAAATACCCTGCATCCACCTTAGAATCAAACTTTTGGAGTTGATCCTTTGTGTTGAGAATGTAACAAGGACACCCAAGTGCTCTGAAGAATGAAATTAGAGGAGCCAAATGATGTAGAACTTCATAAGGAGTCTTCATCAACCTCTGATTCACTAAAGCTCTATTTTGCACATAGCATGCTATGATGACAGCTTCAGCCCAAAAGGTCAGTGGCAAACCAGAGTCAGCCAACATAGACCTTGCAGCTTCAATTAGGGTCATGTTCTTTCTCTCCACTACTCCATTTTGTTCTGGAGTCCTTGGGATGCTATACTGCCTCTTGATTCCTTTTGAAAGGTAGAAATCATCAAGTGTATGGTTTCTAAATTCAGTTCCATTATCACTTCTTATACACTTGACTGATAGGGAATACTGCTTCTCAACATACAACACAAAGTTAATAATTGTCTGAGCAGCCTCATCCTTTGAATGCAAGAAGAAGGTCCATACAAATCTGGAGTAATCATCCACAATTACCAGACAGTATTTCTTCTTTGCCATGCTCATTACTCTCACAGGACCAAAGAGATCCATGTGCAGTAATTGCAAGCAGGCAGTGGACTTTGGTTCTTCTATAGGAGGGAATGAAACTTTGTGTTGTTTTCCTTTTAAACAAGCAGTGCAGGTTTCATCACAGTGGAACTCCTTTATTGGTAGACCTCTCACTAAACTATTGTGGATCAGCTGATTCATGTTTTTAAGATTAACATGACCCAGCCTTCTATGCCACAGTTTAGATTCCTAAGGAGAGGCCTTGGAGAACAGGCAAGGATGACCTTTTAAATCAATCTTCTTTGACAAATCCAAGGCATATACTCTTCCTATCCTGTTGGCCTTCAGGAGAGTATGTTCATCCAATACCTTGTCAATCAGCCTCAGAACTTTGGAAGACAGAATCCGGCAGTTCTGGCTTGTGAAAAGTGCAACATGCCCTTTATCACACATCTGACTGACACTCAGTAGATTATACTTGAGATTCTCCACATGGTTAACATCATCAAATCTGATTTCTCCATTTGACACAAATCCTTTCCCGATGATGTAACCCTTAGCATCATTTCCAAATGAGACAAATCCTTCTTTCCTTGAGAGTAGTCATTAAGAAGAGAACTGCTCCCAGTCATATGCATAGATCCTCCACTGTCTACATACCAGATGCTACTTTGGCATGCTGAAGAACCCTGCATTTATCATAAGAAACTAGTTAGCTTTAGAGACCCAAACCTTTTTGGTTTTGGGTCTGTTTTCATCAACAGATTTAACCATAACTTGTTTCTCATGATTAACAGCTGATGAAGGTGGAGATGGTGCTGAAATGGATTTCTTAGATTTGGGCTTGGATTTCCTTTTCAGTGGTTTATCACAGGTGCATCTAGTTGGTTAACTCTCCCCAACAAATGTTGAACCATCATAACAAGTTGTGTCTGATTTGTTGCTAAAGCCTTCAGCTCATTTGACACATCAGTACTTGTTTTTGATGAGTTCCTGTGACCCACCATTTCCTCCTTCTTGAAATTCACAGACTTAGTCTGATGTTTATCATGAGGAACACTATCAGCTGTTTTCTGATAAACCCCATCCTTCTTTTTGGATGTTGGCGAGGCCTTGGGTTTATCAGTTTGAGATGACTGTGGTACAAACTTGGTCTCAAACTCATTTTTCATTTTATTAATCTCTTCTTTAATGAGCTTATCTCTATTGAGTTTGGAACCCTTTTTGTACCAGCATTCATCAGATAGATGATTGAATTTACCACATATTTCACATGGCTTATTCTTCATCTTGGATTGATCAACTGCTGAAGTGGAAACTACTGAAGGTGTGATCTTCAGTACTTTCCTCCTTTCAGTACTTGTGTTAAGTACTGAAGGATCTGTAACAACTGAAGACTTGTTCTTCAGCTGTTCTCTATCCGTCCTGAAAGACCGTATGATAGATTCCTTAGCAGTTATTAATCCTTTTATTTCAGCAGATTTGAAATGCTTTTCAGATGTTGTGACTTGCCCTTCAGTACTTGGAGTACTTTGAGGGACAACATCTGAATTGCTCAGCTTCATGTGTTTATCATCATTTAAACCATCAGGCAATTGATTTGCTGAGATCTTAACACTGACTTCATCCTCTGATTTTGTATTATCATTTGAGGATGAATCACATGATGATGTGGTTTGGAAATTACTTTCACCTTCAGATTTTACTATTGATTTTGAAGTAAAATCAGTAGGTGGTGCAGTATGATTGTAACCTATTCCAAACTTCACATTTGAAGTTGTTTGCTTGCTGAGAAGCATTTCAAATCCCTTGCAGGATGTTACCCAGCGGTCACACTCAACTTGGGTAGCTGCAAGTGTCTCTTTGAGATTTCTGTGGTTCTCAAGTATGACCTCTACCTTAGCCTTTTCATCATTAAGTTGGCATTTAAGCTTGTAAATCTCATCATCTTTGTCATTAAGAGCAGACTCATACTCAGCTTTTCTTTTGGAAATAGTTTTCTCAAGCTCAAGATTTTGATTGATTAAAGCTACATTTGCCTCTCTAATAGAGACAAAGGCAGCAATGCATGATTCAGAACATAACTTGGCTTTAGCCTCAAAAGATACTTGGGTTACCTGTGAAGATGATGCATTGGAGCAGGAACCCTCAGACTCCAGGGCCATGAGAGCAAGATTCCCAAAAGGATGTTCACCACCATGTTGACCAGCACTAGCAAATAATTGCTTATTGAAATCAGAAAGATCATCTGGTGAGCTGCTCCAGTTAACAACTCCTGGTGTGAAGAAGCTGTGATGAGGTTGAGATTGTGATGGAGATGGTTGAGGCTCAGGTAGGGCTTGAGGTTGTTGTGCTATAGGAACTTGAACTGGATTTGGCTGTGGCATGTAATAGCAGGGATATGGATATGGCATTGGACCCTGAGGGACAAAATATGCAGGAGATTGAGGTTGTGAGTGATAACCAGAACTAGCAGGATGTTGCCCTTTGTTTTGTGAACTATTGCTTGGAAAGGTCACAAAGGGTGCAGAGGAGTTAGATCCAGTTGATCTACACTCTCTTGCAAAGTGCCCAAGCCTGTGGCATTTGTGACACCTCAACTTACTCTTGTCAAAACCAACTTTGGTTTTGCCAGAGAGTCCTGGAAATTTCCTACCAGTTCTCTTGTAGAACTTTTGAGATCTGATATTGATCAAGGCCATTTGGCTCAAAATATCCATCTCTTCTAAATCATCATCAGCAATACCCATCAAATCATCCATAATAAAGCATAAATTATCACTATTACAACCAGAATGACTGTCAACACCAACAAATGCATGATCAGAACTGTTTGAAGAGAAATCTATATGCTCATCATAAAGGCTTTCTGATCCAGCATATTCTGACTCATGACCGACCAAGGCAGTGTTCCCTAGTACAAAGTCATCAGTGAGCTTTCCTGATGATGCCAGTTTCTTTTTCTGCTCTATCTCTCTTTCAAATGTAAGCAGTTTCCCATGGAGTTGGGTGAGAGATAGGCTATCCAGATTTGCACTGGAGCGTAGGACAATGGTGTATGTGTCCCATCTCTCAGGCAGTGATCTGAGGAATCTGTTGTTCATCTGGCTATTAGTATACTCATGCTTGACCATTTTCAGCTCAGAGATCAAGCAGGAGAAACGCTCAAACTGTTGGTCAGTGTCTCACCCTTCCTATGAGAGAATGTCTCATATTGTTGGGCGAGGATTTCTCTGTTGTTTGCTAAGACCTCATCAGTTCCTCCGAATTGTTCCTTCAAAGCATTCCAGAGGTCATGAGCAGTTTCATGATGCATAAGCCCAGAATAGATTTCATTAGGCAGTGCCATGGCCAGAATTCCATGGGCTTTAGCATCAATCTCAAACAGTTTACGATCTTCATCTGAGTATTGCTCTTTCTTCTTCGGAACCATTTGATTGGTCTCCGGATTGTTCACCATAGGCTTGTGTGGACCGTGAACCACAGATGTCCAACAACCTGAACTGTTAACAGACAGGTGATGGAGCATTCTTCGTTGCCATATGTTATACTCACTCCTAACCAGCATCAGAGGCTTGGTTGAGGAGCCAGTATTGTGAGGGTCATTAGAAGGAGTAGTCATTCTCAGATTCAAACCAATTCGATCAAGTTTCAAAAGATTTAGCACAAAAACACAACAAACTCAATATGAACCAAGAAGAAACTCAAATTGACTAACCAGAAGCAGCAGAACACCAATCTCTATAACCAATTCTTGCAAATATGCTAATTCGATCAAACTTTAGATATCGAAATAGCAGTTTCAATGATCAATTGTTAAACCGATCAATGATTAACCTGCTCTGATACCATTTGTCAGGATCAACGATCTAAGTTTGATCAATTAGAGTTGAATCGTAGCGGAATTAGAACAAGAATTAGACAAATATAGCAAGAACACAATAGATATTCAATGGAACAGTACACGGTTATAGAGAAAGAGGGTTTTCTTCAAAAGAATAATATCATTCATGCACAATGCTTCGGTGTGGCGGCCACTAAGATTCGTAGGGCTTTGTAGGCTACACAGGGCATCGCACCTTACAATTAGGTCAACATTCCTTATATAGAGGAATGTGACGTCTGCTGATGTCACTTGATAGCGACATCTAATAGAATTATTACAAACAACTGAAAGTAAGCAAACTACTGAGAATGTTCACAACAACTGAGAACATCTCTGAGTATGCTAAGTACAAGATGAAACTAAAACTACTGAAACTACAAGTACTGAATACAAGAAACATAAAACTACTAAAAGGAAACCATCACAACTACTAAAGAGATCTTCTTCAGCTATTGTGACAACATCTGAAACTTGGTCTTCAGTCTTTGTCTTCAGCTTTTGTCTTCAGACTTTGTCTTCAGCTCTTTCACTTCAGACTTTGTCTTCAGCTCTTTCACTTCAAACTTTGTCTTCAGACCTTGTTATCAGTTGATGTCTTCAGCTGTTGCAGACTACTTCAGTTGTTGTAATGTTCGTGGGACTTAAAGGTTTTTCTGATCAGGCTCATTGGTTCTTTTGGTCCAACATGTTTGTTCTTCCGCATTAACAAATGCGGATGGTCATCAACAAATGCGCAGTGTTTGTTCATTCGCATTTGTCAATGCTGATGACCAAACACCAATGCTCATGATCGACTCAACATCCGCATTTGTCAATGCGGATGACCAGGAAGAAATGCTGACCAGATTAGAACATCCGCATTAGTCAATGCGGATGTACAGAAGAAATGCTGATGAAGACTTATGTACTTAGACTAGTTCTGATGTATAGGTCAGGGTTAGTTTAGACTTTTGTTCAGGCATATGTCAGCCTATAAATAGAATAGAAATCCTCGTATGAGAGGTGACTGAGACTGACTGTTGTTATACATTAGACAATCAGAATATTTTTGCTTTGTAATATTTCAAGGTGTATCATTACAGTTCATGCTGAAAACCCTAGCATTCATTGTAACCGTTTTTCACCTTCTTTAATACAAAGAGCATTTATGAGTATTATTCAGCATTCAATGTTCTGTGATTGTTTGATTCCGCCTTACAATCATTGACTCAATCATCATATTCGGTCCTTGTTGATTCACATCAACAGAGAATATCATTCTCAAACCCAGTCAATAAAGACAATCACAAACTTGTCTAGATACGGCTTGCATACTCAATTCATGAGATCCATAAAGACAGCAGGAGCATTCGTTAAACCAAAGAGCATAACCATAAACTCATAATGTCCATATCGAGTACGGAATGTAGTTTTTGGGATATCATCATCATGAACTCATAATTGATGATAGCCAGAACGTAAGTCAATCTTTTAGAAAATAGAAGCTTCTTGAAGTTGGTCAAAAAGATCATCGATGTGAGGAAGAGGGTAGCGGTTCTTGATGGTAAGTTTGTTAAGCTCATGATAATCGATGCACATACGAAACGATCCATCTTTCTTCTTCACGAACAGAACAGGTGCACCCCAAGGCGATGAGCTAGGACGGATAAAGCCCTTGTCGGACAGTTCTTGAAGTTGACTAGCTAGCTCTTGCATTTTCGACGGTGCAAGACGATATGGTGACTTAGCCACAGGGTTCGCTCCTGGAATCAAATCGATCTTAAACTCGACTTCTCGCACGGGAGGTAAACCACTAAGGTCATCGGGAAACACTTCAGTAAAGTCTCGTACAATTGGGACATCCTTAAGATCTTTTGCTTTGACTTTCGTGTTGACCACGTAGGCCAAGAAAGCCATGTAATTCTTGCTTAGGCATTTTCGGGCTTGGGTACAAGACATGAGTTTGAGTCCTTTGGAGGATTTTTCACCGAACACTTGCAATGTATCCCCCGAGGGTAAAGGAATTCGAATGCACTTCTCGAAACAAATAATTTCCGCATGATGTTTGGCTAGCCAATCCATGCCAATAATAACGTCAAAGCTTCCAAGTTTCATACGAATAAGATCGATAAAGAAATCATGCTCATTTAGGCTCAAAATGCAATCACAAATAACGACATCAATAGTGATGGGTTCTCCATTGGCGACTTTGATAGTAAGAGGTCTTTCTAATTTCGTATGTGGCTTAGCAAGTATAGGCTCAAATTCTAACGAGACAAAACTCTTATAGGCTCCAGAGTCAAATAGAACGTAGGCATAAGAATTATTAATAAGAAACATACCTGTTCAGTTTTAAAGACGTTTAACGATACAGGTAAAGCAAGAAAAGAACTTAGATCATAAAGTTGGGGCTGGATTTGACATACCGTTCACCACATCGTTGTTTGCTTGTACTTGGTTTGCATTGATGTTGAAGGAACGTCCTCAGACTTGTGGTATGTTACCCGTAAGACGAGGGCATTGTGGGCAAAAATGACCAGGTTCCCCATAGTTGTAGCAAGCACGATTACAACTAACGCGGCATTGTTTGGTGCATGATGACAAGTAGCCACCAAGTGTCCATACTTACCGCACAGTGTACAGATGCGGCATGGGGTATTACCCGAATGATGATACCTACAGACATTGCATAATGGTAGAGGACCAGCGTAGGCTCTAGCAGCACGTGCTTGTGCAATGGGAGCGGGTTGTCTTTGAGGTACCTTGGGTGTAGCCACAGCGAAATTAAGCGCCAGTGTGAACTTGTGTTTCTTGTTGTTGTAAGACGGTTCATTCTTACTCTTCTTAGCTGCTTCAGGGACCGCCTTTTTAGTCTTTTTAGCACCTTTGACAGACAAGGTGCCCGCTCGAATATGGTTTTTAGTAAGTTGTGCGGTGATGGTAATGGCATCTTCTAAAGTTATGGGTCTACTTCCAACCACGGCATCTTGGATTTGAGGTGGCACCCCCTTGATGAACTTCTCAATGTTCCTAGGAACAGTGCCAACCATGTGAGGCAACAGGATGCTCAACTCGTGATACCTAGTTGAATAGGCCAAATGATCTCCACCATCTTGCTTGAGATTCCAAAACTCCTCCTCCAGCTTTTGCAGCTCACTTCTTGGGCAGAACTTTTGGATGGCAATGTTCTTGAATTCATCCCAAGTTAGTGCCAACACAGCATCAGCACCACGATTCCTCTTCTTACTATTCCACCATGTAAGTGCTCTTTGTTGAAGAACACTTGTGGCATAACGGACTTTGAGTGCCTCGGGACACTCACAATTGATGAAGGTGTTCTCCATGCTTTCAAACCACTCGAGAAGTCCAGTGGCTCCTTCCTTCCCACTAAAGCTAGTGGGTTTGCACGAGTTGAAGTGCTTAAACGTGCAGGTTTGGTTGTTTCTTCCTTGATTTGCACTATTTTCTCCTTGCCCATTGCCATTAGTGTTGTTACTAGCGTTGGTCATCAAGGTGCTACTCAGTTCGGCAACCATGGTCGGAATGACTGCAGCCATTTGACGGGCAATCATGGCGGCTAATTTGCGGTCGGAGCTACCACGCTTTCGATGATGACGAGACATGCTGGATACAAAGTAAGTTAGTCACAGAAATTTGGAGGTAGAAGATAATGAATCAAACAAAGATTTTTCAAGACTTGTAAAACACACATGGAATGATTCCATTTGGTAACGCATTATCATTTAGAAACATTGACACGTCAAGGTGAGTTAACTCCAATTGCCTTAGAAACTTGTGTATATTGACCATAGTTTATCACTCGTCCCAGAAATCCCCAGGTAAGCATAACTAGTTCCACGGGATTTATGCGAAATGCTTACCTTAGCCAGAAGGCTTTTTGCCAGGAAATCCAGAATACAGGTGTCTATGTGTCACACAATATTTCTTTAGGTTCATGGAATTAAAACCTTGTTGAGATTTTCATAGATTAGACATAAAGTCTAAAGATTTGAACCTTTCGATATAAAGCTTACGTTCCCACGTGTTGTCGAGAATAAGTTTAAGAGATTTCATCGTCGAGAGAATAAAGGATTAAGAATAAGTTTTAGGGAAGACAAGGCAACCAAGTTTCTCAATTACAAGGCAATCCTAACTAAAGGCATCATGTTGCACATAAAAAGGCCTTCCTAAACAAGTAGCATCATGTAGCATGCAACAAAATATATTACAAGGCCTTCCACGTGTTGTCTAGGTCACCATTTCTAATAACCTAAATCCCTATAGTTATGGGCTGTGACATCCGGTAATTTTCCGTTACCAAACTCCGTTTGTTCCGTTAAGTCTTGCATACACGTGTCGGGAGCACACAGTGGTTGTCGTTGAACGTTGGTGACTTAACAATAATCAGTAATGTTGAATTGATGATAATTAGGTTAACAATGTGATTATTAAGTTATGCTTATGTGATTTGAATGTTAATTGTAATTTTATCGCGTAACGTGAAAACGTGCATATTTATTCGTGTGTTTTGTGATAAATGGGAATTATGCATGATCGTTATTTGTGATTAATAATAATGGTGTTTAGTAGTTAAAAACTATTTAAAATCTATTCAAAAAGCTTAATTTTTATAAAATACAAATTATAAGGGTTAAAAGTGTAATTATGGATTATTAATTAAAACAAAATTAAAAACCCTAATCCCCTAACCCTTTCGGCCGCGACTTGCATCCCCTCACCCTCACCATCGCGAAATCGATCAAGAACAAGCAAGAAACCATCGGATTTGGTCGACTTCAAGTTATACAACAAGTTAGAACCTTCAATTGCAAACTATTACACATCTAAAGGTTAGATTTTTATATGATTTGATGGTTGTTCATGTTTGGCCGAAAGTTCCATGCGAATTCTGCAATTGATGGCCGAAAGTTGCTTGATTGTTGATGTTAATGTGTTTGTTAGATAGATTACATGTTGATTAACATTGATTATGCAAGAAAGTTTGGATTTTGGTTGTTTGTTCATAGGAATATCTTGGCCGTGAGTTTGAAGTGATGTTGGATCAAATTGGATGTTGAATAATGGTTGTTTGATGTTGTGATTATGTTAGTTGTATTGTATATATGTTAGTTAACGTCGATTATACAAGAAAGCCATGATTTGGATGCATTGTTCATAGGTTACTAATAATAGTAACTTTATTTTGCATGAATTGATGATTGGATGATGTGTGAATGTTATGGATGTGTTTGTGATGATGATTAGATGCTAGATGGTTGATATGTATGTTAGGAATTCAAGAATGCATGTTGTAGTTCATACCTTACTAAAGATAGTAACTTTTGGGTATGAAAGTTGATGAATCATGATGATTAGGTGTCGTTGATCATGTTTAGATGTTGTCATGGACTTGAAATGGTATATAATTGATGAATTCATGAATGTTGTGTGAGTTTGATGAATTTGGAATGAACTTTCCCAAAAGGGAAACTTTAATTGTGCAAATCCTTGAATTGGGTGATTTGGGCATGTTTGGGATATTAGGATCATGCTAGTGTGTTCATGCATGGTTTCTAAGGTGACTAAATGTGTTGTTTATGTTGTATGAATGTTGATTTGGGTTGTTATCTGTTTTGGCCTGTTGTGATTTGCATGATTTGTATGATATCTAGTTATATGATGATCTAGGTAGTACATGTGGTGGTGATGTGCTATATGTAATCAAGTGGTATGTTGATCATGTATGATATACTGTTGTGTTAGTTTAATGAATTATCACCTATAATGTCACCAACGGGTCCAACGGGTCAACTGGGTCAAATGTGTCTTGTATTCTTAAACCTTGAGTTCTTTGGTTTGTAGAGCACTTAGGGTTTCATGTTGATTCTGTGTACACGTACTTATGTACTCTTGTATTCTAGGTGACCTTTGAAGGTTGTCTTTCCTTCTTTCTTTCAAGTTAAACTCTAAGTTAATTCTTGCGCATACCAGGTGAGTTCTTGCCCCACTCTTTTTACATAAATCTCTTTTGGGGGAGATGGCATACTGTTTACAAACGCTTTATTTATGAGTGTGTATAATATTGATATAGTGTTGTTTACCATGGAAAGTCCTCACACTTTCGGATTGTTAATATTGACTAGCGGGGAAATTTTGGGTAGTACTACTGGGTCTGACGAGCCCCACCTGTGCGACTCGAGGTCAAACGGGTGCAATTTTGTCCTATCACATATTCGTCACGACCTGGTAAGTCGTGACGGGAGGCAACAAACGTATCACAGTCAGCTTCAATCGCGAGATCACTATGATTAATATTTTTATGTTAATAGACTAGCTATCTATTGCAATACACTACTTATGCTCTGAAAACTATTGATTGGTTTATATTTTAACGCAAACTCTTGAACTCACCAACCATGTGTTGACTTGTTTAGTATGCTATTCTCAGGTTAAGGTTGCCAGTTGCCTAGGAGCACGCACGTCAGCATTGTTGAGTTGTCTACATTTGCATTGTTTACAATTGGGATTATTTTCATTTTATACATTTGTGTTTGGGGCGCGTTTGTTTTGCGCATTCTCTTTACATATTACTTGTTTTGGGGATTTTCTGTTTTAAAAACGCTTCCGCAGTATTTTAAACGCTTCCGCCGTATTTTAAACGTTAACTCTGGTTTTGTTTATTTATCATATAGAGTCGTTCTTGGTAACTAATGACTGAGATCCTGGTATGTCACGCGCCTCGCGGTAAAACCCCGCTCGCGGATTTTGAGGGTGTGACAGATTGGTATCAGAGCCATTGGTTATAGGGAACTAGGTTGCATACACACACTAGACTATAACCGCACAGTTGTTAGTTACTTACCGTTTACTCTCCTTACTGTATACTCATTGGCATACGCAACACGTACTTCGCAGCATGGCATCGTCGTCCAGAAATTTAGGCAAGAGACCTGCACGATCTGAATCACCTCCTACATCTCCCGTACCTGATAGGGGATCTAACTGGCCACGACATCCTTATCCTCGCGGCGAGATAGACTGGGATCAGCCTTTCGTACCTCCTGAGCTCGATCCTCCGCGTAACTGGGATTTTTACCCCACTTACATAAACCGTATGGCTTATAGAGAACGCGTACCACCTGTAGCACCTACACGACCTAGGACTAGGTCATCAACCGCCTCTACTTTGCCTACACTTCCTACCTTGAGCATCCCTCTGGAGCAGGCATTTGCAGCCCTAGTAGCCACACTGGACACAGAGCGACAGTGGATCAGAGGACTCACTGACGAGAACTCTGCGATACGATCTGAGATGCGTCAGCTGCGTTACCAAGTAGATACGCTTCAGGAGCGACTTTCGATTAGTGAGCGCATGGACGCACAAGATCACCATAATATGGAGATCGATAATAGGTTTGCTGAGTTAGAGGCACAGCTAGCAGCACTCCAGATTGCTGAAGCTCCTGCACCTTTGGTGGACCCTAATGAGGAAGAATATTGCCCCCGGAATGAAGTGCAGAAACTGGAGATTGAGTTCTGGCAACTCAAAATGCAAGGCTCAGAAATTGAAGCCTACACGACTCGTACTCATGAGTTAGCCACTTTATGCCCAGGGATGATGAATGAAATGCATAAGAGGGTGGAGCATTATATACGGGGATTGGTGCCTGAAATTCAAAGTATGGTAACTGCTTCTAACCCCACTACCATACAACAAGCTATCCGAACAGCCCACAGGCTGACTGACCAGGCAGTTGAGCAAGGTCGGTTACCTAAACGGGGTGCGGTGGCAAGCGTGCCCGACCAGAAACGCAAGTGGGATGGTTCAAGCAACAAGGGATCGTCATCCAGCAGCCAATCTCAACCTCAACAACAGCAGCCAAGTCAGCAACAGCAACGGAAGTTTGATAACAACCGAAGCTTCAACCAGGCGCACTCAAATCAAGGACCCGGCGGGTATGGTGGAAGACTGCCGAAGTGCAACCGGTGTAACTACCACCATGTGGGCCGATGTGATAACTTCAAGTGTCAACGTTGTGGGAAGATTGGTCATGCAGCCAAAGACTGTCGGGGTGAACTGATGAGAAAGCCACAACAATCACAAGAAACTCCGAAGGGTTGTTTTGAATGCGGGAAAGAAGGCCATTACAAACGCAACTGTCCCCAGCTTAAGAGGAATGGTAATGGTAACAACAACAATGGGAACAACAACAATAATAACAATGGCAACAACAATAACAACAACAATGGTAATGGCAACAACAATGGAGGCAAAAACAACAATGGAGCCAAAGGAAGAGCCTTCGTCATTGGCTCAGGTGAGGCTCTAAACGACCCTACAACAGTAACTGGTAAATTTTCGGTTAATGGTTGTTTTGCTACTGTATTATTCGATACCGGAGCCGATAGAAGTTTCGTGTCCACTAGGTTCTGTAGTCTTTTAAGTGATATGCCCTCAACCTTAGAATCTAAATACACCGTAGAGTTAGCTGACGGTACACAGATTCACGTAACGCATATTCTTAGAGACTGCAAGATAGAGCTTGCTGGTCATACATTCACCATAGATCTCATGCCTGTTACGTTAGGAAGCTTTGATGTGGTAGTAGGCATGGATTGGCTTTCCGATAAACAAGCGGAAGTCATATGCCACGAGAAAATCATAAGGATTCCCATTGGTGAAGAAGTCCTTACGGTCAGAGGTGATAGGAGTGGTGCGGTGATAGGCATCATCTCATTCATGAAGGCGCAGAAGTTGTTACGAAAGGGTCGACTGGCCATATTGGCACTAGTCACGGATAAACAGACTGAGGAAAAGAAGATAGAGGATATTCCCGTAGTTCGTGAGTTTCTCGAGGTGTTTCCGGAAGACCTTCCTGGATTACCGCCTCATCGTCAAGTTGAATTCCAGATTGAGTTGACTCCAGGAGCCGCTCCAATTGCGAGAGCACCGTACCGGTTAGCTCCGAACGAACTGCAGGAATTATCCGCTCAACTACAAGAGTTGTTGGATAAAGGGTTCATCCGACCGAGTTCGTCGCCCTGGGGAGCGCCAGTTCTATTTGTGAAGAAGAAGGATGGTACATTTAGAATGTGTATCGACTATAGGGAACTGAACAAGGTTACTATCAAGAATAGATATCCCTTACCTCGTATCGATGATTTGTTTGATCAACTGCAAGGATCAAGCTATTACTCCAAGATTGATCTGAGGTCTGGGTATCATCAGCTGAGAGTTCGAGAAGAGGACATCTCGAAGACTGCTTTCCGTACACGATATGGTCACTATGAATTTTTGGTCATGCCATTTGGGTTGACGAATGCACCAGCAGTATTCATGGACCTCATGAATCGCGTGTGCAAACCCTATCTTGATCAGTTTGTTATCGTCTTTATTGATGACATACTGATATATTCAAGGACCGAGGAAGAACATGAGAAGCACTTACGTTTAATCTTGGAATTACTTAGAAAGGAACAACTGTATGCAAAGTTTTCTAAGTGTGATTTCTGGATACGTGAGGTACAATTCTTGGGTCATATTGTCAACGAGAAGGGAATACATGTTGATCCTGCTAAGATTGAAGCGATAAAGAATTGGTCTGTTCCTAAGACACCGAGTGAGATACGACAATTCCTTGGATTAGCGGGATATTATCGACGATTCATTGAAGGATTCTCTAAGATTGCACAACCTCTCACAGCTTTGACTCACAAAGGAACGACGTACAAATGGGGTGAGAGTCAGGAATCTGCTTTTCAGTTGCTGAAACATAAATTGTGTAGCGCACCAATATTAGCGTTACCGGATGGTAGTGATGATTTCGTAGTCTATTGTGACGCTTCTATTCAAGGACTTGGATGCGTCCTGATGCAGCGGGATAAAGTGATAGCATACGCCTCTAGACAGTTGAAGATTCATGAGAAGAACTATACCACCCATGATTTGGAACTGGGTGCGGTAGTGTTTGCCTTGAAGATCTGGAGACATTACTTGTACGGTACCAAATGCACCATTTACACCGATCACAAGAGTCTTCAGCATATCTTTGAGCAAAAGGAGTTGAATATGAGGCAAAGACGCTGGGTGGAATTGTTAAACGACTATGATTGTGCTATTAAATACCACCCGGGGAAGGCAAATGTAGTTGCTGATGCGTTGAGTAGAAAAGAGACTGCTAAGCCTCGACGAGTGCGAGCTCTGCAACTAACGATTAGTACGCAATTACCCGAACAAATCCGTGATGCTCAAACTGAAGCTCTGAAAGTAGAAAATATGAGTTTAGAAGGGTTACGAGGAATGGAAAAACAATTAGAAGTAAAAGCGGATGGAATTCGTTACTTCATGGATAGGCTATGGGTACCTCTACATGGAAATCTGAGAGATTTGGTCATGAGTGAGGCTCATAAGTCCAAGTATTCTATACATCCTGGATCTGACAAGATGTACCACGATTTGAAGGCGCACTATTGGTGGCCTAGCATGAAAGCAGATGTAGCTACTTATGTGAGCAAGTGTCTGACCTGCTCGAAGGTTAAGGTGGAGTATCAGAAACCATCTGGATTATTACAACAACCCGAGATCCCTATGTGGAAGTGGGATCAAATATCAATGGATTTTATTACTAAGTTACCTCGTACTTCTACGGGTTGCGATACAATATGGGTTATCGTGGATCGATTGACAAAATCTGCTCATTTCCTAGCGATAAAGGAAACAGATAAGATGGAGAAGTTAACCCGACTTTATCTGAAGGAGATCGTTTCGAGGCATGGAGTACCAATCTCAATCATTTCCGATCGTGATTCTCGTTTCACATCACACTTCTGGCAGTCATTGCAGAAAGCTTTAGGTACACGATTGGATATGAGTACTGCTTATCATCCACAGACTGATGGTCAAAGCGAGCGTACTATACAGACTTTGGAGGACATGTTACGTGCTTGTGTGATTGATTTCGGGAATAACTGGGAAGTTCACCTACCATTGGTGGAATTTTCTTACAACAACAGTTATCACACTAGTATAAAGGCAGCACCATTTGAAGCTTTATATGGGAGAAAGTGTAGATCACCAGTTTGCTGGGCTGAAATTGGTGATAGTCAATTAACGGGTCCCGAGTTAGTACACGAGACAACTGAGAAGATTGTTCAGATAAGAAACCGCATGGCAGCAGCGCGAGACAGACAGAAAAGCTATGCTGACAAGCGACGAAAACCCTTGGAATTTCAAGTTGGTGACAAAGTTTTATTGAAAGTCTCACCATGGAAAGGTGTAGTTCGGTTTGGTAAACGAGGAAAGCTAAATCCGAGATACGTTGGACCATTTGAGATAGTGGAAAGAATTGGTCCAGTGGCTTATCGACTAGCCTTACCTGATTCATTGAGTGGAATCCATGATGTATTCCATGTTTCAAACCTAAAGAAATGTTTAACGGATGAAACGATGGTCGTACCACTGGAAGAAGTTCAAGTAGATGAACAACTACGCTTCATTGAGGAACCGGTCGAGGTGATGGATCGTGAGGTGAAAACGCTTAAGCAAAGCAAGATACCCATCGTCAAAGTTCGTTGGAACTCGAGACGTGGACCAGAATTCACGTGGGAACGTGAAGACCAAATGAAGCTTAAGTATCCTCAGCTATTCGAAAGACGATGCCAGCCGGCGAAGGTATTGATTAAATTTCGGGACGAAATTTCTTTCAACATGGGGATGATGTGACAACTCATCCAAAACTCACACGATTTCGATTTCCTTGTGCCAATGCAGTAGACCAGTGATGGAACACTCACCATGTAACGCAATTTTCGGGACGAAAATTCTTTCAACATGGGGATAATGTGACATCCGGTAATTTTCCGTTACCAAACTCCGTTTGTTCCGTTAAGTCTTGCATACACGTGTCGGGAGCACACACTGGTTGTCGTTGAACGTTGGTGACTTAACAATAATCAGTAATGTTGAATTGATGATAATTAGGTTAACAATGTGATTATTAAGTTATGCTTATGTGATTTGAATGTTAATTGTAATTTTATCGCGTAACGTGAAAACGTGCATATTTATTCGTGTGTTTTGTGATAAATGGGAATTATGCATGATCGTTATTTGTGATTAATAATAATGGTGTTTAGTAGTTAAAAACTATTTAAAATCTATTCAAAAAGCTTAATTTTTATAAAATACAAATTATAAGGGTTAAAAGTGTAATTATGGATTATTAATTAAAACAAAATTAAAAACCCTAATCCCCTAACCCTTTCGGCCGCGACTTGCATCCCCTCACCCTCACCATCGCGAAATCGATCAAGAACAAGCAAGAAACCATCGGATTTGGTCGACTTCAAGTTATACAACAAGTTAGAACCTTCAATTGCAAACTATTACACATCTAAAGGTTAGATTTTTATATGATTTGATGGTTGTTCATGTTTGGCCGAAAGTTCCATGCGAATTCTGCAATTGATGGCCGAAAGTTGCTTGATTGTTGATGTTAATGTGTTTGTTAGATAGATTACATGTTGATTAACGTTGATTATGCAAGAAAGTTTGGATTTTGGTTGTTTGTTCATAGGAATATCTTGGCCGTGAGTTTGAAGTGATGTTGGATCAAATTGGATGTTGAATAATGGTTGTTTGATGTTGTGATTATGTTAGTTGTATTGTATATATGTTAGTTAACGTCGATTATACAAGAAAGCCATGATTTGGATGCATTGTTCATAGGTTACTAATAATAGTAACTTTATTTTGCATGAATTGATGATTGGATGATGTGTGAATGTTATGGATGTGTTTGTGATGATGATTAGATGCTAGATGGTTGATATGAATGTTAGGAATTCAAGAATGCATGTTGTAGTTCATACCTTACTAAAGATAGTAACTTTTGGGTATGAAAGTTGATGAATCATGATGATTAGGTGTTGTTGGTCATGTTTAGATGTTGTCATGGACTTGAAATGGTATATAATTGATGAATTCATGAATGTTGTGTGAGTTTGATGAATTTGGAATGAACTTTCCCAAAAGGGAAACTTTAATTGTGCAAATCCTTGAATTGGGTGATTTGGCATGTTTGGGATATTAGGATCATGCTAGTGTGTTCATGGATGGTTTCTAAGGTGACTAAATGTGTTGTTTATGTTGTATGAATGTTGATTTGGGTTGTTATCTGTTTTGGCCTGTTGTGATTTGCATGATTTGTATGATATCTAGTTATATGATGATCTAGGTAGTACATGTGGTGGTGATGTGCTATATGTAATCAAGTGGTATGTTGATCATGTATGATATACTGTTGTGTTAGTTTAATGAATTATCACCTATAATGTCACCAACGGGTCCAACGGGTCAACTGGGTCAAATGTGTCTTGTATTCTTAAACCTTGAGTTCTTTGGTTTGTAGAGCACTTAGGGTTTCATGTTGATTTGTGTACACGTACTTATGTACTCTTGTATTCTAGGTGACCTTTGAAGGTTGTCTTTCCTTCTTTCTTTCAAGTTAAACTCTAAGTTAATTCTTGCGCATACCAGGTGAGTTCTTGCCCCACTCTTTTTACATAAATCTCTTTTGGGGGAGATGGCATACTGTTTACAAACGCTTTATTTATGAGTGTGTATAATATTGATATAGTGTTGTTTACCATGGAAAGTCCTCACACTTTCGGATTGTTAATATTGACTAGCGGGGAAATTTTGGGTAGTACTACTGGGTCTGACGAGCCCCACCTGTGCGACTCGAGGTCAAACGGGTGCAATTTTGTCCTATCACATATTCGTCACGACCTGGTAAGTCGTGACGGGAGGCAACAAACGTATCACAGTCAGCTTCAATCGCGAGATCACTATGATTAATATTTTTATGTTAATAGACTAGCTATCTATTGCAATACACTACTTATGCTCTGAAAACTATTGATTGGTTTATATTTTAACGCAAACTCTTGAACTCACCAACCATGTGTTGACTTGTTTAGTATGCTATTCTCAGGTTAAGGTTGCCAGTTGCCTAGGAGCACGCACGTCAGCATTGTTGAGTTGTCTACATTTGCATTGTTTACAATTGGGATTATTTTCATTTTATACATTTGTGTTTGGGGCGCGTTTGTTTTCGCATTCTCTTTACATATTACTTGTTTTGGGGATTTTCTGTTTTAAAAACGCTTCCGCAGTATTTTAAACGCTTCCGCCGTATTTTAAACGTTAACTCTGGTTTTGTTTATTTATCATATAGAGTCGTTCTTGGTAACTAATGACTGAGATCCTGGTATGTCACGCGCCTCGCGGTAAAACCCCGCTCGCGGATTTTGAGGGTGTGACATGGGCTCTGATACCAATCTGTCACACCCCAACCTTAATGGCGGAAACGTCGAGATGTGAGGGTTAAGATTGTTCACAGCCACATAACGCTACCACTAATTGTAAATATGATTATCATAAGATTAAATAAACATTACATCCAAGAGTCTCAACGAAATAAAAATAACAAAAGTTCAAGTTTCCAAGTTTCATGACATATTATTTATTTTTCTAGGTCCAAATCCTTGGTGTAAGCATGGTTCAAAAGATAATCATCAACCTTGTGCATTTCCTAAAACATGTTAAAAATAAAGGGTCAACTTTGAAAGTTGGTGAGTTTCCATGGGTTAAGCATACATATATTTATAAAAGTTTACAAGTAGCAATTCATGTCAATGGTTACGAATAAATCAAGTTTATAGATAACGTATAGCTACAATCAAACCTTGACAGATTACAAGGTTACAAGATTAAACGATTAGCTAAGTGTACTTGGTTCCCATAGTGCTCAAGAATACGACACTAGGAGCCGGCAATACCTCGGCTTTAGCACCAAATAGGCTTGTCAGGCCCATAGATCTATGACGTCGCCAGGCTAGCAATAGTTAATGATTGTCAACATATAATGTTCATCATATAAGACTCACAATATTACAAATAACCATGACAAAAAGTAAAGATGAATTGCATGTGCATTTACAAGTATCAAGATGTTTACAAGAGCAAGTTTATAAAGTTAACATGTTTCACCCCGAAAGGTGTGAAATAAAGTAAAAGAGGGGCATGAAAACTCACATGATATAAGTTGGTGTTAAAGGTAATAACAAGTAATTAAGTGGTGCTCCAACGATTCATTTTACAAGATACCTAAACGTATATATTCCAAGACTAAGTCTAAAGATAAGTTTAACGATTCATACGTGAACTAGGGTTTCAATAGAAATTTGGGGTTTTGGTGAACAAAAGAATTAAATAATGGATTCACTTATATTTTGATTCAACGAAAAGAATTACACCATTTAAGTAATTTAATATGAAGAAATACAATTATATCATTTATAATAATTTGTAAAGTTTAAATATAAAGTTTAAATGATTTTTTTTATAATCATTTAATGTAAACATGATTTAAACAATAATTAAAAGTAACGTATGAACCAATAATAATTTATTAAATTAAGCTATCATTTAAAGTCCATTTTACAAGAAATAAACTAAAAATGACATTTGTTATTTTGTTTTATTAAAAAGGTATATAAATATTTAAATTTGAAAAATTGCAGAAAATAATTTGGTGCTCTTAGAAATTGTTAAAGTTTACAAAAATGTTTTTCTATAATAATTAAAATTTTCTGTAATTAAAATTGCTAAAAAAACGTTTTTTAAAAAATATTGAGGGTGCCCAGGTTCGAACCTGGGACCCCAAGGATGAAACATGGGCTCTTAACCAGTAGGCGAGGACGCCTATGCCTGGTAAGAGTTGGTTTTTAATTCTTAAAAGCTACAACTACAGAAACCCCCAATTTCCAGATAAACCCTAAAACGATTTGAATCAAATTGAAGCATAAATCGATATTGATAACGATGATAATCATGGGGCTTTTGCTTCCCATGTAAAACGAGTAGGTAACTGTGTTTAATTACCCGAGATGATAATCATGGGGCTTGGATTCGTTTGATATGGAATTGTTGATGTTAACCAAATTGAACTCGTGTGAAGCTTCAACGGACAGTCACGAATCAAAACCCTCTATCAATTGGAGGTGATAATGTGGAGAGAAAGGGGTTCGATTAGGTATGAGAAGCCGTGAATAATGATAATCGATTGTGTTGATCTCAGGTGTTTAGATTGAAATTGCACTTAGTAATAGATTAGAAACGGTTAAACGATTGCGTAGGTTCAACTAATTAGATCATTAACTGATTTTTATTGACGAATGATTCATGGTTTGAGGTAATCGGTTACTCGAGTTAGAATACTCTATTAACCGCCGTTAAAACCCAATTAAAGTCCTGCAATGAGTTCGAATCACGCCCACGAAACGGTTAGAAATGATTGGGGTTCGATTTTACGCGTTTGGACTTCGCCGGAGTATGGTCGGAGTACGGCCGGAGTAAGGTCGACGGTGAAGGGGGTTTGGATTTATTAAGAAGTTACACATTTGGTCCCTGTAGTTTTAATTTTTATTATTTTATGTTTAAAACTTTCATTTAAAGTTTCAAATTTGTCACAAAGGCCCCCTCAACTTAATTAAACATTAAGTTTTAAACATTATTCTAACTTATTAATTATTTAACTTTTACAAATTATTATTTCTATTATTACTATGTTTATTACAATAAAAACAAATTATTAACTCTTAAATTAATGAATTAATGCACAATAAAAGAAACATTCATAAACAACCCATATAGTTTCTTAAATGACATAAATGGTCCTTACAAGAACATAACAGGGTTAACTATTAATTAACGAAAACACGA
The DNA here is from genome assembly GCA_025506505.1 of Flaveria sonorensis. NCBI lineage: Eukaryota > Viridiplantae > Streptophyta > Magnoliopsida > Asterales > Asteraceae > Flaveria > Flaveria sonorensis. The sequence continues at coordinate 32,846,308 of CM046430.1, read as the reverse complement.
AAGGTTACATTTGTTTCTTTGTAGTCCCGTGGAGAATAGGAGAGTGTGGAGCCTGCTTTGAGGTTGATGCAGCTTGTTGACAACCTTGATGCTTCTTCTTTTGGATATATGGAAATTGAACCTTTTAAGGCTTTGTCAATGTGGATTTCGAACTGGGCTGTGATTTGATTTATGATGTTTTGGGAGCTGAGATCTGAACATTCTTCTTAGAACATTTTTGTATGACTGGTGACTTGTTAGACTTGGAAGCAAATTTGTGAAGATCATGATGGATAGCAGATAAAGATGGTGAGTGCTTCTGCTAAGCTTTGGAAGAACAAAAGATCCGTATAGGTCTTGATTCAACTGTTGGAAGCTTTTGACACTTGATAACTTCAGGTGACTTGATGATCTCTCGTTCATCATCAGAACTTGTCCAGTCCTGTATACATAAGTCAGCTTCCAATGGATCTTGATTAATGACTCTTGTTGTGTCGGTTTGTGTTGTTGAGTTCTGATTGCTTGACGATTCCACAACTTTTCCTTATTTGACAAACTTGACAGGAACAAATGAAGAGATGTCACCTGTCTTGAATTTGTTAAAGAAGTTTCTGGAAACAACTGATACTAGGTTTGAAGCATCAGAGGTGGAATTATCATTTTGAAGATCAGATCTTTGCTTGATGAGCCCTAAACCTGTAGGAAAACCATATTCATCTCGAATTTCTTTGTGATTAACGCTGCTTAAACCTGCATGTAAACTATTAGTATCTGCAGCTTCAATTAAATCAGTAGATGGATGAGGTTGAGGCATAGGAGAGTAAAAGTAAGTGCTAGGAGGAGGATAAACATATGAAGTTTCACCACATCCCACCCCCGTTTTGATTCTCGCTCCCCTTTGCTTAGAGAATAGTTCTTCCTATTTTATCCCTGATATCATCCATTTATCAAGTTTAGTTTTAAGCTTGCTAGTCTCAAATTCTGCAAATGTGACTCGTTCGCTCAAAACATTAATCTAGACATTATTTTTTAAAAGATTTCTTTTTAAAAGATCATTTTCTTTTAAAGCTTCTCTTAGTTTAATAAAATATTTGGACTCATTGATTTAAAGTTCATTGTTTATTCGTTTCAATTCTTTTTCATTTTCTAACAATAATCTGTTAGCTTTATAAACCCCGAATAAACGAATTTTGAAGGGAGGAGAACACATGTCTTGAACAACCTCATAATGAAGCCCCATAACTATCTTTTCAGTAGCAAGGGCTTTTTCACATTGACAGACAGGAGTGTTCTTTTTGTATTCATCCTCCTCGGTGGCTCTTTTCTTAGCTTCTTCAGCTTCACCTTCCTCTTGCTTTCCTTCATCCTGAACTTTACACCGGCTTTCACAATCACCAACATCACCAACACTCTCACCTTGAGTGTCACACCTGAATTCTTTGAAAGGATCAAAACCCTCAACAGAATCCTCATCACTGTTTACTACCTCAGCTATCAATGCATGTTTGACTTCTTCTTTAGTTTCTTTGATCTTAATACTTAAAGATACACCACCAAACATGAATTGACTGTACTCTTTTCTTTTCATATCCAAATCAAATGACTTCAACTTATTGATAACTTCCATTAGTTTGTAGTCAGCAAAATTTCTTTCGTGTTTTAACAACCTAACTTGTGGACTCCACTATGGAGGAAGAGAGTCTAAAAGTTTTGTGACTTGTTCATGGTTTCCCAGCTGGTCATCATACTTCTTAAGGTTGTTTGCCACCATCAGAAATCAATCAACAACATCAGATATCTTTTCATCTTTCATGGCTACAAAAGAATCAAACCGACTTTGTGCCATTTTGGCGTTGTCATATTCGAAATCGGCAGAAAACGACATTTTCTTTTAAAATATTAAAAATCACTTTAACACCCAAAACTAAAAGTATTTTTCCAAATTTTGTTGAATAATATTCTCCCCCTAGAAAAATACTTTTAATGTCAATAAAAAAAAATAGATACGTTATAATTTGCGCATCAAACACCACAATTCAACCCACATATAAAAATATGGTACTTAGTTTTAATTTTTTTAATTAAAAATTAAACATCCACCGAAAATATATTAGGGTTCACTTTATATCTCAAGACCTCAAAGAGATGCTGCTATCATCTCGTGCTTTTTCCCAATAAAAAAATAGCTTCTCAAAGCTGTTCAATCTTCAAATTAAGCAATTGTTGGTGTGTGTTTCCGATTTGCAATGACCCGTACAAAGCAAACTGCTCTTCTTCTTCCTTTCTTTTTTTTTTTGGTTCGATTTCACGATGGTTGATGAGGTGGTAAACGATGATAGATCTGTGGTGATCTCGAGCGAGGGAGGGTCGGCGACAGGGTTAGGTTTCGATCGAGCGATGGGTCGGTCGATCTGGGTGTTAGAGGGTCGATTGGGAGGGTTATCGGTGGAGGTGGAAGGAGGTTGTGGTCGTGCTACCGGAGGGAGAGATGAAGGTGAGTAGGTGGTTTTGTGAGATGGGTGGTCGCGGTAGGGTGGTGCGGCGAGAAGGGAAGGGCTGCAGGCGGTTGGTGTGGCGGCGGGTAGGTGGCCGACAGTGGTTAGGGTTGGCGGTGGAGGTGGGCTATGATGGTGAGGGTGGAGATGGTGGTAGGTTACGACTGGATGGTGGTCGCGAGTGTAGGTTTTTGACTAGGTGGTCGTAGCAGTGGTGGTTCTGCAGTGGTAGGGCTGGCTGGTCAAAAATGGTGCGTTGTGATGGTAAAGGTCGATTGTTTTCGGTTGTTATTGGTTGGGCAGCGCTAGTGGTCCTGTGGTGGTTATGGACGGTTGCCGGTAGGCGGTGGGCCATGGTCGGCGGTGGGCCATGGTCGACAGAGGAGCCACCAAGGTGGGGGTTGGGTTGGGAGTGAGGTTGGTTCGGGTGTGTTTGTGGGTGGCGGTTGGGATTTTCGGTGGTGGTGGTGGTGGCTGCAGAAGGATGGTGTGGTGGAATATGGTTGTTGGTTGTGGTTGCTAAGGTGGTTTATGGTTGTTGATGGTGGTGGTTGTTGGTGACTAAGGCAGCAGAGATCTCGGTGGTGATTGTGGTTTGGGTTTTGTGGAAGTGGTTGTGATGGGTACACTTTTAGTTTCGCTGTGTATGAGATAGATTCGCCGGAAATATCGCCGGAAAACAAAAGTTCACCGGCAAGTTCTCCGGAAACTTCGCCGGAAAACACAAGTTCGCCGGCAAGTTCGCCGGAAAACTACTTAGTTTCGCCGAAGTTTTGCTGGAGTTTCGCCAGAAAAGGTGAACTTTTGTTCAGATGAACTTTTGAAGATCTGAAGAACACCAAGAACACACATACAACTGTGTGTGAGAGAAACCCTTTTAAAATTCAAATTTCTTTTCAATTTCTTGTAGACATCGTTTTGTAAATGTAAAATATGATATCAAATTATGTAAATCTGCTCTAAAATGATGTAGATCTGATCAAAATCAGTGATATTGATGAACACAAAACTCAGATCTTGTTTCTCTCTCTAAAACCCCATTCTCTCTCTCTAAAAACACTTCAAAATCAACAACAAAATCTTGAAAAGCAGCAATAGAAATTGATTCAAGTTGGCTCTGATACCAAATTGTTGTCCCAAGAGCACTTGAATCATCAAATAGTAATGAAGATTTGGATCAAAATGATAAAATATGAAGAACTTGGATGAACACATAAGAACATCAATGAAAACCCCCCATTTGATCCATATTGATTTGCATAAGATGTTAATTACATAAAAACCCTCAAATCTAGCTCATTCAAGCTTACTAAACACACTAATGACTCTAGCTATATATAGTCTAATGAAAATTAGACTTAATGACAAATAGCCCCCTAGACTATCATTAAAACATAAAAGACTTAAACATAAATAAATATATTTTGCTAACACAAAATATATTTATTAACAATAAACACCTAGTCATTTATATCTTCAATGTCTCGTCTCGGTTCTTCATCTCGAACGCGTCTGTTTGACTCTTCTGATGACTTTGACATTGACGTTGACATTTGTTGACTGATTGTGTTGATAATATAGACTATTCTTTTCAGACCCAACAGTCCGGATTACCCACAAAACTCTAGGACAATATGGGTCTTCTAATTGCAAGAGGCTCTACTTGAATAGGAGTTTGTTGAGCAGCCTCTTCATGCACTACCTCGGGATGCTTTGACTCATCCTAAGGTGTGAAGGGGGATGCCTTGGTCTTCTTCTTCTTTGAAACACTTTTCCTGGCCATCCTTTTCCTCCTTTTTAAGGTCTTTAACTGAGAGGACTGGTCTTCAGCATCAGATTGTTCTGTTGTGTCTCTATCGGTTGGGTTCTATTCTCTTAAAGGTTTAAAAGGAGGGAGAAAAGGACCGTACTATGGTTCAGAAGATGAAGTTGGCTGAGATGCAACTCTAGGTTTAGGTTGTGTTGTCTCAGGGGGTATAACCTTCACCTCAACTTCAGGTTGAGCTGGACTTGGTGGAGAATGCAAGTCAACAAGCTCTCCCTTTTTAATCATCTGCTTCATCACTCTGATATGCTCATCCATAATGGATAGAGACATAGGACCAAGCCTCCTTCCATAGAATCCATACAGCTTCAAGAAGCTCATCATGCTTTGTCTGTCATCAGACTTCTTTTGGCTTTTGTGGATGATGGCTCTTGACTTTGCAGCTTCTTCCCTTAACTTTTTCTTAGCAGTTTTTCTTTCTTTTGTAGCTTGATCCTCCAGCTGCTTGAGATATTCAAATTCTATATACTCAAAAAATAAGGGAAGAAGTGCAGATGCCTGATAGAGTCCTGTGGCACTCAGGTAGTTGATTATGTTCATTCTTTCAGCTTCCTTGTCTACCTAAGGTTGTGCAGTTGCCACAGTCTCTTTCTCGGGACTTTCTTGAACGATAAAGAGGACAGGAGCATGTTTGTAGAGCCTTTTCAGTCTCCTTTCTTCCTTGATCTTGAGGAGCAATATTGCATCCTCTATCTCCTTTCTCTCCTTTGACAACTCATTGTCAGCCAGTTCATTCAACTTATCTAAGGGGAGAGATATGAGTTCATCAATGTTATAGTTCCTGGTCCCCTGGTAGTTTAGCCTGGCTGCCCTCAGCTCATCATCTTGAGTGTTTGGCCTGGGGGCAGCCCGGATAGCAGCTTCCATAAAGCCTGGAGACCTTCTTGAACTCTCTCCCCTTAGCTTCCTCTTCCTCTCTCTATTCTCCTCCTCTATCTCCTCAGAGGTCATCTTCCTCTTCCCTTTGTCACGCATAGGCTTTGGTGACTCAGGGTGGAGAGAGCTTTGGACTTCATTGCTTGGTTTAGCAGTCAAGATCTGCCAAAGAGAGGATGTGAAGCACCTTCACCAGCTGGTGCCTCACTAAGGGTACTTGGTGCTGAAGGAGATCCTGTCTCAAGGTTCACAGTGATGAAATCAACTTAAACACATGTTGAACATGAACATATTAGAACAATATTCAACATGAACAGGTTGATTCCCCCAAGGAACTTTTCAAAATCTCTTAATAATCAACAAACATGAACCATGGTGCGGAAACCCATGATACATGCTATGAAATCAGTGTGTGTGAGTGATTGTGTGTGATTGTGTGATTGCTAGTGCTTGGATGATAATATATGTTTGATTGAATGATTGTTCAAAAGGTTACAAAGGCTTAGGGTAGAATGCTATTTATAGCCTATACACATAGCTATATATAATTACTAAACTACCCTTATGTAAATGAAAATTACATAAAAAATAATCCTAAGTCTAAAAGCTATCCGTTGTGATGATTGGTCGTCCGCTGTGGATGTTTTGGTCAGCCCCTGTGGAAGAAGATAACTTGTCCGCTGTGCTTTGGATGTTTTCCGTCGTGAAGTGTTTGCATTGTTTGTTGTGCGTTGTGGGATGTTCATCTGCTGTGGATGAACATCCGCTGTGGAGTGTTGATTGTTGTCAGCTATGGAATGTTCATCCGCTGTGGAATGTTCATCCGCTGAGGATGAACATCCGTTGTGGACTTGTATCCGCCGTCTGTTGTTCATTCGCTGCGGGATGTCTTCATTCGCTGCATACACTTAGACTTAAAACTTCATCCACTGCATGTTGACCTTCATCCGCTGTGAACTGCTCATCCGCTATGGATACTTGTCAAAAATTTATTTTATCTACAATTCTGAAAAAGAAATTTAAACAAATATTAGCGTTTGTTATGAATGGTAATGATGCTAATGTGTTAGTAAATGATTGTTGGAATGTTAGAACACATTGTGTTTGTTTATGTTTGATTAAGGCAAGCATCATCCTTTAAAGCATTAATCCATTAATGTACTTGTTGAGTCCAACAATACTCCCCTTAAGGATGATGTTGCCATCAATTTAATGATTGCTTGATAATGTTTTGTTTGTTAGAAACAATGTGTGTGTGTTGGTGCTTGTTAATGATTTGTTTGTTAGGAAAATGTGTGTATGAGTTTGATATCAAAGATTATACTGATTGAGTGTTATTGAAATGAATTGTTTGTTCACAGCGGATGAACATTTGTTCACGCATTATGGACCCTTGAATGATTTTTGATTGTTCACTGCAGATGAACATTTGTTCATGCGCTATGGACACTTTGAAAATTTGTTTGATTGTACACATCGGATGAACATTTGTTCATGCGCTGTGGACACTTGAAAATTTGTTTGATTGTACATGAAAATTTTTTCATGCGCTATGGACACTTGAAAATGATGTGTTTGATTGTACACAACGGATAAACATTTGTTCATGTGCTGTGGACACTTGGATGTGATGTGTGAATGTTTACAGTGTATGATTACCTGTGTGCATATGCTGTATACACTTGTACAGTTTCTATAATGGATGACTTATGTTAGTCATGCGCTATGGAATGGCACTGTATTCACAGCGGATGTCTTGTCAACATCATGCGCTGTGAACACTTGTATGTTCAAAAGTGCATAGCGGATGTTTGTTTGTTTTGTTTGCTATATACACTTGGTGTATTTTGCATGTTATGGTGGTTACTGTAGCTACAGCGGATGTATGTTTGTGTGTCCGCTGTGACAACAGTTGTCAAAAATTAAAAAAATTTCAGATTTTTGTTTATTTTGAACTAATGTCTTCTAAAGCATATGTTTGATAAAAAATTTTTTATTAAAGAACATTTTGTTTGATAAAACTTGTTTAAATCAAAATGTTTGTTTAAATCATTGATTTAAAATGTATGTTAAAATATTGAAATTTTAACATATTTAATATATGGATGTTAAGATATCACTCATTAGCAATAGTGTGCAATATTAAAAAAAAATGTATGTGTGTCAGCCTGCTGTGTTTGGGTGTTGGCTTGACTTGGCTTTGTTTAACACTCAAAATTTTGAAAAATTCAAATTTTAAAATGTATAAATATTCACAATTCTGCTATCTTTGATATTTCCATGTTCAATTTCTCCCCCTAAACTTTTGCATAGTTATAAAAATCTTTTATAAAAATGACAAAAATTTATATGTGTGTGAGTGGAAATTATCAAAGTCCAAATTTATTGCTTGTTTGTTAAAGACTTAGTAAGATCACATTGAATCTTACTAACAAATGGATGTGTTGCTTGGTTGAATCATGAATTAGTGTCACATACCATGAGATCATACTAGTTTAAAATTCTCACTGAGTGGTTTAATTGTTTTTGAGAATAGACATGGACTAATACAATGTTGATTGTAGATATTTGATCCACTTGAACTCATGCATTGTATTAATGATTGATTGAAATGGTGAGTGATTATCATGTTTTGAGTTGATTGATATGAGTTGTATGTACCCCACATCTGATTGTATGTTTGGTACAACCCTCCTCAAGATATGCTAGAAAGCACTTTCAATACTTAAGACCTAGCTACTTACGAGTATAAATGCTCAATTTGATCCATGTTGTTTGATCCTCATTGGGATTCTTTTGCACTTCACTTTGGAAGGTGATCCTCTTTGGGATTCTTTTGATTCATTCACAAGGAATGTAGTCTTAAGGATTTTATTGATTGTTCATCCATAATGGATGTGTTCCTCATTGGGAATCTTTTTGGATCATGATTTAGGTCATTCAGGTCTGTGCTTAGCACAACAAAGAATCCTTGGTGTACTCCAGGTCTATGAAAATCATATCAAAGGAGACACTTGTATGATTGAGCAATTTATAAACTGTTTCACTTGGTGTATTGTAGTTACTTTATAAGCAACCTATATTGGATAGATTAAAACTCACCATAAACCAAGATGTGTTGTTTGACCACACAATCATGAGAATTTAGTTCTTAACTCTTGTATGTGATGTTAGGTGTCCCATGCTGAGTCTATCCACATATCAAACAAAGTACAGTCAGTCTTTATTAGTGGAAAATAACTCAAGTGAAGAATATGCTAGTGTACTATCATTTCTCATGAATGGTATGTGTGATTCAATATATTTTAAAAATGATGTGTTTATTTGATATCTTGATTTTGAAAGATACATGTTTGATGTTAAACTTGGACTTTGACAAAATCAAGCTTGTTTGGTTTTAATGTTTTGAAAAACATTACTTGTTTGATTCAAAGTTGATCATACCAAGTGACTGTACCAAAAATTAAAATCTTGTTGAATCAAAAGGTTTAGTAAATAGGTCAACCAATTGATTGTCTGTATGGACTTTGATCAACTTGGTCAGACCCTTTTCTGAGCAATTTCTCAGAAAGTGATATCTGATCTCTATGTGTTTTGTTTTTAAATGTTGAACAGGATTGTCAGTGATAAACATGACAGCAGAATTGTCAATGTGTATGGGTGTTTAAAGAAAATTAAAGCCATAGTCAAGCATTTGGTTTTGAATTCAAAGCACTTGAGAACAGCATGTAGAAGCAGCTATGTATTCTGCTTCAGCTGTTGGCACAAAGACATTTGTTTATTTCTTGCACTGCCAAGAGATCAATCTTGTTCCAAGAAACTAACAACCTCTGGTAGTGGATTTTCTGTTTTGATTGCATCCTTCATAATCACTGTCTGTGTATGCATATAAAGAGAAATCTCCATCTTTGGGATACCACAAACCAAGAGCTGGTTTGCCTTTAGGTATCTAAAGATTCTCTTTACTGCATTGATGTGCGATTCTTTGGGATCTGCTTGATATCTTGCACACATGCAGATTGCATACATGATGTCTGGTCTGCTTTCTGTTAGGTACATCAGGGAACCTATCATGGATCTATAAAGTTTCTGGTCTACTGATTTTCCTTCTGGATCGGGTGCAAACTTTAATCTAGTTGCAAATGGTGTTTTGTTGGATGTGCAATCAGACATGTTGTATTTTTGGATCTGATCAACAGGAATTTGATCATCTGGCATTGAGGTCACCTATGATATTTTCTATGGGATGGTCTTTGTGAACTCTTGTTGTTGTAATCTGATCAACAAGAATTTTTGGATCAAGATTGGTGAATGTTTGAGAAGGGGATGATAGTTGAGCAAGAGTATCAGGAATTATTTGTTTATCTGGCTGAGGGATCTCAATGAATGTTTGAGGTCAATCATGAAAGAAATCTAAGATTTTATCTTCATGATGTGTGTTTGGTAATGAGTGGTAATCATCATCTTTTTCAGATGAGTTTGAAGATTTTTGAAAATTTTGTGTTCTTTAGAAAAGTTCACTGTTCTTGAGGAAAAATCATAAAAATCACGAATCTAATGTTGTTTAGCTGAAATTGATACTGGTTTTAGCTTAGAAACATCAAATCTAAGGTTCGCTTATCATACACAACATCCAAATCATTCATTTTTTAACATTGATTCTTATATCTGGGTTTTTGTTTTTCATTGTGTTCTTCATGGGTTTATCATTTAAATCCGAGTTTAGGTGATGATTATATGAAATTGATTGTTGTTCTAGCTTAGAATCACTTATCTACAGCTATTATAACCTTTGATTTTACCCAATTCCATCAGAAACCCAAGAATCAAAAGTTTGTTCATTCAAGAACATGAAGTTTTACTTTTTCAGAGTCAAACTGTTTTGAAATCTGAAAATCAGTCAAATCTATGATTTGATTCAAATTTTGATTCATTTGTTCATCATACAATCATTCCACAATCATTCAAGAGTCATTCAAACATCAATTTGTGTATTTGAAAGTGAAATTTCATTCATCATCGAATTTTACAAAGAATACTTGAATTTGATTTTTTTGACCAAGTATTCTATCATACACGGCTGATGATCCAATTCTACAGCTGATGTTCTAATTCCACAGCTGCCTATCTTCATCATTTTTGCAACCAAGTGTCCACAGCTGATGTGTTACATCCAAAGCTGATACACTAAGTCCACAACTGACAAACATCCAATTTATCTAAGTATTCACAGCTGGTGAAGAAATACATCCACAGCTGATGTGTTAACACTCACAGCTGATGTGATAATCTTTTCAGCTTTCACTTCACTTCAAAGCAGACGAGCAGAAGTTTGTTCACACTCATTCACCCACCATCAAACATCGTACATCACACACAACTCACCAACATCAATTATCATCATTCATAACCACATTCATCATCTTCAAATACAGCAAACAACATCCAAGCAAAACTTTTTCACAGCGGACGAGATTAAACATCCAAAATCACATCCACAGCGGAGAAACGATTCAAGTCACAGCGGACGAATCACTGAACATACAGTGGATGACAAACCTGATTCTACATCGGACATTCAATCAGAAACATACAGCGGATGAACATTTGAAGTCACAGCGGATGACCAAATTTGGCCACAGCGGACAAAGAACAATTTCAACATACAGCGGACAATTTGAACATACAGCGGATGAATACTTGAATCACAGCGGACGAACCAATTGAAACATACAGTGGACAAGGAACAATTTGAAGTCACAGCAGACGACCCCATTTGAAGCCACAGCGGACAAAGAACAATTTGAACATATAGCGGATGAACATTTGAAATCCACAGCGGATGAATCGAATCTGAGTTCCCCTTCGATTACTTGTCCACAACGGGCAAATGAACACAAATCATCTTGAATTTCATAGCAAACAATCCATTACAAACAATCACCTTCTGTCGAACTTCGATCCGAACAAAAGAACTCCCAATCAACATCAATCGACCGCTCCATCACAAACCATCCCCTGTCGAACTTCATACATCATCGAAGAACCCCAAATCTTCGACGGCAACAACTTTAATCAACAGTCGACCTTCGAGCACCACCATCGAACCAACACCCAATCCCCAATCCACCACCAGCATCTCTACCGAAAACCACAAACGACTGAAATTCTTGGTCGATTTTAGTCGTCCGGTGAGTGTTGATTTCGATCACCGGTGTTGAGAGATCGGGAGAGTGAGCAGCCGAGAGATTGAGAGTAAGGGCTGAAAGCTTCGAAATTCAATTTCTAGGTTGAACTTGTGATTTGCCTTGACCGACTGATTCTCTATAAACTTGTGTTTTCTTTAGCCTTGACCGATTAAAGGGTTGAGGAATAAAAAAATTTCAATTTCGACTTTTAATTGTATTTTGACTAACAAAATATAAATATTTTTTTCATATTTGTATTTTTTATTATTATTAAAACAAACAAATACAAAGTTTCGGGAGTTTTTCTTTTAAATTCTAAGAAGTTTCTTATTTGACCAACTCATAAATTTTTGTCTCGGAAGTTTGTTGCTTTAGAAGCTTTTCAGTGAAGAAGAGAAGAAGTGCAAGAAACAACAGCCCACATGTCCCACCAAAAATAACATTGAGTGCATAATCTGTGGTTTGCATAACCATATGGCTAAAGATTGTTACTACAATCCTGTAAACACACATTATGCAACCAATGTTAAGAAAAAAGAAGTCAATGATGGTTTCACATTTGGACCTTACCATATGGTCTAAATGTTAAGGAAAGGAAAGCTTGTTTCTGAAGCCAAGTTGCTTTCAGAAGAAACTTATTCTTCCGAAAGGAAAATAGCTTTGAAAGACAAGCTAAAGAACAAACAAAGAAACAAAAAGATTTCCTTAAAACCTTCAGAGAAGAAGACTGCTTTGGAAGAAAAGGTGGTGAAAACGTCTTCTAAAAAGAAACAAGCCTCGGAAGAAAGTCATGCTGCACAAGCCTCCTCAGGCCATCAACACTGGTCAACCATAGGATGGAATGGAAGACCAGAAAAGATGTTGCAGCCCAAACCGCTTCTTCACGAACTATAATTGAGCCCACATGTATACAATTTGGTTCAGTTATATCATCTACATTGGAAGAACCCAAGACCAACCAGGCTTGGGTTTTCAATAATAACTAATCATTTCACCTTATGTGCAGGGACATCCACATGACAAGAATGGAAATGTCTGGATTGTGGATAGTGGATGGTCTAGGCATATGACAGGGAACAGATCTTTCCTACAACAATTTGAACATTTTGATGGAGGTCCTGTTTAGTTTGGAGGTGAAGCCGGAGGATACATTTCTGGTAGAGGTAGTGTATCCAATGGTAAGTTAAACATTGACAAAGTAAACTTTGTCAAATATCTTGAACACAATCTCTTGAGTGTTTCTCAATTCTATCATCAAAAGCACCAAATGTTTTTCACAGAACATGAGTGCATTATCCTCAAACCCGGGATGATAATTCCCCAGGAATTAGTGCTTCATAGGTCTCCCAGGAAAGGGGATATGTACAAGCTAGATATGAACAATGCTTCTCCACTGGGTGAAGTATCATGCTTTCTTTCCAAAGCTAATGGTGATGAGTCAACTCTTTGGCATAAAAGAATGTGCCATGTTAATTTTAAAACCATGAATAAGCTGGTTAAAAATAATTTGGTACATGGTGTTCCTAAAAAGGAGTTTTTCTGTAAAGTAACTATGTTGCTTGCCTGAAAGGAAAGCAACACAAGGTTATCACAAATCCAAAAAGGTTAACTCCATCACCACTCCATTACACTTATTGTACATGGATCTTTTTGGTCCCACAAGTATAATGAGCATTAGAAGGAAATCATATTGTCTTGTGATTGTTGATGATTTTACAAGATTTACATGGGTATTCTTTTTAAGAAATAAAGATGAAACGGATGAAACTTTAAAATCTTTTATTCTTAAAATTGAAATCAAAAGGATCACAAGGTAAAAATCATTAGAAGTGATCAAGGGACTAAGTTTAAGAATCAAGTTCTTGACTCATTTTGTAACTCAAAAGGGATTACCAGATAATACAATGCTCCTAGAACTCCTCAACAAAATGGTGTTGTTGAGATAAGAAACAGGACATTTATTAAGGCAGCAAGATCTATGTTAGCTGATTCAAAGTTGCCTCTAACTTTCTAGGCAGAGGCAGTCAGCACTGCATGCTATGTGCAGAACAGAGTTCTCATTGTTAAGCCCCATGGAAAGACCCCTTATGAGTGATGGGACAAGAGGCCACCGTTCATTGTTTCTTAGGTCCTTTGGCAGTAGGTGTACCATACTTAACACAAAAGACAATTTAGCAAAACTTACTGAAAAGTCGGATGATGCTATCTTTGTTAGATATTCCTCAACCTCTATTGCTTATAGAGTGTATAACATTAAAAATGAACAATTTGAAGAATCATCCAACATTGTTGTTAATGAGCACACTCCTTGTGTTAGAGGGAATGGCCCTGGTCATATCATCAATCTAGAATTGTTTCCAAACTATTCTAAACCATCATGTGAGAATGTTTCAGCTGGAACAGGAACTCAAAGTGACCTCTATGAAGATCAAATGTTTGAGTTACCCAGACCTATTCCCAGTTCTCCAAGAGGAATTGAAGAACAAGCTCCCACTACTAGAAGTCCTGAAAGCTTAAACATCTCAGTAAATAATGGAGCTTCAACAAGTTGTCAGCCAACTAAGCCTCAAAACTCATCAGCTGACAACTCCAGCATTCAACACCAAGCTGATGAAGACCCTCGTAATCTGGAGGAACAGGCAACTATTGATACTGCTTCTCAGCAGAATATCAATGATGCTGTCACACATTCATTCAATCAGTCCTTAGTGAATGAGTGTGAAGCATTAGCTGGTCATGGTATTCAAAATCCTAAGCAAAACGTCTCAAACCTAGATCTATCTATGCAACTAGATTTGATTTCTAGGCTCGGCATACACAACACTCACCCAGCTAAGAACATCATTGGGGATGTCTCAGAAGGTGTGAGAACAAGAAGTTAGACCCACAATGGGAATGTCTGCTTGTACTCATGCTTTCTCTCTTAAATGGAACCAAAGAAGGTGGAAGAAGCCCTTAAGGACAACAACTGGATTGAAGCTATGCAAGAGGAGTTGCTTCAATTCAAGAGGCAAAAGGTATGGAACTTGTGTCCATTGCCACCTGGCCAATTCCCCATTAGCACCAAGTGGGTGTTCAGAATTAAGAGAGATGATAGAGGATTGATCATCAAGAACAAGGCAAGACTTTTTGTTCAAGGATACACACAGGAGGAAGGCATAGATTACATTGATGTCTTTGCACCTATTGCAAGACTTGAGGCTATAAGAATCTTCCTTGCTTTTGCAGCATCCAAGAACTTCATTGTCTATCAACTTGATGTCAAATGTGCATTTTTATATGTGGATATCGATAGAGAAGTCTATATGTGTCAGCCATCTGGATTTGCAGACCCACAGCACCCTAACTATGTGTGCAAACTGGATAAAGCTCTTTATGGGTTGCATCAAGCACCTAGGTTGTGGTATGAGACCCTGTCTCAGTTTCTTCTTAGGAATGGCTACACTAGAGGCACCATAGATAAGACATTGTTCATAAAGAAGTCTAGAAAGGACATGCTGCTTGTTCAAGTCTATGTTTATGACATCATATTTGGTTCCTCAAATGACCAAATGTGCAAAGACTTTGAAAGCATCATAAGGAAGAAGTTTGAGATGAGTTCAATGGGAAAGATGGATTTCTTCCTCGGAATTCAAATGAAGCAGATGGAAGAAGGGTTCTTCATCAATCAATCTAAGTATGTCAAGGACATCTTAGAGAGATTTAAGATGAAAAATTGTAAGCCAGCCAAGACACCTATACCCAGAAATCACAATCTTTGTCCTGATTCCAAGGGGGAGGAAACTAATCAGCATCAGTATAGGGTGATTATTGGATCTCTGATGTATCTCACTGTAAGTAGAGCTGATATCATGCTTGCAACCTACATCTGTACAAGATATCAGGCTGCTCCCAAGGTGTCTCACCTAATTGCTGCTAAGGGAATTCTTAGATACCTTAAAGGAGCTCCCAAACTAGGTCCCTAGTATCCTAAGACTAAGGAGTTCAATCCTAAGAAAGAAGATTATACTCTCGGAAGCAAACTTATCATTGAGGCATGGTTTGCTTTTGGAAGTAAAAATGGCTTCGGAAGACAATACTGAGAAACACAAGTGTTTTCTCTCGAAGCAATTTTATCTTCGGAAGAAAACCTTTACTGCGTAATGGAAATATTTGGGCTCCATTATGTAAAAAGTAAGATTTTATTGATGATTTTCGGAATATTTTAAATGGTTTATCTTACCTTCCCTGTCAAATCGAAACCCAAACAGTCCTTTCACCTTATCGGTTTGGATTTTTTTAACCCCCATTTAAAATTTCCGACTCTCTTTCTTTACTTTCTTTACCATCACAAAAGCCCCAAATTACCACTATCTTCTTCACTCACTCTCAAAATCCTTCAATCCAAAAGTACCTCTTAACAATGGCCCTAAATCCCCAACATAATCAGGTCGCTATCGTTGATTCTTCAAAGGATGCCGACTTTGCCTCTATTGCCGCTATCCTTGAATCTCTGTTCATCAAAGGCTTTAGTGAGCAGATCAGCATATTCTTCTTGGTGTTTAGCTGTTCCTGCACCAAAAAAGATGATTAGTTACACTTAGAAACTCAATCCTCATTGGTCTTGGGCTTATTAAAATGAGTTGAAGACAATGTAACAGTAACTGATCCTATATTCAAGCTTTGAGGATCATTTGCTGTTGTTGATGAAGAGCTTTTAGTCACATGGTCTTCCTTCATCTTTCACACCACCTTTAGAACATTGGGCATGACCTTCAAAGCTTCAGAAGTTTTGACAACTTCAGAAGTCTTGAAGACTAGACCTTCGGAAGATCTTGCTTTCACTGCTGCAAGCTTCAGTACTTTAGAAGCATTTCTTTCTTTCAAGACCAACTTTTCTTCCGAAGGCAATTTTTCACTTTGTCTTCATCTTCATTTTGGAGCTTCCTAAGGAAACAGATTTTCCTTTCGAAGCTGTTTATTCCTTCTTCTTCTTAGAAATGTTCTTCTTGGTCATGTGGATGGTACTTTTGGGATTGTACTTGCAATCCTTAGCCAGATGAGAAGTACTACCACACATGACACAGTTGAGTTCCTTCCTTCTGAGAGTCTTCTTTTGAGAGCAAGACTGAGTTTGATCACTTTCCTTCTCCATCTTCATTTTTGTAGATGATGCAACAAGCTTCTTAGGGAGAGACTTGCTCTTGGAGCTGGATGGTTCAGGCTGTGCAGCAGTGGTACACAGCTGGTCAGTCTTCTTTTTCTTGCTGGAATGATTTGGAACTAAACTACAACTTCTGGTACTAGAGTTCATGGTTGAGTCTTCAGTCTTTACCACTTCAAAACCTGCAGATCTTCTCTTAGCTCTTCTAATCAAGTTCTTTCTCTTTGACTTCGTCATTCCAGACTCTTTCCTTTCCTCAGGAGAATAGTGACTTTTCTTAGGATGACCTTCTTCACTCTTCTCTGAGTCATCCTTCACTATCTCCTCTTCATCCTCTTTAATAATAGGGTCTATGAGGGGAAGCTCATCTTCACAAGTTCCACACCTTGGAGATCTTACAGATAATAGAGTGTATGGAGGAGCTATCTCAGTAGATCCCAGTCCCTGCTTATTTTGATAACAAACTTTTGCATGTAGGGATGAGGATATTATGTTCTTGAAGGTCTCTTCTTCAAGAACACATTTTTTTGCACTGGTTTTGCTGATCACAAGCTCAGCCTGGCATTTAGTTAACTTTGAGATGAGATCTTTGATTTGAGTCCTATAGTTTGTATGCTCATGCTTAAGAGTTGAAATGGTTTTCTCTAGATCTTCTATCTTAAGTTTATAATCATTTTCAGCTCTTTTAAAGTCAGCTTTTAAGATATTTAAGGACTCAAGATCAGATCTCATCTCTAAGTTATAGGACTTGTATCTATTAACTTTAGCAATGCATTCAGGAGTACAAATATGTTCCAATACCTTGGCTTCATAATGATCTGCCATTAGTGCTTGGTTTGAAGAAGCATCCTCAACCTGAAAGCTCCAATCAAAGCCTCCTTCTTCAATAGCAACTGCAGCTTGCTGTCTTGGCTTCTTATTCTGGTGAGCTCTCTAAGTGAAGTTTGGCCTGGATTGTGCTTTGCCACCATTTGACTTTGGTGCCTTGCACTCCCTGGCAAAGTGTTCCATTTGGTTACAGTTGTAACACTTCACCTTGCTTTTGTCCAGTCCAAACTTTCCACTGGCTGCATTACTGGAAACCTTCTCCCAATCCTCTTGTAGAACTTCTGGGGTCTATGAGTGAGTAGAGCCATCTGCTGGACTATTTTCATATATTCCAGATCATTTGGATGGATACAGTCCAGGTCTTCAAAGGTGAAGAGAAAGTTTCCTAAACTTTCATCAGAAGACACAAAAGCTTGTGAAGAACTTGTCTCCTGGAATGGGCTTCCTGGGATGTAGCCTTCCCTTGGTTTCTCTGGAAAGGTGATGAAAGGACCCTTTTGTGATTTGTCCGGGTAGCAGATGAGATGGTGCTATGGTTTCTTGCAATTCTTTTCAACCACATGGAGGGCTGAACTCTGATAAGTGTTGGAGTTACCAGATGAGTTTTGCATGTGCATCTCAATCTGGTATCCACTGAGAATTCCATATAACTTAGTGAGAGTAAGAGTCTTGAGGTTTTTAGTCCTTTTAATAACCACACAGTAGTATGTCCATTGTCTGGGAAGAGAGGACATGAACTTCCTAACAATATCTCTATTCTCAATGGTTACTCCAACATCAGCTAGAGTATCCACAATCTAAATGTACCTGAAGTATTGTTAAGTCATGGTTTCACCTGTCTTGAAGGTGAAAATTTCAAACTACTGCTTCAAGAGGTCCTTCTTGTTTTCTTTGGCTTCATTAGACCCCTCATACATCAGCTTCAATGCATCCCATAGCTGTTTGGCGGTCTTGCACTTCTTGAAACCTCTGTAGATGGAGTTAGGAAGAGCAGTTTGAAGGGCTGTCATAGCTTTCTGATCAATATCAATTTTCTTCCAATCTTCTTCAGAAAAAATCATCCCTTTCCTTTGGTATCATACCACCACCAGCAGCTGAAGTGGTGCATGGTACATAAGGTTCATTAACAACATACTCCCATATCCTGGAATCTTAGACTTGATGAAGCCTTCTATTCTTTGGCACCAAGTATCAAAATCCTCAGGAGTGATCAGAGGGGACTTTGTCACAGTTCTAGTTTCCATATCAGCCTTTGAGATAGCTAACATTTGAAAAGTAAAGTGAAGTATGAAACTAAGAGGATTTAAGATGGTGAGATCTTATAATCAAGAGCCTGGAATGCTCTGATACCAATTGCAGGACCGGTTAGGGTGTTAACAACAATTAGTTTCATAAGAGGAGTGATCTTAGATCACTTAACAGTTCAAATAGGGAACAAGAAACTTTGAAGATAAAAGGAACACAAGTAACAATGAGACAGAACATAGAACAATAGCATAAGTATTAGTTTTCAAGGATGTTGTATATTAATCTCAGGTTTTATTACAAGTGTTCAAAGCAAAAATAAAATACAAAGACCTGAGACTCTTTTATACTACAACCTACAACCGTCAATACTTGGAAGGACAGTTGGAATTTACTAATCTAGACAACAAGATCAATCTAGAGTCAAAAGGCAGATTGCCTTTTGACTAGTGACTATGACATGCCATAGCTTACTGAATTTTTCAAGTACAAAAAGTCTAAAGGAACAAAAGAAGAAAATTGCAGACAAATACTTTATCTACTATTCACTAAAGCATGGAAGTTTCACCAACTCATACAAGTTGGTGAGTTATCAGAGTTGCAGCAGAAAGTTGGTCAACTTTATCAAAAGTAGATCAGAGAAAGCATCTTTTCTCTATCTTTCGAAGAAATCAGTCGTCACAGCAAAGTCGCTTTGGGAGACTTTGTCTTTGAAGCTTCGGAAGACTTCATCTTTGGCTTCGGAAGAACTTGGTCTTTGGCTTCGGAAGTTTTTACACTTGGAATATTTTTCTTGTTAAGTGTTAAGCTTCCGAAGTAATTTCTTCTGAACTTTTGGCTTTCGAAGACTTTACACGTAGAGTTTTCTTTAGAGAGTGTAAAGCTTCCGAAGCAAGTTCATCCTTGTTCCTTAGTGCATGTTGGAAGATCTTTGGTTGTATCAGCCTCATAATCTTCAGATAGATCCTTACACCTTAGGTGCTAACTAAGGTCTCGAGTCATTAGATTTAACCTCCCTATCCCTCATTGACTTATTAACCCGACCTGATAAGGACATTATGTTTCATCTGGGCCATGATGTTGATCTACCATACCACTCTCAATATCAACTGAGCCTGTTAGGTCTAGATTGATTGTATAGGTTTAGAAGATTATTCATCATTTGTAATGAACTCTTGTAAATCTTTATCTTTTTGTATGCAAGATATTATATGTTAATCCAAATTATTATTTGTGTTGATTATATGTGTAATTGCAGGGAAACATCATACTTGGTCAATTTTGAAATTTGACCAAATACAAGAACATCTACGGAAGAACAAGTCAAGGAATATGCATCCGTAGATCTCCTGCGGAAGCATTGTAACATCTACGGACGAACAAGTCTGCTCGAGAGATCAAGTTACTGCTGCTCCTACGGAAGAAGAATGTTTGCTCCTGTGGATGAAGTTCAATATGAAGATCAAAGATCCAACTCATACGGAAGGCTAACTCCTACGGAAGGCTATCTCCTATGGAAGAACAAATACTTGCATGAACTCCATTCATCAAGGAAGCCTCATGAAGTCAACAAGTCAAACTCTCTGGAGTGATGTCATCAAGTCATCATCTGCAGAAGACTGCACTTCTGTCAGAAATGAATATTGCATGTCACGTCAAGAATTTTATTTGTGTAACCTTCTTACCATAATAAGAAAGTTACTTTTACCCATGTAAAAAGTAAATCCCTCTGCCTATAAATAGAAGGCATGGGTGCACTCTTTTAGGGTATCATTATACAGAAATCAAATCACAGATAACAATACACCAACAAAAAACAATTCTGATTACAACAGAATAGCAATAGAAATATCAAGAACACCAAGAACATCACCTAGCAATTACCATATCATCAAAAATCAAAACCAATTGTAACCAATTCAGTATTAATGGAAATCATTTGAAGCAAACTTGTTTATCATATTACTTTAACTTGTTTTTCATTTCTCTCATCTGTTCTTCGTCGATTTACGTTACAATTACAATTTCTTAAACAATTAACTATACAAAGAGTTATGATAATTCCGCGATCATTATTTGTTCAATCAAACTGATAATTCCTGTTTCGATCCTTGGATTTACAGGTGCTATCAGAGCCTCGTGCTCATTGATCTCGATAAATTGATCTATCAGTTTTGATTAGTCTAGTTAGTTGTTAATTTCATTAGATCTTTCAGTTTTTTATTAGATATGATAATTTAGCTTAAAATTGCGTTTAAGTGTTCGTCACAGCTTGAGAGTTCATAACTTAGATTTAAGCGTGTTGCTGAACAAGTTAATCAAAACACAATTTAGGTTTAGTTAATCAATATCTAACAAAGGTATTTTACTCAACGAATTGGTGTAATTAGTTAAAATCATCAAACCCTCTTATATCGATCATCAAGTACTGTTCCATTGCTTGATTAACTCCGATCTGCATCAATATCATTTTGATTCGTGGATTTGTGTTGTTGATTGATATTTAAAGGTTGTTCAAACAAATTTGAACAGATCCCATCATCTAACATCTCAAATTCAAATCATCTGAGAATTTACTGAGAGGTTTGACTAATTTTGACCACAACTGCTTAATTGTGTGATAATTAAGAGTTTGTCATTAATTAGCTTATTCTCAACAAAGCCATTAATTCAAAGGAATTCTATCTTAGCTAATTTGATATCAGTATTATCAGTGATTTGTTTTTGCTATGTGAGTGTGTTTGCATTACGTTTACTTTACACATTCATAGGGTATTAGATCAGTTGATAGTTTGATAATTACCAAGTTAACTAAAATGAGTAATTCAATTGTTGGCTTAGCTTATCAACCCCCAAAGTAATTAAACGAAGCTGATTTTAAAACATGGAAAATTAGATTCAGGAACCATATTAACTACACTGATTCTGACTTATGGGTGTCTATGACTGAAGGTCCCTACATTCCACCTGCTCTTGGACCTGATTATAATGACAACAATCAGCCCATAAGATTGAAAGATTTGTCTCCTAAAGATGCTAAGAGGGTCAAAATTGATATTAAGGCCTATAGTATGCTTACTATGGCTTTACCTTAAGACCTCTTGATCAGATGTGAAGCTTACAAAACAACCCAATCTTTGTGGAAGATTCATGACACTTTGTGCAAAGGAAGTGATGAGATCAGAAGCATTAGGAAGGATACCCTTCATTCACAATATGAGACTTTTCATCATATTGAGAGTGAATCTGTTCCTCAACAACTCCACAGATACATGCAACTTGTTACTGAAATGAACATCTTTGAGTTGAAGTATAGTAATGAGGAGTTGAACAAAAAGATGCTCCATACTTTGCCAGAAAGTTGGACTCAAACTGTGTCTATGTTCAAGAATACCATTGATCTAAATGCAATTGGACTAGATACTTTGGTAGCAAAGGTGGAGGCTCTAGAAATGGATGAGAAAACAAGAAACAAAAGTGCAAAAGCACCAATTGCACCATATCAATTTAAAGAAACAAAGGGTGTTGGAGTGCATTTATTTCCAATGATGATGAAGGAAGCTCTAATGTTGAGAGTGACGATGAAGATGAAGTAGCTTTCTATGCAACAAAGTCCTCTAAATCAAACTCTCAAAGAAGTTCAAACAAGAAAGTTAAAGGGAAACTTGATGATACAAAAAATTCAAATGCTACAGCCATAAAGGGATCCACAACCAACAAAAGCAACACTCAATCTGAACCAATTACTATGGTACTAGAAATAGAAGAGCAAAAGGCAGCCTTTGTAGCCTTCTCTTCAAGCTTTCAAGCTTATCTGGGTAGTAGTTTGACCCCTGCTCACATTTGTCAACAAGACCTTGAAGAACTTCATCCTGATGAAGTGGAGGAAATGGATTTACAATGGCAAATGGCCATGATTGCATACAAAGCTAAGATGTATTTGAGAAGGAATAAAGGATTGGCTATTGCAGGGAGAACTACAAAGATTGGTGTTGATAAATCCAAAGTGAGATGCTACAAGTGCAATTTGTATGGTCACTTTTCAAGAGAATGCAATCAGCAATCAACAAGTGACTTAAGACAAGCAAACCAAAGAAACCTCAAGCAACCTCAACTTACAAACTCATCCCCACCAGCAACAAGTTCTTTAGTAGGTACAAGTAACACTAAAGAAACTAGGTTAAGTATCTTACAAGATGGTACTTGTGATTGGAGCATGTATGAGAAAGAAGTTCTGGAGGAGAATCAAGCATTGATGGCTAACATAGAGAACAAAATTCCACATATGGCTAGAGAGGTAAGCGATAGATTATGTTCATCAAGATGTGTTGAAGAGGTTGAAAGATATAGAATCCATGCTCAATAATTAGCTGATAAAATCAAAGAAACTATGATTTTGAATGAATATCATGTGAAAGAACACAAATTATATCAGGTCAAAATCATTTCTTCACAAAAGGATTTGGATAAACTGTTGTCTGAAAAATATAATTTGAAAGCACAAGTTGAGCATCTAACGACTTCTTTAACAAAATCAATGTCTGACATTGGATCCACTGAAGTGAAACTTTAGAAGTTTCAATTATCATCTCAGCTATATGAGAAACTTTTGAATACTCATATTGAAACAAAGAACAGGTATGGGTTGGGATTTCATGCTATTGCACCTCCATTGAATGATAACTACACCATATTACCTGAGTCAATGACCAATAGTTTGTCAAACCATTTTGTATCAAGTACCAAAACTGAACCAAATATTGAAATTAATGAATTGATAAGTGGTGAAGATACTTAGGTCAGTGAAACTAATTCATCTAAATCAGAATGTTTAAAACAAATTGAATCGGAATTTGACTTTGAAGATTGTGATGACCTGGATGAGTTTGATGAGCCTAATGAGCAAAATATGCTGGTTTGGGTAAGGGGAAGAATGTGTTAATTGAACCTATAGTTCCCAAAGTTCTTGAGGAGATTAAGTTACCTTATCCTCCCAAACAAAGAAATATGTTGAAGACCATCTACACAAGTATTGCTCAATTAAATGAAGGAATTCATGAGCTTAACAAGAAACACAAAACTCATTCATCAAAAAGAACTATTGGATCCACGAAAGAAGAGAAAATCACTTCCGCAGAACACATGCGGAAGAAGAAGACCGTCTCAGAACCATCCATAGAAGATCTACGGAAGAAGCAATCATCTACTGAATCACACAATGCCAACAAGAAAGGTAAGAAACAACAAAGAGTTGTGAATCCTCAGTAACAAGAACCATTTGACATCATGTCTGGTAGAGGTAAAGATTCTTTGGCTGCAAAGTTTGAGAAAGAATTGAAGAAGCAGAAGAAGAAAGTGATAGAGTCTGGAGTAAAGTTGAAGAAAAATACTGTAAGTAGTGTCACATGCATAACCACAACACACATGATTGTTACTTCAGCAGCTATTGCTCCATAGGCAACATAAATAATCACATGACTGATGATTGTTACTTCAACAAACACTGTGATATTTGCAACAAGAATAACCATTCTACTCAAGAATGCTAGTTCAACAAGAAGAACAAATCAAAAGTTCCAAAGAAGCAACGGTCTGAGAATATTGAATCAGACTCAAAATCCACTGAAAGTAAGGCAAGTTCAAAGCAAAAGAAGCAGCAACCAAAACAAAAGGTTCCAAAGGCAAAGAAGCCAACATCTACTGATGATCAAACAAAGAGGAAAAAGGAGAAGCAACATTCTCAAAGAAAGACTCCTTGCAAGAAGGTAGATTTGCAGGAAGATAAAGCCTTCTATGACCACTTTGAAAAGGGTAATCAAGTACCAGAATCAAAGACAAAAGATGCAGAAAATTTCTCTAATCAAGTATCATCATCAAGTTCAAAGAACAAGATACTCAAAGAAGAGGTGATAGAGGAAGTGCTTGTGGACCAAGAACAAAGTGATTCAAGTTCATCTTCAATAAAATCATCCTCACCTAAAACAAACCATAATGAATCAAATGAGTCTAAAAACAACCCTAAGATATCTAGGCTCATCCATAAGGGAGTAACAATCTTAGATACCAATGGCAAGCCCAAGACCATTAAGGCTTGGGCTCCACGCTGTAATTGATTTCATTATTTATGCAGGAAAATCCATGGAGGGCTGACAACAAGTAGTATGTTGACAGTGGTTGTTCCAGGTGTATGACAGGAAACTGTTCTGTCCTCCATGATTTCAAACACAAAATTGCTTCATATGTGGCATTTGGTGGAGATAAAAAGGGAGGTAAAATTGTTGGTGAAGGAATGGTAACAAATGATGTACTCAAATTTGAGAAAGTAAATTTTTGTGAAAATTTAGAATACAACTTGCTGAGTGTATCTCAAATTTGTGATCAAATTTATACCACTCTTTTTTATAACACTTACTGTTACATTCTTAAGCCAGGTTTTCAAATCCCAGCAGATTGGATTCTTCTTAAAGCACCAAGAAAAGGAAAGACATATGTTTGGACATGAATAACACCTCAATGACAAGCAATGAAACCTGCCTGATTTCTAAGTAGACAGAAGATGAAGCTCAACTTTGGCATAGAAGGATGGTTCATTCAAACATGAAGAACATGAATAAGCTGGTCAAAAATGACTTAGTCAATAGCCTTCCCAAGAAATAATTTTACTGTTCTAATCATTTTTCATCATGTTATAAAGGAAAACAACATAGGGTGTCAGATAAGTCCAAAACAATCAAGACAAACACAACTCCATTCAAAATGCTACATATGGATATTTTTGGTCCAACCAATGTGATGAGCATTGGAAAAAGGCAATATTGTTTGGTGATTGTTGATGATTTCACTAGATTCACTTGCGTCTTTTTCTTAAAACATAAAAGTGAAACATTAGAAACATTAATGGAGTTTATCATTAAGATTGAAAATCAACTTCATTTAAAAGTTAAAATCTTAAGAACTGATAATGGATCTGAATTTGTTAACCATGTTTTAGACTCCTTTTGTAGGAACAAAGGCATAGCCAGACAATTCAGTGCACCAAGAACTCCACAACAAAATGGAGTTACTGAAAGAAGAAACAAAACTCTCATTGAAGTAGCAAGCACATTGCTAGCTGACTCATATTTGCCAATCACATTTTGGGCTGAAGCAGTGAACACAGCATGCAATGTTCAAAACAGGGCCATAATTCCCAAAGAACATAATAAAACACCCTATGAACTTTTGTTTAAAATAAAACCTTTTATAGGATATCTTAGAGCATTTGGGTGTCATGTGTCTATTTTACACACCAAAGATCAAATAGGAAAGTTCGCTGAAAAAGCCTATGATGGTTTCTTTGTTGGTTACTCATTAACATCTAAATCATATAAAGTCTACTTTCCACATCAAAACATTGTGGTGGAAACTCCTAATGTATCATTTGATGAATCCTTATTTCCAAAATCTATAAAAGGATCATCTTGGCTGTTTGATATAGATGCATTAACAAATTCATTTAACACAGGTTATTTGAATCTTACAGGTCCTTTCAGATACATGCTATCCTTATGTACCTCCAAGTATGAGTGAAGTGCCATTGATTGCTCATCCTCCAAGATCATCACATTCAAACACTTCAAGTGTTGCTGATCCTGGCCCTTCATCCCAAACAAGTAATAGAAATTCTGATGGAAATGAAAATTCAACTTCCATATAAGTAACAAATATATCAGCAGAAGTTAACCATGCATCCGTAGCAGTTACTAATGGATCTGGAGTAGTGAACAATGCATCAGCAGAAGTTCCTTCTACATTCGTAGATGTCCCATCTATTTCCGGAGATGATTTATTGCCTTCAACTGAAGTTCCCAATCCATCAGGAGATATTCCAACTACCTTCACAACATCTACAGATCAACAAACTACAACATCCGTAGTTGTTCCTGTAACTCCCGTAGAAGTTATTTCTACATCTACGGAAACACAAACTCATGAAGATGGTTTTCATTCAGTATCAGAAGAACAAAATGATGAGGATTTTGACTACTTTGTTGATTTTCCATCTCAGTTGGATCCATCTCCATCATCATTAACCAATATCACTAACTTGGAATCATCCATTCCAGTTGAATCAATTCCAACATCAAGAATTCATAAGTATCATCCAATAGAAAACATCATTGGTGATCTTAATGAAAGAACCACAAGAAGCCAAGAGGGAGCTGCCAATATTTGTCTTTTCTCTTGTTTTCTTTCACAAGTGGTTCCTCCCAACATCTCTATTGCATTAAAAGAAAACAGCTGGATTGAAGCAATGCAAGAAGAACTTCAGCAATTCAGAAAGCAAAAAGTTTGGAATCTAATTGATCTTCCTGAAGGTCAATATCCAATCGGTACAAGGTGGCTTTTCAAGAACAAACTAGATGACAGAGGTATCATTTTCAGAAACAAAGCAAGGCTGATAGCACAAGGATATACTCAAGAAAAGATAGACTACAATGAAGTCTTTGCTCTAGTTGCAAGGATTGAAGCTATTAGCGTCTTCCTAGCCTATGCTTCACATAAGAAGTTCACAGTTTACCAAATGGATGTAAAATGTGCCTTCTTATATGGTAAAATTGATTATGAAGTCTATGTTGCCCAACCACCAGGCTTTGAAGTTCCTGATTACCCACACAGGGTATACAAGCTTGACAAAGCTTTGTATGGTCTTCATCAGGCACCAAGAAAGTGGTATGAAACATTATCTTCTTTCTTACTCAAGTATGGTTACAAAAGGGGAACCATTGATCAGACTCACTTCCTCAAACATGATTATCAAGACCTCTTGGTTGTCCAAATCTATGTGGATGATATCATTTTTGGGTCAACAAACAAGAGATTGTGTGAAGACTTTGAATCTTTGATGAGATCTGAGTTCCAAATGAGTTCCATGGGAGAATTAACATTCTTCCTTGGTTTACAAGTTCATCAAAAATCAAATGGAATTTTCATCAATCAGGAGAAGTTTATGCACCAAATCTTGAAGAAGTACAACCTTGCTGACTCTTTTTTATGCAAACACCATCATCAACAATAGATAATATTGTACCTGATCCTAAAGGGAATTTAGTTGATCAAAGATTGTATAGATCTATGATAGGATCTTTGATGTACTTAACTGCCAGTAGACCTGACATAATGTTTGTTATGTGTGTTTATGCTAGGTACCAATCAGATCCCAAGGAGTCACATATGAATGTTGTTAAGAGGATTTTTAGATACCTCAAAGGGAAGCCAGCTCTTGGACTTTGGTATCCCAAAGAAGGAGATTTCAACCTATATTCATATTCTGATAGTGACATTAGAGGTTGCAACAACAACAGAAGATCAACAATTGGTGGCTGTCAATTCATTGGACCAAGACTAGTTTCTTGGTAGTACAAAAAGCAAACAAATGTGTCAGTATCCACAGCTGAGACTGAGTACATTGCTACTTCAGCTGGTTGCTCTCAAGTTTTGTGGTTGCAAAACCAACTACTTGATTATGGCTGCAATTTTCTTCAAACACCAATTCACATAGATAACTCAGCTGCTATGTTTATAACTGCTAATCCAGTGCAACATAGTAAAACAAAACATATAGAAATTAGATAACATTTTCTGAGAGTCTGCTTAGAAAAAAGTTTAATCAAGTTGATCAAAGTGGATACAACAAATCAGCTTGCTGATTTATTCACTAAAGGATTTGACTCAGTGAGATTTAATTTCTTAATTGAGTCTTTAGGCATGATCAACTTAGATTAGTCATCCTCATAAAGAAAAGCATGATCTGTCCTTTATAATTCACAATATGAAAAAGCCAAAAACATCCATAAAACATATAAAACTTCAAAAATATTGTCTTGTTACTATGTTTTCTTGAAAAAGTTATTCATATCATGGGAAATTATAGCACATTATACCTTTGTTTACTTGCCTGGTTTAAAACAAACAATAAAGACTGATCAGATGTGATTTGATATGTGAGTAGGTTCACTTTGAATGGAAAATAATCAAGTCCATGCATAACATAATGCCAAGATGACTAATTGTGGGAAATTCCATTTTGAGGAGCAAGCAAGTAAGTCTTATCCTGCTGTGATTAACTTAGTCACCCAAGCACACTATCTTCCGACACTTTATAACCTCTATCTTTGCATATCATGGACCTTTTGTTTTGCATGAGCAAAGACCTGGGTTCATAGGCACCTTTGTTTTATGTAAGTAAAGACCTGGTGACCTGATGCTGATCATCATAAGTTCCAAAATGGAACAGCTCTAAGAGTATCCAATGTGATCAATTGTATATTATCTTAAAGAGCATAAAAATCATATCAACAACATTAGTAAGATTTCATAGAAATCTTAAGATAAAGCTTATGATTTAAGGAACATAGTTTTCAAGTGTGAAAAAGTGATGAATTGACTCATAAACGGAGGACAAACTCTAATTTGAATTGAATATGGAGTCCATATTTTTCTATCCTTAATCGATACCAAAACATGATAAATGGCATGGCAAGTTGAATGTATACTCTTGCTTGAATTTATGTGGATCATAATACTTGCAATCAGCACTAGATCTATGTCTACTATCCTCATACAAAATGCTTTAGGAAGTTGCTTAGTGTCATAGTATGATCCCATTTTATGGTTAAATGCTTGTAAATATGTTATGTACTTTCTGCTTATAAAAAAATACAAAAAGATTTTGTTTATGTTCTTTTCTTTGCTAATATGATGGACATATAATTGCTTTTCATGCTATTCTCTTCATAAATTTCTGCTAAATGCATAAATTCATGATTAATCACAAATTTAGGGGGAGTAGTCATCAACATGAAAAATGAGTTTATCGCATTTAAATGAAGAAAATTAGAACTTGAGCACTAACTTGGCTGTAGGATATCTGAAGTTTTTAACCAAATCAATCTCTTGTACATTTTCCATGAAGCAAAGTCAACAATGTCCAATAGCAATCAACAAATCATCTAACAACATGTTAGGATCATAAAGCAAAAACATAACAAGTTTGCCTTCCGTAGATGTTCTGTGGAAGAATTAACTTGTGGTTTGTGGTTCTGCGGAAGAATTAACTTACGGATAAACTTGACTGTGTATCCAAACAACCATGGAAGGGTAATGAGGGTTAAGGGTCCCACAAAGATTTAAATATTCCGAAGGAGTATAAGTGATATTCTTGACCGTTGTCATTCTTATTCACTTTTTCAGACCTAGAAAATCACTCTCAACCCATAAACCCCTCTTTTCACAAACATTTAAATTACCCACTCCAGACAACCATCCACACTTAAATTTCAACATTATATCATCAAACATACAATATTATCAAGATGGCTAATAGATTCGCAAAAGAGCATAATGTTTGTGCATATCTTAACGCTGAAGACCCAGTGACCGAAGGGTGCAGAGATATAATCAATTATTTGAGAAGATCAAGAATATCTTATGCATTATCTGCGGAAGAAATCATCTATCAATCCCATATGATAGATTTTTGGAGAACAGCAAGAATAGAGGAGGACAATGAAAAGGTGATTTATTCAACCATAAGAAATGAAGAGTTAAGGATTGATGAAAGAATAACCAGGAGGGTGTTGCAGCTGGGAAAATAAGAAGAGAGACATCCAGATGTGTTTGAGCATGACTACATTGAAAGAACCTTTCGTCTGATGGAATATGATGGAGATTACAAGATTGGAGAGATCAAGAAAGGAAGGTTATGCAAACCTTATAGGTTTCCGTGCCACACTTATTTGAAGTGTATGTCAAACAAAAAATCTAGGCTAGATAGATTTTCAAGGCACATCTCATCTGGGATAATTGGTGTGTTTGAGGGAAGAAGATACAATTATGCTAAATACATCTATCAGAAACACAACAAGAACCACATTTTCCACCACCAACACCTTTGATAAATCTACCAGAAACACCACCTGCTCAACTAAATTCACCATCAAGTGAACACACCCAACCTTTCTCCCCTTCCCAATCCCAATCATCACTCAATTGTGCTACAACAAAACCATTCTCCCCCGATCACCATCAAACACCTTCTCATCTAAAAACACAACAAACTTCCTCACCCCCAATTCCTAAACTCACCTCAACAACTGAAAGCCCTGCACTCACTAAAATTATAACTCACCTCAATAACTGAAAGCCCTGTACTCACTAAAATTATCAATCTTGAAGATGATAATGATGATGAAATGAAAGATGGTGCAACAGAAGAAATTTGTTTAGGAGCTAAGGGGAAGAATGACAAGGAAGTGGATCAACAAATTGAAGCTGCTTGTGTAGAACAACAAGATGAGAGTGATACTCACTTTGTTGACATCACTGCTCTTGATGAAGATGATCTAAGAGAAGAGGAGATTAATGTAAGTAAAATATTCCCTGTTGCTAAATATAACAATCTAATCATCAAAAGTAATCAAAAGTTAGAGAAGTTGAAAGAGTTGAAAAGGAAGATAATGGAGAAAGATGAAACAATTGCAACTCAAGAAGAAACCATCAAGAAGCTAAGAGAAGAAATTCAAACAAATAGTGAAGTGTTTGACACTATGGATCAGTTGGTAACTAAATCCCTTGATTCTGCTGATAATGAAAGAAAAGAAAAGGAGAAGTTTGTGTCTGAGCTAAACAAAGCTTTGAAAACTCTCTCGGAACAATCAGATTTGCTAAAACCAAAAGATGAAGAGATAGAAGCTCTAAAGAAGAAGGTGCCCATACATGAATTGGATATTCATCAAGAACAAATCCAAGAAGTTGCTCAACGAACATCATCACTGG
The DNA here is from genome assembly GCA_025506505.1 of Flaveria sonorensis. NCBI lineage: Eukaryota > Viridiplantae > Streptophyta > Magnoliopsida > Asterales > Asteraceae > Flaveria > Flaveria sonorensis. Next base: position 32,814,913 of record CM046430.1, on the reverse strand, counting down.
CAGCTAACCTTCCATTGATGAATCCAAAAGAACCAACCATCAAGTATAACAGAAAGAGAAAGTATATGGAAGGAATAAGAGATGAAGTAATTGTGGTTGAAGATTCTCTAAAGAAAACAAAAACCATGTCTCCTGAGCATACTCCATCAGCAGATCTATCTACTCTTAAACCAATTCAATACAATAAAGAGGAGAGTGATGTTGAGTGGGAGGATTTAAACAAGGTTGAGTTTCCTAAGGCTGCTGAAGAAGCAAGTTCTTGTGACTTGCTTACTATTGAAGACATATTCAAAGAAAGAGCACAATCCTCTATATTCATGGATCTGATCCATAATGATTTTCCTTATGACATGGTGGAAAGGATGAATATGAATGAGATGAAACAAGTATTGAAAGAGTTTGATGCAGCTAGGTTTGTGTTACCTATGTGTTACTATGAAACCTTCACAAAATATCAATCAATCCAGAAGATAAAGCATGAATTAGGTCATTGTGACACCAAAAAGCTCACCAAGTACAACATGATATGTTGGTTGCAAAGCCACAGTTATGAGCCTCATGAATTGAAGGAAAGAACTATGGCTGAGCTTAGAAACATGATGCATTATGTGATGAAGGTTGAATTGGAAACTGGTGTTAGATTCAGCACTGGGGCACCTAATCCTACATATAAACAACAAACAAAATCATCCCGTGCTGTGCCAATAGTAGTTGAAAGTAAAGATATGCACAACGGGAAAGAAAAGCTTATCAAGGAGCCAAGGAATCTAATTCCTACCAAAATTTGGCCTTTGGGAACAACTATAAGGGATATAACTAAGTAAAAATCAACTCTAATTCAATTGTATGATCATCTAACAACTCTACGATTAGCAGAAGAGAACAAAATCATAGCTTGGAAGTTTGACCCAGATTGGGATTGTGTAGCAATCAAAAGAGCACCTGGGATGATTCAATATTTTCCATGGATGGAGACACTCATTTCACTCCCAGATCCAGACATCTCTGATCTACAAAACATCCTAATCACTAATTACCCAATCAATCCAAGAGGGAGAGACTTCTCTATTATCATTGAAAAATTAAGAAAAAAATTTAAAGGAGTTGTTATAAAGGAAGCAAAAAGAGATGATGCAGAACATAAAAGGAGAAAACAAAAACAGAAGAGGTCTCAATCCAGCTCCTCCCAACTTGTTGATGATGAATTTTTGAGAAGAATTGGATATGCAGACAAGAGTGCAGCATCCATCAAGATCATTGAAGGAAACCAATACTCATATCCCATTACTGGATGGGGATATGTTGAAAGAACAAAAGAATTGGTGCTTCAAAGAAATGATCCAAACAAGAAAGCTTCAAGTATCAGACTGTTTGATCCCATGGAAATAAAGCTTGTTCATCCAAGTTACACCTCATACTTGCATGATAAGTACTTCCTAAAATTGTCTGATAATATTGCTTAAGGTGACATATGTTTACATGTGCACATCATACAAGTGAAAGACAAGCTTCATGCCAAAGCTTACAAAAGAATAAAATTTGAGTCTGGTCAACTCATGGGAACTGAAATCCCTTCTATCACTGATCTTTGAATTTCTGAGCAAGATGAGTTGGAAGTAGTCTCAAACAACAAAGTAGTTACAACATTAACTATTGAAGAAGATGTCCTTGGTCTTAATTTTAAGACTTTGAATAATATGAGCAGAATGAAGATCAAGTATACGTATCAAGATCAGAAGGATGATGTTGCACACTTTAACAAAAAGATTTTAGAAAGAGTTCAGGAGTTGAAGACATTGAACAACTGATTACAAGTTTCTAAACCTAAGGGGGAGAATTGTTAGGTGTAGATTGATTGTATAGGTTTAGAAGATTATTCATCACTTGTAATGAACTCTTGTAAATCTTTATCTTTTTGTATGCAAGATATATATAAGTTAACCCAAATTATTATTTGTGTAGATTATATGTGTAATTGCAGGGAAACATCATACTTGGTCAATTTTGAAATTTGACCAAGTACAAGAACATCTATGGAAGAACAAGTCAAGGAATATGCATCCGTGGATCTCCTGCGAAAGCATTGTAACATCAATGGAAGAACAAGTCTGCTCGAGAGATCAAGTCACTGCTGCTCCTGCAGAAGAAGAAAGCTTGCTCCTGCGGATAAAGTTCAATATCAAGATCAAAGATCCAACTCCTACGGAAGGCTAACTCCTACGGAAGGCTATCTCCTATGGAAGAACAAATACTTGCATGAACTCCATTCATCAAGCAAGCCTTATGAAGTCAACAAGTCAAACTCTCTGGAGTGAAGTCATCAAGTCAACATCTGTGGAAGATTGCACTTCTGTACTGCACTTCTCTCAGAAATGAATATTGCATGTCACGTCAAGAATTTTATTTATGTAACTTTCTTACCATAATAAGAAAGTTACTTTTACCCATGTAAAAAGTGAATCCCTCTGCCTATAAATAGAAGGAATGGGTGCACTCTTTTAGGGTATCATTATACAGAAATCACATCACAGATAACAATATACCAACAGAAAACAATCCTAATTACACCAGAATAGTAATAGAAATAGTAAGAACATCAACTAGAAATTACCATATCATCAAAAATCAAAACCAATTATAACCGATTCAGTATTAATGGAAATCATTTAAAGCCAACTTGTTTATCATACTACTTTAACTTGTTTTTCATTTCTCTCATTTGTTCTTCGTCGATTTACGTTACAATTACAATTTCTAAAACAAGTAATTAAACAACGAGTTATGATAATTCTGCTATCATTATTTGTTCAATTAAACTGATAATTCATGTTTAATTCATGTTTCGATCCTTGGATTCACAAATGAGCCCCAGGGAACCTCTAATGTCTAGCCCACATCAGCTAAACCTAACTGAGGTAAGTCAAACTGGTGTGGAGGTGACTCATGTAGGCTCAGCTGCCACTACTGAGAGTGTTTCGTTAACCTCTCAGGACAGTGGTAACATAAGTGAGACTGATTCTACGGCAACCTTGCCCCTTGATGACTCTGAAAGAGACATCAGCACGCAAGGGTATCTAGGGCGCCAAGAAACCATTACTGGTGGTGATGATGAACATACTAAGTATGTTATCTCATCTCCTAATGATTCTTTAAAAGAAGATGAGTGTAGTCTGAAACTCATTATCAGAGACCTGCTTTCTAAAGTCTCAAACCTTGAATTAAAGGTTAGGACTTTAGAGGACAGGTCTGCCACTCAGCAACTTGAGATAGAAAATCTCAAGGCTCAACTAGCTGAGACATAAATTGAGAAGTCTGTCAGGCACGTACCTATCTAGGTTTCTTTAAGTTCCTCCTCCAGCTTTTCTACTTATCAAGATGATGCTACCAAAAAGGGGGAGAATGTACAGAAACAAAGACATGAGGAACCCTGCCTTGCCATCACAACAACTTCCCTTGATGCCATATCTTCTTTTTACCCTACACAGCAACACCCTACATCCATCTTCCCTCAAACAGCTCCCATTACTATTTAAGTGGGTCCAAATATGCTTATAGACCTCAACAAATTTTTAACCACATTTTTGATAAGTTCATCCATTGAACAACCTTCCCCTAATGTAGCCTTTGCCTACTTTGGAGCTGAGGAGCTTCAAAGGCTGAGTGCACCACCTACCTCTAAAAAGGAAATTGGTCAACCTAAGGTCTCTATTGAACCTAAGATTAACTTCGAAGGGGATATATAGACTCATGGCCCAACAACCAATTTAGAAGGGATAGGTAGTGCAGTTCCAATTACTTCCGAAGCAGAAATCCAAGCTACGGAAGGAAAAATTGAACTGTCTTCCTTGTCCAATGATCTGTTCATCATAGAAGCCATTCTTGACCTAGTCTCCAAAGGCTGAATCTTCTCTGATCCTAAGGGGAAGAGGAAGCTCACTGTTGAGGTGCTTCTAGAGGAGGAAAGATTAGAAAAGCTTAAGATAAAAGGAAGAGTTGATACTGGGAAAATATTGGCTGCAAGTAGCAAAGCAGCAGCAGCCGCTCAAGAAAGTATCAACAACAAAATGAGAGTGGAGGTCATTGACAGGCTCATCAGCCTTGGAGTAGCCAATGAAGAAATCCTTCTACGCCAACTTGATGAGCTTATGAAGATGCAGAAGGCTACCTTTCTGCAAAAGGAAAGAGAGGAAGCAGCAAGGTTGGCCAAAGAGAAGGAGAAGAGGAAAAGGAAGGAAGAGGTTATGGAAAAGGAGAGGATGGAGAGGATAGCCTTTCTCTGCTCTAGAGGCTATTCTCAAGAGAAGCTGGCACCTCACAGTTATGATACGATCTTGTTTCTTTTTCATAAAGAACAAGATCAGATCAACAAAGAAAGGAAGAAGGATGTTAGGGAGAAGCTGAGGGAGAAGAAGAAGGAGGAGGAATAGGCACAACTTGATGTTGCCAAGAAGGAGGGAGATACGGAATGGATGAAAACTTATCTCAAAGCCTTTGGCTTCTCCGGCAGGCAAGTGGGTCCCATGTCACTGAAGACCCTACAGCAACATGTCATCGACATTAAGGCTGACATTCGTTTAGGAAGAAGGCAGGAGGTAATTTAAACATCAAGTGTTCAGAAGATGGCACCTAAACCAACACCAACACCCAAACCAGCATAACCTACACCCATACCTTTTCCCTTTCCCATCAAAACTGAACCAACCACTAAGCCTCACACCCCTAAACCCGCACCATCAGCCTTACCTACACCCTCACCCACTGCTTCCCAACAACCACCTCCACTACCTATCCTCAAACCCAAAACACAACCCAGAACCCATTCTCTAACCAAACTATCTTCTAAAACATCTAAGCCCCTAACCTTAGAAGAGTTCAAGGAGATCAAGAAGAAGCTCATCAACTGCACAACACTGAGCGACATCTTTTGTGAGGAAGAGAAAATAAAGCTGAAATATATTGATGGCTCTTCTAGTTCCCTCACAAAAGATGCATTCCTTGATCTGCCTAGGGGAACACTAGACCAAGCTCTCCAACTTCTTGCAGCCAATTCAGATATTCTAGCAGATGAAGAGAAGAAGTTAAGAAGGAGACTGGTGACTCTGCTAGATACTAGGAAGGGAGATAAGCTTTCATCCAAACCCCTCAATCCTAGAAAACAAATAGTCCAGTGGAGGTTCGATGAACCTTCACACAACTTTAATATGGAAAGAGAGAATGGTGAAGTAAACAGGGTTGATACTTCATCTCTGTTACACTCCAGCAGATTTGACATTGCTGAGTTAGCAGAGAAACCATTCTCCAATCCCACTAACTCTCAGGTTGCTGCTTACATCAGAAATCATCTGAGCAGTCTTTATCTAGTTGAGCTTACAAAGAAAGCCAAGTCTGAAGAAGAGTTGAAAAAGAGGGAAAAGAATGAGGAAGAAGGTAAACGTACAAAAGGAAAAACATTCCTTTAGATGGTTGAAGGCTCAACTTTTGATCCTATAGTTAGATGGGAATATGACTACAATTCCTATCAACTAACTCTCTTCAGATGGATGTAGCAAAGGGTGCATGTCATTCAGAACAACAGACTTGATCTATTATATACGAATGACTTGTACAAGCTCCTCACCACCACATCAGGGAAGAACAAGAAGACAGGCAAATATCTTCTTTCCCTGGTGTTGACGACCTTAAGGAGCAGAAGGATGTGAAGTTTTGGTGGCATCAGCCTAGGGGGAGTTTGTTAGATCATATGAGGCTGGTGCAACCAAAACAACACTTAGAGCATTTTGAAGTACAATTGAAGAAATCTTCCGAAGACAAAGCTGCTCTTCCGAAGACAAATTGAAGATCTTCTGAAGCTTAAGTATGAAGAACTTTCAAAGGAAAACTAAGTCTTCCGAGACTAAGTAGTATTCCTTCCGAAGTATATGAAGAACTTCTGAAGGTAGAACCAAGTCTTTCGAGATCAAATAGTTCTCCTTCCAAAGCATTCACACGTAGAAGATCCAAGACAAAGTCTTCCAAAGAATAAAGTCATGAAGACTTGTAGAAGACTCGGAAGAAGTTGATTCTTCCAAAGTATAAATAGTCTCGGAAAAACTTATTCTTCCAAAGCCATTTGCCTTTAGGAGAATCAACTATGAACCAGTGGACATAAGTATGGGTTGTCTGACATCCGCTACCAACTCTGATAAACTGTATGGTGCTTTCCCATGCCCATGTAGTTCACCATACTTTAAACCACTTTTCACCTTTATCAGTTAGTACAGTTACCATAGTCATGGACCTGTCATGACTACCTAATCTACGATAATATTTTATCTTAGATACTTTACTTTTGGCAATGTAGTATTTGTCTAGTGGTAAATTCTAGCTAGTTTTCCAAGTATAACTGGCTGTAGATAGCAATATATATAGTTTCTCATTATAACTTAAGGAACCATGCTTATAAGAGTATTGTTATACTAAGTTAAGAAGTAATATATACAAGTATCTTGAAAACCATTCTTGTGTTCGTTAACTTATTATATTATTGTCAACTTAGTTAGAGATTCTGCTTCATCGACTGAGTGAGACTTAGTGAGTTCGTGAGTTAAAGCTTGTGATGAGAGACCAACACCGATCCCGCAGGTTGAGATCATCACAGAAAAAGCAAGTTTGACTGATCTTACCTAAGTTTGTAAATCATACAAGTCCATCATTCAAGAATCCAGGAAAAATTTCTAGTAATGATGATGAACTTCATGATACTTGGCATCCTAGGGCTGTCAGAGTACAATAAAAGAAAACATCTTATTTTAAAATAATTTTGAATCTTACCATTATGACTCAACATAAAACAAGAATCATATAATGAACAACTTGCTAGATTTCTGTATAACAATAGAGATCAATGTTTTGATTACACTTCTGAGAATTCTTTTGATGAGGAGATAGTGACACACAAACACAATTCATCAAGATTCATTAAATCACAAAAGGCAAAGTCCTTTGCTGATGAACTTCAAGCTAGGTTTTCTAAACCTAAGTTTGATGAACCTGCTGAATCAACAATAAGAGGCTCATTTCAAAAAGCCATAGTTGTTGATAGAAATAGGAAACCAAAGACCATCTTGGCTTGGGTTCCATATTCTATCTAATTTTTTTATGCATGCAAGGTCGTCCCAAAATGTCCAACAACATTTGGTATGTGGATAGTGGATGTTCCTGGCATATGATAGAAGATAGTTCCCTTTCGCATGATTTCAAACACATACAAGGAACAACCATGGCATTCGGAGGAGATTCTCAAGATGGAAGAATTTCTGGTGAATAGACATTGACAAATGGCTAATGTATATGATCCAAAAAGATTCCTAATATAGAACGCATTCCAACATGAATGACAATAAATTCAATCTTTGATAAAAATCAAAAGAATCCTAAAGAGGATCAACTCCAAACTGGAGCAAACAAAAGAATCACATAAGTCCCAAAGGATCCCCCTCACCTATAATAACATTCGATTTCATAACTTAAATGACCTGGTCATGTTATGAAATCAGCTTAAACTCATGATGGACGTGAACATATTCAACATGAATAAAAGGTTGATTCCCCCAAGGATCTTTTCAATATCTCTCAAACATCAACACACTAGAATCATGGTGCGGAAACCCATGATAATAGAGTATGAAATCAGTGTGTGTGTGTGTGCGGTGTGTGTGCAAAAGCACAGTCAAATAACTGCTTGTTTGTATTGAATTCGTTCAAAAGCTTACAAAGGATTAGGGTAGCATGTTATTTATAGCCTATACACATAGCTATATACAATTACTAAACTACCCTTATGTAAACGAATATTACATAAATAATCCTAAGTCTATAAGCTGTACGCTGTGGATGATTAGCTGTCCACTGTGGATGTTAACCTGTCCATTGTGGAAGTCAGATAGCATGTCCGCTGTGCCGTGGATGTTATCCGCTGTGAACACTTGTGTGTTTGCTTGTATGTTGTCTGCTATGGAATGTTCATCCGCTGTGTATGAACATCCGCTGTGAACACTTATGTGTGTTTGCTTGTATGTTGTACGCTGTGGAATGTTCATCCGCTGTGATTGAACATCCGCTGTGAACACTTGTGTGTGTTTATTCATCCGCTGTGGGCACTTGGACTTGACTTCATCCGCTACATCTTCTTAGTCATCCGCTGTGGAAAACTCTTCATCCGCTGCCGACACTTAGCAAAAATTCCTTTTTATCTACAAACCTGAAAAAGAAATTTAAGCTATATTATTGTATGATATGATTGTTAATGATGCTAATGTGTTAGTTAATGATTGTTTGAATGTTAGAAAACATTATGTTTGATTATGTTTTATTATGGCAAGCATCATCCTTTAAAGCATTAATCCATTAATGCACTTGTTGAGTCCAACAATACTCCCCCTAAGGATGATGTTGCCATCCTTTAATGATTTCTTGTTAATGTTTGTTTGGTAGAAACAATGTGTGTGTGTTGGTGCTTGTTAATGATTTGTTTGTTAGGAAAATATGTGTGTGAGTTTAATATGAAAGATTGTACTGATTATGTGTTATCTCTTAAACTGTTTGATTGCATGATTGTATTTTATTAAAATGGTTTGTTTGTTCACAGCGGATGAACATTTGTTCATCCGCTGTCGACACTTGAATGGTTTGTGTTAATTCTCACAGCGGATGAATATTGTTCATGCGCTGTGGATACTTGTAACATTTGATTGTTTGTTCATAGTAGATGAACATTTGTTCATGCGCTGTGGACACATGAAATGTTTTGATGATTGTTCATAGCGGATGAACATTTGTTCATACGATGTGGACACTTGGATGTGATGTGTGAATGTTTACAGCGTATGATTACCTGTGTGCATACGCTGTATACACTTGCACTATTTCTACAACGAATGACTTATGTTAATCGTGCACTGTGGAATGGCACTGTATTCACAGCGGATGCCTTACCAACATCATGCACTGTGAACACTTGTATGTTTATAAGTGCATAGCAGATGTTTTTTTGTTTTGTTCGTGATATACACTTGGTGTATTTTGCATTTTACGATGGTTACTGTAGCTACAGTGGATGTATGTTTATGTGTCCGCTGTGACAACGGTTTTTTAAAAAAATTTAGATTTTTGTTTGTTTTGAACTAATGTCTTCCGAAGCATATGTTTGATAAAATTTTCTTCGAAAGAACATTGGTTTGATGAAACTTTTTTAAATCAAAATGTTTTTTTAAAAAATTTGATTTAAAGTTATATGTCAAAATATTGAAATTTTAACATATTCAATATATGGATGTTAAAGTATCACTCACAAGCAATATTATGCAATATTGTACATATGTATGTGTGTTAAACTGCTGTGTTTGGGTGTTGGATTGACTTGGCTTTGTTTAAAACTCAAAATTTAGAAAATTTCAAAATTTAAAATGTATGAATATGTACAATTCTACTGCCTTTGATATTTCTATGTTCAATTTCTCCCCTTAAATTTTTGCATAGTTATAAAAATCTTTTACAAAATGACAAAAATTTATATGTATTTGAGTGGAAATTATCAAAGTCCAATTGATTGATTGCTTGATAAAAGTTAGAAAGATAATGCCTTATCTAACTAATAAATGAATGATTTTCATGTCTGAACATGAATGTTTGGCACATACCATGAGATCATACTAGTCTACATTTCTCACTGAGTTATTTGTATGGTTTTGAGAATAGACATAGACAAGTACAATGTTGATTGCAGATATTGTGATCCACTTAAACTCATGCATGGTATTAATGATTGATTGAAAAAGTGTGTGATTATCATATTTTGAGTTGATTGATATGAGTTGTATGGACCCCACATCTGATTGTATGATTACTACAACCCTCTTCAAGATATTCTAGAAAGCACTTTTAATACTTAAAACCTAGCTACTTAGGAGTATAAATGCTCAATTTGATCCATGTTGTTTGATCCTCATTGGGATTCTTTTTCACTTCACTTTGGAAGGTGATCCGCTTTAGGATTCTTTTGATTCATTCACAAGGAATGTAGTCTAAGACTTTATTGATTTTTCATTCAAACTGGATGTGTTCCTTTTTGGGAATCTTTTTGGATCATGATGTAGGTCATTCATGTCTATGCGTAGCACAACAAAGAATGCCTAGGCATACTCTAGGTCTATGATTATCATAACAGAGGAGACACTTGTATGATTGAGCAATTTATAAACTGTTTCACTTGGTGTATTGTAGTTACCTTAAAAGCAACCTATATTTGATAGATTATTACTCACCATAAACCAAGATATGTTATCGACCACACAATTATGAGAATTTAGTTCTTCACTGTTGTATGTGATGTTAGGTGTCCCATGCTAAGCCTATCCACGTATCAAATAAAGTAGTGTTAGTCTTTATTAGTGGAAAAAGACTCAAGTGAAGAATTAAGCTAGTTTACTATCATTTCTCATGAGATGTATGTGTGATTCAATATTAAAAATGAATGATTTGCATGATTTCTTGATTTTGAAAAAGGTAAGTTTGGTGTTAATCATGGACTTTGACAAAATCAAGCATGTTTGATTTTAATGTTTTGAAAAACATTAATTTGTGGATTCATAGTTGATCATACCAAGTGACTGAACCAAAAATTCAAATCTTGTTGAGTCAAATAGTTTTGTAAAGAGGTCAGCCAATTGATTGTCTGTATGGACCTTGATTAACATGATTAGACCATTTTCTAAGCAATCTCTCAGAAAGTCATATCTGATCTCTATGTGTTTTGTTTTGGAATATTGAACAGAATTATTTTTGAATTGTTAATGTGTATGGGTGTTTTAAGAAAATTAAAGCCATAGTCAAGCATTTGGTTTTGAATCCATAACACTTGAGAATAGCATGCAGAAGCAGCTATGTATTCTACTTCGGCAGTTGACACAAAGACATTGGTTTGTTTCTTGCACTGCCAAGAGATCAATCTTGATCCAAGAAATTGACAACCTCCACTGGTTGATTTCCTGTTGTTATTGCATCCCCCCTAATCACTGTTTGTGTATGCATATAAAGAGAAATCTCCATCTTTGGGATACCACAAACCAAGCGCTGGTTTCCCTTTCAAGTATCTAAAGATTCTCTTCACTGCACTAATGTGTGATTCTTTGGGATCTGCTTGATATCTTGCACACAGGCAGACTGCACACATGATATCTGGTCTGCTTGCTGTAAGGTACATGAGTGAACCTATCGTAGATCTGTAAAGTTTCTGGTCAACTGATGTTCCTTCTGGATCTGGTCCAAACTTCAATCCAGTTGCCAATGGTGTTTTGCTTGATGTGCAATTAGACATGTTATACTTTTTCAAGATCTGATTCACATATTTGCTTTGATTGATGAAAATTCCTTCTGCTGCTTGATGAACTTGTAGACCTAGAAAGAATGTAAGTTCTCCCATCGAGCTCATTTGGAATTTGGATTGCATAAGAGTTTCAAACTCTTTACAAAGCTGTGTGTTTGTGGAGCCAAATATTATGTCATCCACATAGACTTGCACTACTAACAAGTCTTGTTCTTTTGTTTTTAAGAACAATGTTTTGTCAATTTTCCCCCGGGAGTATCCATTCTTTAGTATAAACTTTGATAAAGTTTCATACCACTTCCTGGGTGCTTGATAAAGTCCATACAGAGCTTTATCTAACTTTTAGACTCTGTGAGGAACTTCTAGGTCTTCAAACCCTGGTGGTTGAGCAAAATATACCTCTTCATCTATCTAACCATAAACAAATGCACATTTGACATCCATTTGGTAGATAGTGAATTTCTGTGACGAGTCATAAGCAAGGAATACGTGGATGGCTTCTAGTTTTGCTACGGGAGCAAAGACATCATCATAGTCAATGCCTTCCTCTTAAGTATAACCCTGGGCTATAAGCCTTGCTTTGTTTCTTATGACAATACCTCTGTCATCTGCTTTGTTTCTAAAGAGCCACCTTGTGCGAATTGCATATTGACCTTTAGGTAGATCTACCAGCTTCCATACTTCTTGCTTCTTGAATTGCTATAGTTCCTCTTGCATGGCTTCTATCCAACTGTTATCTTTGAGTACTTCAGTAATGTTTTTGGGTACAGTTAAGGATAAGAAACAAGAATACAAGAAAATGTTTGCTGTATCAGAATGATTACGAGTCAATCTGGTGTTGAGGTCACCTATGATGTTTTCTATTGGATGATCTTTGTGAACTCTTGTTTTGGTGATCTGATTAACATGAATTGTTGAATCAAGATTAGTGATTGTCTGATCATGTGATGATTGTTAAGCAAGAGTATTGGGTAATGTGTGATTGTCTGGTTAAGGGATCTCAGTGAATGTTTGCGGGAATCATGAAAGAAATCTAAGATTTCATCTTCATGATGTGTGTGTGGTAGTGAATGGTAATCTTCATCCTTAACAACAATGTGTGGTTGATGTTGTTTTGGTTTGTTGGTTTCTTGTGGTTGGTTGGGTGCAGGAGATGAAGATACTGGTGAGGTTGATGATGTTCCTCTTGATGTGTTTGGTTGGTCAGGTGGAGTTGAAACTGTTGTACTTGAAGGAGTGTTAGTAGATCTCCTTGGAGGATCAGCAATCAACGGAACATCAATGGGTGCTGGTGGAACCATTGGATACTCATTGTTATCCTTGGTACCTGAAACATCAAAATAAGATGTGTGAAATGAGTTGGTTAAAGCATCAATATCAAACAACCAGCTTGATCCAATGGCTTTCTTAGTGAAAGAATGTTCATTAAAAACAACATCTATTGTTTCTTCCACTATATTCAGTCTTGGATTGTATACTCTGTAAGCTTTTGAGCTTCCAAAATATCCAACAAAGAATCCATCATCTGCTTTTGGAGCAGATTTGGATAATTGTTCTCTGGTGTTTAATATTGATACAGAACATCCAAAGGCCTTAAGAAATCTGATATACGGTTTTCTTTTAAATAATAATTCATAAGGTGTTTTGGAATGTTCTTTAATGATTAATGTTATGTTTTGTATATAGCGAGCTATGTTTATGGCTTCAGCCCATAAGGATATGGGCAATAGAGAGTCAGCTAGCATGGTTCTAGCTGCTTCTATTAATGTTCTGTTTCTCCGTTTAACTACTCCATTCTGCTGTGGAGTTCTTGATACGCTGAATTGATGACTTATTCCTTTTTCTGCACAAAAAGAAGAAATGTAGTCATTTTTTAATTTAGTGCCGTTATCACTTCTTAAAGATTTAACTAAGGTCGAGTTGATTCTCAATCTTTGTGATAAAGGATGTAATGATTTGTGTTGTTTCTGTCTTGTATAGTAGAATGAAAACCCATATGAATCTGGAATAATCATCTACTATGACAAAATAGTATTGCTTCTTTCCTATACTTAGGATGTTTGTTAGGCCAAAAAGGTCCATATGAAGCAATTTGAGTGATGTTTGATTAGAGTTTACCAATTTAGACTTATGGGACACTCTGTGTTGTTTGCCTTTTAGACATGCTGTGTAGTGGTCTGTATAGAAGAATTCTTTTTATGGTAGACCTATGACTACATCACCTTTAACAAGTTTGTTCATTCTGTTAAAATTAGAGTGACCAAATCGTCTATGCCATAATTGGGAAACATCTTCTGTTGCTTTTGATAATAAACAAGTTTCAGGGGTTAATGCTAAAACATTGTTCATATTAACAATGTATGTGTTGTTTAGACGGGGAGTTTTCAAAAGGATATGTTCTTCTAGAATCTGAAAACCCATCTTAAGGATGTAGCATTTGTTGGAGTCGAATAAGGTGGTATATCCCTTGTCACAGATTTAGGATACGCTCAGAAAATTGAACTGAAGATTGGAGCAGTAGTTGACATTCTCAAAACCAATCAACCTATTTGTTACAGTTCTTTCACCAGTTATCTTCCCACCTGTTTTATCTCCTACAAAGGCTACATTGCCTCGATGTTTGTTCTTAAAATCCCGAAGGAGGGAACAGTTGCCGATCATATGTCGGGAGCATCCACTGTCAACATACCATATGTTGTCAGGCCTTCTTTGATGTCCCTATAAAATAGAAGAAATCAATTAGTTGAAGCAACCCAAGCCAAGATGGTCTTGGGTTTTCCTTCTTTTTCGACAACGCAAATTTCTTTCAAAACGGCATTGCCTGCTGGTTTTGGAACTCTAGAAACACTAGATTTCCTTTGATTTGTTTTAGCTCTAGTAGGAGAAGTGCTTTGTGCTCTTCTCTTTTATGAGCTAATGTCTGTGTTTTGTCTGTTTTGAGACTTATGTCTCCTTGTTGGTTGTTTAAAGTTGTCATAAAATGGTTTGTCACTGTTTAAAACAGCTTTTTAGTGAGGAGTTTGTCGTGGTGCTCCTCCTTTGTTCTTGTTAGGAAGAACTGTCTGTTTGTCAGTTGATTTATCAACTTGAGGCTGTTTGTTTTGCTTTTTGTTTTTCTTATTGAAAAAACAGTTTGTAGTGCTATGGTTATTTCTTTCACAAATTGAGCAGTAATTGTGAAAATGACATGATTTTGTACTATGATTATTCATCTTACAGTATTTGCAGTACTTACCAAATCTAAATTTTTTAGTGGTGTGTGTGAATTGATCACACCACTCACAGTATGGCAACTCTGATTTTGATTGTTTATTGATAACTCTATTTTTCAAATTTGATTTTGATGGGATTTCAAAAGTTACTGACTGTTGTTTTGGCTGAAAGGTTGCTTTGACTTTCCCTTTGTTTGCTTATTTGGGAGAGGCAGTGGAAGATACAGCCTTCCTTCCACCGGAACAAATATCAAATCCTTGACTCTATTTCGTTTGTTTGTTTGATGTATCAACCACACTTGAAACGTTTTGAGTTTCAGTAATTGGCTGATCAGGCTCATCATCTAATAAATCATCCTCATCATCATCTGTTGTTTGTTCATCAATTTCATTATTTCCCCTTGATAAAAGTCAGTTGATTTGATTAGTTAAAGTGTTGAACTTTTAACAAACTTTATCAAAGGTGATTTTGATGATGATAATGATGATTGTTTAGATTCCTCAGTCTTTTCATGAGGGTCAAGAGATTCACCTTGTTTGTTGGTCATTGAATTAGGAAGAGGAATATAGTTGTCATTAGAAGGTGGATTCACCTTATGATATCCAAGTCCTAATGGGTCCTTAAAAGTCTACTGCTGAGCAAGAAGTTCTTCGAACTTCTTATTGCTCACCTGAAACTTTTGAAGCTTCACTTCAGTTTTAGCTTGTAGTGATTTTGAGTCAGTTAATAAGATAGAGAGTTGCTCAATCTAAGCTGCCAAAGTCAGTTTTTCAGACATTAATTTGTCTAAATCTGTTTGTAATGAAAGTATTTTAGTTGCATATTGTTTCTGTTCAGATTTTAAACTTTTATTTAAAATGTTTGTTTCTATAACTTTCTTTGACAGATTATCAGCATGCTCTTAATACCGATTTACCTCATCAATGCATGCTTGACTACAGGGGTTTTCTTTTACCTCTTTCGGGATTTCTGTCAGTTTGTCTTCAACATCTGCCATAAGGGCATGATCTGAAGATTATGGTATATCATCCTCATAAAGGCTCTAGTTACACTCTCCATCTTGTTTGATAATCATTGTTGAAGATTTTGAATGTTGATTTGGACTGTACTATGTGATTTGTGGTGGGGTTGGTGCAGCCGGAATGCTGATTGGAGGTAGCACTTGTTTGTTTGAATGATATCCACTGGATGGTTGTGCCTGATGTGTGTTTTTTTCAACTCTAGGCTGTTGACATTATCTTGAAAAGTGCCCATAAAGCTAACAGTTGTAGCACCTAACTTTGGTTTTATCAAAACCAATTCTTGTCTTTTTGTCCATGTTTAACCCCTGATTTCTTTGTAGAAACCTTTTGGACCTGTATGCTATCATGGCCATGGACCATTACAGATCCATCTCTTCTACCATATCAGGTGGAAGTTCATCCAAATCCTATTAGATGATCTGTGAAGGAGTCAGACTTGCTCCTAGGAATGCTTGAAAACTGGTTGAAAAGGTTGCATATGCTACCTTTTGTTCTTCACTTTGAAGAATGATGATGAGAGCATCCATGGGTTTTTCAAGTCTGTGAATGTTTGGTTGTGGCTGTGATTGTTTGTTTGTTGCTGAAGAGTGAGGGTGGTGCTTGCTTTGGGGAGTGGCTTCATGAGAAGCAAGCACACCAGTCTTCTTAGACTTGTGTTAGGTACTGGATGTTTCTGAAGATGAGAAGAATGAATTGTCATTAGAATCCAAGAATTCTTCTTCTTCATCTTCCCCAGTGCTTGTGAGGAAAGCACTGTCTGTATGTTGGGTTTCCTTGAACTTATAAGCCTCTAGGTGTCTGATTTGGTTATTGTTCCTGGATTTTTCATCCATTTCTAATGCTTCAATTTTGGCTACTAGTGAGTCAAGGGATAGGGCTTCTAAGTCCAATGTTGCTTTCATGAGAGATACTGACTGAGTCCAACTCTCAGGCAATGTGTGCAATATTTTCTTGTTTATTTCAACAGTGTCATATTTTAGTCCATAAACTATCATTTCATTGACCAATTGGATGTATCTACGCAACTGTTGAGGGATGGATTCCCCTTGTATGTGATGAAAGGTCTCGTACTGGGTCCTTAGTTTTTCTTTCTTGATTTCCCGTATCTCTTCACTACCTTCACACAAAGTGTGAAGAACCTTCCATAATTCGTGTGCTGTTTTGAAATTTTCAACACCAGTTAAAATTTCAAAAGGCAGTGTCATAGCAAGAATGCTATACGCCTTCATATCTGTTTTGACCCGTTTCAGGTCATCACCAGCTACACTCTTCAGACTAACTGGCTTTTGGATGTTGTAATCTGGTCCTAATGTCAAGGGAATAAAAGGACCTTCAGTGATAGATGTCCATAGATCAGGATCTTGAAAAATAATCCAATATCTGAACATTATAGGATCTTGAAAAATAATCCAATTTCTAAACATTATCTTCCATTGCTTAAAATCTGACTTGTTCTTCAACCTGGGAGGTTTTAATCCACTGTTAGAACCAGTCATATCATTAGCCATGTTGTTTAAATTTTAACTTAATAATAAAAAAATTTTAGTGAAATTTATTTGTTTAAATTTTAGTCCGTTGCTATAATTTGATTAATCCTAATTGTCTCTAGGATTTGTATATATTTGTTAAACCTTTTTAATTGTTTACCAAATAAAGGAAATTAACTAATTAATTAATTTTTCTATGTAATGTTGCTTTCAATGCCACGGTGACAAGAAAGGAATTGTTGGACCAAAAGAACCAATGAGCCTGATCAGAAAAACCTTTAAGTCCCACGGACATTACAACAACTGAAGTGGTCCGCAACAGCTGAAGACATCAACTGATAACAAGGTCTGAAGACAAAGTCTGAAGTGAAAGAGCTGAAGACAAAGTCTGAAGTGAAAGAGCTGAAGACAAAGTCTGAAGTGAAAGAGCTGAAGACAAAGTCTGAAGTGAAAGAGCTGAAGACAAAGTCTGAAGACAAAAGCTGAAGACAAAGACTGAAGACCAAGTTTCAGATGTTGTCACAACAGCTGAAGAAGATCTCTTCAGTAGTTGTGATGGTTTCCTTTCAGTAGTTTTATGTTTCTGGTATTCAGTACTTGTAGTTTCAGTAGTTTTAGTTTCATCTTGTACTTAGCATACTCTGAGATGTTCTCAGTTGTTGTGAACATTCTCAGTAGTTTGCTTACTTTCAGTTGTTTGTAATAATTCTGTTAGATGTCGCTATCAAGTGACATCAGCAGACGTCACATTCCTCTATATAAGGAATGTTGACCTAATTGTAAGGTGCGATGCCCTGTGTAGCCTACAAAGCCCTACGAATCTTAGCGGCCGCCACACCGAAGCATTGTGCATGAATGATATTATTCTTTCGAAGAAAACCCTCTTTCTCTATAACCGTGTACTGTTCCATTGAATATCTATTGTGTTCTTGCTATATTTGTCTAATTCTTGTTCTGATTCCACTGCGATTCAACTCTAATTGATCAAACATAGATCGCTGATCCTGACAGGAATATTGTGAAAATGAATGTTTGTCCTTTTTAATTAATGTGGTGGTCAACGCAGAAAAAGGTCAAAACCCCTAAAAACAAAAGTTTTGTCGTTTGTGAGTTACTTTTTGGATCAAAAAGTAGCTTTTCGAAAAATTTCAAAAGAAGAATACTGTTCTTCTTCATTTCTTCAAATAAACAAACACAATTCCCTTGAATTGTGAATGTATTTTTAGATCAAAAACCTAGGGTTTTCTAGGGTTTTGATGTTTTGCGGTGCAACTATTCTTCAAAATTTCAACAAAACCTATTGTTGAATGAAGAACAAAAATGTGTTTCTAGTGAGATTGTCACCAGTTTGTGATGATAATGAATAATCTGACCGGTTCAGAATGTTCAAATACTGTTTGTTTCGAAGAAAACCAATGAAACAGTGTTCAACAGTATTCGAAAATATTTACAAAAACCCTTTAAAACGGATGAGATTTAAAGGTTTTGATGATGATTTTGTTCTTGAAAACCTTATGTTGAATGATTTTAACAAGAGATAAACAATACCTGTGTATTGTTTTATCTATTAAAACAACAGAAATCTTATGTATGTGTGATGTTTCAAGCTAGAAATTCAAAAACACTTCTTCAAAATGCACAAACCGATTCTGAAATCATGTTTGTTTGCATTTGGTGAATGTTATGAGTAGAAGAAGATGATTTTGAAGATTTTGCAGCTTGGAAATGTTTGTTTTGAGGCTAATGAACAACTAATTTCATGTTTGTTGAATGAGAGGATCGAAATCTATGAATGATTGAGCCAAGGCTCTGATACCACCTGATGAAATCAGCTTAAACTCAAGATGAACATAAACATATTCAAAATGAATAAAAGGTTGATTCCCCCAAGGATGTTTTCAATATCTCTCAAACTTCAACACACTAGAATCATGGTGCGGAAACCCATGATAATAGAGTATGAAATCAGTGTGTGTGTGTGTTTGTGTGTGCAAAAACACAGTCAAATAACTGCTTGTTTGTATTGAATTCATTCAAAAGCTTACAAAGGATTAGCATGCTATTTATAGCCTATACACATAGCTATATACAATTACTAAACTACCCTTATGTAAACGAATATTACATAAATAATCCTAACTCTATAAGCTGTCCGCTGTAGATGATTAGCTGTCCATTGTGGATGTTAAGCTGTCCGCTGTAGAAGTCAGATAGCATGTGGATGTTGTCTGCTGTGAGCACTTGTGTGTTTGCTTGTATGTTGTCCGCTGTGGAATGTTCATCCGCTGTGTATGAACATCCGCTGTGAACACTTGTGTGTGTTTGCTTGTTTGTTGCCCGCTGTGGAATGTTCATTCGCTGTGGATGAACATCCGCTATGAACACTTGTGTGTGTTTGGTCATCCGCTGTGGGCACTTGAACTTGATCTTTATCCGCTACATCTTCTTAGACATCCGCTGTGGAAAACTCTTCATCCGCTGCCGACACTTAGCAAAAATTCCTTTTTATCTACAAACCTGAAAAAGAAATTTAAGCTATATTAGTGTATGATATGATTTTTAATGATGCTAATATGTTAGTTAATGATTGTTTGAATGTTAGAACACATTATGTTTGATTATGTTTGATTATGGCAAGCATCATCCTTTAAAGCATTAATCCATTAATGCACTTGTTGAGTCCAACATCATGTAAGTTGTAACAATGTTCTACCATACATTTTTTGCAGGTGGTGGATCTATCTATGCTTCTGATTGTGAGGTATATAGAGAATTTTCAACAAACAAAAAACATGATAAAGATCATAAAGTAAAAATAATATATAAACCATTTCTTGATTTTAAAAAGATAAATATACCTGCAATCAATATGTGTGTGATTATATCTAATTTTATTACAATATTTGCATTTGTGAAGGTAGACTATTATGATCTCACCAAAGATATTATTCTATACTCATGTACAGAACAATATCCAAAATACAAAAATATTATTTGATTGCATTTTAACATTTTTCATGGTATCATTATCATTTTCCCATTTTCTAATCTTGAAAGATTTTATCCTTGTAGGATATAAACTTTAGGGGGAGTAAATAAAAATTTTAAAAAATTATCTCTCAAATACATTCAAAAAATGATAAAAAATACAAAAATATCTGATTTTATGTTTGTACAGTTGATTGACTTTTCAAAATATTAAAAACACAAAAATATGACAAACAACTATGTTGGTGTGTAAAATTTATGAAACCACAACTGTATTTCAGTCAATGTAGGTTTTCAAATGCACAACATGCCATTGAATAGTCAAAATAAGAATTTGTATCATACCGATGAACAAATCATTCCAAACAAGAATTAACAAATGCGAAGCACAATACTCAATACTAAGCATTCCAAAAGAAAATGCGAGTAACAATGTTTACTCAAATGCAATTGACCAAAATACTTATGTGAGTAAGTATTGTTTATCCATATTTGTTTTTACTATAAATAGTGCCAATGCGGGTAATAATGTTACTTGTATTCAAATAAAATTTCATCAAATGTTGACAGCATTAGTAAACACTAATGAACAAATGCAAAGCACAATACTCAGTACTAATTTGTTCATTAGTATTTAACTAATGAAGACAAACAAAAATTAATATGATTCATTAAGTTTGAACAAATGCGAATACCACTGTTCACCACATTTGTTTTTACGAGTGAAGTACTGTTCAGGGCATTTGTTTATGCTGACAATAGTTGACTACTTTTTGTTGAATCGCATTAGTTTTTGCAAGTAATAGTAACTTTGTGGACAAAGCATTTATTCATCCGCATTTGTTTTTTGCAGTGAACATTAAACAAACGCAGTTCAAAATTTTTAAACTCACATTTGTTTGTCCAACACTTATAAAATTCAAAAACATTAACAGCCCGCCTATTTAAACTCAAATTTAGACCAAATAGTGCGACGAGTGTCCATATAATCAAAACATCAAAATCATCCATTGTTCTTCAATTCAAACCAAGATTTTGACACTTTCATCTTCATATATCGATCATCTACAACAGTAGTATCGATTGAAAGGTGAATCCATACTCTTGTTCAATCTAACCGACCCTAATGGCTAACTGATGATGAACCCTAGGTGTATAATAAAAAAGGATGAACATTAATCAACAAATAACATCCATTAAGGCCATTACAAACATCTTTAAATGATTATTAACTTAATTTGTACAAAGATCAGATTTGATGAGCCTTTGATGAACAGGGGTTTATATTCAAGAAGAACCAAACATGAATTCAAGTGTAATAATGGTTAAAGAAAGTTGTTATGAACATTATATGATAGAATAACTTGATTGTCACACAAAAGAATGATAAGATCAGTTTGATTCAAATGCATGTAATAGAATAATAAGTAACAAAAACAATTTTGACTTTTGCAAACTCAAACTTTGACTCATATGTTCAAAGTCAAATTGATTGAATACAAATTATCATAATCATGTTATCTTACACATAGGTCTCTTATGCATATAATGGCTAATCTAACTTGGAGTAAACAACACAACATCAGCGGTTTTCTTGACTCTGATATGCCTGAAGTTGTTGATCTTAGAGATATGATCAGATTCATTCTTTCTACAAGAGTAGCTTATGCTATCACTGTGAGGCCTTGATCTATGAAAATTTTATTAGATCAACTATTACAAGAAGAATAGATAATAAGCATGTTCTTTCTATCACTGAACAAACTATGAGACCGTGTCTAGAGTTTGAGGATGACGCAGGCCAGCCACATGAGATCAATGAATATTATAAGAGTTAATCTTGGAGGCTGATGCAACCAAAGTTCTCTCAGCATGTATATTGAAGTACAATGAAAGTTATTTTGAAATATTTGAAAAAAGCACTAAAATTTTCTCTAAGTGTCAAATCTTCTGAAGCCAAAGACCATTTCTTACGAAGCCAAAGATGAAGTCTTCCGAAGCCAAGAGACTGATTTCTTCTGAAGACAGAGAAGACATTCTTTCTCTGACATGTTTTTGACAAAAGCTAAACCACTTTCTGTTGCCATCTGTGAAGACTCACCAACTTATACAAGTTGGTGATATCTCCATACTTCTGTCAACTATAGATTAAGGTCTTAGAGTCTATAACTTTCTACTTTGTACTTTTATGCTTTTTGTAACAAATAAAGATCTGAGCTATGGTATGTAATAGTCACTAGTTAAAAGGCAATCTACCTTTTGACTTTACATTGATCTTGTTATCTATATTAGTGTTCCAACTGGCCTTCAAAGTATGGCCAGCTGTAGGATGTAGTATAAAGTATCTTAGGTACTAGTCCTTAGCACTAATCCTTGTAACAATTGTAAAACACTTGAGAGCAATATACATCATTTTTGAAAACCAAATACTTGTGTTCTGCTTATGTTCTTTACTTTTGTTCAATGTTTCATAAGTCGGTTCCCTATTTGATATGTTAAGTATTGTTTGTTTCTCTCCAACCTTGTGAAACTATTGCATTACCACCCTTTACCGGTCTTGCAATTGGTATCAGAGCCATTTCAGGCTCTTGATTGTACGATCTCACCATCTTAAATCCCTTCAGTTTCACAAAACACTTACCAGCTCAAATGGCAGCTCTCACTACGGCTGACATGGAAACCGGTACCATGACAAAATCTCCACTAATCACTCCTGATGATTTTGATACTTGGTGCCAAAGAATAGAATGCTTTATCAATTCTCAAGATAGTAGGATATGAACATCTGTTGTCTCCAGACCTCACATCCCAAGCACCACTTCAGCTACTGTTGTTGGTGGGATGATTCCAAAGGAAGTGGCTGACTATTCTGAGGAAGGTTGGAAGAAGATTGATATTGATCAGAAGGCCGTGACCACTCTACAAACTGCTCTTCCCAACTCTATATTCAAAGGCTTCAAGAAATGCAAAGCTGCAAAGCAGCTCTAGGAAGCACTAAAGCTTATGTACAAGGGGTCTGATGAAGATAAAGAAAACAAGAAGGATCTCATGAAGTAGCATTTTGAGAATTTCACATACAAAATAGGTGAAACTATGACTCAACAATTCTTTAGGTATGTTGAGATTGTAGATACTCTTATAGATGTTGGAGTCAAGCTTGAGAATAGGGACATTATGAGGAAGTTCATGTTCTCTCTTCCCAGAAAATGGACTCACTACTGTGTGGCCATTAAAAGAACTAAAAACCTCTCCACCCTTACTCTCATAGAGTTGTATGGTATCCTTAGTGGTTACAGATGGAGATGAACATGTAGAATCTATCCAGTAGCTCTTCCAGCAATCAACAGAGTTCAGCCCTCCATGTGATTGAATAAGATAGTAGAGAACCACATCATCATCTTATCTGCTACCCTGACAACTCATAAATGGGCCCTTTCATCACCTTCCCGGAGACACCAAGGGAGAGCTAAATCCAAGGAAGCCCATTCCAAGACATAGCTCATCTCAAGCCTTTGTGTCTTTTGATGAAAGTTGTGTCAACTTTCTTTACACTCTTGAAGACTTGGATTGTATCCATCCAGATGACCCGGATTATACGGAGATAGTCTAGCGAATGGCTCTTCTCACTCATAGAACCAAGAGATTCTACAAGAGAATCGGAAGAAAGTTTCCCAGCAATGTAACCAGTGGAAAGTTTTGACTGGATAAAAGCAAAGTGAAGTGTTACAACTGTAACCAGATGGGATACTTTGATAGGGAGTACAAGGCACCAAGGATTAATGGTGGCCAAGCACAATCTAGGCCTAACTACACAGATGTAACTCCCAAATCTGAGAAGCCAAGCCAACCAAAACAACAACTACTATTGCTGTTGAAGAGGGAGGCTTTGACTGGAGCTTTTAGGTAGAGGATGTTTCTCCTAATCAAGCACTGATGGCTGACCATGAATAAGCCAAGGTATTAGAACATCACTGTACACTTGAATGCAGTACTAAAGTAAACATATATAGGTCCTATAACCTGGAAGTGAGATCTGAATTAAGTCTTCGAATATTTTAAAAGCTAATTTCAAAAGAGCTGAAAATGAATATAAAATTAAAAAAGAAGATTTAGAGAAAACAATTTCAACTCTTAAGCATGAGCACATAAATTATAGGACTCAAATCAAAGATCTCATTACCAAGTTAAATGAATGCCAGGCTAAGCTTTTGATCAACAAAGGCAGGACAGAAAAGTGTGTTCTTGAAGAGGAAACCTTCAAGAACATCATATCCTCATCCTTGCATGCAAAGATTTGTTATCAAAACAGGCAGTGATTGGGTTAGTGTGAGATAGCTCCTCCACACACGTTACTATCTTTAAGATCTCTAAGGTGTGGAACTAGTCAAGATGAGCTGCCCCTAATTAACCCTATCCAAGAAGAGGATGAAGATAAAGAGAAGATAGTAGATAATGAGCCAGAAGTGAGTGAGGAAGATCATCCTAAGAAGGGTCACTATGCTCCTGGAGAGAAAAAAGAACCATGGATGGACAAGTCAGCTAGGAAGAATTTGATTAGGGCAGCTAAAAGAAAATCAAAGAATGCTTATGAGATCAAGGCCACTTTTAATTACAAGCAAAAACTAGTCTTTATTTATGATAGATTTGAAGTGGTGAAGACTGAAAACTCGACTATGCTAAAAGAAAATCAAAGAAAGCCCAAGAGTAAGAGGAATCCTAGTTCAAGTTCAAACCATCCTGGTCAAGAGAAGAAGGTTGATCAAATGTGCACCACTGCCACATAGCCTGAACCAATCAACTCCAAGAGCAAGCTTCACCCTTAGAAACCTGTTGCAATATCTATGAAGATAAATAAGGAAGTGGAAAGAGATCAAGCTCAACCTTCTCCTATTCAAAAGTATGCCTGTTGAATGCATTATGTATGGTGATACTACTCACTTTGCTAAGGATTGCATCTACACTCCTAAGAGTACCATCCATATAAACATGAAGAAGACTTTTAAGAGGAAGAAGAAGATAGCTTCAAAAGGAAAATCACTTTCCTTCGAAAGCTCCAAGGTGAACAAGAAGAAGATAGGTGGAAAACTATCTTTGGAAGAAAATTTGGTCTCGGAAGAAAGGAATGCTTCCGAAGTATTGAAGTCTGCTACAGTGTATGCAAAAACTTCCGAAGGTTCAGTCTCCAAAACTTTAGAGGTCATCAAAACTTACGAAGTTTTGAAGGCTAAGTCTAATCTTCCAAAGATGGTATGGAAGATGAAGGATGACCATGTGATTGAAGTTTCAGAATCAACAACAGCCAAGGATGCTCAAAGCTTGCATATAGGATCAATAACTGTTGAACTATCTTCTATTCATCTTGATGAGCCAAAGACCAGCAAGACTTGGGTTTCCAAATATAACTAACCATCTCTTTTTCATGTATAGGAACAACTAATGACCAAAAGAAATGTATAGAATATTGATAGTGGTTGTTCAAGGCACATGACAGGCAATGGCTCTTTGCTTTAGAACTTTGAGAAAATTGATGGAGGGCCAGTTGCTTCTGGAGGAGAATCATGTGGTTACATCACAGGAAGGGGCAGGGTCGTAAATGGTAAGCTCAGCATTTAGAAGGTAAACTTTTTCAAAGAGCTTGGATACAATCTCTTGAGTGTATCTCAATTTTGTGATCAGAGACATAACCTGCTCTTCACTGAGCATGAGTGCATTGTTCTCAAGCCTAGGATGGTTATTCCTTAAAAATATATCCTGCTTAGAACCTCCAAAAAAGGGAACATGTACAAGATGGATTTACAAGAAACATCCCCATTAGGAGAAGGTTCTTTCTTTCTATCTAAAGCCAATAGTGATTAGTCTTTCCTCTGGCATAAAAGCATGTGCCATGTAAACTTTAAGAACATGAATAAATTAATTAAAGATGATTTAGTAACTAGAATGCCAAAGAAAGAGTTTATAAATGATGATCATTGGGTTGCATGTTTGAAAGGAAAGCAACACAAGGTGTCTCACAAGCCAAAGGAAATGAACTCCATCACGATTTTCCTACACTTATTACATATAGATCTCTTTGGCCACACTAGTGTAATGAGTCTAGGAAGAACTTCATATTGCTTGGTGATCACATATGACTTTACAAGATATACTTGGGTCTTCTTTTTTAGAACTAAAGATGAAACCCCTAAAATCTAGAAGTGCTTCATTCTGAAAATTGATAATCAATGTTATCATAAGGGCAAGATCATAAGATGTGATCAAAAAACTAAATTCAAGAACCAAATCCTTGATATATTTTGTGATGTAAAATGTACTACAAGACAATATAGTACTCCTAGAACTCCTCAACAAAATGGTCTTGCTGAAAGGAGAAATAGGACACTTATTGAGGCTGCAAGGACCATGCTCTCTTGTAAGAGTCCTTATGAACCATGGCACAAAAGGAGACCTTTCATTGGTTTCCTTAGGTCATTTGGATTTCCATGCACCAACTTGAATACCAAAGATCATAGAGCCAAATTTGCTTGGAAATCAGCTGATGTACACTTCATTGGATACTCTTATCAAGCTAAGGCTTATAGAGTATACCATCTCAGAACTAGAGTAGTTGAGGTGTCAGCCAATGTGACCTTTAATGAGCACACTCCTAGTGTGAAAGGTTCTGGTCTTGATTGGTTATTTGATCTTGATTTAGTTACCAACTATTTTAACAAATCTTATGAAGATGTTTCAGGATCTATAGGTAAGATATCAGCAGGAGATCCTGATCCAAGATTTGAGCTGAGAAGAAAAAGTGATAGAATTCCTTCAACTATAGTAGTAACAAACCTCATAAATAGAAATATTATCAGCACAACCATGAGAAACTCTTTAGCTGATACATCTAAGGTACCTATCAATTCCAGTACTAAGGCACAAAACTCAAATGAAGGGGTTTCCGATGTAGGAAGAGAAGGAGATGGTGAAAGTGATCAAGAATTTCATGATGCTGACAACCTTTACACTGAAGACAACATTAATGATGTCACACATTCATTGGATCAAGTTACACTTGATAAGTGGCTGATGTGGTGGGTGATACTCAATTGCCAGATCTAAATTTCACTAATTTAGATCTGTCAAACTAACTTGATATGATTCCTCTACTGAGAATCCACAAGTCCCATCCCACCACAAACATCATTAGAGATGTTAATACTAGGGTAAGAACAAGAGAACAAACCCATGATAAAAATATTTGTCTGCACTCTTGCTTCTTGTCCTAGATTGAGCCAAAAAAAGTTGATGAATCTTTGAAAGATGGAAGCTAGGTTGAAGTAATACAGGAGGAGCTAGTTCAATTCAAAAGACAAAAGGTCTAGAACCTATGTCCTCTTCCTCATAGGAAGATGACAATAGGTACCAAGTGAGTTTTTAGGAATAAGAAGGATGATAAAGGACTTGTCATCAAGAACAAGGCAAGCCTAGTTGTTCAAGGGTACACTCAAGAAGAAGGGATCGACTACACAGATGTTTTTGCTCCTGTGGCAAGACTTGAAGTTGTTAGGATATTCCTTGCTTTTGCTGCATCCAAGGATTTCAAGGTCTACCAACTTG
Source organism: Flaveria sonorensis (assembly GCA_025506505.1). Taxonomy (NCBI): domain Eukaryota; kingdom Viridiplantae; phylum Streptophyta; class Magnoliopsida; order Asterales; family Asteraceae; genus Flaveria; species Flaveria sonorensis. The sequence continues at coordinate 32,787,248 of CM046430.1, read as the reverse complement.
ATGTCAAGTGTGCATTTTTTATATGGACTGATAGATGAGAAAGTGTATATCAAGCAACCGCCTAGATTTGGAGACGCAGATCCTCCTGATTATGTTTGCAAGCTTGACAAAGCTCTTTATGGGCTACATCAAGCTCCAAGGAAGTAGTATGAGAAACTGTCACAATACCTAGTCCAACATGGTTATAAGAGAGGTACTATTGATAGAACACCCTTCAATAAAGAAATAGAGAATGACTTGATGCCGGTTCAAGTTTATGTAGATGACTTCATCTTTGGGTCAACTAATACAAAGCTTTGCAAAGACTTTGAGAAGCTGATGAAGAATAGATTTGAAATGAGTGTCATAGGGGAACTCAATTTCTTTCTAGGAATTCATGTGAAGCAGGTTGACAATGGCATCTTTATAAACCAATCAAAGTATGTACAAGACATACTAACTACATTTCATCTGACTGAGTGTAAGGTTTCTAAAACACCCATAGCAAGAAACCACCCCTAGGACTTGATCTTGAGGGGAAGTGTGTGATGAACATCTTTACAAGGCCATGATTAGGTCTCTTATGTACCTTAGAGCCAACAGGACTAATATCATGTTTGCCACATGCATATGTGCAAGATATCAAGCCGACCCCAAGATGTCGTGCCTGGTTGTTGTCAAGAGGATTCTTAGATACCTCAAAGGAGCTCGGCTCCCAAGATAGGACTTTGGTATCCAAAAAATTCTGACTTCAATCTGTATACATATACAGAAAGTGACTATGGTGGCTGCAACAAAACTACAAAGTCTACATCAGGGGGATGTCAATTCCTTGATGGAAGGATAGTCCTATGGAAATGCAAGACATAATCATGTGTGTCTACATCAATTACTGAAGCTGAATACATTGCTGATGCAAGCTGTTGTGCTTAATTGCTTTGGATTCAGAGTCAGGTGCTAGACTATGGTTTCAACTTCAAGGAGACTCCTATCCTAATAGACAACAACAGTGTTATCTTTATCATAGAGAATCCAGTACAGCACTCAAAGACAAAGCATATCAACATCAGGTATCATTTGATAAGAGATAATTTTGAAAAAGGATTGATAAAGCATGTTAACGTGTAAGATAATATCAGAAGATTTTAAGGCTGATACAACCAAAGAAGCCAAAACAACCAAGGTTCTTCTTGCATGCATGTACTGGATGTACAAAGGTAGAAGTGCTTCAGAAGTTTTACACTACATCAGAAAATAATCTAAATGTAAAATCTTTCGAAGCCAAAATTCAAATCTTCTGAAGCAAAAGATGAAGTCTTCCGAAGCTTTAGAGACAGACTTCCAAAGCCATTTTGCAGTGAAGACTGATTTCTTCCAAAGACAGAGAAGACATGCTTTCTTTGATCTACTTTATAGAAAGCTGAAACACTTTCCACTGCAACTCTGAAGACTCACCAACTTGTATGAGTTAGTGAAAAGTCCATGCTTTTGTAAATAGTAGAATAAGGTCTTAGTCTGTAACTTTCTACTTTTGTTCCTGTAAACCTTTTTATAATAGAAAGGGATGTGAGCTATGGCATGTCATAGTCACTAGTCAAAAGGCAATCTGCCTTTTGACTCTACATTGATCTTGTTGTCTAGATTAGTGCTTCCAACTATCTTTCTATGTATTGACAGTTGTAGGATGTAGTATAAAGTGTCTCAGGTCCTTGTAATTCTGATATGCTTTGTAAACACTTGTAATAAACTTGAGAGCAATATACAGCATCCTTGAAAACCATACTTGTTTGTTCTTGTTCTTAGTTTTGTCTCACTAATTACTTGTGTTCTTAGTATCATCATACTCAAACCCAATTCCCCACTTGAACTATTAAGTGTTCTAAACCTCTCCACATTGTGAGACTGATTGTATTGACCACCATTTACATGGTCCTACAATTGGTATTAGAGCTTTTTAGGCTCTTGATTGTAAGACCTCACCATCTTTAATCCCTTAACTCTCACAAAATACTTAACATATCAAATGGCAGCTATCACCAAGGCTGACATGGAAGCTTGTACCATGACTATGTCCCCACTGATCACTCCTGAAGACTTTGACACTTGGTGTCAAAGAATGGAAGGCTTCATCAAGTCCTAGGACTCCTGGATATGGGGTTCAGTAGTCTCTGGACCTCATGTACCATCCACCCCTTCAGCTGCTGCTTATGGTGGTATGATACCCAAGGAAGTGGCCAACTATTCTGATGAAGATTGGATGAAAATTGATATTAATCAGAAGGCCATGACCGGCCTCCAAACTGCTTTTCCAAACTCTATCTACAGAGGCTTTAATAAGTGTAAGACTGTAAAGCAATTATGGGATGCACTGAAGCTGATGAATGAGGGGTCTAATGAAGCTAAAGAGAACAAGAAGGACCTCTTGAAGCAGTAGTTTGAGAACTTAACCTTCAAAGCAGGTGAAACCATGACTCAATAGTACTTCTGGTATGTTGAGAGTGTGGATACTCTTGTTGATGTTGGAGTAACTTTAGAGAACAGGGATATTGTTAGAAAGTTCATATCCACTCTTCCCAGACAATAGACACACTATTGTATGGTCATTAAGAGGACTGAAACCTCAAGACCTTACTCTCACTGAGTTGCATGGCATACTCAGTGGCTACCAGATGGAGATGAATATGCAAAATTCATCTGGTAACTCCAGCATCCAACAGAGTTTAGCTCTTCATGTGGTTGAAAGGGACAGCAGAGAACCACAACACCACCTTATCTGCTACCCTAAAACCTCACAGAAGGGGCATTTCATCACCTTCCCGGAGACACCAAGGGAAAGCTACATCCCTGGAAGCCCATTCTAGGAGACAAGTTCTTCTTAAGCTTTTATGTCTTCAGATGAAAGTACAGGCTACTTTCTCTTCACTCTTGAAGACCTGGACTTTATCCATCCAGATGATCTGGGGTATATGGAAATAGTCTAGTAGATGGCTTTTCTCACTCACAGGGCCAAGAAGTTCTACAAGAGGACTGGAAGGAAGTTTTCCAGCAATATGTCCAGTGGAACGTTTGGGCTGGACAAAGGCAAGGTGAAGTGTTACAATTGTAACCAAATGGGACACTTTGCCAGAGAGTGCAAGGCACCTAAGTCAAATGGTGTCCGAGCATAAGCCAGGCCAAACTACACTAAAGGAGCATACCAGAATGAGAAGCCTAGGCAACATGTTGCAGTTGCTGAAGAAGGAGGCTTTGACTGGAGCTTTCAGGTGGAGGATGCTGCTCCAAACGAAGCACTTATGGCAGACCATGATGAAGCCAAGGTATTGGAACACCTCTGTACTGCTGAATGTATTGCTAAAGTCAATAAGTATAGGTGCTATAACTTAGAGATGAGATTAGATCTTGAGTCCTTAAATATCTTAAAAGCTGATTTCAAAAGAGCTGAAAATGATTATAAACTGAAAATAGAAGATCTAGAGAAAACTATTTCAACTCTAAAGCATGAACACACCAACTACAGGACTAAGATCAAAGATCTCATCACTAAGTTAACTGAATGCCAGGCTGAGCTTATTATCAGCAAAGCCAGGGTAGAAAAACTTGTTCTTGAAGAAGAGACCTTCAAGAACATGATATCCTCATCCCTACATGCATAAGTTTGTTATCAGAATAGTAGGGACTGGGATCTACTGAGATAGCTCCTCCACACACTCTTTTATCTGTAAGATCTCCATGGTGTGAAACTTGTAAAGATGAGCTTCCCCTCATAGACCCCTATTGCTGAAAAGGATAAGAAGGAGATAGTGAAGGATGTGTCTGAGAAGAGTGAAGAGGACCATCCTAAGAAGGGACACTATTCTCCTGAAGAGAGAGATGAAGAAGCTGGGATGACCAAGTCTCAAAGAAAGAACTTGATCAGGAGAGCCAAGATAAATGCAAAGAAGGCTCAAGAAATCAAGGCCACTTTTAACTCTAAGCAGAAACAAGTGTTTATCTCTGCAGTGTTTGAAGTGGTGAAGGATGAAGACCCAACCATGAACTCTAGTACCGGGAGTTCTAGTTCAGGTTCAAATCATCTTAGTAAGGAGAAGAAGACTGATCAGTTGTATACCACTACTACACAGCCTGAACTACCCAGCTCCAAGAGCAAGCCTCTCCCTAAGAAGCTTGCTGCATCATCTATGAAGGTGAAGATGGAGAAGGAAAGTGATCAAGTTCAGTCTTCCTCTCAGAAGAATACTCTCAGAAGGAAGCAAATGGACTGTATCATGTGTGGTAGTACTTCTCATTTGGCTAAGGATTGCATTTACAATCCTAAAAGTACCATCCACATGATCAAATAGAAAACTTCTAAGAAGAAGAAGGAAAAGCAAGCTTTAGAAGGAAAATCTGTTTCCTTCGAAATCTCCAAAGTGAAGAAGAAGACAAGTCAAAACTTGCCTTCGGAAGAAATTTTGGTCTCAGAAGAAAGAAATGCTTTTGAAGTACTAACGCGTGCTGCAGTGAAAGCAAGATCTAGTGAAGGTCCAGTCTCCAAAACTTTAGAAGTTGTTGAAACTTCCGAGATGTTGAAGGTCAAGTCCAATCTTCCAAAGATGGTGTGGAAGATGAAGAAAGACCTGGTGACTGAAAGTTCTTCATCAACAGCAACTAATGATCCTCAAAGCTTGAATATAGGATCTGTTACTGTTACATTGTCTTCAGATCACTTTGAAAAGCCCAAGACCAATGAGGCTTGGGTTTCCAAGTGTAACTAACCAGTTCTTTTTGTGCAGTAACAGCTGAAGACCATGAGAAATATATGGATCATTGATAGTGGTTGCTCCAGGCACATGACTGGCAATGGTTCTTTGCTTCATAATTTTGAGAAAATTGCTGGAGGACTAGTTGCTTTGGGAGGAGATGCTGGTGGTTACATCACTGGAAGGGGCATGGCCACAAATGGTAAGCTCACCATTAAGAACGTAAATTTTGTTAAGGAGCTTGGATACAATCTACTGAGTGTATTCCAATTTTGTGATCAGAGACACAACATGCTGTTTACTGAGCATGAGTGCATTGTTCTCAAACCCGGGGTGATCATTCCTCAAGAGCATATCCTGATCAGAGCCCCCAAGAAAGGAAACATGTACAAGATGGACTTGTAGGAAACATCTCCCTCAGGAGAAGTTTCTTGCTTTCTATCCAAAACAAATAGTAATGAGTCTTTCCTCTGGCATAAAAGAATGTGCCATGTAAACTTTAAAAACATGAATAAATTAATTAAGAATGATTTGGTAACTGGAATGCCAAAGAAAGAGTTTACAAGTGATGATCATTGTGTTGCATACCTGAAAGAGAAGCAACATAAAGTGTCTCATAAGCCAAAGGAAAGGAACTCTATCACTACTCCCCTACATTTATTACACATGGATCTCTTTGGCCCCACCAGTGTAATGAGTCTAAGAAGGACCTCATATTGTTTAGTGATCACAGATGATTTCATGAGATTCACTTGGGTCTTTTTCCTTAGAACTAAGGATGAGACTCCTGAGATTTTAAAGAATTTAATTCTGAAGATTGAAAATCGATCTGATCACAAGGTCAAGACCATAAGATGTAATCAAGGAATAGATTTTAAGAACCAAATCCTTGATGCATTTTGTGATGAAAAGAGTATGACAAGACAGTATAGTCCTCCCAAAACTCCTCAGCAAAACGGTGTTGCTGAGAAGAAAAACAGGACACTTATTGAGGCTGCAAGAACCATGTTGTCTGACTCTAAACTACCCATCACCTTCTGGGAAGAGGCTATTAACACAGCCTGCTATGTGCAGAACAAAGTTTTAGTAGTTAGGACTCATGGTAAAACTCCTTATGAGTTGTGGCACAAAAGGAGACCATTCATTGGTTTCCTCAGGTCATTTGGATATCCTTGCACCATCTTGAATACCAAATATCAGGTAGCCAAGTTTGCTGAGAAATTAGATGATGGACATTTTATTGGATACTCTTCTCAAGCTAAGGCTTATAGAGTATACAATCTAAAAACTAGAGTAGTTGAGGAGTCAGCCAATGTGACCTTCAATGAGCACACTCTCAGTGTTAAAAGTTCTGGTTTGTATTGGCTATTTTATCTTGATTTAGTTACCAACTGTTTTAACAAGTCTTGTCTAGGAACCTCTGAAGTTAAGAGGCTGATGCAACCAAAAGATACCAAAACAACCAAGTCTTCCAACATGCACTTTGGAACAAAGGTGAACTAGCTTCGGAATTTTTACACACTCAAGAAAAATGCTAAGTGTTAAATCTTCCGAAGCCAAAGTTCAGAAGAAACTGCTGCGGAAGCTTTACATTGAACATGGAAAATATTCCATGTATAAAGTCTTCTGAAGCCAAAGACTCAACTCTTCCGAAGGTAAAAGATGAAGTCTTCCGAACCTCTCAAAACAAAGTCTTCTGAAGCTGTTTAAAGACAAGACTGATTTTCCTCTAAAGAGAGAGAAAATATACCTTTTCCATCAACTTTACCATAAAGTAACCTACTCTCCGCTGCATGCTATGGTAGTTCACCTGCTATCACTAGTTGGTGAAACTTCCATACTTTATGATAAAGTAGATAAGGTCTTCGCCTGCAAGTTTCTATTTTTGTTCCTTCTTGGCTTTTTGTAATAGGAAAGTCAGTGAGCTATGGCCTGTCATAGTCACTAGTCAAAAGGCAATCTGCCTTTTGACTTTATGTTGGTCTTGCTGTCGAGATTAGTCACTTCCAACTGTCTTTTTGCATATTGACGGTTGTAGGATGTAGTATAAGTAGTATCCAGTTCTTGTATTTAAAATATACTTGTACAACATTTGTAATAGAACTAGAGAAGCAATATACAACTTCCTTGAAAGCTTTATCTTATGCTCTTGTTCTTGTTTTACTTGTGTTTATCTTGTATCTTTAGAAAAGGTTCACAGTTCCCTATTTGAATTGTTAAATGATCTAAAGGTCCTCCTAAGTGTGTTAACTAAGTGCAAGCTTAAGTACCCTTTAACGGTCCTGCATTTGGTATCGGAGCATTCCAGGCTCTTGATTGTAAGATCACACCATCTTCAAATCCTCTTAGTTACACACATCACTTAACTCTTCAAATGGCAGCTATTTCCAAAGCTGATATGGAAACTGGAACCATGACAAAGTCCCCACTGATCACTCCTGAGGATTTTGACACTTGGTGTCAAAGAATGGAAGGCTTTATCAAGTCTCAAGATTCCAGGATGTGGGAGTCTGTTGTCAATGGACCTCATGTACCATGCACCTCTTCAGCTGCTGCTGGTGGTGGCATGATACCAAAGGAGAGGGCTGACTTTTCTAATAAAGACTGGAAAAGAATTGACATTGATCAGAAAGTCATGACAACTCTCCAAACTGCTCTTCCAAACTCCATCTACAGAGGTTTCAAGAAGTGCAAGACCGCTAAACAGCTATGGGATACACTGAAACTAATGTATGAAGGTTTAAATGAAGCTAAGGAGAACAAGAAGGATCTCCTAAAGCAGCAGTTTAAAATTTTCACCTTCAAGACAGGTGAAACCATGACTCAACAATACTTCAGGTATGTTGAGATTGTGAATACTCTGGCTGATGTTGGGGTAACTATTGAGAACATGGATATTGTTAGGAAGTTCATGTCCTCTCTTCCAATACAATGGACACACTACTGTATGGTCATTAAGAGGACTGAAAACCTCAAGACCCTTACTCTCACTGAGTTGTATGGGATACTCAGTGGATACCAGATGGAGATGAATATGCAAAATTCATCTGGTAGCTCCAACACTCACCAAAGTTCAGCCCTTCATGTGGTTGAAAGGGATAGCAGGGAACTACAGCATCATCTCATCTGCTACCCTGAAACCTCATAAAAAGGTCCTTTCATCACCTTCCTAAAGACACCCAGAAAGAGGTACATCCAAGGAAGTCCCTTCCAAGAGACAAGTTCATCTTAAGCTTTTGTCTCCACTGATGAAAGTACAGGCAACTTTCTTTTCACTCTTGAAGACCTGGACTGTATCCATCCAGATGATCTGGAGTACATGGAGATAGTCCAGCAAATGGCTCTTCTCATTCACAAAGCCCAGAAATTCTACAAGAGGATTGGAAGAAGGTTTCCTAGCAATGCTACCAGTGGCAAGTTTGGGCTGGACAAGAGCAAAGTCAAGTGTTATAACTGTAACCAGATGGGACACTTTGCTAGAGAATGCAAGGCACCTAAGTCAAATGGTGGCCAAACTTCATCCAGGCTAAACTACACTGAAGGAGGGAACCAGAATGAGAAGCCAAGACTGCAAGCTGCAGTGGCTATTGAAGGAGGAGGCTTTGACTAGAGTTTTCAAGCTGAAGATGCATCTACAAACCAAGCACTCATGGCGGATCATGATGAAGCCAAGGTACTTGAACATCATTGCTCTCCTGAATGTATTGCTTAACTAAATTGATACAGGTCCTACAACTTGGAAATGAGATCTGATATTGAGTCTTTAAATATTTTAAAAGCTGATTTTAAAATAGCTGAAAATGACTATAAACTTAAGATAGAAGATCTAGAGAAAACAGTTTCAACTCATAAACATGAGCAGACAAACTACATGACTCAAATCATTACCAAGTTTACTAAATGCCAGGCTGAGCTTGTGATCAGCAAAGCCAGGGCAGAAAAATGTGTTCTTGAAGAAGAGACCTTCAAGAACATGATATCCCCAACTTTGCATGCAAAAGTGTGTTATCAGAATAAGCAGGGACTGGGATCTAGTGAGATAGCTCCTCCACACACTCTACTATCTGTCAGATCTCCTAGGTGTTGAACTGGTCAAGATGAGCTGCCATCCATGGACCCCTTTGATGAAGAGGATGAAGAGGAGAAGGTGAGGGATGACTCTGAGATGAGTGAAGAGAGTCAATCAAAAAAGGGTCACCATGCTTCTAAGGAGGAAAAAGAAGCTGGTTTGAGCAAAACCAAAAGAAAGAACTTGATCAGAAGAGCAAAGAGAAGATCCAGAAAAGCTCAAGAGATCAAGACCACCGTTGATCCCAAACAGAAACAAGTATTTATCTTTGCAGGGTTCAAGGTGATGAAAGCTGAAGATCCTGTCAAGAATTCTAGTACCAAGAGTTCTACTTCAGCTTCAACTCACTCCAGTAACAACAAGAAGACTGATCAGCTGTGTGTCACTACTACACAGCCTGAACCATCCATTTCAAAGAGCAAGCTTCACCCTAAGAAGCCTGTTGCATCATCTGAAAAGGTGGAGAAAGAAGAGGATAGTGTTCAAGCTCAGTCTTCTTTGGGAAAGATGACCTTAGAAGGAAAGAATTGGATTGTGTTATGTGTGGTAGTACTTCACGTCTGGCTAAGGATTGTCAATACAATCCCAAGAGTACTATCCATATGATCAAGAAGAAAACTTCAGAGAGGAAGAAGAAACAAACAGCTTCGGAAGGAAAATCAGTTTCCTTCGGAAGCTCCAAAATAAAGAATAAGGCAAGTAGGAAATTGCCTTCGGAAGAAAAGTTGGTCTCGGAAGAAAGGAATGATTTCGAAGCACTGAAGCTTGCTGAGTTTCCGAAGGATTCGTCTCCAAAGCTTCTGAAGCTACAAAAGCTTTCAAAGTAGTGAAAGTCAAGCCCAATCTTCCAAAGGTGGTGTGGAAGATGAAGGAAGACCTTGAGACTGAAAGCTCCTCTTCAGCAACAGCAAATGATTCTCAAAGCCTGAACATATGATCACTTACTGTTTCATTGCCTTCATCTGAACTTTATAAGCCCAAGACCAATGAGGCTTGGGTTTCCAAATGTAACTAAATCATCTCTTTTATGCAGGGACAGCCAAAGGCAAATAGAAATGTGTGGATCATTGATAGTGGCTGCTCCAGGCACATGACAGGCAATGAGTCCCTACTTCAAAACTTTGAAAGAATTGATGGAGGACCAGTTGCTTTTGGAGGAGATGCAGGAGGTTACATTATTGGTAGGGTCATGGTCTCAAATGGTAAGCCTAGCATCGAGAAGGTAAACTTTGTCAAGGAGCTTGGATACAATCTTTTGATTGTGTCCTAATTTTGTGACCAAAAACATCACATGCTCTTTACTAAGCATGAGTGCATTGTTCTCAAGCCCGGGGTTGACATTCCTCAATAGCATATTTTGCTCAGAGCCCCCAGGAAAGGGAACATGTACAAGATAGACTTGCAGGAAACATCTCCCTCTGGAGAGATTTCTTGCTTTCTATCTAAAGCAAATAGTGATGAGTCTTTCACTACTCCAATAGTGAAAGAGTTTACAAGTGTCTCACAAACCGAAGGAAATGAAAGAGTTTACAAGTGAAGAGATTTCTTGCTTTCTATCTAAAGCAAATAGTGAAAGAGTTTACAAGTGATGAGCACTGTGTTGCATGCCTGAAGGGAAAGCAACACAAAGTGTCTCACAAACCGAAGGAAATGAACTCTATCACTACTCCCCTACACTTGTTACATATGGATCTGTTTGGTGATCACAGATGACTTCACAAGATTTACTTGGGTGTTTTTCCTTAGAACTAAGGATGAAACTCCTGAAATCTTAAAGAATTTCTTTCTGAAAATTAAGAATCAATCTGATCACAAGGTAAAAATCATAAGATGTGATCAAGGAACCGAATTCAAAAACCAAATCCTTGATACATTTTGTGATGAAAAGGGTATTTCAAGACAATACAGTGCTCCCAAGACTCCTCAGCAAAATGGTGTTGCTAAGAGGAGAAATAGGACACTTATTGAAGCTGCAAGAACCATGTTGTCTGACTCTAAGATACCTATCACCTTCTGGGCAGAGGCTGTCAACATAGCCTGCTATGTGCAAAATAGAGTTTTGGTAGTTAAGACACATGGTAAGACTCCTGACGAAGTGTGGCACAAAAGAATACCAGTTATTGGTTTTCTCAAAACATTTGGATGTCCTTGCACCATCTTGAATACCAAAGATCAAATAGCCAAGCTTGCTGAGAAATCAGATGATGGACACTTTGTTGGGTACTCTTCTCAAGCTAAGGCTTATAGAGTATACAATCTCAGAACTAGAATCATTGAGGAGTCAGCCAATGTGACTTTCAATGAACACACATCCTATGTAAAAGGTTCTGGTCTGGATTGGCTGTTTGATCTTGACTTAGTTACCAACTATTTTAACAAATCTTGTGAGAATGTTTCAGGATCTACAGATAACAGGTCAACAAAAGATCCTGATTCAAGATTTGAGCTGAGAAGACCAAACAAGAAGACTACTTCAGCTCCTGTGGTGATTAACCCTGCAACTAAAGCTCCTATCAGCACTAGCAAGACAAATACTACTGATTCAAATGAATTGCCTTCAAATTCCAGCTTAGAGGCTCAGAATTTAAGAGAAGGAACTTCAAATGCTGGAGGAGGAACTGGATGTGGTGACAGTGATCAAGAATTTCTTGATGCTGAAAACGACTCCATTGAAGACAACATGAATGATGTTACACACTCATTGGATCAAGTCTCTCTTGATAAGTGTGCTGATGTGGTGGGAGACACCTCATTGCCAGATTAGAATTTCCCAAATTTAGATCTGTCTAACCAACTTGCTGTGATCCCTCAACTTCAGATCCATAAGTCACATCCCACCACAAACATCATTGGAAATGTTGACTCAGGGGTAAGAACAAGAGGACAAGCTCATGACAGCCATGTTTCTCTACATTCTTGTTTCTTATCCCAGATAGAGCCAAAGAAGGTTGATGAGGCTTCGAAGGATGGAAGCTGGATTGAAGCTATGCAAGATGAGCTGCTTCAAATCAGAAGATAGAAGGTTTGGAACTTATGTCCTATTTCTCAAGGGAAGAGTGTCATAGGAACCAAATGGGTATTCAGGAACAAGAAAGATGATAGAGGGATCATCATCAAGAACAAGGCTAGACTGGTTGTCCAAGGATACACTCAAGAAGAAGGAATTGACTACACTGATGTTTTTGCTCCAGTTGCAAGACTTAAAGCTGTAAGAATATTTCTGGCTTATGCTGCATCCAAGGATTTCAAGGTCTACCAGCTTGATGTGAAGTGTGCTTTTCTTTATGGGGTGATTGATGAAGAAGTTTATATTAAAAAACCACCTGGCTTTGCAGACCCAGATCATCCTGATTATGTCTGCAAGCTTGATAAAGCCCTTTATGGACTGCATCAAGCTCCAAGAAAGTGGTATGAGACACTATCAACATACCTCTGTCAACATGGATACAAAAGAGGTACTATTGATGGGACTCTCTTCATCAAAGAAACAGGAAAAGACACATTGCTAGTTCAGATATATGTGGATGACATCATCTTTGGTTAAACTAATCCAAAGCTCTGCAAAGACTTTGAGATGCTGATGAAGAATAGATTTGAAATGAGTGCCATGGGGGAACTTAATTTCTTTCTAGGAATTCAAGTGAAGCAGGTTGAAGATGGCATCTTCATCAGTCAGTCAAAGTATGTACAGGACATACTTACAAGATTCAAGATGACTGACTGTAAGGTTGCAAAGACACCCATAGCCAAAAACCACTCTCTTGGTGTTGATCTTGAGGGGGAGTGTGTTGATGAACATCTCTACAGGGCTATGATTGGGTCACTTATGTATCTTACTGCTAGCAGGCCTGATATCATGTTTGCCACATGCATATGTGCAAGATATCAAGCCAACCCCAAGATGTCACACCTAATCACTATCAAAAGGATCCTTAGATATCTCAAAGGTGCTCCAAATCTAGGCCTTTGGTATCCAAGTTCAGACTTCAATCTGTATGCCTATACAGATAGTGATTATGGTGGCTGTAACATGACTGCAAAGTCCACATCTGGGAGGTGTCAGTTTCTGGGTGGAAGGATAGTCTTTTGGCAATGCAAGAAGCAATCCTGCATGTCTGCATCAACTGCTGAAGCTGAATACATCGCTGTTGCCAGCTGCTGTGCTCAAGTGCTTTGCATTCAGAATCAGATGCAAGATTATGGGTTCAATTTCAAAGAGACTCCCATCCACAAAGACAACAACAGTGCCATCTCTATTACAGAGAATCCTGTGCAGCACTCATAACTCCACAAACAGCCTTAAGCCATCACTCTGAGTCTCAATACTCTAGTGATCAACCTTCAGGGGAAAGCTACCATCCCCAGCCTCTTGATCTTAACTAACCCATTCCCAGCCTTGACTTCTATTCTGATGAAGATTTGGGTTTTAGTGAATATCATGACTCTCCCCTCTCTTCCCATACTCAAGGGGAGATGAGTACTCCTGCTTCACCCATGTCTAGCCCACATCAGACACCCCAAACTGAGGTGGATTTTCCTGTGATTGTCCAGGAGATCCATGTGGAAGAGGCTCTCACTGTTTCTAGTGATTATATCCTTAAGACCTCAACCACGGCAACCCAGCCTCTTGACACTGTCATTGGGCAGGGGAAATCCAGCAGCCAAGAACCCCATGCTGGTGGTGAAGGAGTAGACCTCGGTTCACCTCCTTCATCCCCCAATGATTCTTCAACTGAAGATGAGGGGAGTCTGAAACTTAGGGTGCACCAACTCAAAGACATCTGCACCCAACTGGTTTCACAGATAGCTCACCTTGAATCACAGGTGACTATCTTGCAAAGGAGGGTCCATGACCAGCAACTTGAGATCACCGATCTCAAGGGCCAGTTAGCTGAGAGACCTATAGGACAAACTCATCCAAGTCCACAAAAACCTATGGATGTTATGGATCACTTCCCCAGCTCACCTATGCATGAGGGTGATGCTACCAAAAAAGGGGAGGAAGTTCAAACAGCCACAGAACCTGGGAGTTCTACCTCAAGTATGGACATACAGGACTCACCATCCTATCTTGCAGTTGTCCATGCTCAGCAACCTCTTCTAGACGGTGATCTAAAACTGCTTATTCAACAACTGTTTGAGGAGGGAGTACCAAGAGCAATGTTTGCCCCATCTGAGAACCCAATCTGGGGTTGGGGGTATGATAGTGATAGGAAAGCTCTTATGATCTCTAGAGCTCAGGGTCAACAAGAAATTTTCAACATCTCCACCCTGAGTTTCTATGAGAGTATAAACTTGGTAGATCTGGCACTTGTCAACCCAAGGAATAACAGATAAGCTGTCAGATTAGCCAATCAAATTCAAGACTGGGTGCTGGCAGAATTCAAAAGGAGAACTGCATTGTATAGACAGAGGCAAACAGTTGAAGTCTTTGGTTAACTGGATGTTAAGGTAGACCCCAAGATTTGCTTCAAAGGGAAAGCCTTGACTGAAGGCCCAGAGGCTGAGACTGTGAACCTTGAGACAAGATCTCCTCCAGTACCCCATACCCTCAGTGAGGCACCAGCTGGTGATGGTGCTTCACAACCTCTCTCTGGCCAGAGCTTGACTGCTAAATCAAGCAATAAACGCCAAAGCTCTCCTCAGACTGAGTCATCAAGCTCTAAAATTGATAGAGGTAAAAGGAAGATGACTTCTGAAGAGATTGAAGAAGAAAAGAGAGAGAGAGGAAGAGGAAGCTAAAGGGAGAGAGTTCAAGTGGTTCCCTAGGATTCATGCAAGCTGCAATTCTGACTGCCACTGTACCAAACACTCAAGAAGATGAATTAAGGGCAGCCAGGCTCAACTATCAAGAGACCAAGAACTACAACACAGATGAACTCATCTCTCTCCCCTTAGAGGAGTTAAATGAACTGGCTGACATTGAATTGCCAAAGGAGAGGAAGGAAGCAAAGGATGCAGCCTTGACCCTCAAGCACAAGGAATAAATGAGCAGAAAAAGGCTTTACAAGAACATTCCTGTCCTCTCCCCAGTTCAAGAATGTCCTGAGTCAGAGACTGTGGCTGCTGAACAACCTCAGGTAGTTGATGAAGAAGAAAGATTAAAAATGATCAACTACCTGAGTGCCACAGGTCTCTATCAGGCACCTTCACTCCTTCCCTTGCCTTATGATTAAATATTATTTGAATACAATAAGCAGCTAGAAGAGCAAGCCAAGAAAGAAAGGCAAGCTACAAAGAAGAGGCAAAAGGAAGAAGCTGCAAAATCAAGAGCCATCATCCAGAAAAGTCAGAAAAAGTCTGTAGATAGGCAGAGGATGATGAGCTTCTTGAAGCTGTATGGGTTCTCCGGAAGGAGGCTTGGTCCCATGTCTCTATCCATAATGGATGAGCACATAAGGGTGATCAAGCAGAAGATAAAAAAAGGGAGAGCTTGTGGACCTTCATTCATCATCAAGTCAAGCTCAACCTGAAGTTAAGGTAAATATGGAACCTACAGAGACAACACCACCTGCCCTGAAGCTGCACAACAGCCAACTTCATCTTCTAACCCATAACAGGGTTCTCCTCCCTCTCCTTCTGAAACTAGGATAGAGGAGATCCTAACTGAGAGGGAATCCACTGAAGAACCCGGTACTGAAGACCAACCCTCTCAGTTAAAATCATCAGGGAGGAAAAAGAGGATGGCCAAAAGAAGATCATCTTCAAAGAAGAAAAGAAGAAAGGCATCCACCTCCTAACCTTAGGATGAGTCAGAACATCCTGAGGAAGTGCATGAAGAGGACTCTCAACCAATTCCTATCATAGTAGAGCCTCTTTTTGTTGAAAGACAAATTCTGTCCTAGACTTTTGCTGAAGATCCAGACAGATGGTATGTCACTAGAGATCAGGGAGAACAACTTGTCTACTTCACAAGTGACATGCTTGAACTCCCTCTACATGATCTCTATGACATGAGAAGGTACTTTATAAGTCTGAAGAATCCAGATCTACTGATGAAGAAAGGAATTCTGAAGATCCTCATATGGACTATCCCAGTCTAAAGAACTTCTCTGTTTTGGTAGCATCAGCCTAAGGGGAGTTTGTAGGAACCTCTGAAATTAAGAGGCTGATGCAACCAAAAGATACCAAATCAACCAAGTCTTCCAACATGCACTTTGGAACAAAGGTGAACTAGCTTCGGAAGTTTTACACACTCAAGAAAAGTGCTAAGTGTAAAATCTTCCGAAGTCAAAGTTCAGAAGAAACTGCTTCGGAAGCTTTACACTGAACTTGGAAAATATTCCATGTATAAAGTCTTCCGAAGGTAAAAGATGAAGTCTTTCGAAGCTCTCAAGACAAAGTCTTCCGAAGCTATTTAAAGACAAGACTGATTTTCCTCTGAAGAGAGAGAAAAGATACCTTTTCCATCAACTTTATCATAAAGTAACCTACTCTCCACTGCATGCTCTGGTAGTTCACCTGCTATCACTACTTGGTGAAACTTCCATACTTTATGATAAAGTAGATAAGGTCTTTGCTTGCAAGTTTCTGTTTTTGTTCCTTTTTGGCTTTTTGTAATAGGAAAGTCAGTGAGCTATGGCTTGTCATAGTCACTAGTCAAAAGGCAATCTGCCTTTTGACTTTAGGTTGATCTTGTTGTCTAGATTAGTCACTTCCAACTGTCTTTTTGCATATTGACTGTTGTAGGATGTAGTATAAGTAGTATCCGTTTCTTGTATTTAAAATATACTTGTACAAAACTTATAATAGAACTAGAGAAGCAATATACAACTTCCTTGAAAACTTTATCTTGTGCTCTTGTTCTTGTTTTACTTGTGTTTATCTTGTATCTTTAGAAAAGTGTTGGACCAAAAGAACCAATGAGCCTGATCAGAAAAACCTTTAAGTCCCACAGATATTACAACAACTGAAGTAGTCTGCAACAGCTGAAGACATCAACTGATAACAAGGTCTAAAGACAAAGTCTAAAGTTAAAGAACTGAAGACAAAGTCTGAAGACAAAAGCTGAAGACAAAGTCTGAAGACAAAAGCTGAAGACAAAGACTGAAGACCAAGTTTCAGATGTTGTCACAACAGCTGAAGAAGACCTCTTTAGTAGTTGTGATGGTTTCCTTTCAGTAGTTTTATGTTTCTTGTAATCAGTACTTGTAGTTTCAGTAGTTTTAGTTTCATCTTGTACTTAGCATACTCTGAGATGTTCTCAGTTGTTGTGTACATTCTCAGTAGTTTGCTTACTTTCAGTTGTTTGTAATAATTCTGTTAGATGTCACTATCAAGTGACATCAGCAGACGTCACATTCCTTTATATAAGGAATGTTGACCTAATTGTAACCGGCGAAGCTTAGCAAAGCTTAGTGAAGCTTAGCGGCCGCCATACCGAAGCATTTTGTGCATGAACGATATTATTCCTTTTGCAGAAAACCCTCTTTCTCTATAACCGTGTACTGTTCCATTGAATATCTATTGTGTTCTTGCTATATTTGTCTAATTCTTGTTCTAATTCCGCTGCAATTCAACTCTAATTGATCAAACTTAGATCGCTGATCCTGTCAAATGGTATCAGAGCAGGTTAATCATTGATCGGTTTAACAATTGATCATTGAAACTGCTATTTCGATATCTAAAGTTTGATCGAATTAGCATATTTGCAAGAATTGGTTATAGAGATTGATCTTCTGCTGCTTTTGGTTAGTCAATTTGAGTTTCTTCTTGGTTCATACTGAGTTTGTTGTGTTTTTATGCTAAATCTGTTGAAACTTGATTGAATTAGTTTGAATCTGAGAATGACTACTCCTTCTAATGACCCTCACAATACTGGCTCCTCAACCAAGCCTCTGATGCTGGTTAGGAATGAGTATAACATATGGCAACAAAGAATGCTCCATCACCTGTTTGTTAACAGTTCAGGTTGTTGGACATCTGTGGTTCACGGTCCACACAAGCCTATGGTGAACAATCCGGAGACCAACCAAATGGTTCCGAAGAAGAAGGAGCAATACTCAGATGAAGATCGTAAACTGTTTGAGATTGATGCTAAAGCCCATGGAATTCTGGCCATGGCACTGCCTAATGAAATCTATTCTGGGCTTATGCATCATGAAACTGCTCATGACCTCTGGAATGCTTTGAAGGAACAATTCGGAGGAACTGATGAGGTCTTAGCAAACAACAGAGAAATCCTCGCCCAACAATATGAGACATTCTCTCATAGGAAGGGTGAGACACTGACTCAACAGTTTGAGCGTTTCTCCTGCTTGATCTCTGAGCTGAAAATGGTCAAGCATGAGTATACTAACAGCCAGATGAACAACAGATTCCTCAGATCACTGCCTGAGAGATGGGACACATACACCATTGTCCTATGCTCCAGTGCAAATCTGGATAGCCTATCTCTCACCCAACTCCATGGGAAACTGCTTACATTTGAAAGAGAGATAGAGCAGAAAAGGAAACTGGCATCATCAGGAAAGCTCACTGATGACTTTGTACCAGAGAACACTGCCTTGGTCGGTCATGAGTCAGAATATGCTGGATCAGAAAGCCATTATGATGAGCATATAGATTTCTCTTCAAACAATTCTGATCATGCATTTGTTGGTGTTGACAGTCATTCTGGGTGTAATAGTGATATTTTATGCTTTATCATGGATGATTTGATGGGTATTGCTGATGATGATTTAGAAGAGATGGATATTTTGAGCCAAATGGCCTTGATCAATATGAGATCTCAAAAGTTCTACAAGAGAACTGGTAGGAATTTTCCAGGACTCTCTGGAGTTGAGGTGTCACAAATGCCACAGGCTTGGGCACTTTGCAAGAGAGTGTAGATCAACTGGATCTAACTCCTCTGCACCCTTTGTGACCTTTCCAAGCAATAGTTCACAAAACAAAGGGCAACATCCTGCTAGTTCTGGTCATCACTCACAACCTCAATCTCCTGCATATTTTGTCCCTCAGGGTCCAATGCCATATCCATATCCCTGCTATTACATGCCACAGCCAAATCCAGTTCAAGTTCCTATAGCACAACAACCTCAAGCCCTACCTGAGCCTCAACCATCTCCATCACAATCTCAACCTCATCAAAGCTTCTTCACACCAGGAGTTGTTGACTGGAGCAGCTTACCAGATGATCTTTCTGGTTTCAATAAGCAATTATTTGCTGGTGCTGGTCAACATGGTGGTGAACATCCTTTTGGGAATCTTGCTCTCATGGCCCTGGAGTCTACTGAGGGTTCCTGCTCCAATGCATCATCTTCACAGGTAACCCAGGTATCTTCTGAGGCTAAAGCCAAGTTATGTTCTGAATCATGCATAGCTGCCTTTGTCTCTATTAGAGAGGCAAATGTAGCTTTAATCAATCAAAATCTTGAGCTTGAGAAAACTATTTCCAAAAGAAAAGCTGAGTATGAGTCTGCTCTTAATGACAAAGATGATGAGATTTACAAGCTTAAATGCCAACTTAATGATGAAAAGGCTAAGGTAGAGGTCATACTTGAGAACCACAGAAGTCTCAAAGAGACACTTGCAGCTACCCAAGTTGAGTGTGACCGCTGGGTAACATCCTGCAAGGGATTTGAAATGCTTCTCAGCAAGCAAACAGCTTCAAATGTGAAGTTTGGAATAGGTTACAATCATACTGCACCACCTACTGATTTTACTTCAAAATCAATAGTAAAATCTGAAGGTGAAAGTAATTTCCAAACCACATCATCATGTGATTCATCCTCAAATGATAATACAAAATTAGAGGATGAAGTCAGTGTTAAGATCTCAGCAAATCAATTGCCTGATGGTTTAAATGCTGATAAACACATGAAGCTGAGCAATTCAGATGTTGTCCCTCAAAGTACTCCAAGTACTGAAGGGCAAGTCACAACATCTGAAAAGCATTTCAAATCTGCTGAAATAAAAGGATTAACAACTGCTGAGGAATCTATCATACGGTCTTTCAGGACGGATAGAGAACAGCTGAAGAACAAGTCTTCAGTTGTTACCGATCCTTCAGTACTTAACACAAGTACTGAAAGGAGGAAAGTACTGAAGATCACACCTTCAGTAGTTTCCACTTCAGCAGTTGATCAATCCAAGATGAAGAATAAGCCATGTGAAATATGTGGTAAATTCAATCATCTATCTGATGAATGCTGGTACAAAAAGGGTTCCAAACTCAACAGAGATAAGCTCATTAAAGAAGAGATTAATAAAATGAAAAATGAGTTTGAGACCAAGTTTGTACCACAGTCATCTCAAACTGATAAACCCAAGGCCTCACCAAAATCCAAAAAGAAGGATGGGGTTTATCAGAAAACAGCTGATAGTGTTCCTCATGATAAACATCAGACTAAGTCTGTGAATTTCAAGAAGGAGGAAATGGTGGGTCACAGGAACTCATCAAAAACAAGTACTGATGTGTCAAATGAGCTGAAGGCTTTAGCAACAAATCAGACACAACTTGTTATGATGGTTCAGCATTTGTTGGGGAGAGTTAACCAACTAGATGCACCTGTGATCAAACCACTGAAAAGGAAATCCAAGCCCAAATCTAAGAAATCCATTTCAGCACCATCTCCACCTTCATCAGCTGTTAATCATGAGAAACAAGTTATGGTTAAATCTGTTGATGAAAACAGACCCAAAACCAAAAAGGTTTGGGTCTCTAAAGCTAACTAGTTTCTTATGATAAATGCAGGGTTCTTCAGCATGCCAAAGAAGCATCTGGTATGTAGACAGTGGAGGATCTATGCATATGACTGGGAGCAGTTCTCTTCTTAATGACTACTCTCAAGGAAAGAAGGGATTTGTCTCATTTGGAAATGATGCTAAGGGTTACATCATCGGGAAAGGATTTGTGTCAAATGGAGAAATCAGATTTGATGATGTTAACCATGTGGAGAATCTCAAGTATAATCTACTGAGTGTCAGTCAGATGTGTGATAAAGGGCATGTTGCACTTTTCACAAGCCAGAACTGCCGGATTCTGTCTTCCAAAGTTCTGAGGCTGATTGACAAGGTATTGGATGAACATACTCTCCTGAAGGCCAACAGGATAGGAAGAGTATATGCCTTGGATTTGTCAAAGAAGATTGATTTAAAAGGTCATCCTTGCCTGTTCTCCAAGGCCTCTCCTCAGGAATCTAAACTGTGGCATAGAAGGCTGGGTCATGTTAATCTCAAAAACATGAATCAGCTGATCCACAATAGTTTAGTGAGAGGTCTACCAATAAAGGAGTTCCACTGTGATGAAACCTGCACTGCTTGTTTAAAAGGAAAACAACACAAAGTTTCATTCCCTCCTATAGAAGAACCAAAGTCCACTGCCTGCTTGCAATTACTGCACATGGATCTCTTTGGTCCTGTGAGAGTAATGAGCATGGCAAAGAAGAAATACTGTCTGGTAATTGTGGATGATTACTCCAGATTTGTATGGACCTTCTTCTTGCATTCAAAGGATGAGGCTGCTCAGACAATTATTAACTTTGTGTTGTATGTTGAGAAGCAGTATTCCCTATCAGTCAAGTGTATAAGAAGTGATAATGGAACTGAATTTAGAAACCATACACTTGATGATTTCTACCTTTCAAAAGGAATCAAGAGGCAGTATAGCATCCCAAGGACTCCAGAACAAAATGGAGTAGTGGAGAGAAAGAACAGGACCCTAATTGAAGCTGCAAGGTCCATGTTGGCTGACTCTGGTTTGCCACTGACCTTTTGGGCTGAAGCTGTCAACACAGCATGCTATGTGCAAAATAGAGCTTTAGTGAATCAGAGGTTGATGAAGACTCCTTATGAAGTTCTACATCATTTGGCTCCTCTAATTTCATTCTTCAGAGCATTTGGGTGTCCTTGTTACATTCTCAACACAAAGGATCAACTCCAAAAGTTTGATTCTAAGGTGGATGCAGGGTATTTTGTTGGGTATTCATCCACTTGCAAGGCTTACAGAGTGTTCAACTGCAGAACAAAGATGGTTGAAGAAACCTTGCATGTGAAGTTCAATGAATCTCCTAAGGACAAAATCCCACAAAACCCTGTGGAGTTGTTTGATCTGGACATACTGCAATATGTTCCTTATCAGCCTCCAGCTGTTGCAGATCATGTGAATTCATCACCTTCTGCAGCTAGTCATCCATCTGGTGGTACTGATGTTGATGATGATCCCAGTACTCACCTATTCAAGTTTAGTGATCAACTGCCTGAGTCTACTAAACTTGATGTTCCTGTAGCTTCAGTAGCACCATCCACAACAAATGCTGATGAGATTTCTGAATCCTCTACTTCATTTGACTTGCCATCTAATACTTGGTTTCAAGAATCTGGATCAACATCTGTTGCTGCTGAGCGTGCTACAAACACTTGCACAGATCTCATAGTGTACCAAGAGCTGAAGAATCACCCAATGTCTCAAATCATTGGTGATATCAATGCTGGTGTCTCAACTAGAAGTCAATGTCCAACTTCTGCTTCTATGCTCTCTTCATCAGTCAGCAAGAGCCAAAGAACTATCATATTGCATTAAGAGACAATGGATGGGTTGATGCCATGCAGCTTGAGCTTCTTCAGTTCAAAAAGCAGCAAGTGTGGGAACTGGTTCCTCTACCCCCAGGTAAGTGTGCAATAGGCACTAAATGGGTGTTTAGGAATAAAACAGATGAAAATGGGCAAATTGTCAAGAACAAGGCCAGACTGGTTGTCCAGGGGTTTTCACAAGAAGAAGGTATTGATTATGATGAAACCTTTGCCCCTGTAGCCAGACTGGAGGCAATTAGATTGTTCTTAGCCTATGCTGCATTCCACAATCTTAAAGTTTTTCAAATGGATGTCAAAAGTGCATTTTTATATGGTAAAATAAAAGAAGAGGTTTATGTGTGTCAACCACCAGGTTTTGAGGATAATAAACATCCTGATTGGGTGTATAAACTTGATAAGGCTCTTTATGGGTTGAAACAAGCTCCTAGAGCCTGGTATGAAACACTGTCAAATTTTCTTCTTCAGAATAATTTCACTAGAGGCTCCATAGATAAAACTTTGTTCATTAAGAAAGTGGGTCAGCATAAGCTCCTTGTTCAAATTTATGTTGATGATATTATTTTTGCATCCTCTGATCCACAGTTGTGTGATGCATTTACAAAGTTGATGCAACAAAAATTCGAAATGAGTGCCATGGGAGAATTACAGTTCTTTCTAGGTTTGCAAATCAAACAAAAGGCTGATGGAACTTTCATTCATCAGTCAAAATACACAAAGAGTCTTTTGGAAAAGTTTGATTTACAAAACTGTAAGCCCTGTTCTACTCCCATGTGCAGCACCACACAACTGGATGCAGATCAGAAAGGTAAAGCTGTTGATGAAACACTTTACAGATGTATGATTGGGTCCTTGATGTACTTAACAGCTTCTAGACCAGATATTATGTTTGCAACTTGTGTTTGTGCTAGATTTCAGGCTGCTCCTAAAGAGTCTCATTTGATTGCAGTCAAGAGGATCTTTAGATATCTGCAAGGTACTCAATCTCTAGGTCTTTGGTATTCCACTGGGCACTCTTGCAAATTAGTTGCTTTTTCTGATAGTGACTATGCAGGGTGTAAATTAACTAGAAAATCAACTTCTGGTGGATGTCAATTCCTAGGCAACTGTTTGGTTTCTTGGCAGAGTAAGAAACAAACATCTGTTGCTACATCCACTGCTGAAGCCGAGTACATTGCTGCTGCAAGTTGTACATCTCAGGTACTCTGGCTTCAGAATCAATTATTGGATTATGGCATTACAGAGACTAAGACTCCATTACTAATGGATAGTGCTTCAGCTCTTTGTATTGTCAAGAATCCAGTCCAGCACTCTAGGACCAAACATATTGAGATCAGACACCATTTTATTAGGGATTGTTTTGAAAAAGGTCTGATTGATCCAAAGTTTGTTCCTAGTGCTGATGAGCTTGCAGACATATTTACTAAGCCTTTGGACAGTTCAACTTTCCAAAACCTAGTGTTAAGGCTTGGTATGCTGCAGCTAGAATAAGTGACAACTACTGATGATCTCAGTCAACAAGTACTGATGAGCATTCGTATACTATTGTCACAAATAAGTACTGATAAGTTCTTTTATCCTCAGTAGTTTTCATAACTACTGAAGACTAAATTACTTAAAAGTACTGAAGTACTCTATCTGTTGAAAAGAACTGATGTGGTTACAACTACTGATGTAGTTACAACTACTGATGTCAGTATAACAGATAAGTACTGATGACCAATGAAACGTCTGAAAATCAGACAAAAAGTCTGATAAGTGTTGAGGTCAGAATGAAACAGCTGATGAGCTAAGAATTGACGACAACAGCTGATGAGAAACTTTTCTCTTCAGTTGTTTCTACAACTGCTGTTTCACTTCATACAACTGAAGCCAAAACCATGTCTTCAGTAGTTTTACAACTACTGATGACTAACACCAAATCTTCAGTTGTTTACAACACCTGAAGCCAAAACCATGTCTTCAGTAGTTTCACAACTACTGATGACTAATACCAAGTCTTCAGTTGTTACAACTTCTGAAAGTTAAAACCAGGTCTTCAGTTGTTTTCAAACAACTGATGACAGCACCAACACTTTCAGTCGTTTTATATCAGCCTTTTCTTACCCTATAAATACCTAAACCTACTTTCAAACGTTTCATTAGCCGTTTTATGTCCTTCACTCTCTCAACAATGGCGACCATGAAACTCAAACCCAGACACAACTGTGTTGCCTACCTCTCGAAATCGGCCTTTTGGAACAAATTTGATAATGCCATCGATCTTATGGTAGATTCCCAGTACCGAACCGCTTTTCTTCTGAATCCTACCATATACCCCGATTCCCTAAGCCAATTCTGGACCAACGTCTCTGTGCAAACTGGTGAGAATGATAGCCAAATCACTCTCCAGTCGTTGGTTAACCAGAAACAGGTGGTCATCACTCCAGACATCATTCGACAAACCCTAAATCTACATGATGCCACCTGTGTCACAGAATACCCGAAAGGCACAACTGATATGTCTTTCATCAATAACGGGTATGAAGGAGACTTAAGTGCTACCACCATTCTGAAGAAGCACTTCCATGATGCTGAACGTCTTATATTCCACATGGTGAATGTCTGCCTTGCATCAAAAACCTCCTCATGGGATCAGATGTCCTCCCGATGGCAACAGGTATTATACTCTATCTTTGAACGACAAAATCTAAATTTTTCTGAGATAGTTTTCATGGAACTAAAGGATCTGGCTTTGAAACCTGTGGCAAACAGATGGATATTATATCCCAGGTTTCTCATGGCCATAATTTTAAATCAGCTAAAATCAGACGGCCTTGTTGGCCTTGGAGTCCCTGCTCCGGCTGTATTGCCTGAAGTATACTCCAGGCACAACTCTGACCCTACACTGAAAGGGGCTGCCCGGCTGCTAAAACCCAAGCAGCGGGAACCCACAGCCTCCACTTCCAGATCCAAAGTCCCCACCAAACCCAACACCAAAAAGCCCAAAAAGGCTACTCAGGGAGATGAGTCCCCTGAGGATGCCCCTGTAACACCAATACAGGAAACACTTACTGGTTCTAACCCCCCAGTAGTGTCAAAGACTCCACCAGCCCTAGCCGCTCAGGCATCCTCTCAACAGGATCCTGATGCAACCATAATTGGGGATACCACAATGCTGGAACCTATCTCAATTGAGAAGGTTACCATTGAAGAGCACCAGTCACCCCGGGTGCAATCTGCTTCAAACCTATCTCCAAATGCAACCGCCCCTCAAAGCCCAACCATTATAGTTGCACAAGTGCTGAGTCAGCTGCATTCCTCTCCTCCTCCCCAGAAACCAATTACAATGGGGAGAACCTCAACAGCTGAGGAAGAGGACCAAAATGCTGCTGATAACCCACAGCACAGGGGTTATAATGTTCAATCTCCCCGTGTAGAGGAGGAGGTTAGAACATCTGGTGAGGCTGCCACTTCTACTGATTCAGCAAATGAACAGGATGCAGTTGGTAACATCTCTAAGACCTCACCAGAGGCAACTGCCGATGAAGGACTCAGTCCTGAGGCAGGAAGTCCCCAGAACCAAGAACAAGGGGCACATGCTACAACTGATCTACACTCAGGGCATGTACATCCTGATTCAATCAGGAGGTCAGGTGATTCAGCAAAGACTGATGATGACCTGGGCTTTTTCTTCGATGTCTTAGCCCATAACACAATCCTTGAGGCTGAGGTGAGCAGACTCAAAGAACTGCTTGCCAAAATGTCTCAGGATCAAAGTCCATCTGCCCCAATAAACCCACAGATGGCACCTTCATCTGAAGGTTCACCAAACACTCAGCCACTACACTCAACTGAGCCACCAGCCACTGCTTTTGGCACCACCTCTCAGGGACAGAACCCCTCTGAGCAGATGGTTGCTACCTTTCAACATTCCTTACCTCTCATCACTCCCATCATCAATGAGATTGTGCATAAAGCCATTGATGAGAGGATCTCCTCAAATCTACAAACACTTGTTGATGATGCTGTGCAAAAGAAGCTTTCTGCCATTCAAACCCCTGAACCCAATGCACCCAAAAAGGGGGAGTCTAAGGCAGTGAAAGAAAGAAAGAGAAAGAGAGTGGAAGATGAGAAACAACAAGAGAAAGAAAAGGAGTTAGAAAAGGAAAAACAGCTGATCACATACAAGAGAAAGAAAAGTGCTGAAACTCAAAAGCCTGATGAAGAGAAATCATTGGAAGATCTGGTTAAAGAAGCTGATGAAGCTCACAGCAGATCAATGGACAGAATAATAGACCAACTCTTCAGACAAGGCTTTGATACAGCTACATTAGACACTGAGATCAGAAGGCTGGAGATTAAAGAGATACAAGAGAGATGGGCCAGTTACAGTGTGATGGAAAGGGAGAGGTTGGAGATAATGATCAGGTTTATTGCAAAATACTTGGGAAGATCATTAATTGAGATTAAATCATGGACCAGAGACAGTATTCTGGCAATAACCACCAGAATCTGTGCTTCTGAAGCATTCAATAAGGGGTTGATTATCGAAGCCTTAGATGAAGCAGGTGCTGGGAAGAGAACTGATATGGCCAAGCTTTCCAAAGCCAAACTTACCACAAAAATGCTAGATCAGCCTTCCCAAACTCCCACTCAAAAACAACCAACCCCACAACTCTCCAAACCAATCCCTAAACCTAAACTTAAACCAACTCAACCCTCAAAACCAACTCCCTTACCCCAAAAACCACCTCAAACCACATCCAATGATGCACCCAGAAGGAGGAGAAGGGTGTTGAGGATGGAAGAAGAAGAAGAAGAAGATGATGAAGAAGACAGTCTGCCAATCTCTGCTGTTCTAAAAATACCTGAGCCCAGAAGTCAACAAATGATCACACCAGACTTTCAGAGGCAAATGGTGAAAGTTAAGATTGAAGAAGAAGAACAGCAGAAACAGCACGATGAGCAACTTTTGAAGATGGTTGACAAAGAGTTTCCTCAGTCATCATCTATACAAGCCATGAAGAAACACGCTCAAAGGCTGTATGCTCTCAGGCATACCTTTCAATATCAAAAGGAGAGAGTAAGGATTTGGCCAGACCCCAGGGTTAGTTCTAGAATTCATAAGAAATCCATACCAAGTAGATACAATGGCCAAGTGAGAAAGACCATAGATGCTGTTATTATGTTGGCCATTGTAGTCTCACCCTGGGAGATACTTGAAGACTTCAAGAGAGCCTACAAGTCAAAGATGACCCCTCAAACTCTAATGGAGAACAAAATGGTCAAGAAGGGGTTGTTATACAAGAGGCTTGAAGAGATCAAGAAAAATGAACTCCAGTTGTTATTAGAAGGGACTCACCCAGATGAATTTGCTTACAGAGAGATAACAACTGTTGAGTTGAAAAATGGAAAGACAGTAAAGTACCTATCAGAGTACTATGGCCCAGAGTTCTTCTTCGAAGGAGAAGCAGAAGAACTCACTAAGGAGGAACAAGTTGTTCTCCTTGAGGCCTACGTCAGAGAGTCTTATAGACTCATCAATGGGAAGTAGGTTTCATGGTTGGGATAACAGCTCTGTGTCCAGTTCCCCAAGACAGAGTTCCCTTCCATCCTTTGACATTCACATCTACTGAAACCTGTTCCCTGGCCTGTGCTTATCTGATATCTCTGAAGCTGATCAAGAGAGTATTTCTGCCAAGAATAAGTGGGACCTCAATAAGCTTAAAGGTTTTGGCTGCATTGGTTCAGGGGGAGTTTGTTGGACCAAAAGAACCAATGAGCCTGATCACAAAAACCTTTAAGTCCCACAGACATTACAACAACTGAAGTAGTCTGCAACAGCTGAAGACATCAACTGATAACAAGGTCTGAAGACAAAGTCTGAAGTTAAAGAACTGAAGACAAAGTCTGAGGACAAAAGCTGAAGACAAAGTCTGAAGACAAAAGCTGAAGACAAAGACTGAAGACCAAGTTTCAGATGTTGTCACAACAGCTGAAGAAGACCTCTTCAGTAGTTGTGATGGTTTCCTTTCTGTAGTTTTATGTTTCTTGTAATCAGTACTTGTAGTTTCAGTAGTTTTAGTTTCATCTTGTACTTAGCATACTCTGAGATGTTCTCAGTTGTTGTGAACATTCTCAGTAGTTTGCTTACTTTCAGTTGTTTGTAATAATTCTGTTAGATGTCACTATCAAGTGACATCAGCAGACGTCACATTCCTTTATATAAGGAATGTTGACCTAATTGTAACCGGCGAAGCTTAGCAAAGCTTAGTGAAGCTTAGCGGCCGCCATACCGAAGCATTTTGTGCATGAATGATATTATTCCTTTTGCAGAAAACCCTCTTTCTCTATAACAGTGTACTGTTCCATTGAATATCTATTGTGTTCTTGCTATATTTGTCTAATTCTTGTTCTAATTCCGCTGCAATTCAACTCTAATTGATCAAACTTAGATCGCTGATCCTGTCAAAAAGGTTAACAGTTCCCTATTTGAATTGTTAAGTGATCTTAAGATCCTCCTAAGTGTGTTAACTAAGTTCAAGCTTAAGTACCCTTTAACCGTCCTGCATCTTGTGAGGATATTTCAGGATCTACAGGTAACAAATCAATAGAAGATCCTGACCCAAGATTTGAGCTGAGAAGACCAAGCAGGAATACTACTTCAGTTCCAGTGGTAACTAACCCTGCAAATGAAGATCCTATCAGCACAAACATGACAAATTTAGTTGATAAATCTAAGATGCCTTTAAATTCCAGCTCAGAGGCTCAAAACTCAGGTGAAGGAGCTTCAAATGTAGGAGGAAATAGAGGTGGTCATAGTGATCAAGAATTTCTTGATGCTGATAACCACTCCATAGAAGACAACATCAATGATGTCACACACTCATTGGATCAAGTCTCACTTGATAAGTGTGTTGATGTGGTGGGTGATACTCCATTACCAGATCTAAATTTCTCTAATTTGGATCTCTCCAATCAACTTGCTGTGATCCCTCAACTAAGGATCCACAAGTCACACCCCACCATAAACATCATTGGAAATGTTGATACAGGGGTGAGAACAAGAGGACAAACCCATGACAAAAATGTTTGACTCTTGCTTCTTGTCTCAAGTAGAGTCAAAGAAAATTGATGAGGCTTTGAAAAATGGAAGCTGGGTTGAAGCAATGCAAGAGGAGTTGCTTCAATTCAAAAAAAAAGAAAGTTTGGAACCTATGTCCTCTTCCTCATAGGAATACTACCATAGGAACCAAGTCGGTTTTTCAGAACAAGAAGGATGATAGAGGACTTGTCATCAAGAATAAGGCAAGACTAGTTATTTAAGGGTACACACAAGAAGAGGGAATTGATTACACAGATGTTTTTGCTTCTGTGGCAAGACTTGAAGCTGTAAGAATATTCCTAGCTTTTGCTGCATCCAAGGATTTCAAGGCCTACCAACTTGATGTCAAGTGTGCTTTTCTGTATGGGGTGATTGATGAAGAGGTGTATGTCAAACAACCACCTGGCTTTGCTAACCCAGATCATCCTGATTATGTCTGCAAGCTTGATAAAGCTCTTTATGTGTTGCACCAAGCTCCAAGAAAGTGGTATGAGACACTATCTCAGTATCTCTGTCAACATGGTTACAAGAGGGGTACTATAGATGGAACACTCTTCATCAAAGGAACAGGGAATGACTTAATGCTGGTTCAAGTATATATGGATGACATTATCTTCGGGTCAACTAATCTAAAGCTCTGCAAAGACTTTGAGAGGCTGATGAAGAACAGATTTGAAATAAGTGCCATAGGGTAACTTAATTTATTTCTAGAAACTCAAGTGAAGCAAGTTGACAATGGCATCTTCATAAGTCAGTCAAAGTATGTACAAGACATACTTACAAGATTCAACATGACTGATTGTAAGGTTGCTATGACACCCATAGCCAGAAACCACTCCCTTGGACCTGATCTTGAGTGGGAGTGTGTGGATTAACATCTTTACAGGGCTATGATTGGGTCTCTTATGTACCTCACAGCCAGCAAGTTTGATATCATGTTTTCTACATGTATCTGTGCAAGATATCAAGCAAACCCCAAGATGTCACACCTGGTTGCTGTCAAGAGGATTCTTAGATATTTCAAAGGTGCTCCCAAGCTTGGCCTTTGGTATCCAAAGAATTTTGACTTCAATCTATATTCTTATACAGATAGTGACTATGGTGGCTGCAACATGACTACAAAGTCTACATCAGGGGGATGTCAATTTCTTGGTGGAAGGATTGTCTCATGGCAATGCAAGAAACAATCCTATGTCTCTGCATCAACTGCTTAAGCTGAATACATTGCTACTGCAAGCTGCTGTGCTCAAGTGCTTTGGATTCAGAATCAAATGCTAGACTATGAATTCAACTTCAAAGAGACTCCCATCCACATACACAACAACAGTGCTATCTCCAGTACAGAGAATCCTATACAGCACTCCAGGACCAAACACATTAACATCAGGTATCATTTGCTTAGAGATAACTTTGAGAAGGGATTAATCAAACTAGTCAAAGTTAACACAAATGAAAAATATGATGATCTGTTCACTAAATCCTTTGATGAACAGAGATTCAAATATCTTGTATCAGCTATTTGGATGATTAACTTTGATTAGATTTTCTTAAAACTTAAATCAACTTTATTTCTAAAACCTGTGTGTCCTAAGTTGTCTATTTTATCACCTTTATAAGTCTATTTTATTTTGGAAGAAATTTTTTTTAATGATATTCTTTAGATTTTTGGAAATTGTTTAAAACATGTTTTCCTTCGGAAGAACCCAAGTTGCCTTCGGAAGAAATTTATGTCTTCAAATCAAATAACTACTTATATGAAATTTACCTTTAGAAGAAATTCTGAGAATATCTTTTGAAGTTTAAATATGCTTCTAAGTACTTGCATGTATTTGACGGACAAATATCTTCCGAAAGCAATTAAGTCTCGGAAGATTTATTCTCTTTAGAATAAAACTCTCAAGTCTTAATATCTTCCAAAACCACATATGTGTCGGAAGAAAAATTCTCTAAGTATTTTTCTTTCGAAGCCAAATTTTCACAACTCTTAAGAATATCTTCCGAAGCCAAATTGGCTTCGGAAGCTTTTTCTCAAAACTTCTGAAGCAAAATTATCTTCGGAAGATTTTCAACTTCCAATAAAACTACCTTTTAGGGCACTTTTTCAAAGGTGGGACCGACATCCGGATTTCAAAGTTTATCCTTTTGCTTTAACTTTGTCTCAAATCCATTTCATATATATTTTCACAACGGTTCCCCCTCTTCTTACTCTCCTCTTCATCTGCAATTCCCTAACCTAATTTCACCCACAAACCGCCTTCGTTCTTATCTTCTTTCATCATAAAGCTACTTCAAATGGCCAACCTTGACTGCAGAAACCAACCTGATTTTTCCATGAATCTTCACAGGCAACATAATCAGGTTGCTTTGTTTAACTCTGAGAAAGATCCAGGTTTCTCAGAGGTTTGTCGTTACCTTTCTTTGTCCAACTAATTCACCTCCCGCACCATTGATCCTCCTCTCTATAAGGATCACTTGTTGGAGTTCTGGCGGACCTGCGAAGAGGTTACCATGGATGGGGAGAAGGCACTGTCTGCCACAGTGCAGGGGAGGAAAATCTTCATCACTCCGGCCACCATAAAGACACATCTTCAGCTGGATGATGTAGAAGGTGACTTGTCCTTTCCCAAAGCTGCAGTCAACCACTCCTTTGCGCAGATGGGCTATGAGGGTGACTTCTCAGTCAAAATCTTCAGGAAGGGGAAGGTCTCATCTCAATGGAAGTACCTCCTCCATGTTATCATACATAGGTTATCCAACAAGCATAGAGGATGGGACCAGATTCCAGAAGACCTCTCCTTCATAGTCCATGGAATGGTTCAGGGAGTCAAGTTCAGGTATTCTTAATTTGCATATACCAATTTTCTTGTTATCTTGGACTCCTTAGAGTATTACATGTTCCCTAGATATGTAAAGCACATTCTTAACTGTAAACTGGAAACACAGTTGAGGGGAGCAGGTAATATTCTAAAACTAGGACAGATGAAGCTCGGTATCTTTAAAATAATGAGGAAGCCAATTATTGGCTTCTCTGGGGTAGAAACAGCCCTAGCCCTAAAATTGTTTGAGTTCATTGAACCCACACCTTCCACCTCCCAACCACAAATACAGCCCACAATAACCATCACCTACCAGAGAAAAACCAAACGAGCCCCTGCACATGCTATTCAGCTTGGGCAGGCCCCTATATCACCAACCATGCAGGAGGAAGTAGACACTTAAGCTCCTACTTCCCCTGAGGAGCAAACCACTCCCATCTCTTAAATGATCAGTGCTGAGGTTCCTCATGCTCAGCCTGATGAGCTTACAACCCAACCAGCCTTAAGCCTTCACTCAGAGTCTCAACACTCTAGTGAACAACCTTCTGGGGATAGTTTCCAACCCCAACCGCTGGATCTCAACCAACCAACTCCCAGCCTTGACTTCTATGATGATGAAGACATGGGCTTCAGTGAATACCATGAGTCTCTCTCCTCCACCCCTACTCAAGGAGGGATGAGTACTCCTGTCTCACCCATGTCTAGCCCACATCATCCACCCCCCACTGAGGTGGATCTTCCTAAACCTGTTTAGGAGATCCATATGGAAGAGGCTCTCACTTTAGAAAGTGATTACATCAGTCAGACCTCGACCATGGCAACCCTGCCTCTTGACACTTCTCTTGAAGTTGTCATGATGTAGGGGAAATCCAACCACCAAGAACACTATACTGGTGATGAGGAAGAAGACATTAGTCCTATTCTCTCATCCCCTAGTGATTCTTCTGATGAAGATGAGGGGAGTCTGAAACTAAAGGTGCACACATTGTCTAAAACATGCACCTATTTAATCTCCAAGATTAGTCACCTGGAATCTCAAGTGACTATCTTACAAAAGAGGGTAATGACCAGCAACTTGAGATCACCGATCTCAAGGGAAAGCTAGCTAAGAGACCACAAAGAACAACTCAACCAGGCCCACAAGAACCTGTGAATGTGATAGACTCAACCCCCAGCTCACTTATGCAAGAAAGTGATGCTACCAAAAAGGGGGAGAAAGTCAGAACAGTCACAGAACCTGGGACTTCTTCTCAAAGAATGGACTTAGAGGATTCACCACCCTCACTTGCAATAGTCCATACTCAGGAATCTCCTCAAGTCCATATTGATGTGGACTAACACATATACTGCCTATTTGAGGAGGGTATACCCAGTGCCATGTCTACCCCATCTCTTCACTCTGAGAACCCAATCTTGGGGTGGAGGTATAACATAGAAAGAAGGGCTCTTGTCATCTCTAGAGCTCAGGGTCAACAAGAGATCTTCAATTTTACAAAGCTGAGTTTCTATGAGTGCATCCATCTGGTTGATCTCCCACTTGTCAACCTAAGCCAAAATAGACAAGCTAAGGGGAGAGAGTTCAGGAGGGTCCTCAAGCTTTATGCAAGCTGCTATCCGGGCTGCCCCCAGGCAAAACACTTAAGATGATGAGTTGAGGGCAGACAGGCTAAACTACCTGGGGACCAGGAACTATAATGTTAATGAACTCATATCTCTCCTCTTAGAATAGTTGAATGAGTTGGCTGACACTGAGTTGTCAAAGGAGAGGAGAGAGGCAGAGGTTGCAGCATTGCTCCTTAAGATTAAGGAAGAAAGCAGACTGAAAAGGCTTTACAAACATGATTTTGTCCTCTCCCCAGTTCAAGAAAGTCCTGAGACAGAGACTGTGGTAGCTACACAACCTCAGGTAGATAGGGAAGCTGAAAGAATGAATATGATCAACTGCCTGAGTGCCACAGGACTCTATCAGGCAGTTGCACGTCTTCCCTTATCCTTTGAGTATAATGAGTTTGAATGTCTAAAGAAGCTAGAGGAACAAGCTACAAAAGAAAGAAAAGTTGCTAAAATAAAGTTAAGGGAAGAAGCTACAAGGTCAAGGGCCATCATCCACAAAAGCCAAAAGAAGTCTGAAGATAGACAAAGGATGATGAGCTTCTTGAAGCTGTACGGATTCTCCGAAAGGAGGCTTGGTCCTTTGTCTCTATCCACCATTGATGAGCATATAAGAGTGATCAACCAGGAGATCAAAAAGGGAGAGCTTGTAGACTTGCATTCTCCACCAAGTCCAGCTCAACCTGAAGTTGAGGTGAAGGTTGAACCCCCTGAGACAATACAACCTAATCCTAGAGCTGCAACTCAGCCAAATTCATCTTTTGATCCGCAGCAGGGTTCTCCTCTCACTCCATCTAAACCTGTTAGAGAAGAGATCCCAACTGAGAGGGACACAACAGAACAATCTAGTGCTGAAGACCAGTCCTATCAGTTGAAAACTTCAAAGAGGAGGAAAAGGATGGCCAGGAAAAGTGTTTTAAAGTAGAAGAAAGCCAAGGCATCCACCTCCACACCTCAGGATAAGTCAAAGCATCCTGAGGAAGTGCATGAAGAGACTGCTCAACCAACTCCTATTCAAGTAGAACCTCTTACCATTGGAAAACCCATCTTGTCCTGGAGTTTTGCTGCTAATCCAGATAGATAGTATGTCATCAGAGATCAATGAGGTCAAGATGTCTACTTCTGGCAAGACATGCTTGATCTTCCTCTACATGATCTCTATGATATGAGAAGATACTATGAGAGTTTGAGGGATCCTAACCAAATGATGAAGAGAGGCTTGGTCTTGATCCTGATGAAGACTATCAACATCTAAAGAACTTCTCTGTTTTG
The DNA here is from genome assembly GCA_025506505.1 of Flaveria sonorensis. NCBI lineage: Eukaryota > Viridiplantae > Streptophyta > Magnoliopsida > Asterales > Asteraceae > Flaveria > Flaveria sonorensis. The sequence continues at coordinate 32,752,145 of CM046430.1, read as the reverse complement.
GTAGCATCAGCCTAGGGGGAGTTTGTAAGATAATATTAGAAGATTATAAGGCTGATGCAACCAAAGAAGCCAAAACAACCAAGGGTCTTCCTGCATGCGTGCACTGGACGTACAAAGGTAGAAGTGCTTCGGAATTTTTACACTACATCAGAAAATACTCTAAGTGTAAAATCTTCTGAAACCAAAGTCCAAATCTTCCGAAGCCAAAGATGAAGTCTTTCAAAGCTTCAGAGACAGTCTTCCGAAGCCATATTGTTGTGAAGACTGATTTCTTCTGAAGACAGAGAAGACATGCTTTCTCTGATCTACTTTACAGAAAGTTGACATACTTTCCGCTGCAACTCTGAAGACTCACCAACTTGTATGAGTTGGTGAAAAGTCCATGCTTTTGTAAATAGTAGAATAAGGTCTTTGTCTGTAACTTCCTACTTTTGTACCTGTAAACCTTTTTTATATTAGAAAAGGATGTGAGCTATGGCATGTCATAGTCACTAGTTAAAAGGCAATCTGCCTTTTGATTGTTGTCTAGATTAGTGTTTCCAACTGTCTTTCTAAGTATTGATGGTTGTAGGATGTAGTATAAAGTGTCTCAGGTCCTTGTAATTCTGATATGCTTTGTAAACACTTGTAATAGAACTTGAGAGCAATATAAAGCATCCTTGAAAACCATACTTGTTTGTTCTTGTTCTTAGTTCTGTCTCACTAATTAGTTGTGTTCTTAGTATCATCATACTCAAACCCAGTTCCCTATTTGAACTGTTAAGTGTTCTAAACCTCTCCTTATTGTGAGACTGATTGTATTGACCACGCTTCACATGGTCCTGCACAAAGTTAACACAAATGAGCAATATGCTGATTTGTTCATAAAAGCTTTTGATGAACAGAGATTTAAATACCTTGTATCAGTTATTAGGATGATTAATTTTGAGTAGATTTTTCTTAAATTAATTTCAAGATTGTTTTTTTCAAATATGTGTGTCTTCAAAGTTGTCTAGATTATCACTCATATAAGCCCTGTTTATCTTGAAAGAAAATTTTTCTAAATGATATTCCTTAGAGTTTTACGAATTAAATATATATTTTCTTTAGGAAGATGTTAAGTTGACTTCGGAAGAAACTTATGTCTTCAAAACTAATAACTACTTACTAAAAAATTTACCTTCGGAAGAAATTCTGATATATCTTCTGAAGTTTAAAGATGCTTCTAAGTACTTATATGTTTTGAAGGACAATTTTCTTCCGAAAGCAATTAAGTCTCGAAAGCTTTATTCATCCATTGAATAAAACTTCTAAAGTTTAATATATTCTAAAACCAAATATATCTCGAAAGTGAAATTACTCTAAGTATTTTTCTTCCAAAGCAATTCTTGTCAACTTAAGGAATATCTTCCGAAGTCAATTTGACTTTGGAAGTTTTCTCAAAACTTTTGAAGACAAATTACCTTTGGAAGATTCTCTACTTCCAAGATAACTACCTTTTGGGAACTTTTTCAATGGTGGGACCGACATTCAGATTTCAAAGTTTATCCTTTTCAATTACTTTATCTCACATACAACCATATATATAGCCTTACAACGGTTCCCCCTCTTTCTTCTTCCTCTTCCTCTGCAAACCTCTAATTCTAAATTCACCCACAAACCCTCATTGTTCTTAGTTTCTTCTTACTTAAGTTTTCTCAAATGGTTGACCCTGAACCCCAAAACTAGCCAAATTTCTCCAAGCACCTTCACAAGCAACACAACTAGGTCGCTCTGTTGTCGTCTGAGAAAGATCATGGTTCCTCAGACGTTTGCCGCTTTGTCACTCAAATATCCTACCTCACCAAACTCACAATAGACCCTCCACTATGCAAAGAACAATTACTGGAGTTTTAGAGGACCTGTTAAGTGTCATCTTGGATGTGTCTGCATCAGTGCAGGGGAAGACAATTTTCATCACCCCAGCCATAATCAACTCTCATATTAGGTTGGATGATGAAGAAGGCAAGCTTTTCTTCTCCAAAGAGGCTATGAACGACTCATTCCGACAGATGGGCTATGAAGGGGACTTCACAGTCAGAACCTTCAAGAATGGTGAGGTCTCCTACCAATAGAAGTACCACCTTTATGTTATTATTCACTCTTTATCAAACAAACATGGAGGATGGAATTAAATTCCTAAGGACTTATCATATATAGTCCATGGGATGGTTCAAGGGGTCAAATTCAAGTACTCTCAGTTTGTTTACACAAACTTGCTTGCCAACTTGGACTCCTTAGAGTACTACATGTTCCCTAGATATGTGCTGCATATTCTCAACTATGAACTGGGTTGACAGTTGAGGGGAACAAGTAGTACTATTAAACTTGGAAAGACGAAGCCCGATATCTTCAAAATCATGAAAAAACCACTGTTTGGGTAGAAACAGCCCTGGTCCCAAAGATGTTAGAGCTCATTACTAAAGGTGACAACTTGGCAGAACCAGCCAATGTTAAACCCATACCTTCTACATCTGCACCCCCCATACAGCCTCAAATAACCATCACCTATAAAAGAAAATCCAAGTGAACCCCTGCTCAATCTATTCAAATTGAGCAGGCCCCCATACACTCACCCATTATTTCATTGAGGAGCAAGCCACTCCTATTATTTCATTAATCAGTGCTGAGGTTTCTCATGTTCAGTTTGATAAGCTCATTGCCCAAGTCTCAAGCCTTCACTCTGAGTCTTAAAATTCAGGTGAACAACCTTCAGGGGACAGTTACCATCCCCAACCTCTAGACTTAAACCAACCAATCCCTGACCTCCAATTATATGATGATGAGGATATGGGATTTAGTAAGTACCATGAGTCTCTTTTCTCCTCCCCTGCTCAAGGAGAGATGAGTGCTCCTAAAACTCTCATATCTAGCCCACATCAGCCACCCCTAACTTAGATGGACTTCCATGAACATGTTCAGGAAGTCTATATGAAAGAGGCTTTCACTTTTGAAATTGATTACATCATTAAGACCTCAACCATGGCCACCCAGCCCCTTGAGACTTCTCTTGAAGCTGTCATGGAGTAGGGGAAATCTAGAAGCCAAGAACCACTATCTAGTGGTAAGGGAGATGACTTCGGTTATGTTCTCTCATCCCCCATTCTTTTGATGAAGATGAGGGGAGTCTACAACTAAGGGTGCAAAGACTGTCTAAAACATGCACCTACATGGTTTCAAAGGTAAGTCACCTGGAATCTCAAGTGGCTACCTAACAAAGGCAAGACATTAATCAGCAACTTGAGATCACCGATCTCAAGGGCATTTTAGCTGAGAGGCCTGCTAGGCGTGTTCAATTAGGTGCACAAAAACCTGTGGATGTGGTGGACATAACCTCTAGCTCACCTATGCAAGTAGGTGATGCTACCAAAAAGGGGGAGAAAGTCTCAACTACAATTGCAGAACCTGAGAACACTACCTAGAGTAAGGACATGGAGGCCTCTCCATCCTCATTTATAGTTTTCCATGCTCAACAACCTCCTCAGACCCACATTGATATGGATGCCTTGATTCAAAGCTTATTTGAGGAGGGAATTCCAAGGACTATGTCTACCCCATCCTACCCTGCTGACAACCCAATAGTAGGATTGAGGTATGACATTGATAGAAGAGCCCTAGTACTCTATAGATCTCAAAGGCAAAAAGAAGTATTCAATTTTCAAACCCTAAGATACTATGAGAGTTTTCCTCTGGTTGACCTGCCACTTGCCAACCCAATTCATAACAAGCAAGCTGAAAGGTTGGCTGAGAGGATTCAGCTAAGAGTGTTTGAAGAGTTCAAGAGAGGATCAAAGCTATATAGATAGAGGCTAGCAGGAAAAACTATTAGTCAACTGGATATTAAGGCAGACCTTAAGATTAGCTTTAAAGGGGGAACCTCAGTTGAAGGCCTTGTAGTAAAACATGTGAACCTTAAGACTGGAATTGCTTCAGCACCTAGTACCCTCAGTGAGACACCAGCTGGTGAAGGTGTCACACAGAATCTCCATGGCCAGAGCTCAAGTGCTACACCTAGTGATCAAGGCCAAAGCTCTCTCCACCCTGAGTCACATAGGCTAGTGATTGACAAAGGGAAGATGATTATCACCTCTGAGGAGATTGAGGAGGAGAAAAAGAAGGGGAAGAGGAAGGCAAGGGGAGAGAGAATAAGTGAGACTCCCAGCTTTATGCAAGTTGCAATCAGGGTTGCCCTAGGCCAAACACTCAGGAGGATAAGTTAAGGGCAGCCTGATTGAATTATCTAGGTTCTAGGAACTACAACATTGATGAAACAATCTTTCTTCCCTTGGATGAGTTGAATAAACTGGCTGACACTGAAGTGTCAAAAGAGAGGAAAGAGGCTGAGGCTACAGAGTTGCTCCTCAAAATCAAGGAAGAAAAATAAAAAGATTATATAAAGCCCCTATCCTCTCTCCAGTTCAAGAAAGTCCTAAAGTAGAGTAAGGCCCCGATCCTGGGAAACCCCACAATTGGTCATTCATAGCACATTACATATTAAAAATACATTGAAATAAGAAAACATTGTAGCGGAATAATTAAACAAAAACCATTTCATGCATTAATAATAAATTTTGCGAAGAAATACATAATTGTTACAAGTTTCAAAAAGAACATTTTAGTTGTATTACAAGACAAAAATATCATTTCTGCATAACATGGATGCCAGTCTTTATTTGTCAAGTAGCTCCAACCTCGTGCCATCCCCCGCAACTTCATTACCTGCCAACTGATATGCACATAAAAAGTCAGTGTTGTTGAGTGAGTTCTAGTTTTAATAATATGTAAAAATATACATTTGAAGGCTTTCTTTAATGGTCACCCATCCATAATACATAACAGTCAAACTGACTGATAACATTCATTAAGGCTTTTATTATCTTTTTTTCTTTTATTAAATAGGATTGCACAGAACAAGAGCTGACATCATATGGTTGGCAACAAATGCCGAACCCCTGCCAGTACACATTTATAAGTGGTAGCTAACCCCTGACAGTTGACCCACACTGCTAAGCATGAAGCCTGCTCATAAATATAGGTCTCATTCATTCATTCAATGGTCAATCACATGGATTAGACCCCAAATATGCATCCTCACAGGCTAAAACAGACGCACATCAGTTGAGCTAACGACAACATGGTCGTGCACCTCCATTCATTTTGTTTGCAAGACTTTACATTCATCATAAGGGCCTGAGGGTAACATTCATTACGTTCCACTATCTTCTTTTATTCCTTTGTGTCCAGATTATGAATAACACTTTAAAAATATCCATTGTCTTTATAATCACATAACATAAAATATAATTATACATAATAGTAGCACATAAAAAGATAATATCATAACAAGAAAACATAAACAATCATATTCACCCATGAAACATAAGTACTAATCCCTTTCGTACATAAATCCACTTAAATCCATTTCTCCAAGATTCAGAATAACTCTAAGTGTTCCCTGTGCATGCATATGATCCTACGGTTGATGGCCTAAACACTAAGTGTCCACAGCGGATAGCCAAAGTCCATAGTAGACAACCAAAGTCCATAGCGGACGACTTAAGTCCACAACGGATGAATAAAACACTTAAGAGTCCACAGCGGACAGTCCATGTCCACAGCAGATGATTATGGTTCATAGCTGATGACTTTAACACTTAAGTGCCCACAACGGACATGCATGAAGGTTTAAGTGTCCACCGCAGACATGCATGAATGTTTAAGTGTCCACAGTGGACCTGCATTAAAACCTTCCTAAGTGTCCACAGCGGATGTCCAAGCCCACAGTGGACAATTGTTTAAACACTTATGTCCTGCTTATGTGAATTCTAGTTCCATACAACATCTTTAAATGTATACTTAGCATAGATCTATCATATTCATATTTAGCACAACCATTAATCATCACAAATATCAAGAAAAACATACATCATTCGTAAAAAGTCATCTTTACCATGGAAAACATTCACATCTAAGAAACATTGTTTTAATACACATATCAGCCCCAAACAAGTAGAACATATGTAAAAGAGAGGATCTAGAACTCACCTTAACCAGCTTTCGAGCAAATCACTACAACCTGAGAGCAAACCTGCAGTTCTACACCCACACACACGTAAAGAAACAAACTAAACACATAGAAACAAAAAGAAGGTTATCCAGAAGCTTAAACCCAATTAAATCTAAGAAGAAAACACCTTAAAATCTTACCTTCTTGAAGAACTTTCCACTTTTTCTCTTTATAACCAGATGGGAGCTTTTTTCTCTCACTAGCCGTAAGTTTCAGTGCATGGGAAGAGGGTATGGGCGGCCATCTCATTTTTAAACCCCATTTTCGGCCGGTTTGGCCCTTATACACTTTTACCCCCGTGCTTTTAAATAAATAGCCTGTTTTCTCCTTTACTTTTCTTTTTGGAAATTTTCGGGTGTTACAAGTAGAGGCTATGGCAGTTGAATAGAAAACTCAGGTAGGCAAGAAACACCATAGGTCTCTATCAGGTAGCAGACCTACTTCCCTTGTCATATGATGACATTGAGTTTGAGTACCTCAAGTAGCTAGAGCAAGAAGTGCTAAAAGAAAAGAAAGCTGCTAAGAGGAAGATAAGGGAAGAGGTTGCTAAGTCAAGAGACACCATCCAAGCTAATCAGAAGAAGTCTGCTGACATATTAAGATGGTGAGATTCTTGAAGCTGTATGGGTTCTCCGAAAGGAGACTTAGTCCAATGTCTCTATCCACTATGGATGAGCACATTAGAATGATCAAGTAGAAGATTAAGAAGGGTGTGCTGGTAGACTTGCATTCTCCACCAAGTCAGACTGCACCTGAAGCTGAGGTCAAGGTTAAACCCCAAGAGACAACACAACCTAAACCTAGTATTGTATCTCAGCCAGCTTCATCTTCTGACCCATAACAGGTTCTTGAACCTACTCCTTTTGAATATATGTAGGAAAAGGACCCAACTGAGAAGGATAAAGAAGGAACATTTGGTGCTCAAGACCAACCTTCTTAGTTGAAATACAAAAAGAGGAAGAGGATGGCCATAAGAAGGGACAAGAAGAAGAAGAAGAAGAAGTCCAAGGCATCCACCTCTGCACCTTAGGATGGGTCAGAACATCCTGAGGATGAACAGATGAAGATGGTATGTCACTAAAGATTAAAGGGATCAAGACATATACTTCTAGCATAATATGCTTGACCTTCCTCAGCATGATCTCATAGACATGAGGAGATACTTTGAGAGTCTGAGGAATTCGAACCAACTGATGAAGAAAGGAATGGTCCTGATTCTAATGAGGATTGTCAACAGATGAAGATCAAGACTCAAAGTCATCCTCAAGTTTTGGTAGCATCAGCCTATGGGGAGTTTATAAAAGTTAATCTTAGAGGCAGAGCAACCAAAGTTCTCTCAGCATACATACTGAAGTACAAAGAAAGTTACTTTAGAGGATTTGACAAAAGCACTAAGAAATTCTCTAAGTGCCAAATCTTTCGTAGCCAAAGACCAATTCTTTCGAAGCCATAGATGAAGTCTTCCGAAGCCTCAAGACAAAGTCTTCCAAAGCCAAGAAACTAATTTCTTCTAAAGACAAAGAAAACATGCTTTCTCTTACATGCTTTTGACAAAAGCTAAACCACTTTTCACTGTCATCTCTGAAGACTCACCAACTTATACAAGTTGGTGATATCTCCATACTTTTGTCAACTATAGATTAAGGTCTTAGAGTCTGTAACTTTCTACTTTGTACTTTTATCCTTTTTGTAATAGATAAGGATGTGAGCTATGGCATGTCATAGTCACTAGTTAAAAGGCAATCACCTTTTGACTTTACATTAATCTTGTTGTCCAGATTAGTGTTCCAGCTGGCCTTTAAAGTATGACCAGTTGTATTATGTAGATAAAGTATCCCAGGTACCAGTCCTTAGGACTAAGCATTGTAACAATTGTAAAACACTTGAGAGCAATATACACCATTCTTGAAAACCAAATACTTGCGTTATGCTTCTGTTCTTTACTTGTGTTCATTGTTTCATAAGACGGTTCCCTATTTGATCTATTAAGTATTGTTCGTTTCTCTCCAACCTTGTTAAATTGTTGTATTACCACCCTTGACCGGTCCTGCAAAGATGAACTACTTACCTTTGTTGCTAATATTGAATATGAAGGTGGATTTGAAGGGAATCAGATAGTCAAAGGCCAAATGGACTTACAATGGAGATTTTTAGTTCATTACAATCAGCATTGCTTGTCAAAGAGGAAGATTGGTTGGATTGAAATTCCTTTCACCATTTCATCTGCTATCTGTGCCTTATGCACTAATAGACCTTTTAATATGTTTGCTTATGTGTTTAGTGGCATGTTGTCCAGCATTGGAGAAAGAAGAAGAACTATGTTCCTTATAAATCCAAGATTCATCCAGTGCCTAATCAACTAAGCCTTTCCTGATCTAGTAGGCACAGGACCTGTGATGAATCTAGCTCGTCATAATGCCATGTCTTATGGATACATCAAGAAGAAAGACCTCAGGAGTTATTATAGTGGTTACTTCTATCCACTATTGCCTTGGATGCTTGAAAAAATTGGTCATGATAATATTGAAGGGGGAGAGGAACAACAAGAAGAACAAAAACAACAACAAGAAGAAAAAACAACAAGAAGAACAAAAAGAGGAAGAACAGGTAGAAGAATAGGCTAAAGAAGTTGTTCAAGCTCAAGAAGTTGTACAAGATATGCCTGAGATTAAAGAACAAGAAGTCTTTGTTGAAGGTCAGGAGCAATATCATCACATGTTGATGAAGGTGGTAATCTTCACATTGCCTCTCCCGATCATGCACCATCTCCAATTTCATCTCCTGCTACTGCTGAATTAGTTAGTGCTATTGAATATACTAGTTCTACTAATAATTCTGAATCATCTGTAGATGAGTAGGAACAACCTATCATTCAAGAACAAGTAGCAAGATAATAGACTTTTGAATACTTACCATCTGAAGCTATTCAAGAATCAGTTGGGAAATACAAACATAGCAATCCACTGAGTCTGATAGAGATGAGATTTTTTTTGAGCTACAACTCAAGATCAACAAGATGGAAAAGATTATGAGAAGAAAGGATAAAGCGACAGCTAATAAGACTAATGAATTAAACTTAAAATATAATAAGATCAAGGAGTTAGAGTCCATATTTAAGAAGATGAGAGATGAGATTCATGAGCATGTTGAGAATGCTAACATCCAAACCATTGTCATGGATGATCAAGATAGACTTATGAATGTAAAATCTAAGAAGATAGTTAAGTTAGAGAAGAATGTGGATGATCCCACTCAAAGACTTAGTCTAATGGATGACATGCTTATTAAGAAGGAGAAATATGAAGAAGGAAAAAATAAAGATGCTGAAAAAGATGAGTTTGATGACATCTTTGATTCAGAGGATAATAATGATGATGATGATGATGATGGTGATGAAGGAGGTTATGAAAGATCACCTAAGAGGCAAAAGACAGAACAGCTGAAAGATATGCCTACAGAACAGCCAAGTACATTCGGGAGGCCTGTAGAGGAAAAACATTAGCTAAGGTTCCTTATACAACAGCTACCTTTAGTCAAAGAGATGAGGAGTCTATAATGAGCACAATGATTGAAGAACTTGATGCTTATTCTTTTGTGATTTTTTCATTGATGAAGACATTCTAGATTCCTACAAAGCCATTTGTGTTCATTCCTTAACAATCTATCATATTTTAAAGAGAGCTTCAATTGTAAATGATTCTTATTGTCACTCTCACTAAGCAGCAAAAGGAAGTCATTAGGAAGTTGTCTAAGGAATTCACAACCAGAGCACAAGAAGAAGAAAGAGTAGTATCTGAGAATACTAAACCTGTTGAGGTGATTGAGTCTGGATCATATGAACAACAGACTTATTTAAGAAGAAGGAAGTTCTTAGTTAAGAAGGCAAAGGGAAAGCAGCCTATTATTAAAAAGGATGCCCCTAACCCTAAGAGTATGAAACGAGAATATAAACTAAGCATGGCTGTTGTTGCATAATTTATAGAAGAACACATTCAATCAATTGAGCAACGAGCCATTAAACAACAAATTATCAGCTTAGAAGAAGGAGAGATTAAGGGAGGCTACACTCTTAAGGAAGGAATGTATGATGAGCCTGAATTCCAAGAGAGTCCTCCAAGATAAGAGTCTATAGTAGAAGAAATAGTGGCAAAGGCTTAGACATATGACCTAATGGTTAAAGCCATGTTTCTTATTCAATAGGGATATGATATTGGTCATGTTTTTAGCATGACATCTGAGGCAATGACTAAAGAAATCATAAAGTTGGCAAGATTACTAGATCCTACAATAAAGATAGAGTACAAGTTGAGGAAAACTTAAAAAACCAAGAAGGGAAAAGCTAAAGCTGTTTCATCATGTAACACCCCGCCTCGGATAGGACTGATGTGTCACGTAGTACAGTAATAAGAGATACTAATAAAAGCAGAAATTAAATAAGTCAAACCAATTCCGCTACATTAGTTTAAAACCAATATATCAAAGTCTTAAAATAAATGCTAAATCTCTTATTCAATTATCATCTCTTCACTTCCTAGCTTGTTCTTTAAGACTCTTCACACATTCTCTTGATTACCATGCATACCTGCCGTGAGGAAACAATGCGGTTGAGCACCCAGTGAACAAATAAAAGGAAAGGTGACATAATTACCGTAATGAATACAACTGTCATGATATATGCACACAAACATATAACTATACATCAGATCATCATAATCACATAGTACGGATATCATATTTCATTTGAATATGCCAGGTTTAACAGAGTAGAGATTTCAAGTCTAGATGTCATAGGTCTTGACATATTTCAGATTAAGATACTTCTTATTATACAGATCATACAGGTTAACAAAATTTAGATACAGATTTTCAGAAAGATTAACATATTCAGATTATGGAAATACCCAATGAGCCAGAAACAAATATTAGAAATAAAATAGTGATCATAGTGTACAGAGGGCTGCAGACCCTAAGTACAGATATGTGGAGGAGCGTTAGCATACACTCACATCCACCAGATGCAGATATATCCTAGGACCAGTCCATACGTCTCTGAAACAGATATAGCAGGTACTTCTCCAAGCACATAGGTATACAGATAAAATAGATACGTCATGGTCTAATCACACTCCCACGGATGGTGCCAGTTATCGATGCCGCAATGACAAGTCTATAGAACCCCCATAGAAAGTGTTGATATGGTATCAGAGTTCAGATTAATAGATCATATAACCAAGTATAAACTTTATTAAACATAAATGAATTATATACTAAATAAAGCAACAAGTTCAATTAAGATAATTAACTATATAAAAAAACACAGAACGAACATTAAACTAAGTCCTAGTGTGAGCTGAATAATAAAATTATCGGACTGAACAAAATCAAAAGTCAGACACATTCAATATAATTTACGTATAACGGATGGATCAAAATGAACTAGAAGCGATGGAATATAAATAAAATAAAACGTAGAGTATGGTGCGATCCACTACATATAGCAGAATGAATCAAATTATCTGTACCTTAGTTTTGATTCACAATAGCTTAAATACTCCTATGCTTGAATCAGTTATCACATAAACCTACAATATCATATTATACCAAATTTATATCGTTTTATGTTTAGTTTGATTATATTTTATTTTATTTTTTTATTCATTTATTTATAATCGGTTTACCCCCACCTTTTTTATTTACTTTAGTTTATTTAACTCAACATAATTATTTCAAATACTAACAATATTCATATATATATATATATATATATATATATATATATATATATATATATATATAGGGTTAAGATCATTACAGAATCACTTTTTATTTTCAGAACCATTGATTTACATAAGTGTAAATTAAGTTTGGTGATACTTAATATATTTTACATATGTGTATATCAGACATGAACAATAAACTATATAAAACAACTAAATATCATCAGCTTTAATTTACATTTATGTAAATCAATGATTTGTAATTTACATTTATGTAAATTAATGGTTCTTTTGGTTTTGAAAATAAAAAGTGGTTCTGTAATGATCCTGATCCTATATATATATATATATATATATATATATATATATATATATATATATATATAGCTAACTCGGTTCCTTATTCATAAATTAAACTCTTCACGAAAGGATCCTTTCAATTTCAAATTTAACTTCGTTGATATCAATCATGTTTAAACGTCGAAATTATTTACCCAACTTGTGAGATCAATATTTTAATTTAACAATAATATATTATTAAACATGAATAATTTACAAATCAAATATATATTAAACATCATCTCCTCCATTCTTTACTATTATGTAATCGACCGAATTCCCTCCCATATTAAGTTTTGAATAGAGTGAGCAATAAACATATTTTAACGGAACACAAACTCTAAATTCTAGTATTTCTAAGAACATAATACATGATGATTAATCGATTAGTACCTTAGTAGCGAAGAGAGGCAGAACTAGAAAGAAATGGTACAAATCACTAGATCGTAGCTTGCAAATCGGGAATTGATTGCGGGCGCGGCGATGGTCCGTTTTGACTCAGTACAAAATACGGACAGATCGTCTCCAAGGTTCAAACCAATGCGGGTTCAAACAGAGATGATTAGTTCTCTCAAAACCTACCGATGAGAACCCCATATGTTATTTTCGAATTATTAAGTTAGGAGGCATGAGCATTGAATGAATACAAGAAACCATTGTGTTACCTCGGTTGGAAATAAGCAATGATCATCGTGTTTCATTATGATTCTGACAGAGTATGAAACAAGAGTAGTTCCAAGATTTAGGACTCAAATGGAGAGAAACAACTACAGCTTGGTTCAAAAAGACAATGTCAAATAGAGTCGTAGCAAATCCTTGCGTTGTTGGGTTGGTTTCTGTGTATGAAGCGCTAGAGCGATCAAGCGAGAGGCTGGGAGATAGATGTTTTGTAAGTGTTTCATTGAGGTTTACATCATCCTCCATAGAGATTCAATTTCCCAATCATTTACTTGAAAAGACCGTTTAAATACCGATGAATCCGGTGGAGTTTGTTAAGAGAAATCAAAGAAAAACATGTGAGGATTGGGTAGACTATGGGTTAAGTTTCTGGCGGCTACTAAATTTCTTTTTGTTATCTATTTTGATTTGATGAATTCTGATATGTTTTGTTTCTAGATGCCTCGACGTCATTCTACACGTAATTCTGGTCCTAACAATAATAGCGAGTCAAACGCACATGGTCCAAATCTCATAGTTGCGATTAATGAGGCCCTTACGACTATTTTGCCAACATTCCTTGATGTTTTAGATGGGGTGAATCCAAACCCAACCCCTAATCCGAACCCAAACCTGTAAGGCCCTATTCCCGGGAAATCCCACAGCTGGTCATTCATAGCACTTTACACATTTAAAATACATGGAAGTAAGAAATCATGGCAGCGGAATAGTTAAACAAAAACCATTTCATGCATTAATAATAAATTTTGCCAAGAAATCCATCATTATTACAAGTTTCAAAAGAGCATTTAGTTGTATTACAAGGCCAAAATATCATTTCTGCATAACGTGGATGCCAATCTTTATTTGCCAAGTAGCATCAACCTCGTGCTATCCCCAGCAATATCATCACCTGTCAACTGATATGCATATAAAAAGTCAGTGTTACTGAGTGAGTTTTAGTTTATAATAAAAATACATTGATTTTGTATAAACATATCATTTACTTTCATACGTGGTCATACATCTTGATAATAATTATTTATTATCTTTCATCATCGTTCATAATCGTTCGTTTTCATACTTTCTTTCATTAACATCTTTCACTTTTATCTAGATCCCTTCATATGCTATGCCCCATCATTGTGCACAAAGCAACTACCGTCCTGGGGTCAAGCGACAAGGATCCCATTTTCGCACGTCTTGATCAATCAAAAAGATTGACCCCCCTGTGTACACCCTCATGGGTTACCTAAACCGCACATAGTTGAGCTAACAACCCCTCAAGGAGTTGTGAACGTCCATTCAATTTGCTTGCAAGACTTTCATTCATTCATTACGTTCCACTTTTCATTATCGTTATCTTTCACTTTCATTACATAATACTTTATGTACATATAGATATCATACCACATAAAGTCACATCATAATACATAACATGAAATATTATAATTCATAACAGCAACCCACAAGCAGATAAAACATTAGAAACATCAAAACAAGCATAAACTTCCATTAAACATAAGGACTTAGCACTTAAATTCTATTCCCAAAATTTCAGAATAAACCTAAGTGTTTACAGCGCATGAAATAGGGTATACAGATGATGACTTAAGTACTAAGTGCCCACAGCGGACAGCCAAAGTCCACAGCGGACAGCCAAAGTCCACAGCGGACAGCCAAAGTTCACAGTGGACGACCAAAGCCCACATCGGATGACCTAAACACTAAGTGTGTTCACAGCGGATGACTAAAGTCCACAGCGGATGACTAAAGGTCCACAGCACATGAATTAGACATTACAAGTGTCCACAGCGGACAGCCATAATCCATAGCGGACAGTTTAAAGTATTTAAAGGATCTACAGCGGACGACTAATGTCCACGGCGGACAACATGTTCAACCCTTAGGATCCAACTTATGCAGTTTCTAGTTCCATACATCATCTTAAATGTATTCTTAGCATAGATCTACTAGTTACACACTTAGTACACTCATTTATCATCACAGAATCATGGAAAAGCATGCAATATTCGTATAAAGTTATCATTTTCATAAAAAAACATAACTTTTGTTTATGAAACATCTTTGTAATACACATATCAACCCCAAACAAGTAGAAAACAAGTAAAAGAAGGGATCTAGAACTCACCTTAAATAGATTTTGAGCCAACACAACAAACCTAAGAGCAAACCTGGAGTTCTAACACCTAAACACACGAAAACAAGCAACTAAACACATAGAAACACATAGAAATCGGTCTAGAAGCTTGAACTAGAATGAAATCGAGAAGGAAACACCTTAAAATCTTAACTTTTAAAGATTTCTTCTACTTTCTCTCTCTAGAACCGGATGGGAGCTTCTTTCTCTCTCTAGCCGAAAGTTGAGTGCATGGGGGAGAGGGTATGGGCGGTCATTTCTCCTTTTTGAACCCATTATGGGAAGTTTTGGCCCTTGCACACTTTTAACCCTTGCTTTTTGAAATAATAACTCATTTGCTCCCTTTACTTTCTTTTCTTTTCTTTTTCTGAAATTTCAGGGTGTTACAAAACCCAAATCCAAACCCAAATCCTAATCCTAATCCGAATCCAAACCCAAACCCAAACCCAAACCCAAATCTTAACCCGAATCCAAACCCGAACCATGTGGTCACTACTGGGAATGAAGCAATGACTGGGATACATGTTTGGCTAGAGTGGTTTCAAAAGCAGAAACCTAGATCTTTTACCAAGGCAGCCACTCCAGTAGTGGTAAAAGACTGGATTTCTCATGTTGAGAAGATTTTCTTTGTACTTGGGGTTGAAGAGCTGTATAAAGCAAGGTTGGCCGCTTATAAACTCGAAAAGGATGCACAAGTTTAGTGGGAATCTGTTTTAGAGGAAAGAGGAGGTGTGCAATTTGTGTAGTCTTTATCTTGGAATAAGTTTCATGCTATCTTTTTTTAGAAGTACTTTACTAATTTGGATAAAGGAGCATATAGATGAGAGTATCATAATATCCGTCAGTGAAATGATGAGCCAGTTAATGAATTTATTGATTGATTTTATAGACTTGTTGGATTTTCGGGAGCTGCTGTAGGACCACTTGAAGAACAAGCAGAAAAATATTAGTGGGCGGTGTGTGATAGAATCTATGGGCGATCATTGATTCAACATTCACTACTATTGCCGAAGTTGTGGATGCTGCTAAGAAGGTGGAAATGGAGAGGAAAGAGTTCTTTGGGAATTTAGATGATAGTATGAAGAGGAACAGAGATGGACATCGCATCTAGCCTACGGGTCATTTATCATCTCAAGGGTCTACTCAAAATAATAATGAACATTATCATCAAGGGAAACAAATTGCTGGAAACAAAACTAAGCTTTAGAGGGGTAAGGCTCAAAATCATGGACATATTAAACCTTACTAACCACCAATCCAAGCTCAACCACTAAATCAAAAGGGAAACCCAAATTTGGTTCCTAAACCTATATATAGCCATTGTGGAAATTGAAACCCATGTCTTTGTCATCGGGCTACTGGGGCATGTTTTCATTATGGGGAAACTTGGCATTTGGTGAAGAACTACCCTAAGCCGATGAATGCAAAAGATGGAAATAATAGAGGGGCGAATGCTCAGCGTGATGTTGGAGGATGAATATTTTCACTTACTGCTGGAGAAGCTGCTAATACTCTAGGTACGATTACCTATATTCCTTATTTTCAATAACCATAATCTACTTGTGTGATGAACCTAGTTTCATTATATCATTAGTTTCTCCTTTCTCATTCTTGCGCTAGGTACTGTTAAAGTATTATCTATCTTGCTGAACGTGACTTATACGCGTTATTTGATACCGGGGCAACCCACTCCGTAGTCTCACAAGTATTTACTAAGCACCTTAAGATTGTGCTTTCTCTTTTAGATTATACCTTAACTATTTCTACCCCAATGGGAAATTCTTCTGTTATTACTCACATATATCGAGATTGTCTGTTACGTATTGGTAATATTATCTACAAAGCGAATCTACTTCCCATGCAAATGAGTGACTTTGATGTGATTCTGGGTATGGACTGGTTGACTCAGCATCGAGCAACCATCGACTGCCACTCGAAACTTATTCTGTTTGGCTATATTCAGCAACCTAAGTTTGTTTACTAGGGAACTCATCCTCAGAAACCTATTAAGGTTATATCTGCACTAAAGGCTTAAAGTTTAATATCCCATGGATTTCAAGGATTCTTAGCTTTGATTAAGGATACTATGGTAGAAGCACCATATATTAAAGATATTCCTATTGTTCTAGATTTTGCTGACGTCGTCCCAGAAGAATTACCGGGGGTACCACCCCAGCGCGAAGTTGAATTTACCATCGACTTGGTTCCCGGATCTGAACTGTCACATCCGTCACCAAAATAGGTGTATTGACCATTGAATTTGACCGTTGACTTGACTTTTTGACTTTGACTCTTTGACTTTGTCTTGGTCTAATTAATGTACTTTGACTTCAAAGCTGACATAATGTTGACTCGGTCTGAGAATAGTGCAGTAGACGTGTGTAGATACGCTAAGTTCTAGAACTGTGTATTATGGGCTTAATATGTTCTAGTGGGCCTTGGGCATGGTGACAGTGTACGTTCACCGATTTGGACTTAGCACGATGGTTGTGTGCTTAAAATTGGTCTAATGACTTAAAAAGGTAAAAATATACATCTTACATTAAGAACGCAAACAAAAATCAGACATTAGTGGACTTTGCCTAAAGTCTACTAAATAGACTTTATTTAATTTAAAAATATAAATTAAATAACTTATATAGCATATAATGGTCCGTTGGAATCGTATTAACGAGTAGAATTTAAAAACGCAAAAATTGGACGATATGCGGTTCGAGACAAGATGGATTGGACGAGATGGGCCAAGGGCCCAAAAGCCCTTACCCCTTCCCTAATTCGGCCGAATCCATTAGACAAAGGGGAATCCCCCTTGTTTCCTCACATTTGCAAAACTTTTTTTCCAAGTTTCTCTCAAGTTGCAAACCCTAGCCATCACCACCCAATTCCCCCTTGTTCTTCATTTTTTTCATCAAAAATCACCGTATTTCCACCATTCCATTGATTTTTGAAGTAATCAAGACATTCAACATTGGATTTTAAGCAAGCCTTCTTCATCTTCTAAACTTTCGGTAAGAAAAATCGTTGTTTGATGATTTTATTCGTTGTTCTACCTCGTTATGGATAGTATTCACCATCTAAACACAAAATCATCATCTAATATTTTTGTATTCTCTGGTTTGGACATCAGATCGTGAAGATCTAGGTGTTTCGAGTGTTGGACTTGCAAACCGGTAAACACTAATTCCTGATCTTTGTATATTTTTGAATCTATCAAATTGGGTTATAATCTTGTGTGACCTGATTATAATGGACATATTGGATTTATAAATTATTTTTAAAATCATTAATTTTGTTTCTTGAATGGATAAACCCGTTTGGATAAGGGCCAAATATGGAGATTTGGGATGCAAAGGGACAAGATTAAGAAACTTGACAGCTTGCTGTCAGAAAATTGGGACGCTTTGTACAGGTCATAACAAGGTCATATTAAGCCTAAATGGGCCGAATTTTTCATCTATAAACAATTCCAATGAGTCCTCTAACTAACCCAAATGGTCTCATGTCGTTTCGACATCATTTGGTCTTTAAACGTGGCTAACAAAACTGAAGGTCAAAACTGACGAATCTGGGCAGCAGGTTGGTCTATGTTCATCGAGTCATATCATTCTTATATTTTATCCAATGGAGATGATTCTTTTTCTGGACTATAATTTAATGTCTTATCTTTCAAACTATACTTATTACGCAACGTTTCGTTACCATTTCGACCTCCAAACAGTTTATGCAATACCGGTGCGCAATCAGCTCTACATGCTGAAATATTTTGATAAACTTAAAACTAAGGATTTAAAACTAAATAATCAAATAAAGACAAGATTTGTATTTAAAAGTGGTTAATTGAATTTTTAAAATAACAACTTAATAATGTCTATAATTCATTGAATATAAACTAATAGATGTTTATTGGAGGGCGTTAATAAATTAATATAAAGTGACAACTAAAACCCTAAATATGGTGAGATTTAAAGTTTACATGCGACATTGGACTTGTTCTATTAGTAAATCATGTTTTCAAAAAATATAAAACCTTGATGGGCATTAAGGACTGTACTATAAGGATTATACCCATATTGGACATTTTATTCTGTAGTAATCCTTTTGTGATTTGTACTTTTAGTACTTGCTTTACGTATTGTGGGATTTGGACCATACTATTTGAAGGTGAGTTTCATGGCCCCATTTTTAATATGTTTTACTTGGGGGAAAAGCTTGCTTATTGTTTTGGACTACGCCATGTCTTAAAGATTATTTTGGAACATTGTATGTGGTTTGGGTCATGCGTTGAGTCTAGATGTTTGTTCATGAGTGTGTACTTATGCTTGTTGTTATGCCTGACTATCATGGAGAGGTATTGTTGGTACTAACAGGTTGACACCCCACCCCTGTCGTCGGTATGCTAGTTGAGACTGACTTAGCCTGTGCACGCCCTTGGGTGAATATAATCCAGTTAATTGGACTTGGACTGATCATAAACTTGTGTTGATATCTATGGCTGCCATGTACTCTTTCTCACATACAACCTTATGTACATGTCATGCACGGCAAATAGTTTGAACTTTTAAACCTGTGAACTCACCAACGTATGTTGACTTTTTAGAGCATGACTTTTTAGGTAACGGTGCTTAGGTACATAGACAGTGGACTTTAGACGAGACCGCTCCTTCAAGAGCATTATACATTGGAACATTAGTTTGGACATTATGTTATTGTTGCATTTGTATTTGAATTTGATTGATCTAGTACTGATTGTTCTAGTTTGGAACTTTTGCATTGTTTGTACATATATGGAATAATGTTATCGTATTGATTGTTCTTGACACTTGTTCTTTGTGTCGGGCGACGTCATGATCTATTGACGGAGAATTCCTTTAGAAATTCTCTTAGGCCCCAATGTCTTAAAGAACTAAAAGAGCAGTTGCAAGAACTTTTGGAACTCGGATTTATTAGACCAAGTGTTTAACCTTGGGGCTCACCCGTACTCTTTGTGAAAAAGAAGGATGGTAGTATGAGATTGTGTATTGATTACCAAGAGCTTAACAAAATCACTATATAGAACCGGTATCCACTACCACGTATTAACGATCTCTTCGATCAGCTTCAAGGAGCGAACTTTTTCTCAAAGATTGATCTTAGATCAGGTTATCATTAGTTAAGAGTCAGAGATCAAGATGTTCCTAAAACAGTGTTTCGAACATGTTACGGTCATTATGAGTTTCTTGTCATGT
This sequence comes from Flaveria sonorensis, assembly GCA_025506505.1. Classification (NCBI taxonomy): domain Eukaryota; kingdom Viridiplantae; phylum Streptophyta; class Magnoliopsida; order Asterales; family Asteraceae; genus Flaveria; species Flaveria sonorensis. The sequence goes on along the minus strand of CM046430.1, from coordinate 32,731,961 downwards.
ATTTTGGTTTGACTTATTTAATATCTGCATTTATTAGTATATCTAATTAATGTACTATCTGACACGTCAGTCCTATCCGAGGCGGGGTGTTACATATCCTCTATTTCTGCACCACCTTCTTCAAGTCAACCACCTATCAATTTTTTGATCCTTACAAGATAACTAATAGGGAAATTAAGGACTTTCTTGCAAGGAATGGATTCAGTAGGAACATTTTGGGTCCAATGAAGACCAACTCTCTTAAAGCTTTAATGCTCAAATCATCACTGACCTTATAGAAAAGATGAAAGCTATTGAAGAAGATGTTGTTCAAAGTCAGCCCAACAAGTACAAGTTACTGGTATTGATCATGATTCACTGTCACCTCTGTTGAGCAAACAATCAGAGTGGTTCAAGCAGTCATCTTAGTTGCAATTACAAGAAGGATTGACCACTTCTAAAATGCTTCAAGGTATTCCAGCTCCTAAAGGAAAAGTTGATGTGAAGATTATTGTCTGGAAGTATGATTCAGACTGGAACATGTTCATGGTCAAAAGAATCTCAGGGCTCATTCAATTATTCATAGAATATACTGATCCAGTCAACACCCTAAAGATTCATGACCTCAAAGATCTTGCTGACTTGGAACTAATCAACTATGCTGCTATGTTAAGGGGATATCAGTTTAAGAATATTTTGAAGATGTTCAAAAGGACAAACAACTTCAAAGTGCTTAAAGAGATATGTATCAAAAAAGATAGATCATTCAAAAAGCATTTTGAATAGAAGAAGAAGAAGAAGAAGATAATTGAAGAATTGGTAGTCCTAAAAGAGAGCATAAATCCAATTGAGGAGTTGAAGAGAAATTGGTTTGCTCATCCGCATTTGTCTGCTAGATTACCTGCCAACTGAAAATGCATATAAAAGTCAGCGTTGCTGAGTGAGTTCTAGTTTTATATAATAAAATACTTTAATTTTAGTAAAAACCTTTCCTTTACTTTCGTTCATGAACACACAACATACGTACATCTTGATAATACCATTATTATCTTTTATCATCGTTCATAATCGTTCGTTTTCGTACTTTCTTTCATTATTATCTTCCACTTTAATCTAGATCCTGTCATAAGCTATGCCCCATCATTTGTGCATGATGCAACTACCGTTTTGGGGTCAAGCGACAAGGATCCCGTTTTCACACGTCTTGATCAGTCACAAAGACTGACCCCCCTGTGTGAATACTCATGGGTTAGCTAAACCCCACACAGTTGAGCTAACAACCCTTCATTGAGTTGTGAACTCCCTTTTTAATTTGCTTGCAAGACTTTCATTCATTCATTATGTTCCACTTCGTTAACGTTGTCTTCCACTTTCATTATATAATACTTTACATTCATAAGCATAACACGCCACGTAAAGTCACATCATACATAACATGGGACAACGTCATCATACAATGCATACGTATAAACAAGCATAAGCCACCATAAAATATCATTTCTTAGCACCTAAATTCTACTTCCCCAAATCTCAGAAAATTATAAGTCCTTATAGGAATACGGATGAGCAAACCAATGCGGATGAACAGACAAATGTCGATGAACAAAAGAAATGCGGATGAACAAATGCGGATGTTCATACTCAGAAATATTCTAAGTGTTAGGAAATGCGCATGAACCAAATGCAGATGTTCATACTCAGAAATATTCTAAGTGTCAGGAAATGCGCATGAGCCAAATGCGGATGTTCATACTCAGAAATATTCTAAGTGTCAAGAAATGCGCATGAACCAAATACGGATGACTGAAAGAAATGCGCCTGATCACTGTAGCAATTGCGCCTGAACAAAACACTTATGCAAATATACAAATCTAAATGCGGATGAACTAAACCAACCTGCAGTTGCAACTTATGCTATATTCAGTTCTAACTCCTCATTCTTATACATTCTTATCCCAGATCTAGCATGCTAAACACGTAGAACAAGCATATAATCACAGAACTCGATCAATCATTCAAAAACACACACCCACACTCATAACAGGTGCCAAAAACATAGATCAGATCATGTTGTCGGTTGTAAAACAGTAGGTACTATGCATTTCAGCCCCAAACAAGTTTAAAAACAAGTAAAACCGAGGATCTAGAACTCACATTAACAGCTTAAGAGTAAGACTTCTTCAGACCTGTGAGCAACCTAGAGTTCAAACACCTAAACACATAGAAACACACAACCGAACACACAGAAACACACAAGAATCAGTCCAGCAGCTCGAACACAGCTGAAACCAAATAGGAAACGCAAGAAAACCTTACCTATAAGCAGATCCTCCTCCTTCCCTCTCTAGAAATCGATTTGCAGCTCCTTTCTCTCTCTAGCAGCCGAAAATGTCTGTAAAGGGAGAAGTGTGGGCTTTAAATCTCATAAAGGTGCAAGTTTGCCACTTGCATAGCTTTAACCCCTTGACTTGGGGCATTACACCCTTTCTTCTTTTATTCTTCTTTTCTTTTAAATTTTCGGGTGTTACAAGTCCACCCCCTTTATATAGGTTTCATCCCCGAAACCTGTCATTCCTCGAACAGCTATAGGTAACGCTGTCTTATCTCTTCCTCAGTCTCCCACGTAGATTCGGATCCTTTCCTATGCCTCCACTGTACTCGCAACAGTGGAACCACTTTATTCCGTAGCCTCTTCTATTTTCTGTCAATGATGGCCATTGGCTGCTCCACATAATTGACTCGTTCATCCACCTCAATGTCCTCCAGTGGCACAATCATTTCTTCATTGGTTAAGCATTTTCTTAGATGAGATACATGGAATGTTGGATGAATTCCACTTAACTCATCGGGCAGCTCCAACCTATAGGACACCTCTCCTACTCGAGCCATGATTCGGGAAGGCCCTATATACCTCGTGCTCAGCTTGCCCCGCTTTCAAAACTGGATGATCCCCTTCCAAGGCGAGACCTTCAACATGACTCTATCACCCACCTTGAATTCAATTGGTCTACGCCTCTTGTCGGCATACGACTTCTATCTATCTTCTGCCACCTTCATAAAGGCCTTGATCTTTTTCAACTTTTCAGTCATAGCCTCAATCACCTCAATGCTCCCCAACTCCTTCTGCCCGATGTCTCTTCCAACATACAGGAATCCTACACTTCCTACCATATAGCATCTTATATGGTAGCGTACCAATACTGGCTTGATAGCTGTTGTTGTATGAGAATTTGGCTAACGGTAAGTGTTCGTCCCAACTTCCTCCAAAATAAATAACACATGCTCGGAGCATATCCCCAAACATCTATATGGTTCTCTCTGACTGACTATTTGTTTGAGGATGATAAGATGTACTGATGTGTAGTCCCGTGCCCATCGCATCATGGAATCTCTTCCAAAACTTAGATGTAAATCGAACGTCATGGTCAGACACTATAGACACCGGTACACCATGACGAGTCACAATCTCTTTGATGAACAGGTCCGCCAACCACTTAGATGAATACGTATTGCGGATCGTTAGAAAGTGAGCACTCTTCGTCAAACGGTTAACCATCACCCATATGGCATCGTACCCCCTCGCTGTACGTGGTAATTTCATAATGAAGTCCATGGTGATGTGCTCCTATTTCTACTCGGGTATATCCAAAGGTTGGATCTTCCCGTATGGCTTCTGATGCTCCGCCTTCACTTGCAAGCAAGTAAGGCACTTGCTCACATACTCCGCTACATCACACTTCATACCCGACCACGAGTAATCTTTCTTCATATCATGATACATCTTTGTAGCATCGGGATGAATTGAGTATCAAGTCTTATGAGCTTCATCCATGATTCTCTCTTGTAGGTCTCCATAACGAGGGATCCACATCCGACCGAAGCGGGTTCTAACTTCAATAGTGTTCTCACCCAACTCCGAGACTAGACCTTTCATTCTTTCAGAGTTGATTCGATCTTCCTTTAGCGCCTCATCTTGAAATTCCTTGACTTGTTTCATCACATCAGAGGTCATAACCAACTGGTAAGCTTTCACCCGGATTGTCTCGGGTCTCTCCTTTCGACTGAGGGCATCCGCTACCACGTTGGCCTTGCCCGGATGGTAGTGGATCTCGCAATCATAATCTTTGATCAACTCTAACTATCTCCTTTGCCTCATATTGAGATCCTTTTGCTCGAAGAAGTACTTCAAGCTCTTATGGTCAGGGAAGATAGTGCACTTCGTCCCGTACAACTAGTGCCTCCAAATCTTCAATGCAATAATCAAAGCCGCAAGCTCTAAGTCATGAGTAGGGTAATTAGCCTCATGGATTTTTAACTGTCGGGACGCATAGGTATTACCTTCCCCCACTGCATCAGCACGCAACCCAACCCCGAATAAGAAGCATCAGAGTAGACCACTAAGTCATCGCTCCCTTCGGGCAATGTCAAGACGTGAGCTTGAGTCAGTCTCGTCTTTAACTCCTCAAAAGCATTCTCCTGTTCCAGACCCTATACAAACTTCACCTTCTTGCGGGTCAACTTGGTCAATGGTGAAGCTATCTTGGAAAATCTTGGATAAATCTTCTGTAATAGCCCGCCAAACCCAAGAAACTACGGATCTCGGATGGCGTCTTTGGAGTCTTCCATTGCATCACCGCCTCCACCTTTGTCGGGTCCACCATAATCCCTTCAGAATTAACCACACGACCCAAAAACTGAACCTCGCGCAACCAAAATGCGCACTTGGAGAACTTAGCATACAGCTTCTCTCTTCTAAGCGTCTCCAGCACCTTGCGGATGTGCCTGGCATGCTCTTCTTCGCTTCTCGAATAAATCAGGATATCATCAATAAACACAATCACTGATTTATCCAACATCGGCCGACACACCTGATTCATCAAATCCATGAAAGCAGCTGGGGTGTTGGTTAAATCAAAAGACATGACGAGGTATTCATAATGTCCGTATCGCGTCCGAAACGCAGTCTTTGGTATATCCTGCTCCTTAACTTTTAGCTGATGATAACCAGATCGAAGATCTATTCTTGAGAACTAACTGGCACCTTAAAGCTGATCAAACAGGTCATTAATCCTCGGTAGCGGATACCGGTTCTTCACTGTCAACTTATTCAGCTCACGGTAGTCAATGCACATCCTCATGCTACCGTCTTTCTTCTTTACAAACAAGACCGGAGCACCCCGGGGAGACATACTCGGTCAGATAAACCCCTTATCCAGCAACTCTTGTAACTGGACCATCAGCTCCTTCATTTCTGAGGGAGCTATCCGATACGGTTTCTTGGCAACAGGTTGGGAACTGGGTATCAAATCGATCTGGAACTCAATCTCGTGGTCTGATGGCACACCTGGTAAATCTTTCGGGAACACGTCTGGGAAGTCACACACGACCGGTACATCGGACAATCCTGGTACCGACGCATCCACATCCTTCACATAAGCTAGGTAGGCACTACATCAACGCCTCATCCACTTCTCAGCCACAACCATCAAAATAGTCTTCGGAACCGCAGTAACTCGATCACCATAAATCATCACCGAACTCCCATCTGACGTAATCAACCGAATCATCTTCTTGCGACACATAATATTTGCCTCATAGGCTGCTAGCCAATCCATCCCTAGAACCACATCTAATCGCGTAGGGGCATCATGAATAATTTAGCAGAGAACCTATGGCCTTCCAACTCTATGTCACAATTCTCTATCAGATCAGAAATCCTGGTAGACTTACCAATGGCAGTTTCTACGTCGAAGGGCTCATCAATCTTTTACTCCTAACAGGCAACTTAGCACAGAAGGCAGCAGAAATAAAACTCTTACTAGCACCAAAATCAAATAGTATAGAGGCACAGGTTTGGTTTACTAGGAAGGTACCTGACATAACATCGGGTCCACCCTAGCCTCCTCTCGGGTCATAGTAAATGCTCGGCCTTTTTCCTTCGGCCCCTCCTTCTTAACCCCCTTCTTAACCCCAGAGCTCTCGGCCCTTGGCCTCTTGCAATCCCTGCTCAGATGGCCCTCTTCCCCGTAGTTAAAACATCTCATCACCCCACACTCCTTTGCCATATGACCAGGCCTCCTACATTTGAAGCAGATGTTCGATCCCCACTTACACTCCCCTGCGTGGTCTCTTCCACACTTACCGCACTTCCTCATCCCGGTACCTGCCGACACTACCCTCTGGTCATCCATCATTTCCTTCTTGTTGATCGGGGTAAAACCACCACGACCAAATCGTTTCCCGTTCCAGTTCCTATCACCACCACCCTTTTTGTTCACCTCTACCACTACCACTTCTTCTTACTCATCATATAGCCTCCCTGCTAGATCAACCACCGACCTAAACATACTCGGTTGTATACCCTGTATGTACCTATGCATATCCACCGGTAGTTGGTCATTCACAACATCATTTATATCAAAACACATTAAGATTTATTAAGTAAATAAAACATTACAGTGGAATAATTTATCAAAAACCATTTCATGCTAATAAATACATTTGCCAAGTAATACATCATCGTTTAAAAGATTACAAAAGATAACTTAGTTGTATTACAAAACAGCATCATTATTATTGCATGAGATGGATGCCAGTCCTTGCCCGCCATGTAGCTTCACCCTCATGCCATCCTCAGCAACAACATTACCTGCCAACTGAAAATGCATATAAAAGTCAGCGTTGCTGAGTGAGTTCTACTTTTATATAATAAAATACCTTAGTTTTAGTAAAAATCTTTCCTTTACTTTCGTTCGTGATCACATAACATACGTACATCTTGATAATACCATTATTATCTTTTATCATCGTTCATAATCATTCGTTTTCGTAGTTTCTTTCATTATTATCTTCCACTTTAATCTAGATCCTGTCATAAGCTATGCCCCATCATTTGTGCATGAAGCAACTACCGTTTTGGGGTCAAGCGACAAGGATCCCATTTTCACACGTCATGATCAGTCACAATGACTGACCCCCCTATGTGAATTCTCATGGGTTAGCTAAACCCCACACAGTTGAGCTAACAACCCTTCATTGAGTTGTGAACTCCCTTTTTAATTTGCTTGCAAGACTTTCATTCATTCATTATGTTCCACTTCGTTAACGTTGTCTTCCACTTTCATTATATAATACTTTACATTCATAAGCAAAACACGCCATGTAAAGTCACATCATACATAACATAGGACAACGTCATCATACAATGCATACGTATAAACAAGCATAAGCCACCATAAAACATCATTTCTTAGAACCTAAATTCTACTTCCCCAAATCTTAGAAAATTCTAAGTCCTTATGGGAATGCGGATGAGCAAACCAATGCGGATGAACAGACAAATGCGGATAAACAAAAGAAATATGGATGTTCATGCTCAGAAATATTCTAAGTGTCAGGAAATGCACATGAACCAAATGCGGATGTTCATACTCAGAAATATTCTAAGTGTCAGGAAATGCGCATGAGCCAAATGCGGATGTTCATACTCAGAAATATTCTAAGTGTCAGGAAATGCACATGAACCAAATGCGGATGTTCATACTCAGAAATATTCTAAGTGTCAGGAAATGCGCATGAGCCAAATGCGGATGTTCATACTCAGAAATATTCTAAGTGTCAGGAAATGCGCATGAACCAAATGCGGATGACTGAAAGAAATGCGCATGATCACTGTAGCAAATGTGCCTGAACAAAACACTTATGAAAATATTCAAAAATAAATGCGGATGAACTAAACCAACCTGCAGTTGCAACTTATGCTATATTTAGTTCCAAATCCTCATTCTTATACATTCTTAGCCCAGATCTAGCATGCTAAACACGTAGAACAAGCATATAATCACATAACTCGATCAATCATTCAAAAACACACACCCACACTCATAACAGGTGCCAAAAACACAGATCAGATCATGCTGTCGGTTGTAAAACAGTAGGTACTATGCATTTCAGCCCCAAACAAGTTTAAAAACAAGTAAAACCGGGGATCTAGAACTCACCTTAACAGCTTACGAGTAAGACTTCCTTAGACCCGTGAGCAACCTGGAGTTCAAACACCTAAACACATAGAAACACACAACCGAACACACAGAAACATACAAGAATCAGTCCAGCAGCTTGAACACAACTAAAACCGAACAGGAAACGCAAGAAAACCTTACCTACAAGCAGATCCTCCTCCTTCCCTCTATAGAAATCAATTTGCAGCTCCTCTCTCTCTCTAGCAGCCGAGAAATGTCTGTAAAGGGAGAAGTGTGGGCTGACATACTTTTTTTAAATCTCATAAAGGTGCAAGTTTGCCACTTGCTCAGCTTTAACCCCTTGACTTGGGACATTTCACCCTTTCTTCTTTTATTCTTCTTTTCTTTTAAATTTCAGGGTGTTACAAATGCAGATAAGCATTTGTCTACCCGCGTAGAATATTGTGGGCGAACATAAACTAATACTTTTGCCTAAGTCAACTAATGCGGCCAACACTTTGTACATCCGCAAAGACAAATGCGGATGTGTCAACAAAAAATACGGCTAAAAAAACTGTAGGAACCTTTGAAGTTAAGAGGCTGATGCAACCAAAGGATACCAAAACAACCAAGTCTTCCAACATGCACTTTGGAACAAAGAAGAACCAGCATCGAAAGTTTTACACACTCAAGAAAAATACTAAGTGTAAAATCTTCCGAAGCCAAAGTTCAGAAGAAACTGTTGCGGAAGCCTTACACTTAACTTAGAAAAATACTCTAAGTGTAAAGTCTTCTGAAGCCAAAGACTCAACTCTTCCGAAGGTAAAAGATGAAGTCTTCCGAAGCTCTCAAGACAAAGTCTTCCGGAGCTGTTTAAAGACAAGACTGATTTTCTACTGAAGAGAGAGAAAAGATACCTTTTCCATCAACTTTATCATAAAGCAACTTACTATCCGCTGCATGCTCTGGTGGTTCACCAACTATCATCATTTGGTGAAACTTCCATGCTTTATGATAAAGTAGATAAGGTCATTGCCTGTAAGTTTTTGTTTTTGTTCCTTTTTGGCTTTTTGTAATAGGAAAGTCAGTGAGCTATGGCGTGTCATAGTCACTAGTCAAAAGGCAATATGCCTTTTGACTTTAGGCTGATCTTGTTGTCTAGATTAGTCACTTCCAACTATCTTTTTGCATATTGACGGTTGTAGGATGTAGTATAAGTAGTCTCAAGTTCTTGTATTCAAAAATATACTTGTACAACACTTGTAATAGAACTAGAGAAGCAATATACAACTTCCTTGAAAAATTATCTTGTGTTCTTGTTCTTGTTTTTACTTGTGTTTGTCTTGTATCTTCAGTAATAGTTCACAGTTCCTTATTTGAATTGTTAAGTGAACTTAAGTTCCTCCTAAGTGTGTTAACTAAGTGCAAGCTTAAGTACCCTTTAACGGTCCTGCATTTGGTATCAGAGCATTCCAGGCTCTTGATTGTAAGATCTCACCATCTTTAAATCTTCTTAGTTACACACATCACTTAACTCTTCAAATGGAAGCTATCTCCAAAGCTGATATGGAAATTGGAACTATGACAAAGTCCCCACTGATATGGAATGGAAGTCTCAAGATTCCAGGATGTGGGAGTCTGTTGTCAATGGACCTAATGTACCATGCACCTCTTCAGCTGCTGCTAGTGGTGGCATGATACCAAAGGAGAGGCCTGACTTTTCTGATGAGGACTGGAAAAGAATTGATGTTGATCAGAAAGCCATGACAGCCCTCCAAACTGCTCTTCCAAACTCCATCTACAGAGGTTTCAAGAAGTGCAAGTCCGTTAAACAACTATGGGATGCACTGAAACTGATGTATGAGGGTTCAAATGAAGCCAAGGAGAATAAGAAGGATCTCCTGAAGCAGCAGTTTGAAAACTTCACCTTCAAGAAAGGTGAGACCATGACTCAATAATACTTCAGGTATGTTGAGATTGTGGATACTCTGGCTGATATTGGGGTAACTATTGAGAACATGGATATTGTAAGGAAGTTCATGTCCTCTCTTCCCAGACAATGGACACACTACTGTATGGTCATTAAGAGCGTCAAGACCCTTACTCTCACTGAGTTGTATGGGATACTCAGTGGATACCAGATGGAGATAAACATGCAAAATTCATCTGGTAACTCCAACACTCACCAGAGTTCAGCCCTTCATGTGGTTGAAAGGGATAGCAGAGAACCACAGCATCATCTCATCTGCTACCCTGAAACCTCACAAAAGGGTCCTTTCATCACCTTCCCAAAGACACCCAGAGAGAGCTATATCCAAGGAAGTCCCTTCCAAGAGACAAGTTCTTCTTAAGCTTTTGTCTCTACTGATAAAAGTTCAGGCAATTTTCTTTTCACTCTTGAAGACCTGGACTGCATCCATCCAGATGATCTGGAGTACATTAAGATAGTCCAGCAAATGGCTCTTCTCACTCACAGAGCCCAGAATTTCTACAAGAGGACTGGGAGAAGGTTTCCTAGCAATGCTGCCAGTGGCAAGTTTGGGCTGGACAAAAGCAAAGTCAAGTGTTACAACTATAACCAGATAGGACACTTTGCTAAAGAATGCAAGGCACCTATGTCAAATGGTGGCCAAGCCTTATCCAGGCCAAACTACACTGAAGGAGGGCACTAGAATGAGAAGCCAAGACAGTAAGCTGCAGTTGCTGTTGAAGAAGGAGGCTTTGACTGGAGCTTTTAAGCTGAAGATGCATCTCCAAACCAAGCATTCATGGCTAACCATGATGAAGCCAAGGTACTTGAACACCTTTGCTCTCCTGAATGTATTGGTAAAGTAAATAGATACAGGTCCTACAACTTGGAAATGAGATCTGACATTGAGTCTTTAAATATTTTAAAAGGTGATTTTAAAAGAGCTGAAAATGACTATAAACTTAAGATAAAAGATCTAGAGAAAATAGTTTCAACTCTTAAATATGAGCAAACAAACTACAGGACTCAAATTAAGGATCTCATTACCAAGTTGACTGAATGTCAGGCAGAGCTTGTGATTAGCAAAGCCAGGGCAAAAAAATATGTTCTTGAAGAAGAGACCTTCAAGAACATAATATCCTCATCTCTGCAAGCAAAAGTGTGTTATCAGAATAAGCAGGGACTGGGATCTAGTGAGATAGCTCCTCCACACACTCTACTATTAGTCAGATCTCCTAGGTGTGGAACTTGTCAAGATGAGCTGCCATCTATAGACCCAGTGATGAAGAGGAAAAAGAGGAGATGGTGAGGGATGACTTTGAAGTGAGTGAAAAGAGTCAATCCAAAAAGGGTCACCATGCTCCTGAGGAGGAAAAAGAAGCTGGTTTGAGCAAAACCAAGAGAAAGAACTTGATCAGAAGAGCAAAGAGAAGATCCAGAAAAGCTCAAGAGATCAAGACCACCATTGATCCCAAACAGAAACAAGTATTTATCTCTGCAGGGTTCAAGGTGATGAAAGCTGAAGATCCTGTCAAGAATTCTAGTACCAAGAGTTCTACTTCAGCTTCAACTCACTCCAGTAATAACATGAAGACTGATCAGTTGTGTGTCACTGCTGCACATCCTAAACCATCCATTTCAAAGAGCAAGCTTCACCCTAAGAAGCCTGCTGTATCATCTGAAAAGGTGGAGAAAGAAAAGGAAAGTGTTCAAGCTCAGTCTTCTTTGGGAAAGAAGACTCTCAGAAGGAAAGATTTGAATTGTGTTATGTGTGGTAGTACTTCACATCTGGCTAAGGATTGTCAGTACAATCCTAAGAGTACTATCCACATGATCAAGAAGAAAACTTCTGAGAAGAAGAAGAAACAAACAACTTCAGAAGGAAAATATGTTTCCTTCGGAAGCTCCAAAATGAAGTAGAAGGCAAGAAGGAAATTGCCTTCGGAAGAAAAGTTGGTCTCGGAAGAAAGGAATGCTTCCGAAGTACTGAAGTTTGCTGCAGTGAAAGCAAGATCTTCCGAAGGATCCGTCTCCAAAGCTTCCGAAGCTACAAAAGCTTCCGAAGTATTGAAGGTCAAGCCTAATCTTCCAAAGGTGGTGTGGAAGATGAAGGAAGACCTTGAGACTGAAAGTTCCTCTTCAGCAACAACAAATGATCCTCAATGCCTGATCATAGGATCACTTACTATTTTATTGCCTTCATCTGAATTTTATAAGCCCAAGACTAATGAGGCTTGGGTTTCCAAATGTAACTAAATCATCTCTTTTGTGCAAGGACAGCCAAAGGCAAACAGAAATGTGTGGATCACTGATAGTGGCTGCTCCAAGCACATGACAGGCAATGAATCCCTACTTCAAAAATTTGAAAGAATTGATGGAGGACCAGTTGCTTTTGGAGGAGATGCAGGAGGTTACATCACTGGTAGGGGCATGGTCTCAAATGGTAAGCTCAGCATTAAGAAGGTAAATTTTGTAAAGGAGCTTGGATACAATCTTTTGAGTGTGTCCTAATTTTGTGACCAAAAACATCACATGCTCTTTACTGAGCATGAGTGCATTGTTCTCAAGCCTGGGGTTGACATTCCTTAAGAGCATATTCTGCTCAGAACCCCTAGGAAAGGGAACATGTACAAGATGGACTTGCAGGAAACATCTCCCTCTGGAGAGATTTCTTGCTTTCTATCTAAAGCAAATAGTGATGAGTCTTTCCTTTGGCATAAAAGAATGTGCCATGTAAACTTTAAGAAAATGAATAAACTGATTAAAAATGATTTGATAACTAGAATGCCAAAGAAAGAGTTTACAAGTGATGACCACTGTGTTGCATGCTTGAAGGGGAAGCAACACAAAGTGTCTCACAAGCCAAAGGAAATGAACTCTATCACTACTCCCCTACACTTGTTACATATGGATCTGTTTGGCCCTACCAGTGTAATGAGTTTAGGAAGGACCTCATACTGTTTGGTGATAACAGATGATTTCACAAGATTCACTTGGGTGTTTTTCCTAAGAACTAAGGATGAAACTCCTGAAATCTTAAAGAATTTCATTCTGAAAATTGAGAATCAATCTGATCACAAGGTCAAATTCATAAGATGTGATCAAGGAACCGAATTCAAAAACCAAATCCTTGATACATTTTGTGATGAAAAGGGTATTTCATGACAATATAGTGCTCCCAGGACTTCTCAGCAAAATGGTGTTGCTGAGAGGAGAAACAGGAGACTTATTGAAGCTGCAAGAACCATGTTGTCCGACTTTAAACTGCCCATCACCTTCTGGGCGGAGCCTGTCAACACAGCCTGCTATGTGCAGAATAGAGTTTTGGTAGTTAAGACATATGGTAAGACTCCTTATGAACTGTGGCACAAAAGGAGACCATTCATTGGTTTTCTAAGAACATTTGGATGTCCTTGCACCATCTTGAATACCAAAGATCAAATAGCCAAGTTTGCTTAGAAATCAGATGATGGACACTTTGTTGGATACTCTTCTTAAGCTAAGGCTTATAGAGTATACAATCTCAGAACTAGGATCATTGAAAAGTCAGCCAATATGACTTTCAATGAACACACACCATGTGTAAAAGATTCTGGTCCAGATTGGCAGTTTGATCTTGACTTAGTTACCAACTGTTTTAATAAATCTTTTGAGAATGTTTCAGGATCTACAGATAACAGGTCAACAAAAGATCCTGATCCAAGATTTGAGCTGAGAAGACCAAACAAGAAAACTACTTCAGCTCCAGTGGTGACTAACCCTACAATTGAAGCTCCCATTAGTACTAGCATGACAAATACTGTTGATTCAAATGAATTGCCTTCAAATTCTAGCTCAGAGGCTCAGAATTCAGGAGAAGGAACTTCAAATACAGGAGGAGGAACTAGAGGTGGTGACAGTGATCAAGAATTTTTTGATGCTAATAACCACTCCATTGAAGACAACATGAATGATGTAACACACTCATTGGATCAAGTTTCTCTTGATAAGTGTGCTGATGTGGTTGGGGACTCTTCTTTGCCAGATCAAAATTTCTCTAATTTAGATCTGTCCAACCAACTTGCTGTGATCCCTCAACTTCTGATCCACAAGTCACATCCCACCACAAACATCATTGGAAATGTTGACTCAGGGGTAAGAACAAGTGGACAAGCTTATGATAGCCATGTTTGTCTACATTCTTGTTTCTTATTCTAGATAGAGCCGAAGAAGGTTGATGAGGCTTTGAAGGATGGAAGTTGGATTGAAGCTATGCAAGATGAGCTGCTTCAAATCAGAAGACAGAAGGTTTGGAACTTATGCTCTCTTCCTCAAGGGAAGAGTGTCGTAGGAACCAAATGGGTATTCAGGAACAAGAAGGATGATAAAGGGATTATCATCAAGAACAAGGCTAGACTAGTTGTCCAAGGATACACTTAAAAAGAAGGGATTGATTACATTGATGTCTTTGCTCCAGTTGCAAGACTTGAAGCTGTAAGAATATTTTTGGCTTATGCTGCATCCAAGGATTTCAAGGTCTACCAGCTTGATGTGAAGTGTGCCTTTCTCTATGGGGTGATTGATGAAGAAGTTTATATTAAACAACCACCTGGCTTTGCAGACCCAGATCATCCTGATTATGTCTGTAAGCTTGATAAAGCCCTTTATAGACTGCATCAAGCTCCAAGAAAGTAGTATGAGACACTATCAACATATATCTGTCAACATGAATACAAAATAGGTACTATTGATGGGACTCTCTTCATCAAAGAGACAGGGAATGACACGTTGCTAGTTCAGATATATGTAGATGACATCATCTTTGGTTCAACTAATCCAAAGCTCTGCAAAGACTTTGAGATGCTGATGAAGAATAGATTTGAAATGAGTGCCATGGGGGAACTTAATTTCTTTCTAGGAATTCAAGTGAAACAGGTTGAAGATGGCATCTTTATTAGTCAGTCAAAGAATGTACAGGACATACTTACAAGATTCAAGATGACTGACTGTAAGGTTGCAAAGACACCGATAGCCAGAAACCACTCCTTTGGTCCTGATCTTGAGGGGGAGTGTGTTGATGAACATCTCTACAGGGCTATGATTGGGTCACTTATATATCTTACTGCTAGCTGGCCTGATATCTTGTTTTCCACATGCATATGTGTAAGATATCAAGCCATCCCCAAGATGTCACACCTAATCAATGTCAAAAGGATTCTAGATATCTCAAAGGTGCTCCAAATCTAGGCCTTTGGTATCCAAGGAATTCAGACTTCAATCTGTATGCTTATACATATAGTGATTACGGTGGCTGCAACATGACTGCAAAGTCCACATCAGAGGGGTGTCAATTCCTGGGTGGAAGGATAGTCTCTTGGCAATGCAAGAAGCAATCCTGTGTGTCTGCATCAACTGCTAAAGCTGAATACATTACTGCTGCCAGCTGCTGTGCTCAAGTGCTTTGGATTCAGAATCAGATGCTAGACTATGGGTTCAATTTCAAAGAGATTCCTATCCATATAGACAACAACAGTGCCATCTCTATTACAGAGAATCCTGTGCAGCACTCAAGGACCAAACACATCAATATCAGGTATCATCTTATTAGAGATAATTTTGAAAAGGGCTTCATAAAACTAATCAAAGTTAACACAAATGAACAATATACTGATCTGTTCATAAAAGCTTTTGATGAACAAAGATTTAAGTATCTTATATCAGCTATTGGGATGATTAACTTTGAATAGATTTTTTTAATAACTTAATTAATTTTATTTTCTAAAACTGTGTGTCCTAGGTTGTCTATTAGATCACTTCATAAGCCCAGTTCTCTTTGGAAGAAAAACAAACTTTTAAATAGATATCTCTTAGAATAATGAAAATTTACCTTTGGAAGAAGCAAAAGTTGCTTTCGGAAGAAATTTATGTCTTTAAATCGTTTAAACAGCTTATCTGAGATTTACCTTCGGAAGAAATTCTTGAAGTATCTTCTGAAGCTTAAATTTTGGTATAAGTACTTAAATGCATTTTAGGGACAAATTTCTTCCGAAAGCAATTTAGTCTCGGAAGACTCATTTATTTCTTCCGAAGCCAAAATTTTCAAAACTCTTTGAAATATCTTCCAAAGCAAAATTGCCTTCGGAAGCTTTGATTGCAAAGCATCCGATACCAAAATTGCCTTCGGAAGCTTTTACTACTTCCAAGAAAACTAACTTTTTGGGCGCCTTTTTCAGAAGTAGGACCCACTTTCGGATTTCAAAGTTTATCTTTTGCATTAACTTTATCTCAAATCCAGACTATATCTTTCCAAACGGTTCTATTTCATCTCACTTCTCTCATTGTTCCTTAACCTAAAATTACCCCCAATTTCATCTTCTTCTTCCTTCCTTCACCACAAAGCTTCTTCAAATGGCCAATCTTGATCTTCGTAACAACCCGGATTTCACCATGCACCTACACCGGCAACATAATCAAGTTGCCCTGTTAAACTCTGAGAAGGATCCAAGCTTCTCAAACGTTTATAGGTATCTTTTTTTGTCTCACTACTTCACCTCTGTTACAATCTATCCTCCTCTCTATGAGGATCAGTTACTTGAGTTCTGGCAGACCTGTCAAGAGGTCACCATGGACGGGGAGAAGGCACTGTCTGCCACAGTGCAGGGGAGGATAGTTTCCATCACTCCAGCCATTATAAACACCCACTTGCAGCTGGATGATAAAGCAGGTGAGCTGTCCTTTCCAATAGCTGACTTCAACCAATCCTTTGAGCAGATAGAATATGAAGGTGACTTTTCAGTCAAGACCTTCAGGAAGGGTATGGTCTTATTCCAATGGAAATACCTCCTCCATGTCATCATCCACAGCTTATCCAACAAACATGGAGGATGGGACCAGATTCCAGAAGACCTCTCCTTCATTGTCCATGGGATGGTTCAAGGGGTCAAATTCAGGTACTCTTATTTTGTATTTACAAATTTACTAGCGACTTTGGATTCCTTAGAATATTACATGTTCCCTCGGTATGTTCAACACATTCTCAACTGTGAATTGGGACCACAATTGAGGGGAACAGGTAATGTTCTTAAACTTGCACACATGAGGCCTAGCATTTTCAAAATATTGAAAAAGCCAACTGTTGGGTTCTCAGGGGTAGAAACAGCCCTTGTCCCGAAAATGTTTGAGCTCATTGCTCAGGGTGACATCCTAGCTACACCATCTAGTGATGAACCAACACCCTCCACCTCTCAACCACCATCAAGGCCAACAATTACCCTCACCTACACTAGAAAATCCAAACGAACCCTTGCACTTGCTATTGAGCATGTGCAGGCCTCCATATCACAACCCACACAGGAGGAAGTGGACATTCGAGCTCCCACTTCCCGGAGGAACAAACCACTCCCATTCTGCAAAAGATCAGTGCTGAGGTTCCTCATGCTCAGCCTGATGAGCTCGCAACTCCACAAATAGCCTTAAGCAATCACTTTGAGTCTCAACACTCTAGTGATCAACCTTCAGGAGAAAGCTATCATCCCCAGCCTCTTGATCTTAACCAACCCATTCCCAGCTTTGACTTCTACTTTGATGAAGATTTGGGATTCAGTGAATACCATGAATCTCCCCTCTCTACCCACACTCAAGGGAAGATGAGTACTCCTGCTTCACCCATGTGTAGCCCACATCAGACACCACAAACTGAGGTGGATCTTCCTATGATTGTCCAGGAGACCCATGTGGAAGAGGCTCTCACTATTGCCAGTGATTACATCTTTAAGACCTCAACCACAGCAACCTAGCCTCTTGACATTGTCATGGGGCAGGGGAAATCCAGCAGCCAAGAACCCCATGCTGGTGGTGAGGGAGCGAACCTCGGTTCACCTCCTTCATCCCCCAATGATTCTTCAACTGAAGATGAGGGGAGTCTAAAACTCAGGGTGCACCAACTCGAAGATATCTGCACCCAACTTGTTTCAAAGATAGCTCACCTTGAATCACAAGTGACTATCTTGCAAAGGAGGGTCCATGACCAGCAACTTGAGATCACCGATCTCAAGGGCCAGTTTGCTGAGAGACCCATAGGACAAACTCATCCAGGTCCATAAGAACCTGTGGATGTTATGGATCACTTCCCCAGCTCACCTATGCATGAGGGTGATGCTACCAAAAAGGGGGAGGAAGTCCTGACAGCCATAGAACCTGAGAGTTCTTCCTTGAGTATGGACATACAGGACTCACCATCCTATCTTGTAGTTGACCATGCTCAGCAACCTCCACAAGACAGAAATCTCGACTGGCAAATTCACCATCTATTTAAGGAAGGGATACCAAGAGCAATGTCTGCCCCTACTGAGAACCCAATCAGGGGTTGGGGTATGACAGTGATAGGAAAGATCTTGTACTCTCTAGAGCTCAGGGTCAACTAGAAATCTTAAACATTTCAAACCTGAGTTTCTATAAGGGTATAAATCTGGTAGATCTGGCACTTGTCAACCCAAGCAATAACAGACAAGCTGTCAGACTAGCCAATCAAATTCAAGAATGTGTGCTGGCAGAATTCAAAAGGAGAACAGCATCATAAAGACAGAGGCTAGCAGTTGAAGCCTTTGGTCAACTGTATGTTGAGGTAGACCCCAAGATTAGCTTCGAAGGGAAAGCCTTGACTGAAGGCCCAGAGGCTGAGACTGTGAACCTTGAGACAAGATCTCCTTCAGAACCCCATACCCTTAGTGAGGTACCAGCTGGTGATGGTGCTTCACAACCTCTCTTTGGCCAGAGCTTGACTGCTAAATCAAGCAATGAAGGCCAAAGCTCTCCTCAGGCTGAGTCATCAAGATCTGTAATTGACAAAGGCAAAAGGAAGATGACTCCTGAAGAGATTGAAGAAGAAAAGAGAGAGAGGAAGAGGAAGCTGAGGGGAGAGAGTTCAAGTGGTTCCCCAGGATTCATGTAAGCTGTAATTCTGGCTGCCCCTATACCAAACACTCAAGAAGATGAATTAAGGGCAGCCAGGCTCAACTATCTGGGGACCAGGAAATTCAACATAGATGATCTCATCTCTCTCCCTTTAGAGGAGTTAAATGAATTGGCAGACATTGAATTATCAAAGGAGAGGAAGGAAGCAGAGGATGTAGCCTTGACCCTCAAACACAAGGAAGAAATGAGGAGAAAAAGGCTTTACAAGAACATTCCTGTCCTCTCCCCAGTTCAAGAAAGTCCTGAGTCAGAGACTGTGGCTACTAAATAACCTCAGGTAGTTGATGAAGAAGAAAGATTAAAAATGATCAACTACCTGAGTACCACAAGTCACTATCAGGCACCTGCACTCCTTCCTTTGCCTTATGATTATATATTATTTGAATACAATAAGCAGCTGGAAGAGCAAGCCAAAAAAGAAAGGCAAGCTGCTAGGAAGAGGCAAAGGGAAGAAGCTGCAAAATCAAGAGCCAACATCCAGAAAAGTCAGAAAAAGTCTACAGATAGGCAGAGGATGATGATCTTCTTGAAGCTGTATGGGTTCTCCGGAAGGAGGCTTGGTCCCATGTCTCTATCCATAATGGATGAGCATATAAGGGTGATCAAGCAGAAGATAAAAAGGGGAGAGCTTGTGGACCTTCATTCATCATCAAGTCAAGCTCAACCTGAAGTTGAGGTAAAGGTTGAACCTACAAAGACAACACCACCTGCACCTGAAGCTGCACAACAGCCAGCGTCATCTTCTAACCCACAGCAGGGTTCTCCTCCCTCTCCTTCTGAAACTGGGAGAGAGGAGATCCCAACTGAGAGGGAATCCACTAAGGAACCTAGTACTAAAGACCAACCCTCTCAGTTAAAATCATCAAGGAGGAGAAAAAGGATGGCCAGAAGAAGATCATCAACTAAGAAGAAAAGAAGAAAGGCATCCACCTCCCAACCTCAAGATAAGTCAGAATATCCTGAGAAAGTGCATGAAAAGGACTCTCAACCAACTCCTTTCATAATAGATCCCCTCTTTGTTGAAGAAAAATTCTGTCCTGGACATTTGCTAAAGATCCAGACAGATGGTATGTTATTAGAGATCAGGGAGAATAACATGTCTACTTCACAAGTGACATGCTTGAACTCTCTCTGCATGATCTCTATGACATGAGAAGGTACTTCATGAGTCTGAAGAATCCAGATCTGCTGATGAAGAAAGGAATTCTGAAGATCCTCATGTGGACTATCCCAGTCTGAAGAACCTCTCTGTTTTGGTAGCATCAGCCTAGGGGGAGTTTGTAGGAACCTCTAAAGTTAAGAGGCAGATGCAACCAAAGGATACCAAAACAACCAAGTCTTCCAACATTCACTTTGGAATGAAGAAGAACCAGCTTCAGAAGTTTTACACACTCAAGAAAAATGCTAAGTGTAAAATCTTCAGAAGCCAAAGTTCAGAAGAAACTGCTACGGAAGCCTTACACTTAACGTAGAAAAATACTCTAAGTGTAAAGTCTTCCGAAGCCAAAGACTCAACTCTTCCAAAGGTAAAAGATGAAGTCTTCCGAAGCTCTCAAGACAAAGTCTTCCGAAGCTCTCAAGACAAAGTCTTTCGAAGCTGTTTAAAGACAAGACTGATTTTCTTCTGAAAAGAGAGAAAAGATACATTTTCCATCAACTTTATCATAAAAGCAACTTACTGTCCGCTGCATGCTCTGGTGGTTCACAACTATCATCATTTGGTGAAACTTCCATGCTTTATGATAAAGCAGATAAGGTCTTTGCCTGCAAGTTTATGTTTTTGTTTCTTTTTGGCTTTTTGTAATAGGAAAGTCAATGAGCTATGGCATGTCATAGTCACTACTCAAAAAGCAATCTGTCTTTTGACTTTAGGCTGATCTTGTTGTCTAGATTAGTCACTTCCAACTGTCTTTTTGCATATTGATGGTTGTAGGATGTAGTATAAGTAGTCTCCGGTTCTTGTATTAAAAAATATACTTGTACAACACTTGTAATAGAACTAGAGAAGTAATATACAACTTCCTTGAAAATTTATCTTGTGTTCTTGTTCTTGTTTTTACTTGTGTTTGTCTTGTATCTTCAGTAATAGTTCACAGTTCCCTATTTGAATTGTTAAGTGAACTTAAGTTCCTCCTAAGTGTGTTAACTAAGTGCAAGCTTAAGTACCCTTTAACGGTCCTGCAAAAACAAATGCAGATATAGTTAGTTTATACATTGTACTTAGTATTCTTAGATTCTATGTCAGGGTAGTTAAGTCATTCTACATGTCATTGTATCTGGCCTGTAAATAGATAAATTTTTTCACACTTTTGTAACTCTCACACAATATTTGTACCCTGATTACACAGAAAACCCGGATTGTACCATTGAATGCTATCATCAATATACAATCCACGTCATGAGTATGTCTGCTTGTTTTGATTATTGATTACTGTGTTCCGCTACAATCATATAGAAATCCATCAATATATTGGATCCTTATTGATTCAACCCAATCATAAAATAATAAACAAGATAAATAAAATCGTTTGTTATAGATGAGTAGAGAATTTCTTTTGGTATAATGTTAAAGTTGTTCTACCACTCATCGGTAACACAGAACAACACATCAAAACTTGATGGATTATCACAAATAAAATAATGATTGGAAGTGTAGAATTCATCAGAAGTAATCATGTTTTTAGAAGGAATATATGTAACTAAAGTACATAAACTCTCAGAGCTCATATTTTATCAGCAAGAAATTATGTCTTTGGTAGTTGGACTATTTTGTTGGAAACTATGGCCATCAGAAGTAGTTTTCAGCAGAAAGCTTTGATCAATAAGTAAATGATGTTTTGAGTAACGTTTGCCAAAAATATCCCAATAGAGGCAATATGAACTCATATGTAAAATGTGATATTAAATTAACATATATATATATATATATATATATATATATATATATATATATATATATATGTGTGTGTGTGTGTGTGTGTGTGGAACAGTTAATTATATAGGAATCTTGGAACACTAACAATGAAGGTGAGTGATTGAGGAAAGCAAAGAGATAACGAAGGAATTAAAGGTCAACAAGGTATGGAGCTACATGTAAGTACTCCTACTTAATATCTTAGTAATAATGAAATTCTTTCTTAATTGATTATATAAGAGTATAGACTGGTTGTTGTTTATCCTCTTTTTCTAATTGTCGTTTTGACACTCTTGGAAAGTATAGACGGTGATTTAAATGCTTATATGTAGACGTAAGTATTTTTGTGGTAATGAGTTGTTAATATGTGACCACAATGTTATGAGAATAATCTCTATATCAATAATGGGTCAAGCAAAATGAGTTTATGTAAGTGTATAAATATGGTGTAAACAAATCATGAGTAGTTAGGTGATCGATAATGGTTATTGAATAAACATATTGCAATGTAATACCTAATTTGCTACTTAAATTTATTTTATGAAAAAAGTTATGAGTAAGATTAATTGGGTTTTATACATAGTCAAGCAATCATACTCTTTTTAATGAAAAGATTTACAACCTGCTGAAAGTTGTACGGTAAGTCATCAAGGTATGTTAGTCTTTTTGAATAGTTTTATTTGGGAATATTATTTTCTTATTGGTGTAACAAGAGGATATTATGAGATTGTTAGTACATACTTTAATTAATAATATAGATTTGTATGGAATACAAATGGGTCAAATGGGCTGTCGATAATTCTATATGTATTAATTTGAGTATGCTTACTTTATTTGATGAAATTTCACATATTAGATCTTCCCATTGGCCCGAAATCAAGGTAGAAGCAACTATGCATCATGATGTGAGTAAAACATTAAAATTAACCAATGTGTAGGAGTGGGAGTAGCTACACTTAGTTATGTGTAGTTAAGAAGTTTGCTAATGTTCTACACTCCCAGTTACGCGAGGTGGAAGTAGCTCCGTCAGTTGGGTGTAGTCTACGCCAAGGCTACGACTTTTGGGATTTTGATATTTAAGCTTAGCTTTTGGTCACCCTGAGCATACACACTAGCTTCCCCATCCTTATCTTCATATTTACACTAAAACACTACTTTTTTACTATCTTTTTTAATTAAGAAATACTTTTTTTATATATTTATCATTATCTTTTATCTCTTCTCTACTCACAACCACTTTTAAAAATATTAAAAAATTATGAGGGTTGTATCGTGTTTCCCAAATATGGAGAATCACTGTACAATCCACATAAATTATCTCTTTCATTCACTCACAACCACTTACAACCATTCCTATAATATATGGGACACACTTACATAAAAAATAGAGAACCTATAGTGAATGCTTAGTTGATGTGGATTTTATATGTGATGAATACTAATTTGCCCTTTAGGTTAAGCTCAACAATGGATTTGAAAGTGGGAGATCAAGTGCTCAAGAATGACTCAAGCATAAGCATCTTTTTGTTGATAATAATGAGTTATATCAAGGCCAACTTTTATTTGTTTGTTAAAACATTTATGATAATAGATCCGGTATACATATGCCAATAAGGATGAGGTTATTATACAAAGTGTATTTTTGCTACAAAGTGTGAGAAGACACAATTAGGCTAAAAAAGTCACAAAAAAAATTATATTTCACAATCTAAAGCGAATTTCAAAAAAGTATTTCGGAGTCTCTGTTACTCTCGTCGTCCTCTTTCAAAAAAAATAAAAATAAAATCAAAAAAATTTCATTGTGTCTTTCATAAATGTTATCATTGTGTCTTTCATAAATTACACAATAAAAAACGTTAATTTTTTTTAGTTTTTCGTTTATTTTTTTCTTAGTGAGGACGACTAGAGGAACAAAAGCTCGGAATTACTTTTTTGAAATTCGATTTAGATTATGAGATATAATTTTTTTTGCGATTTTTTTTGTCTTATTTTGTGTCTTCTCACACTTTGTAGCAAAACTACACTGTGTATTTAAACCTCTTTCTGCCAATAATTAGTGGAGTATATAATGGATGTTAAGCTTTAACTCAATCCAATCTTTTAGACAAGTATTTTTTCTAAAAAAATGAATAACACATTGTTTGTGGTATTTAAAAAAAATTTGGGACCTAGCTTTCGCTTTGTTATTAATCTCAATGCTAAAGTACCTTTGGTCCCATAGTATCCAGGCGTATTATATATATATCATCTATCTAAAAGGTTATGCGTACAAAGGGACATAGTGCGGAGACCAGAGAATGCTTGGAAAAAAGACGTCGGGTGGGAATACAATGCCTGCGGGTCCAAGGACTGAACATTTATCTCGACCCGGTTAGATTTTACCAAGAATCACCGAACTTAATTGGTTTTTTGGGTCGGTTGGATTTGGTAAAGGGAAGTAACATCAAACTAGGAAATATAAATAAAAAAGTATGAAATATAATAAAAGAGTATGCGTTAAAAATAGTTAAAAAGTCATTACTTTTATATAACTATAACTTTTTAAAATATGCATTAAAAAATTTGAAATATAAATAAAAATTAAAAAAAGCCTAAATTGAAAAACTAAGAAAACATTGAAAAATTAAAGAAATGTAAAAGTTGATATGACGTTAATATGGCACACGAAAAAAAAGTGTACATTTATCATTAACCTAAATGACTAAATTCAACCGTGAAAACATTAATATCTATTTAGAGTGTGCGTGCCGGTAACCATTAACACAACCGTTAAAAAAAAAAAAAGAAAAAAATTTTTTAGAGCGTGCGTATAGTTTGTGGCTAAAAATCTTGTTAAGAAGCATGTCACCAAAAAATATTATTTTTGTGATTTCCTACACCTTTTATTTGACTAAAGGGTATCAAAGTAGGGTTTACAGTCTGTATCTGTCTCTTACTCTGTGCTGCTGCTTTCCGGTGAGCAAAGCACAGTAATGACGATGACGATTTCTGAACCTTAAATCATCTCTTCGCACCCCCAAACCAACATTTTCAGCTCCAAACAATGGCGTTTGACTCTGCAACCGCATCTTTCTCCCTCATTCTCGTCCACATTCTGCTCCTCATACCCGCCGGAGTCACCACAGATCTGTCCTCCGACCGTGCTGCCCTCCTCTCCCTACGATCCGCCGTGGGTGGCCGCACCCTCTTCTGGACCACCACCCAGCGAAACCCTTGTGTCTGGGCCGGTGTGCATTGCGACGACACCCTCAACCGCGTCACCGCCCTCCACCTCCCCGGCGTCTCCTTCTCTGGCCAACTCCCCCTCGGCATTTTCGGAAACCTGACTCGCCTTCGCACCATCAGTCTCCGCTATAACGCCCTCTCCGGCCCCCTCCCCTCCGATCTATCTTCCTGTGTCGATTTGCGCAACCTCTATCTTCAGGGTAATCACTTCTCCGGCACATTGCCGGAGGCTCTTTTCACCAGCTTACGCGCTATTGTTAGGTTGAACCTTGCGGGTAACAATTTCTCAGGCGAGGTTTCGAGTGGTTTCAACAATTTCACTCGGTTGAGGACGCTTTACCTTGAGAATAACAAGTTTACAGGTGCTCTGCCGGAGCTTAAACTCCCGAAATTGGAGCAGTTTAATGTCTCCTTCAACAACCTCAATGGTTCTGTTCCTAAGTCTCTTCAGTCAAAACCTAAGGAATCGTTCGCCGGAAATTCTCTCTGTGGTTCTCCTCTAGACCGATTGTGCCCTAGCAAAGACGACGTTCCTCCGGCGCTTTCGGTGGATTTCAACCGAAACGGGAAGAAGAACAACGGTTTGTCCGGCGGTGCCATTGCCGGAATAGTTATCGGGTCCGTACTAGGGCTCATTTTGCTCCTGCTGTTACTGTTTTTCCTTTGTAGGAAGAGAAGCGCGAAGAAAACAAGCTCAATCGATATTGATGCACTGAAGCTCACAGAGGCGGAGATGGGTGCCGGAAGCGCTGCTGTGGCGACATCTTCGGCGGTGGTTGGTGGTGGTGGTGGTGAAGGCAGTGGGAACAAGAAGCTTGTGTTCATGAGGAATTCGTCTAGCGTTTTTGATCTGGAGGATCTGCTACGGGCTTCTGCGGAGGTTCTGGGGAAGGGGACGTTCGGGACGGCGTACAAGGCGGTGTTGGAGGGTGGGATGATGGTGGCGGTGAAGAGATTGAAGGATGTTACGGTGTCGGTGGGAGAATTCAGGGAGAAGATTGAGTTTGTGGGTTCAATGGATCATCAGAATCTGCTTCCACTCAAAGCTTATTACTACAACAAGGATGAGAAGCTGCTGGTGTATGATTATATGCCCATGGGAAGCCTTTCTGCACTTCTTCATGGTTTGATTTCTTCTCCTTCTTCATTCATAGTATAACTGTCCTCTTTGATTGACATTCATACTTGCTTTTCTTTTTTCTAAAATTTTAATTTGTTCGCTCTTTTCGCCTTTTCAGTTTGGCTGGTTCACATTGATCTCTTGTTTTGTGTATATGAACTCCTGATATATCCTTGTGAAATTTGAAATCAAAATCTAAAACCTTTTCAATTAATCTATGTAATGGAACAAAAGATGAACACGATAATGATTGTTTCTGTTGGTAAAAAGGATTTGTATATGATCAGGAAACTAATTAATCTGTTTGTATCTCATTAGTTGTGAACCCATATGTGTGCAGAAGCCTCAATTGTTTAACCATTTATACGCTTTACTATAGTAATTAAAAATCCAAATATATTATTTAACAAAGCCTCCTCATGAGACAAAACCTTAGTTGCTGTATCAATAATGCTAAACCCAACACACATTTTTACTTTAAAACCTACATTGTTTTTGAGCGCTTTTTATAAAAACAATATTTGAGAAATGCAGAGTTAACATTCTTGATAGACGTACTGTACTTTGAAGCAAGCCATTGTAGTATGAAATGCTAATTATTCTCTCTGATTGACATTTATAATAATCATAACAATGAAGGGTTTTGGACAAAGTTGCCATTTTTTCCAGGCAAAATCATTCTTTCTTGCGACCTACATTGTTCTTTTAGCGCTTCTTTATCCCTGCTTTTTGTATTTGAGTTTGACATTGTTGTAATCAAGTTATTGTAGTTTGAACAAAAATAAAGGCTTTCAAATTTCTAGCATTAATCATTTATTGAATTTGCTCAAGCAAGGGAGTGTGGTATTACAAATGGTATAATGAGACGGGTTGGGTGATGGTAACTTTTTCTATAATACCCGTTTGGAATGAATCCTAACCCATCCTCAAGTAAAACTGTTTTTTTGTTAATTTCTCATAGGCTTGATCAAGAGAATAACAGAACATTATTGTTGTTAATTCAGAATATAAAGTATTTTGATTATGATTGCTGGTTATTCCAGGAAACAAAGGAGGTGGTAGGACACCGTTGAATTGGAAAGTTCAATCAGCCATTGCTCTTGGAGTTGCCCGTGGAATTGAGTATTTGCACAGTCATGATGACCATGCCTCACATGGGAACATAAAATCATCAAATGTCCTCTTAACCAAATCCTTACAGGCCTGTGTTTCTGATTTTGGCTTAGCCCCTCTTGTGGGCCTGCCCTCAACCCCAAACCGAGTTGCTGGATATCGCGCACCAGAGGTCACTGACCCACGCAGAGTCTCCCAAAAAGCTGATGTTTATAGCTTTGGTGTGTTGATATTAGAGCTTCTAACAGGAAAGGCCCCTACCCATGCCCTTCTAAATGAAGAAGGGGTTGACCTCCCAAGATGGGTGCAGTCGACGGTCAAAGAAGAGTGGACTTCTGAGGTGTTTGACCTTGAGCTACTAAGGTACCAAGATGTAGAGGAAGAAATGGTGCAACTTTTGCAATTGGCTGTAGATTGTGCAGATCAGTACCCTGACAAGCGACCCACAATGTCAGAGGTCACGAGGCGAATTGAGGAGCTGTGTGGTGATAGTGGCTCGAACCCAGGTCATGTTCATGGGCTAGAGTTGGAATGAGTCTTCGGTACTAGGAGAGCAAGAGAAATGTGGTTGAATTAATGTGTTGGTTAGATTTGAAAATGGATGAGTCATCATGGTGTTGTAATTATGATTGCTTTGTCTTTCATGTTTTTCTAGATAATAGGTAGTGGTTGTACCTGTCTTTGACTGCTGAGTGCTGGCAATTACTAAACTTTCTTTCCTTTTCATGCACCGATGCCTTTTCGGCCCAATTACTCTTGCACATTTGCCATTTAATGTGATGATTTTTTATGCCTTTCAACCATTTAGTTCAACAAGTTGAAGCAGCTAAGGAGATGGATTTTGATTAAAGTAAATAACAATCATGTATTTTTTCAAGATATAATTTTAACGTCAAGATTATAAAAACGAGCAATTATGTCAACAAATCCTAGATGAGCATAAAATCTAACATGACAAGATCGTATGAAACACTTATTTCTAAACATAAGCAAAAGGTTACACATTCAAGATTTTTACAAACATAATCAAAACTTCATTCTCCATTTATAGTTAAACAAATCCATAAACTAGCAAACACATACACCAACCTATGAATTAATGCATACACTATGAGTTTTTCAACATGACATAGCTATACATTTGTAAGTCTTGAAAATATCATCAAACTTTCAAACACACAAACCATTGGAGAATGATATTACTATAATATTAACAAAATCATTGCCACTAATACATGATATCACCAAAAGTTAACTAAACTTCATCAAATTTAAAGTGATAAAAATAGTGTAGCTCATCATGAGCTCAAAAACAACCAATATGACTGGGTAAATAATCAATATGATCGAATATATTGATAGATTTCTATAATTAGTTAGCAGAAATACAATTATCAGTGATCAGACATAACAGATATTCTCATAAAGTGCTTGTATATTGATGATTTGATTTAATACTACAATTAGGGATTTCAGTATTCTTGGAGTAACAAAAAGTGTGAAAACTTTATCTATTTATATGTTTTATACAATGACCTGTACAATTACTTAACTTGCCTTACATAAAATCTAGGATTTACTAAGCATTGAGTACAAAATAACTGTGTAAGCATTAGTTGTTCCTCAGCCGCATTTGTTTATACAACATTCATATTTGTCTATGCAGATGTGTAATAACTTGGCCACATTTCTTTTCCAGACATAAGCATGTTTTGTTTCACCCACATTAGTTTATACGAGTAGATAAAAACACATCTGCATTTGTATAAGTCGCCCGCATAAGATTAATGCGAATGACCAAACACTTAGTGTAGGATTAGATTGGTTTACACAAACAAGAACTTCTTTTAAGAATAGAACTAATGAATGCGGAATCTAAGTTAGTTACTTACTATCACAACACAAATACTTTGAGTAAAGATAAATACACAATAAGTTCTTTCAAAGTATTCACTTGATTAATCTGATTTTGTACAAAGATTACAATTTGGCAGATATAATTAAATGGCTTAGGAAACTTGCCTCTCCTATACAAGTGTGAGCACTTTTATACTAAATAATGAGAATAAATATTCTTTGTTCAGATACTACAATAGAACAGGTAATCTATGTATCGAAGTTGGCAGCTGTTGTACTATGTTGTTAGCAAAAGGTGAGACACACCAGCCGTCGGTACAGACATACTTGTTCTCAGTAGCAGTTAATCAGCAGATCATGGAGTTCACTGCTATTCGACAGATGATCTGCATATGCTATTAAGCAATCTTTCAGCATATGTAGCTCAACAGTTGCATGGCATATGCTAATCAACAGTCATTCAGCATATGCACTTCGGCAGTTGATTCAGCAATCAGCCTGATTCGGTAGTTGAAGACCAATGCTGAAATCTTGAGTTCAGCACTTGGCCTGTTTTGGTAGTTGATGGCCAATACTAAAATCCAGAGTTTTGATAGTTTCATCCTTCATGATCCAACAAATTCCCTTAGGATTATGCTACTAAAACTCTGTCTTTACCCTTCAAGCATCCTAATCAGCAGAA
Source organism: Flaveria sonorensis (assembly GCA_025506505.1). Taxonomy (NCBI): domain Eukaryota; kingdom Viridiplantae; phylum Streptophyta; class Magnoliopsida; order Asterales; family Asteraceae; genus Flaveria; species Flaveria sonorensis. Next base: position 32,702,189 of record CM046430.1, on the reverse strand, counting down.
GCTCATACATGTATCCTCTTCTATCTCTTGAGGGGTTGTCAAGAGGTAGATTCACCAAGTCATTCATGTTGTGCCGAGAAAGTCTGAACATATCATATTCTTTGACTTCAACCTTGCCGGCACTAGCATATGTGAGACTAAAGGTGTTGATTGAGGAATTATAACTCCAATAAGTGATAGGATCATAAATGCTTAGTGGAGTTACATACATAACTTCTTCTTCTTCCCTTTGCTCAGCCTCGTTGCCAAACTTGATATTTAGAATAGCAGCCATGGACTTGTATTTGTCAAGCAGGTCTTTATTTTTAGAGATTGTCAAGCAGGTCTTTATTTTTAGAGATCAACTTGTGCATAGTCTTCAAATGTTCAAGGTTGGGCTTTAGAACATCCAATTCAGTTAGGAAGAAGGATTTTTTCTTATTCTTCCTTTCAATGGAGAATCTCTCAGTTTTAAAATCATAGTCCCACTTGATGATTTTATCACTGTTCTCTGAGTCTTCTTCTTTCTTAGATTCTGAGAGTTCTTCTTCTTCTTCCAGATGCTGCAACCCATATCTTTAGAATATCCAATTCAGTTAGGAAGAAAGAATTTTCCTTACACTTCCTTTCAATGGAGAATCTCTTAGTTTTAAAATCATAGTCCCACTTGATGATTTTATCACTATTATCTGAGTCTTCTTCTTCCTCATATTCTGAGAGTTCTTCTTCTTCTTTCAGATGCTCCAACCCATGTCTCATTCTGTCAGCAACATTAGTGATGATCACTTCATCTGCTGACTCTTCAGATTGGCTCTGGGTAGGGGATTTGGCTTGTTTATGAGCTTGTTGGACTTGTGGAGAACCCTGCTCAGTGGTTTGAGTAGGTGGCAAAGTATGAGGAGGTGAGGTTGGTTGGTTGCTGGGTTCGGCAGGTGTAGAGGTTTTGGTAGCTTCATATTCTAGTTTCTGTTTTCTTTGCTCTGAAGCCTACCTTGATCTTGCTAGGTGGGAGTTTTAGATCCTCATTAAAACCTTTTCCACCTATCTTGCCTTAAAATATTGTTGGGGTTCGTTAGTCTCAACCTGGTTAAGCCAGCTATCATGAACCGGTTGAAGCAAACTAGTTGGTTCCTTGAGTAAGCTACTCTTCTAGCTGCTGATCTGGTTATGAAGTAGGTGTTTTTCTTCTGATCATATTCCCACTCCACTATGAGATCATGTGCTTGTTGGAAACTGTCTGCCCAAGACACATATTGAATTGATGTGGCTAGTACGTTATGATCAAAGTCGGGTCATACCCAATAACAAGCTAGACAAACACCTACAATATTTATTTTATGATATGATCATGTAAATAAATATTAACACTTAAAGTATTTAGAAATTGGGTTTCTAAATATTTGCACTTGTGTTGTGGATAAATTATATGGATAATTTATTTTATAGAGAGTATTCAATATTGTTATTCAAATGGTTGAACAACAATAAGTCTTTTGTCCGCATTTCTTAATTACTTATCCGTATTTACTAATGCAGATGTGCTTTTGAGGAAATACAAATGAAGATTACTCATCCGCATTAACTAATGCGGATGAAGGTTCCTCATTCGCATTTACTAATGCGAATGTGCATTTGTGAAAATGCTAATGGAAACTGATCGTCCGCATTTACTAATGCGGATGTGCATTTGTGGAAATGCTGATGGAAATTGATCGTCCACATTTAATAATACGGATGTGCATTTGTGGAAATGCTGATGAAACTACTCATCCACATTTACAAATACGGATGTTCCTTTGGGAAATGCAAAGAGATTTTCTTCATCCGCATTTACAAATGTGGAAGGAGACCATTCGTCCGTATTTACTAATGCGGATGAATGTTTGATAAATACGGATGGGACAAGGGGCTGGACCCCGTCCACTTTTCTCTCTCTCCTTGTCTGAAATTTCAATTTCATAGGAAATGCAACATATGATTGCAATCAACCACTCTCTTTGATAACTTACAAGACACTCAAAAGTGCATGTCTGTGTTTCCGGTTTTCTCTCGATCGGTCGAAAACAAAACCAAGAACAGAGATTCGTTCAAGTGTGAAAATCCTAGCAACCGGGTATTGTTGGAGGCTTGAGGGTAGACTAACTTAAGGCGTCCTTCTTTGGAAACTGTCATTCATCGATCATCTTCTTGAAACCCATACGAGAGGTAGTCTTCTATACACCCTATGGTTGTTTGTAAGCATGTTTTTTCATATAACGATCCATTATGGGTTTTAACAGATATATAAAATGGTTTATATATATTAACTGTAACAAGTTTTAATCCTTATTTCGTTGCGTTTTTCATTTTATATGTATAAAATGACTCTAATAAACTTGTTCAAATCCCAACAATGGCATCAAGAGCCGGTTATATGGATACATGCTTCATCTGGACTGAAATCTCGGTTTCTTGCTGTTGATTCACCAACAGACCGTGAATTTTGGTTAAATATTTCCCCTGAAACTTTCAAGATTCTACTTTACATGCATATTGTAATCTTGAAAAATTTAATCATTTGGGTGATTTAGTTGTTTGGTCAAAAATCATGATATTTGGTTTGTTTATACATTAACCGAAAATTAGTGGTTCAAGGGGAAGCTCTCGGGTTTTTGCTTACATATTTGGATATATATTTTGATGTTCATAACCTAGCTGAGACCTTGTGCTTGGATGTGTTGTGATTTTTATTTGATTATTCAAAAAGGTTGTAATAATTAAATGTAGGTGTTCTTCCTTTTGGGTATGTAATTTATTTATTTTTCATTTGGTATGTAAAATAAATAGGTTAGTTGCATTTTACTTTTACTAGAAAAATGTATTTAGGATATATTTTGTAAAAGTAGATGCAACAAGGTTGTTTTGGGTTTGGGCCAATTTTGAGCCCAAAGGGCTTTATAGCTCTTAATGGGATTTAAGGCCAATAACCGAAAACATATTTTGAAGGCCCAAAGGAGTTTGGTGCAAAAACTTAAGCCCATTTGGAAGCCCAAATCGAATAGAAGAATCACAACACAAAGTGGATGCTTGAAGCATTTTGATGCGGGATCAAGTGGGAGTTCACCGACACAAGTGTTGTGTCAATTTTACCCTTAGGAAAGACCTAATTAACTCACTTGTTTCGGTCAACAAGTGATGTTAAATTAGTTGGCTATGGTTATGAACTTGTTTTTGTATGTGTTGCTTGTGTGGTTGATTTAATCTTATTGTTTATGTGATATTTGGATATTCACTGTTAAACAATTTAAAATCAACATCAAGCTTTAAACGGTTCTTTTGGAAACATTAATATGGGTAATAAAATGGTTTTATTAAAGGTTAATGTTTTCACAATAAAATTAGATTTTATTAAAAGAGCCTTGAAAATTGGTTTCACTAATATACCACGCATTTGAATGCATGCAAATGTAAGGTACAAAAGGTTTTCAAAACTAGAATTAATGGAAATGAAAAATCCTTTTTAAACAAGTTTAACACCATCCTTTTATACAACACTCAAATCACTTGGGAACTCTTTGTGGGATAAAGGTCACCTAACCACATTTAGGGAACTTGTGTGTTTGAGGTGGGGTTAACATATTTGTGGGATAAAGGTCACCTAACCACATTTAGGGAACTTGTGTGTTTGAGGTGGGGTTAACATATTTGTGGGATAAAGGTCACCTAACCACTTGTATGTGTAAACTCACACATGTGTGTAAGTAGGACGACTTGAGTTAGAAACCATGTGAATAGGGTCATCGAAGCATGGCGTACAATGGTGTTGATGGGATTAAACATGCCAACTAAACATAAAGATGTTTAACCGATCTCATAAAACTAAAAGTTGCAAAGGGTTGTAATTGACAAATGTTGACTACCTTGTTAATTTAAATAATGGGATAAAGGTCACCTAACCAATATTTAAATATAACGTTGGATTCTAGATTTTAATTATTAATTGTCTGTGAGACATCTAAGGGTATTAATAACTAAATTCTATTTTTGTAAATACTAAAATTGAACTTTGTTAATATTGTAGAAATGGCCGCAAACAACAGCGTTACCTCCCCGACCGTCCATAACCTATCACTAAGAACTATTCTGGAAAAGGATCGTCTCAACCATAATAATTTCATGGATTGGTTTCAAAACTTGAGAATTGTTCTCAAGCAAGAAAAGAAATCATATGTGATGGACGATCCTATTCCCGATGAACCCAACATTGATGATGATGATGCCTACAACGATTGGGTTAAGCACACTGAGGATTCAGTGCAAGTTTCTTGCCTCATGTTGTGAACCATGATTCCCGAGCTTCAAAAGGATTTTGATTATCATGGGGCGTATGACATGATTACCCAGTTGAAGGAAATGTTCCTTCAACAAGCGAGGGTAGAGCGCTTCGAAACGGTTCGAGCGCTTCGAAATGGTTCGAGCGCTTCATGCATGTCTAATAGAAGAAACCCAATCGGTGTCATCTTATGTGATGAATATGAAAAGCCACATTGATCGCCTTGAAAGGCTGAACTGTCCCATCTCAAAAGAGTTGGCCACGGATTTGATCCTCAATGGTCTAACCAAGAAGTTTGAGATATTTATCATGAATTATAACATGAATGGATAGGACAAGAGCATTGGAGAACTTCATGTAATGCTCAAAACAGCCAAAGCGAGGATGGATAAAAGGGTTTTACTTGTTCTCACGATCAATGAGGGTGGCAACAAGAAAAGACAACACCCCGAACCCAAGGCAAATGTTGCCAAAGGCAACGGATACGTCAAAGGGAAGGGTAAGGGAAAAGCTAAAGCGGGACTACCAAAACCGAAGCTTAAGAAGCCAAAGGTTACGGAGAACGATCCATGCTTTGAGTGTGGTGAGATAGGACATTGGAAGAGGAATTGTCCAACCTATCTCAAAGAGTTGAGAAAAAAGAGGGATGCTGGGCAAACCTCAGGTACAACTTTCATGATCCATATTGAACTTAATGTTATTTCTTCAAACACATGGGTATTGGATACCGGATGTGGAACTCATATTTGCAATCTGTTGCAGGGGTTCAAAAGAAATAAGCATTTTAAGAATGGAGATACTAGTCTCTACATGGGCAATGGAGCAAAGGTTGATGTCAAAGCCCAAGGAGACTATATCCTGAAGCTTCCAAGTGGTTTGGAAGTTATTTTGAAGAATATTTTGTATGCTCCTAGTTTGACTAGGAATATAATTTATGTTTCCCTTCTAAAACAATATGGTTATGTATTAAAGTTTGTAAACAATGGTATTTGTGTTTTTGGATGATATACTTTATTTTAAGGTTATGCCTTCTAATGGTATTTATGAAGTGTTTTATCATGACACATCCTTTAATAACTCATTATACCAGTCAAGCACCAAGAAACTTAAAATGGGTTTAAGTAAATCATATCTTTGGCATTGTCGTCTTGGTCACATAAACAAGAATCGTATTCAAACACTTCAAAAGAATGGTCTTTTGGAAGCAAATGAAGAGGGTTTATTTGATAAGTGTGAATCTTGTTTACAAGGAAAGATGACCAAGGAACCCTTTAGTGGCACTAACGAAAGGGCAAAAGATTTATTAGGAATCATACATTTGGATGTATGTGGTCCTTTTAAAGCAATGACAAAGAATGGTGAAAGATACTTCATTACCTTTATCGATGATTATAGTCGTTATGGTTATATGTACTTGTTGAGACACAAAGATGAAGCTTTTGAAACGTTCAAAGTCTTCAAGAATGAAGTAGAAAATCAACACAACAAAACCATCAAAGTTCTTCATTCAGATAGAGGAGGTGAATACCTTATTGATGCTTTTCAAGATCATCTTAGGAGTTGTGGGATTGTCTCATAGCATGCTCCACCTGGAACACCACAACATAATGGTGTGTCTGAGAAGAGAAACCGAACCCTATGGGATATGGTTCGATCTATGATGGCTAGAAGCACACTACATCTATCATTTTGGGGTTTCGCATTGCTCTCCGTGGCCCGTATTCTGAATATGGCCCCAACCAAGAAGGTGGATAAGACAACTTTTGAATTATTGCATGGAAGGGTTCCATTGTTATCATATTTAAAGGTATGGGTTTGTGAAGCTTATGTTAAGCAAAACACCCTAAACAAGTTAGAAAGCCGATCCACTAAGTGTAGCTTTGTAGGATATCCCAAAGACTCCATGGGATATTACTTCTACAATCCAACAGAGCAAAAGGTATTTATTGCTCGAAAGGCTGAGTTCTTGGAAACTAAGTTCCTTATGGAAGGAACTACCAATAGAACAGTGGAACTTGATGAGGATGGAGAACCACAAGCCGATACACATTTGGTTGATATTAGCAATCAACAAGAGGTTGTTGATAATGATCAAGTGGTTGATCAATACACACAAAACGTTCGCAGATCTATTAGAACTAGATATCCACCCGAAAGATATGGATTTTTCATGAATGGATGCTATGTAGTTGACTCGGATAAACCAACTACGTACCATAATGCAATGTCCAATTCTGATTGTGACAAGTGGCTTGAAGCCATGAACGTAGAGATGCAATCCATGTTTGACAACCAAGTATGGGAATTGGTTGTGCCACTGCTTAACTCCAAACCGGTTGGATGTAAGTGGGTTTTCAAGAAGAAAACCGATATGCATGGAAACTTGGATACTTATAAAGCAAGACTTGTAGCAAAAGGTTTCACTCAAACTCAAGGGGTTGATTATGATGAGACCTTCTCGCCTGTGGCAATGCTAAAGTCAATTAGGATATTATTTCCCATAGATGCATATTATGACTATAAGATTTGGCAAATAGATGTCAAAACTGCTTTCCTTAATGGACATCTTGAAGAGAATGTCTATATGGTTCAGCCTAATGGTTTTGTCGATCCACAGCATCCTAATAAAGTATGCAAGTTAAAGAAATCAATCTATGGATTGAAACAAGCATCGAGAAGTTGGAATCAACGTTTTGATGATGAGATCAAGAAATTGTTGGATCTTATATGCCCAAGGCACATACAAGATTGATGTGGTTAGTATGTTATGATCCAAGTCGGGTCATACCCAATAACAAGCTAAACAAACACCAATAAATATTTATTTGTTGATATGATCAAGCAAATAAATATTGACACCAATTTAGAAAATGGGTTTTCTAAATTATTGCATTTGAAATAGAACAAATAAAATGGATATTTTGTTCATGAGATATTATTTGTATTGTTATTTAAATAGGTTAAATAACAACAAACAAAAGTGTGGTTAAGTTATAAAAATTAAAAGGGGGTTTAATTTTATAAACTTATAACTAAGTAATGAATGGTGAAAATTTTAAAATGGGTGGGAAACCCTTTTGAAATTCGGCCGCCCCCTTGGTGTTTACCTTGGGATTCCATTGTCTTGATTTATTACAAGACATTTGCACATTCATTACAACACTCAACCACTCTTTCTCTCTCACACATGCAAGAGTCCTTCTTCTCCATTTTCTCCTTCTAATTTTCGGATCAAGAGAGTTTTGAAGAAGATTTTGGTGTCAACTTCCTAACAAGTTGGGTGTTTTTGCAAGAGCTTGTGGGTATATGTTTGACCCTGAAAGGATCATACTTGCCAACTCAAGAAGTGGTTGGAGGTTGTTCTGGTTGGAGCACATTATTTACAGAATAACACAAAAGACATCACCAACACAAGAAAACATAAGACAAGAAAAGACAAAGTATAGAGCACCCGCATTTGTTAAATGCGGATGACTAGTTAACAAATGCGGACAAGTGTTTGTTCACCCGCATTAACAAATGCGGATCAAGACATCTAATGCTGAACAGAAGTGTTCACCCACATTAACTAATGCGGGTGAGCAAACAAATGCTGATGAAGACTTTGTTCACCCGAATGAACTAATGCGGGTGAGCAAACAAATGCTGATGAAGACTTTGTTCACCCGCATGAACTAATGCGGGTGAGCAAACAAATACTGATGAAGACTTTGTTCACCCGCATGAACTAATGCGGGTGAGCAAACCAATGCTGATGAAGACTTGTTCACCCGCATGAACTAATGCGGGTGAGCAAACACAAATGCTGATGAAGACTTGTTCACCTACATGAACTAATGCGGGTGAGCAAACACAAATGCTGATGAAGACTTGTTCACCCGCATGATGTTCACCCGCATGAACTAATGCAGATGAACAACTTACACATTTATTTTGTACTTAGACTAGATTCACTTGTATAGTTCAGGGTTAGTTTAGTCTTTTGTACAAGCAATGTATTCGCCTATAAATAGGGTCACATACCCTAACTTTAAAAGGCGGTTGACTACAGTAGTAATATACACAATATTTTACATCATTTACTTTGGTTCTTGATTCTCTTACATTCAAGCATTTACTACAGCAGTTAATGTTCTTTAATATAGTAATTCCGCTGCTATATTATTAACTCCGTCCACATATTCGATCCCAGGTTGAGTCACATCAACCGAGAATATCATTCTCGAACCTAGTCAATTGGTATCAGAGCCTTGGCTCTTGAATTCATCACAGAATCATCTTGGATTTTGGGTGAAAATCGATTGAACTGTAGACTGAGTTGTGTTGGAATTGGTCTGCCCAAGACACATATTATAATTGATGTGGCTAGTACATTGTGATCCAAGTCGGGTCATACCCAATAACAAGCTAGACAAACACCATAATATTTATTGTAAGATATGATCTAACAATTAAATATTAACACTTATGATATTTTGAAAATGGGTTTCTAAATATTTGCACTTGAGGAATAAATAAATTATATGGATAATTTATTTATACAAATTATCTTATGATATTATTTAAGTTAGTTAAATAATATGTATATGATAATGGTTATGACATATTGCATGTAACCAATATCATGTCTATATGGTACATGTTTTAATTAAACTTGTATCTAATTAACATGTTGTTTATTTTGTTTTAAAGTGTTTAAAACAGTTAAAACGTGACTAGAAAGGGGCGGCCGAAATTAGAGAGCGAAAACCCCATCCCTTTTTGAATTTTGTTTGTATTAAATGTTCTTGGAACACCCCCCTTCAACCACCCTACCACTCTACATGCAAAATCTCTCTAACCAAATCACTCCTCCTTCTCTCCTCTCTAAAACTCACGGCTGGAACAAGGAGGAACAAGAAGAATTCTTCTTGTGTAGTGCAAGTGCCAAAATCCTAGCAAACAAGGTGTTGTGTTAGTAGCTTGGGATATACAAGCTTGAGACCTTCTCCATTGAAGGCAAGCCATTCAAGAGCATCATCTTCTTCATATTTTATCCATATCATATCACATTGTTCTTGGAAAGGTAGTATTCTAAGAACACCCTATGGTTGTTTACGTTTTGATAGCATTTCTTTTCACATATATGATCCTTTGTTCTTGGGTTTGCTTTCTTGATTATAAAATGGTTTATTTTCAGAACATAAAACAAGTTTTAACTCTCAAATATCTGCTGCATTTTGATGTTAAAATGGTTAACAACTTTGATAAAACTTGTAAGAAACCCAACAATGGCATCTAGAGCCGGTTATGTGGAAAACTTGCTTCAAAAGTCCAAGAAAAGTTAGTTTTGTTGGACTTTCTCAACCCTATAGGGGCTGATTTGTTTTGGATGTATGAATCCCTTATCTTTCATGTTTTATTTTACATGCTTTAGAATAGACCTTGAAAGATTAATATCAAGTGGTTGATTATTTTGTTTGGACAAAACCCTAAAAGTTTTGGTTTATGTTGGCCGAAACTTTAAAGGTTAAAAAGGGAGTTCATTTTGTTCTTGAATGTTTTATTTAGATACATGTTTTGGTGCATAACATAGCCTTGACCTAATGTGTTTTGGATTTGGTTGAATGTATTTTGTCATGTTTGGTTTTATTCATTAAAGGGTTGTAATAATAATTTTGTGTTTGTATCTTTTGGGTTGTAATTTATTTATTCTTTGGTTATGTAATAAATAGATTAGGTGCATTTTTTTATTAGAAAAATTGTATTAGGATATGATTTTTGTAAAAGAAGATGCACAAGTTGGAGACTCAAGGGAAGATACAAAGGAAGAACTCAAAAGACATGGACACTTGAAACATTTGGATGCGGATTCGAGTGGGAGTTCTTGGACACATTTTAATGTGTTATTATTAACCCTTAGGAAAGACCAAATGATAACACTTGTGATGGCAAACATGTGTGGTCACCTTAGTGGCTATGGTTATGCACTTGTGATTGAATGGTTGTGCTTGTTTGATTGTTTATTTTATGTTGGTTGTTTGATATATGGATATGCATAACAAACAAATTAATAAACATAACAAGCTGAAATAAAATGGTTCCTTATCATTAAGTGGTTAATAAAAGGTTATTAAAAGGATTAATGATTTTAAATAAAAAAGGTTTTATTAAAAGAACCATAGGGTACCATGTATTTACGAGCATACAAATACAAGGTACATAGAGTTTTCTAAACTAGAATTATGAAAACTTAAATTCCTTTTGAAAACAAGTTTAACATGATCCTTTTACACAACACTTGAGTCACTTGAAAACTCTTAATGGGATAAAGGTCACCTAACCATTTTGAGGGAACTTGTGATTTGAGGTGGTAATGCCATATTTGTGGGATAAATATCACCTAACCACTTATATTGGTAAACTCACATGTGTGTGTAAGTAGGGTGACTTGATTTGTAAACCATGTTAAATGGATCACCTACAATGTGGTTTACAAAAAGTGTTGATGGGATAAACATGCCGACTATACATATGATGTTTAAGTCGATCCCATACCTCTAGAAGTTGCAAAGGGTTGCAATTGTCAAACGTTGACTACCTTGTTAATTTAAATAATGGGATAAAAGTTGCCTAACCACTATTTAAATGTAACGTTGGATTCTAGAATTTTAATTTGTGTATGACACATAACAGGGTATTAATAATTAAAAATGATAATATCGAAAATACTAAAATTGAACTTTGTTAAATTTTGTAGATGGCCACCAACAACAATGAAAATAATGATATTCCGTCCGCTCATACCCTATCACTAAGAACCATTCTCCAAAAGGAGCGTCTAAACCATAACAATTTTATTGATTGGTTTCGAAACTTGAGAATTGTTCTCAAGCAAGAGAAACGGTCATATATCTTAGACGATTCGATTCCCGATGAACCCAATGAGGAAGATGAAGAGGCCTACATGAATTGGGTGAAATACACTGAGGACTCGGTCCAAGTGTCTTGCCTCATGTTGGCAAGTATGACTCCAGTTCTCCAAAAGGAGTACGAACCCAGTTGAAGGAAACGTTCCAACAACAAGCAAGGGTAGAGCGCTTCGAAACGGTTCGAGCACTCCATGCATGTCGTATGGATGATACCCAACTCTTAAGATGAAGAGCCACATAGACCACCTCGAAAGGCTGAATTGTCCCGTCTCGAAAGAGTTGGCTACGGATTTGATCCTCAACTCTTTGTCAAAAAGGTTTGACAATTTTGTTATGAATTATAACATGAACGGTTGGGACAAGAACATAACTGAGCTGCACTCTATGCTCAAAACAGCTGAGGCAGCCATGGGTAAAAGGGGTTTACCCGTTCTCACCATCAATGAAGGTGGGAACAAGAAGAAGCCTCACCCCGCACCCAAGGCAAGTTTTGCTGAAGCTAAAGGGTACGTTGGGGGAAAGGGAAAGAGAGTGGTAAAAGTGCCACCACCTAAACCAGCGGAGAAGAAGCAAAAGGTTGCTTCGGATGACCCATGCTTTAAGTGTGGGGAGATAGGACATTGGGCAAGAAATTATCCTGTTCATCTCAAAGCGTTGAAAGCTAAGAGAGATGCCGGGCAGACCTCAGGTACAATTTTCATGATTCATATTGATCTCAATTTAATATCCTCTAACACATGGGTATTGGATACCGGATGTGGGACTCATATTTGCAATTTGTTGCAGGGGTTCAAAAGAAGTAAAGACTTCAAGAAAGGGGATGTTAGCCTCTACATGGGCAATGGGGCAAAAGTTCAAGTTGAAGCCCGAGGGGACTACATCTTAAAGCTTCCAAATGGTTTGGAAGCAAATTTGAACAATGTTTTGTATGCTCCTAGTTTGATTAGGAACATTATTTCAGTTGCCCAATTAAGATAATATGGTTATGTTTTGACGTTTATTGAAAATGAAATTCATGTTTCTTTAAAGGACATCTTTTATTTTAAAGCTACTCCTATTAATGGTATTTATGAATTGGTTCGTGAAAACACATTATATGATAGCTCGTTCTACCAAACTAGTACCAAGAAGCTCAAATTGGATTTGAGTGACACCTATCTTTGGCATTGCCGTCTTGGTCATATAAACAAGAAGCGCATACAAAAACTTCAAAAGAATGGTCTCTTAAAAGCAAGTGAATATGATTCATTTGATGTATGTGAATCTTGTTTACAAGGCAAAATGACAAAGGCACCTTTTAGTGGCAAAACCGAAAGGGCAAAAGATTTATTAGGTATCATACATTCGGATGTATGTGGTCCTTTTAAGCCAATGACTAGGTACAATGAAAGATACTTCATTACCTTCACCGAAGACTATAGTCAGTATGGGTATGTGTACTTGTTAAGACACAAAGATGAAGCTTTTGAAATGTTCAAAACCTTCGAAAATGAAGTAGAAAATCAACTCAACAAATCAATAAAAATTCTCCGCACTGATAGAGGAGGTGAATACCTAATTGATGCTTTTAGAAATCATCTTAGAAGTTGTGGGATTGTCTCACAACTATCTCCACCTGGAACACCACAACACAATGGTGTGTCAGAGAGGAGAAATCGAACTCTATTGGATATGGTTCGATCTATGATGGCTAGAAGCTCATTGCCTCTATCCTTTTGGGGTTTCGCTTTGCTCTCTGCGGCCCGTATTTTGAATATGGCCCCAACCAAGAAAGTGGAAAAGACACCTTTTGAAATATGGCATGGAAGGGTTCCATCTCTATCATATTTAAAGGTGTGAGGATGTGAGGCTTATGTAAAGACTCCCACCTCAAACAAGTTAGAAAGTCATTCCACTAAGTGTATCTTTATTGGATATCCTAGAGATTCTATGGGATATTATTTCTATGATCCATTAGAACAAAAGGAGTTTGTTGCCAAGAAGGGTGAATTCTTGGAAGCCAAGTTCCTTATGGAAGGAGCTAGCAGTAGAATAGTGGATCTTGAGGAGGATCAAGAACCACAACCCCATACACGTTTGGTTGACACTAGCACTCAACATGAGGATGTTGAGGATGATCAAATGGTTGATCAATACACACAAAACGCTCGCAAATCTGGTAGAACTAGTAATCCACCTGAAAGATATAGATTTTTCATAGATGGATGCTATTGGTAGATTCTGATGAACCAATCACATACCATGATGCAGTGTCCAATGTGGATTGTGACAAATGGCTTGAATCCATGAACGTTGAAATGCAATCCATGTATGACAACCAAGTGTGGGACTTGGTTGTACCACCTCTTAACTCCAAGATAGTTGGAAGTAAGTGGGTTTTCAAGAAGAAAACCTATATGCATGGAAACTTGGATACTTATAAAGCTAGACTTATAGCAAAAGGTTTCACTCAAACTCAAAGGGTTGATTATGATGAGACCTTCTCGCCGGTTGCAATGCTAAAATCTATTAGGATATTATTTGCCATAACTGCTTATTATGATTATGAGATTTGGCAAATGGATGTCAAAACCGCTTTTCTGAATGGATATCTTGAGGATGATGTTAATATGGTTCAGCCTGAAGGTTTTGTCGACCCAAAACATCCTAACAAAGTATGCAAGTTAAAGAAATCAATCTATGGATTGAAGCAAGCATCAAGAAGTTGGAATCACCATTTTGATGAAGAGGTAATAAAATTTGGGTTCATCAAAAACGCTGATGAGGCTTGTGTGTATAAGAAAGCTAGTGGGAGCATCATCACTTTCCTAGTATTGTATGTCGATGACATCCTACTAAGAGGTGGGACTTGGTTGTACCACCTCTTAACTCCAAGATAGTTGGAAGTAAGTGGGTTTTCAAGAAGAAAACCGATATGCATGGAAACTTGGATACTTATAAAGCTAGACTTGTAGCAAAAGGTTTCACTCAAACTCAAGGGGTTGATTATGATGAGACCTTCTTGCCAGTTGCAATGCTAAAATCTATTAGGATATTATTTGCCATAGCTGCTTATTATGATTATGAGATTTAGCAAATGGATGTCAAAACTGTTTTTCTGAATGGATATCTTGAGGAAGATGTCTATATGGTTCAGCCTGAAGGTTTTGTCGACCCAAAACATCCTAACAAAGTATGCAAGTTAAAGAAATCAATCTATGGATTGAAGCAAGCATCAAGAAGTTGGAATCACCGTTTTGATGAAGAGGTAATTAAATTTGGGTTCATCAAAAACACTGATGAGGCTTGAGTGTATAAGAAAGCTAGTGGGAGCATAATCACTTTCCTAGTATTGTATGTCGATGACATCCTACTATTTGGAAATGACATTCCAACCTTGGAAGGTGTAAAAAACTGGCTTGGAAGCTGTTTTTCCATTAAGGATCTTGGTGAAGCCGCCTATATTTTGGGAATAAAGATCTATAGGGATAGATCAAAGCGATTGATAGGTTTAAATCAAAGTGCATACATTGATAAGATCTTGAAAAGGTTCAAGATGGAGAACTCTAAGAAAGGTACGGTACCTATTCAAAGAGGAACGATATTGAGTACGACTCAATGTCCAAGCTCAAAGGATGAGCAAGATAAAATGAAGGGAATCCCGTATGCGTCTGCTATAGGATCCATCATGTATGCAATGATATGCACTAGGCCAGACGTGTCATGCGCTTTGAGCATGACAAGCCGATACCAACAAAATCCTGGAAATAGTCATTGGATGGCTGTTAAGAAGATACTTAAGTACCTAAGGAGGACTAAAGATATGTTCCTAATCTATGGATCCGGTGAGGAGGAACTCGTGATAAAAGGTTACACGGATGCAATTTTCCAAACTGATCGTGATGATTCACGATCACAATCGGGATATATTTTTGTCTTAAATGGAGGAGCAGTCTCTTGGAGGAGCTCTAAACAAGATGTGGTGGCATTATCAACTACAGAGTTAGAATACATTGCCGCTTCATTAGCAGCTCAAGAAGCTGCATGGTTGAAGAAATTCATTGCCGGTCTAGGGGTGGTCCCTTCCATTCAGGACCCCTTAGAAATTCTTTGTGATAATGAGGGTGCGATTGCTCAAATCAAGGAACCCCGTGCACATCAAAAGACTAGGCACATTGAGTGGAGATTCAACTACATAAGGGATGAAGTTGAAAAGGGAAAAATATGTATTCGTAAAGTTCACACGGATCAGAACATTTCGGATCCACCCACGAAGCATGAAGGTCATACTTGTGCCATGGGACTTCGATATTCTAGTGACTGGATTTGATCTTGTAATTTTGTATTTGGATATTGGAACCTTTTATTACTTGAATAAATTATTTGGTTATAATGCTTCAACTAATGTTCCAATTTTGCATGTTTAATCCATGTGTAAATCATTTACTCTAAACGTCCGTAGTCATTCATACTTGTGGGAACAAGTATGAGGGTAAGACTATTATGAACTTGGATTAGTGGATATTCATATGGATGAATATAGAGCAAAGGGTTGCTGCCAAAGTTCATAGATATTTGTGGGATACAAATAATGGAATGACCCGCATCTCAAATATTACTACATGGAATCTTCTTGATTGATCTTAAGTAAATTTGAGTAAAGGCGAATATCAATTGGTATCCTCTGACCTGAGATACATATTGGGTCTTGATATTCACCAGGTATTATATTTTGACTTAGTTCTTTGCTGTTCTGAAACATGGCAGTACATAACACTAAATTCAGGTATAGTACGAGGTGAGTGTGAGAGACGTATGTAGTCAAGATGGGATTTGTCCCTCTTAACGTTGAGTGCAAGATGTCTAAGGCCTCCTAAAGTTAAATCAATGGAGAATGATCACTCTGTGTCTCTAGGATTTAACATGACATCCGTGGCGAAAGGATAAATGATTGATTCACCTAAATCATTACAAGTAAGGTACTTGAAGGGAATAATGTTATTGAATGGCACCTTGTCATATGTATCAGGGGTAGTAAACCGTTGTTAGGCGGTATTTACTACTTGCATCAATTTTCTATGTATCTTGTGCAAGTGGGAGATTGTTGGAATTGGTCTGCCCAAGACACATATTATAATTGATGTGGCTAGTACATTATGATCCAAGTCAGGTCATACCTAATAACAAGCTAGACAAACACCATAATATTTATTGTAAGATATGATCTAACAATTAAATATTAACACTTATGATATTTAGAAAATGGGTTTCTAAATATTTGCACTTGAGGAATAAATAAATTATATGGATAATTTATTTATACAAATTATCTCATGATATTATTTAAGTTGGTTAAATAATATGTATATGATAATGGTTATGACATATTGCATGTAACCAATATCATGTCTATATGGTACATGTTTTAATTAAACTTGTATATAATTAACATGTTGTTTATTTTGTTTTAAAGTGTTTAAAACAATTAAAAGTTGACTAGAAAGGGGCGGCAAAAATTAGAGAGGGAAAACCCCATCCCTTTTTGAATTTTGTTTGTATTAAATGTTCTTGGAACACCCCCCCTTCAACCACCCAACCACTCTACATGCAAAGGCTCTCTAACCAAAACACTCCTCCTTCTCTCCTCTCTAAAACTCACGGCTGGAACAAGGAGGAATAAGAAGAATTCTTCTTGTGTAGTGTAGGTGCCAAAATCCTAGCAAACAAGGTGTTGTGTTAGTATATTGGGGTATACAAGCTTGAGACCTTCTCCATTGAAGGCAAGCCATTCAAGAGCATCATCTTCTTTATCTTTTATCCATATCATATCAGATTGTTCTTGGAAAGGTAGTATTCTAAGAACACCCTATGGTTGTTTACGTTTTGATGGCATTTCTTTTCACATATATGATCCTTTGTTCTTGGGTTTACTTTCTTGATTATAAAATGGTTTATTTTCAGAACATAAAACAAGTTTTAACTCTCAAATATCCGCTACGTTTTGATGTTTAAATGGTTAAACAACTTTGATAAAACTTGTAAGAAACCTAACAAGTTGTTCATCAGCAAGATCTACTATTCTGATAAACAAACATACCGTAATCAAACACCCCAAAGTACAAAATCTTCTGATCTGCTGCTGTCGAACCCTTCAACACAAAATCAAGAACTTAGAACTCCTTCAAATTGACAGATCTAAACTTGACAGACCTGCTCTTGACCGAAAACAGAAGATTTGAAGAAAAACACACTGTTCGAACTTAAAATCAACTTAAAATAGTACTCAACAAGTTAAAATTAGTTTAACTAACATGGATTCCTATAATCATACTGAAATTGGTCATGCATCCAAACCTCCTATGCTAAAACACAAATCTGAGTTTAAGCAGTGGAAAATTCTTTTCAGAAACTACATTACAGGTGTAGATCCAGACTACTGGATATCTATTTGCAAAGGTCCCTACATTCCACTGTCTTTAAATGCTGATCAAGCTACTCAGTACAAAACTGCAAGAATTCCCATTGAGGATCCAAACTTAACTCTTGATGATGAAGAATATAAGAAAATCAAGATTGATCTTAGAGCTTATTCCATACTGACACAAGCACTAAAAATGGATGTTCTAAAAAGATTAGAAAAATATGGAATAGTTAAGGGTGTCTGGGATGCTTTACAGATTATGTGTGAGGGAAGCAGTGAAGTTACTGAAATTAACAAAGACAAGTTGATAAATCAGTATGAGACATTTCATCATACCAAAGGAGAGTCTATCTCCAGACAGCTTCACAGATTTGTGCAACTTGTAAATGATCTTGAAATTATGGGGGTCACTTACAAGGAGAAGGAATTAAACAAGAAAATGCTGCACAGCTTGCCTGAAAACTGGAAACAGAATGTTACAATGTTGAAGAATACTCTTGATCTGGAGAGTACTAACTTGGATATCATGATTGCAAAAATTAAGGCTCTTGAACTTGATGAAAGAAGCAGAAATCTGAGTGGACCTCAAGTCATTGAGGCTTACAAGTTTCCATCTGAAACTCATTCTGTTGAAAATGCCTTTGTTACTGAAAAAGAAGACTTTCTGTCATCAAGAGATCAAACAAGAACAACAGGATTTTGTGCTGCTCAACAACCTCAAAAGCAACCATCTTCTGCCCAACCCACTGTATCTCCTAACAACATGCATGATGTGCAAAAATTTAAAGAACAAAAGGCAACTTACAATGCCTTTGTTGCTAGCTTTGAAGCCTACCTTGGAGGGAGACTCACATCAGCTCATCTGATTCAAGAAGATCTAGAAGAAATGGATCCTGATGATGTTGAAGAAATGGATTTGCAATGGCAGATGGCCATGATTGCTATGAGAGCAAAGAAATTCTTTTGAAAATGGAAGAAACTGAGTCTTAATGAGAATACAAAGCTGGGATATGACAAATCCAAAGTTAAGTGTTTTAACTGTGGATTGAGTGGTAATTTCTCTCGGGAATGTAACTCTCCCAAGAGAAGCAACAATAATTTTCAAAGACCCTCACATAACCAGCATGCTTCTCAACACAACACCAACTTTCAGCCAAGCAACTCTTATTCACACCAACAACAAAATCAGCAGCAGCCAATTCAGCAAAGACAACCTCTGCTGACTCATCAATCTCAAGGAAGTAATCAACAAACTTCAAATGCACTTGTCATCAAACAAGATGGAGTTTGTGATTGGAGCGTGTATGCTGAGGAAGTTCAACCACAGTTTCAGAATCATGCACTTATGGCACATATTAATGATGGACCAACTCCAATACCATCTGAGGTAAAATCCAATCTATGTTATGAAAAATGTGTTCTAGAAGTACAGGGGTACAGGGAACACAATCACAAACTGGCTAATAAAATAAGAGAAGAAAAGGTGAAATCAGAGATGTTAAAACAAGAAATGAGAATTTATGAAGTTAAAATCAAATCTCTGATGTCTGACATGGAAACACTCCATGGTGAAAAGTACACACTTGTGGCTGAAAATGAGAGGTTAACTGAATTATTGACCAAATCAAAAGCTGAGCAATCAGCTACTGAAATGAAACTTGAAAAGTTTCAGCTCTCATCTGTCAAGCTGCAAGAGTTACTTGCGTCTCAAAAGGGGGCTAAAGATATGACT
This sequence comes from Flaveria sonorensis, assembly GCA_025506505.1. Classification (NCBI taxonomy): domain Eukaryota; kingdom Viridiplantae; phylum Streptophyta; class Magnoliopsida; order Asterales; family Asteraceae; genus Flaveria; species Flaveria sonorensis. The sequence goes on along the minus strand of CM046430.1, from coordinate 32,682,855 downwards.
GGAATAGGCTTCAAAACTTGTCCTCCTCCATAAATGATAACTACACGGTTATGCCTGAGTCACTTAATCTGATACAAAAGAATCTAAAATTATTGAAACCGAATCAATGATTTCTCAAACAACAAATCCTCAAAACAAACCAGGTGTTTACATTGAAACTGATGAGGATAAAATCAGATTGGGTCATCCTATCAAAATCAAAGAGTGCTCAGACAAACTTGTGGTTATCAAGAAACCAAAGAGCCCAGTCAAAGCTATTGTGCCTTTTGTAAAATTTGTTCCACAAAATTTTAAATTGAAGCACAACGCTGAATGCTCAGTGAAACCATCTGCTAAAAGCAGATCTGATTATGAGATCATACCTCCTAAAAATTCAAGCAAATCAGACAAGGTTTCATTGAACTTCAAGGATAAAACCAAAGCTCTCGTAGTTACCAAAGGAAAAACCACTTTTGTTCAAAAATCTAAAGTGAAATCTGATTCACCATCTTTATCAAATATCAAACAAGGGAGTGGGTTTGATATCTTCAACAAAGAACAGGTAGAACAATTTGATAGGGAAATAAGAGAATACAGAAAGAAGCATCATCAGTCCATAAAAACAAAGCAAGTCAGAATTGTGAAACAATCTGTTGGCACTCTAAAGACTGATATGACTTCTGTTTCAAAATTAAAGGACAATCAAATGTATTGTGAATTATGTGATATGACCAATAACAAAACAGATGAGTGCTATTTCACTGATTACTGCTCTATCTGTGACATGAACAATCACTCAACAAAAAACTATCATTTTAACAAATATTTTTCATTGTGTGATATGACCAATCACAATACAATTGATTGTTACTTTAATAAAAAAGGATTGAAAACTTCACAACACAAGCCCATTTCATCGGTTCCAACTGACAAGGTCAGACACAAAAGTCCAACAAACCTAAACAAATCACCAAATTCTCATCAAAAGTATAAAATCAAAATGATTTTTGAAAAACAAAAATCTGTTCATCCTTTGCACAAAAATCAAAAGGAAAGGTTTGTATACTCCTCTGACACATCAGATGAAATTAATGAACTGAAACCTCAAAGAAACAATAGAAAAGGGCTGAAATCATCCTCCTCTAAAACACACACAAGAGGAAAGTATCAAGAAGTAACAGTGATAGATGCTAAAGGACAACCCAAGACCATTATGGCTTGGGTTCCTCATTCTAACTAGTTCTTTTTGGGCTTGTCGGGTCATTCATACAGGTCCAATAGCCTATGGTACATGGACAGTGGATGCTCCAGACACATGACAGGAGATAGTTCCCTCCTTCATGACTTCAAGCACATTCAAGGAACTACTATGGCATTTGGCGGAGATTCACAGGGCGGTAGGATTACTGAGAAGGTTCAGTGACGAATGGGATTCTAAGCTTTGACAAAGTCAATTACTGCGAGCAGCTGAACTTCAATCTGCTCAGTGTATCCCAGATTTGTGACAAGAAATATTCTACTCATTTCACCGACACTCATTGCTACATCTTGAAACCAGGATTTTACATTCCTAAAGAATGGGTTGTCTTGAAGACATCGAGGAAGAATAATACATATGTTTTAAACATTAATTCTGCTCGTCCATCAGAAGAGACATGTCTATTGTCTAAAGCATCATTTGATGAATCACAACTTTGGCATAGACGCTTTGGACACATGAATTTTAAAAATATGAATAGATTGGTCAAAGGGAACCATGTAATTGGTCTTCCTCAAAAGGAATTTCATTTTGTTGACCACTGTACCGCGTGTCTCAAAGGAAAATAACATAAATCATCTCATAAGCCAAAACTTGTGAACACTAACAATTGTCCATTGAAGTTACTTCATATGGATCTCTTCGGACCGACTCACGTCATGAGTATTGGCAAGAAACATTATTGTTTAGTGATCATTGATGACTTTACTCAATTCACATGGGTCTTCTTCCTACTTCATAAGAATGAGGCATCCTAAATCATAATAGATTTTATAACCAAAATTGAAAATCAACTTGATTTAAAAGTAAAATCTATTAGAAGTGCTATGGGACGGAATTTAATAATGAAAGCATGAGTTCATTTTGCACAACAAAAGGCATTGTTCATTAGTTTAGTGTAGTTCGTACTCCACAACAAAATGGAGTTGCTGAAAGAAGGAATAGAACACTGATTGAAGCAGCAAGAACAATGCTTGCTGATGCAAAACTACCAATTATATTTTGGGCAGAAGCAGTTAACACTTCATGTTTTATGCAAAATCGAACTCTGATAATCAAAGAACACAATAAAAATCCTTATGAACTTCTTTTTCACAGAAAACCATTCATTGGATTTTTGAAGTCATTTGGTTGTCCTGTCTCAATATTGAACACGAGAGACCATTTAGGAAAGTTTGCTCCCAAGTCTAATGAGGGATTCTTCGTGGAATATTCCTCAGTGTCTAAGGCTTTTAGGGTGTTTAATCCTAGATTAAACATCATTGATGAATAAATAAACATTCAATTCAATGAGCATTCGTTTCCCAAATCATCAAATGGTCCCGACTGGTTGTTTGATATTGATTCATTTACAAGATCTTTTGATCAGTTCAATTTGTCAAATGCAGGAACATCAGGGTCAGTTGAAAGAAGAATAGACTTCCCAATGATTCCTCCTTCTTCTGATCAAGACAATGAAGAAGTGCTCTTACAAGCTGATCCTATCCGGCAAGTTACACAAAATGAAAGTATCTCAACAGATGCTGGTCGCAGTTCAATGCCATCTCCTTCGGCTGAACCTTCAACTGAAGTGAGACATTCAGAACCAACTCATGCACCAGCTGATACTAGCAGAGATGAAAATAATGAGAGTATTCAGAGTGCTACTGAAGCTGAAGATGCTGTACCCTCTGATTCTGATCATCACTCTCCCACACTACAACAACAAGATGCCTCTCACCAAGATGATCTGAATGTCTCCAATCTTTATGTGTCCATTGTTGGTGATTTGATTCCAATTACCAGGACACACAAGAATCATCCAGTTTCCAACATTATTGGTGATTTAGACGAGCAGGTGACACGAAGCAAGTCAAGTATTGCAAACATCTGTTTGTTTTCTTGTTTTCTGTGTCAAACTGTACCCAAAAACATTAAAGAGGCTCTTCAAGACAATAGCTGGATTGAGGCAATGCAGGAAGAATTGCTACAATTCAAGAAATAGGAAGTATGGCAGCTGGTGGATCTTCCTGAAGGTCAATACCCTATCGGCACCAGATGGCTGTACCGAAACAAGACTGATGACAGAGGGATCGTCATCAGAAACAAAGCAAGATTGGTAGCACAGGGCTATACACAAGAAGAAGGAATAGATTATGACAAGGTGTTTGCTCCTGTTGCTAGACTAGAAGCCATACGACTCTTTCTTGCATACTCTGCTTCCATGGAATTCACAGTTTATCAAATGGATGTAAAGTGTGCATTTTTATATGGAAAGATCTCTGAAGAAGTCTACGTGAGTCAACCTCCAGGATTTGAGGATCCTGATTTCCCTCACAGGGTATACAAGCTTGATAAAGCTTTGTATGGCTTATATCAAGCCCCTCGAAAATGGTATGAGACTCTGTCATCCTTTCTTCTTGACCATGGTTATGAAATAGGGAAGATTGACTAGACTTTATTTAGAAAGAGAAAAGGGAATGAGATGCTGCTTGTCCAAATTTATGTGGATGATATCATATTTGGCTCCACCAACAACTAACTATGCAAAGACTTTGAAGATCTTATGCATTCAAAATTTCAGATGAGTGCTACGGGAGAACTCACATTCTTTCTAGGTGTTCAAGTACAACAAACATCCAGTGGAATCTTCATCAACCAGTCAAAATATGTGGAATCAATGTTGAAGAAGTTTCACTTTGTAGACTATCAGTCCATCAGAACACCGGTTGATACAAAAGTGAAGATTGGCCCAAACACAGAAGGCAAATCTATGGATCAGACTTTTTATCGATCCATGATTGGTTCACTTATGTATTTAATAGCCAGTAGACCTGATGTTATGTTTGGTGTTTGTGTATGTGCCAGGTATCAAGCAGATCCCAAGGAATCTCACATGAATGCAGTCAAGAGGGTATTCAGATATCTTAAGGGCAAACCTGCTCTTGGACTATGGTATCCAAAGGATGGAGACTTCAATATCTATGCATACACCGACAGTGACTATGGGGGATGCAATTTTAACAGAAAATCCACATCTGGGGGTTGTCAATTTCTTGGTCCCAGACTGGTGTCATGGCAGTGCAAGAAACAGACCAATGTTTCAGTATCGACGGCTGAAGCTGAGTACATAGCAGCATCAGCTTGTTGCTCTCAAGTTCTCTGGATTCAAAACCAGATGCTTGATTATGGTTTCAATTTCTTGCACACACCAATTCATATTGGCAACACTGCTGTAGTCTTCATAACAACAATCCTGTTCAGCACTAAAAAACGAAACATATTGAAATCAGATATCATTTTTTGAGAGACTGTGCTGAAAAAGGTTTAATCAAGCTGATTCAGGTTAACACAGACAATCAGCTAGTTGATTTGTTTACTAAGGCATTTGACCCAAGTCGGTTTGAATTCTTAGTCTAATCAATTGGCATGATTAACCTTGAGTAAAAAAAAAAATTTAAAAAATTTACAAAACATCAAAAATTTCACAAAATTACAAAAAGAAATCAATTTTTGTTGAAGTCCTTGTTTTGTATTTTAGGGAAATGATATAATTACAGTCGTTATATCATTCACTATGCTTAATTCAATATCTTTAAAGACTGACATGACTTACCTGATATGTGGGTAGGCTCAACTTGGAACAGAAGATAAATGTTGTGATAAACTAAAGATCACATTCAAATGTGAATACATCATCTCAGAGCATGTAAGTATCTAACTTATCCAAGTGTATGTATGTGTAGCAACCTAAACACACCGGGTCATGATACCTTATGAGTCTCATTCACATCAGTTTCTGTTTTGCTGAGCAAACGCCTGGAGAAACAAGCACATAGTGCTAATGTTCAGATCCAAAAAGATTCCCAATGAGAAACACATCCAATATGGATGACAAATAAAACAGAATATAACAAAATGAATCCCAAAGTGGATCACCTTCCAAAGTGAAGAGCAAAAAGAATCCCAATGAGGATCAAACAACATAAGAATCAGGTAAAAGAATCCCAAAGTGGATCCCCCTTACAAAAATGAAAGAGACTTCACAATTTAAATGACCAGGTATTGAAAGTTGTGAAAAAGTTCTACTATACAGTACATGAGGATAGTTGATCTTTCTATGCTTATGAGTATGAGGTTCATGTTGAATGTTTAATTTAATCAAAACATGTTAATTATCACATGCATTACAATATTGACCAAGCATGAGTTTAAAAGGGCAAATATACCTTCAATCAATAAGCTCATGACAACTTGCATTTATGAAAGATAAGATTGTTATGATCCCAAAATTTCAAAGAAAAGTGCAAAACAATTAAACAATTCAAAAATATTGTCCTAAAATTTTATAAATTTTATTTAAAGTTTTTATCCCATATAGATATAAACTTTAGGGGGAGTAATATAATTTTAAAAGGAAAGATTGACAACTTTGTCAAATTGATTGTGTCTGTATGGAAATTACTCCATAATCAGCTTCAGAAGATGCATATGTGCCAAAATCAGTCAAGTTGGGAATCTGTGTCACATCAAAGACACATGACAATCCAAGCAAGAATTGACAATCTCTGAATCTGCAAAATCATCGTAAAACAACAAAAATGCAGACTCATCTTCATAAAATCAGAAGCAGCTGTACAAACCAATCAGATTCAGCCACTGCAAAAACATTAATTTTTGACTAGTACAAAATTTAATACGGGTAAGTGCATTGGTTAATGCGGGTGAAGGTAACCCTGCCATTTAACCAATGCGGGTAACTGTTTTTGTACAAGTAGACTAATGCGGACAAAAAAGTGTTCATCCGCATTAGCTACAGTAAATGCGGACAAGTCATTTGTTCACCTGCATTTGCTACCTGAAATGCCGGTTAACCTTGGTCACCCGCATTTGTTTCAGTAAATGAGGACAAGTCATTTTGTTCACCTGCATTTGCTACAGTGAATGCTGATAAAGCTTGCTCAGTAAAAATGCGAATGTCATTTGTTCTTCCGCATTTGCTATAGTGCTGAGAATTTTTCAATGAATGCTGATAACTAGGTCATCCGCATTTGCTACAGTGAATGCGGATAAGTAAAATTAACTCTTCCGCATTTTTTACAGTAATGCTGACAATTTGTTCATCAGCATTTGCTACAGTGAATGCGCCCATAGAAATTCTATATGCGCATTTGCTACAGTACAGAACTTTTCAACACTTGGTAAAATCTTTGTGAAAATTATGAGTTGTAATATAAATACTCATCTTATGTGAGTCATTTATTACTTTTCAAATTTTGAGTGATCTTTCATAGTGAGTCGAGTGCCAGAAAACGTTCTTCTTCGGAGTTCAAATCTACACTAATCAAGCTTCATTTTGTTCAAATCCAACATCAAAACAAACAACATTGTCTGTTAAATCGAAGTATTATCAACCACAAGGTGATCATCAGATACTGAAAACCTTCGAATGTCGAACAAAATTTCTTGAAATGGAACCCTAATCTTGTGAAATGATTCAAATACACTCAAGAACACTAGATTTAGATGAATGACAGAGTTCATTAAAACCAATGATCGGTGTAAACTTCAAAGATTTCATGTGGTTCTAAGAACACATAAAACATCGATGAACAACGGATACTGATGTATAATAATGTTGACATCACAACCTGTTAAAACACAATCAAAATTAGTATATCCCAACACAAAGAAACAAAATTTTGAACTGATCTTCATGAAAAATCATAATCAGTTCAAATAACCAAATGCAACAGTCCAACAGAAGACATCACATCAAGACCAACCAGAATCTTCACAACCACCACCACCATCACACTCTTGAGGAACCTAGGCAGTATAATCCTTAGGGGGAGTATTGTTAGACCCTGAGAGGATCATACTTGCCAACTCAAGAAGTGGTTGGAGGTTGTTCTGGTTGGAGCACATTATTTATAGAATAACACAGAAGACATCACCAACACAAGAAAACAGAAGACAAGAAAAGACAAAGTATAGAGCACCCGCATTTGTTAAATGCGGATGACTAGTGAACAAATGCGGATAAGTTTTTTTTCACCCTTATTAACAAATGTGGATCAAGACATCTAATGCTAAACAGAAGTGTTAACCTGCATGAACTAATGCGGGTGAGCAAACAAATGCTGATGAAGACTTTGTTCACCCGTATGAACTAATGCAGGTGAGCAAACAAATGCTGATGAAGACTTTGTTCACCCGCATGAACTAATGCGGGTGAGCAAACAAATGCTGATGAAGACTTGTTCACCAACATGAACTAATGCGAGTGAGCAAACACAAATACTGATGAAGACTTGTTCACCCGCATGAACTAATACGGGTGAGCAAACACAAATGCTGATGAAGACTTGTTCACCCGCATGAACTAATGCGGATGAACAACTTACACATTTATTTTGTACTTAGACTAGATTCACTTGTATAGTTCAGGGTTAGTTTAGTCTTTTGCACAAGCAATGTATTCGCCTATAAATAGGGTCACATACCCTAACTTTAAAAGGCGGTTGACTACAGCAGTAATATACACAATATTTTACATCATTTACTTTGGTTCTTGATTCTCTTACATTCAAGCATTTACTATAGTAGTTAATGTTCTTTAATATAGTAATTCTGCTGCTATATTATTGACTTAGTCCACATATTCGATCCCAGGTTGAGTCACATCATTCGAGAATATCATTCTCAAACCCAGTCAGTATACTAGCTTGAGACTTCCTTCTTTGGAGGTTTACATTCAAGAGCATCATCCTCTTCATCTTTATCCATCTCATATCATCTTGTTCTTGAAAGGTAGTATTCTAAGAACACCCTATGGTTGTTTATGTTTTGATAGCATCTCTTTTCACATATATGATCCTTTGTTCTTGGGTTTACCTTCTTGAAAATATAATGGTTTATTTTCAGCAACTAAAAACAAGTTTTAAATCACTTATATCCACTGTGTTTTTAAGTTTAAATGGTTAAACTACTTTGATAAACTTGTTTACAAACCCATCATTGGCATCTAGAGCCGGTTATGTGGAAAACTTGCTTCAAAAGTCCAAGAAAAATTAGTTTTGTTGGACTTTCTCAACCCATTAGGGGCTGATTTGTTTTGGATGATTGAATCCCATATCTTTCAAGTTTTATTTTATATGCTTTAGAATAAATCTTGAAAGATTGATGTCAAGTGGTTGATTATTTTGTTTGGACAAAAACCCTAAAATTTTGGTTTATGTTGGCCGAAATTTTGAGGGTTAAAAAGGGAGTTCATTTTGTTTTTGAATGTTGTATTTGGATACATGTTTTGATGCATAACATAGCCTTGACCTAGTGTGTTTTGAATTTGGTTGTATGTATTTTGTCATGTTTGGTTTTATTCATTAAAGGGTTGTAATAATAATTTTGGTGTTTGTATCTTTTGGGTTGTAATTTATTTATTCTTTGATTATGTAACAAATAGATTAGGTGCATTTCTTTTATTAAAAAAATTGTATTAGGATATAATTTTTGTAAAAGAAGATGCACAAGTTGGAGACTCAAAGGAAGATACAAAGGAAGGACTCAAAAGACATGGACACTTGAAGCATTTGGATGCGGATTCAAGTGGGAGTTCATGGATACATTTTGATGTGTTATTATAAAACCCTTAGGAAAGAACAAATGACAACACTTGTGATGGCAAACAAGTGTGGTCACCTTAGTGGCTATGGTTATGCACTTGTGATTGAATGGTTGTGCTTGTTTGGTTGTTTATTTTATGTTGGTTGTTTGATATATGGATATGCATAACAAACTAATTAATAAACATAACAAGCTGAAATAAAATGATTCTTTATCATTAAGTGGTTAATAAAAGGTTTTTAAAAGGATTAATGATTTTAAATAAAAGGGTTTTATTAAAAGAACCATAGGGTACCATGTGTTTGAGAGCATGCAAATACAAGGTACATAGAGTTTTCTAATCTAGAATTATGAAACTTAAAATTCCTTTTGAAAACAAGTTTAACACCATTCTTTTGCACAACACTTGAGTCACTTGGAAACTCTTAATGGGATAAAGGTCACCTAACCATTTTGAGGGAACTTGTGATTTGAGGTGGGAATGCCATATTTGTGGGATAAAGATCACCTAACCACTTATATTGGTAGACTCACATGTGTGTGTAAGTAGGGTGACTTGATTTCCAAACCATGTTAAATGGATCACCTACAATGTGGTTTACAAAAGGTGTTGATGGGATAAACATGCCGACTATACATATGATGTTTAAGTCGATCCCATACCTCTAGAAGTTGCAAAGGATTGCAATTGTCAAACGTTGACTACCTTGTTAATTTAAATAATGGGATAAAGGTCACCTAACCACTATTTAAATATGACGTTGGATTCTAGATTTTTAGTTTGTGTATGACACATAAAAGGGTGCTAATAATTAAATATGATAATATCGAAAATGCTAAAATTGAACCTTGTTAAATTTTGTAGATGGCCACCAACAACAATGAAAACAATGATATCCCGTCCGCTCATACCCTATCACTAAGAACCATTCTCCAAAAGGATCATTTAAACCATAACAACTTTATTGATTGGTTTTGAAACTTGAGAATTGTTCTCCAGCAAGAGAAACGGTCATATGTTTTAGATGATCCGATTCCCGATGAACCCAATGAGGAAGATAGGGAGGCCTACAATAATTGGGTGAAATACATTGAGGATTCAGTCCAAGTGTCTTGCCTCATGTTGGCAAGTATGACTCCGGATCTCCAAAAGGAGTACAGCATCACGGAGCATACGACATGATTACCCAGTTGAAGGAAACATTCCAACAACAAGCAAGGGTAGCACGCTTCGAAACGGTTCGAGCACTCCATGCATGTCGTATGGATGATACCCAATTGGTCTCGTCTTATGTACTTAAGATGAAGAGCCACATAGACCGCCTCGAAAGGCTGAATTGTCCCGTCTCAAAAGAGTTGGCTACAGATTTGATCCTCAACTCTTTGTCAAAAAGGTTTGACAATTTTGTTATGAATTATAACATGAACGGTTTGGACAAGAACATAACTGAGCTTCACTCTATTCTCAAAATAGTCGAGGCGGCCATGGGTAAAAGGGGTTTACCCGTTCTCACCATCAATGAAGGTGGGAACAAGAAGAGGCCTCACCCCGCACCCAAGGCAAGTGTTGCCAAAGGTAAAGGGTACGTTGGGAGAAAGGGAAAGGGAGTGGTAAAAGTGCCACCACCAAAACCAGTGGAGAAGAAGCAAAAGGTTGCTTCGAATGACCCATGCTTTAAGTGTGGGGAGATAGGACATTGGGCAAGAAATTGTCCTGTCCATCTCAAAGAGTTGAAAGCTAAGAGGGATGCCGGGCAAACCTCAGGTACAATTTTCATGATTCATATTGATCTCAATTTAATATCCTCTAACACATGGGTATTGGATACCGGATGTGAAACTCATATTTGCAATTTGTTGCAGGGGTTCAAAAGAAGTAAAGACTTCAAGAAAGGGGATGTTAGCCTCTACATGGGGAATGGGGCAAAGGTTCAAGTTGAAGCCCGAGGGGACTACATCCTGAAACTTCTAAATGGTTTGGAAGCAATTTTGAACAATGTTTTGTATGCTCCTAGTTTGACTAGGAACATTATTTCAGTTGCCCAATTAAGACAATATGATTATGTTTTGATGTTTATTGAAAATGAAATTCATGTTTCTTTAAATGACATCTTTTATTTTAAAGCTACTCCTATTAGTGGTATTTATGAATTGGTTTGTGAAAACACATTATATGATAGGTCATTGTACCAAACCACCACCAAGAAGCTCAAATTAGATTTGAGTGACACCTATCTTTGGCATTGCCGTCTTGGTCATATAAACAAGAAGCGCATACAAACACTTCAAAAGAATGGTCTTTTAAAAGAAAGTGAATATGATTCATTTGATGTATGTGAATCTTGTTTACAAGGCAAAATGACTAAGGCACCTTTTAGTGGCAAAACCGAAAGGGCAAAAGATTTATTAGGTATCATACATTAGGATATATGTGGTCCTTTTAAGCCAATGACTAGGTACAATGAAAGATACTTCATTACCTTCACCGACGACTATAGTCGATATGGGTATGTGTACTCGTTAAAACACAAAGATGAAGCTTTTGAAATGTTCAAAAACTTCCAGAATGAAGTAGAAAATCAACTCAACAAGTCAATAAAAATTCTCCGCACCAATAGGGGAGGTGAATACCTAAGTGATGCTTTTAGAGATAATCTTAGAAGTTGTGGGATTGTCTCACTACTATCTCCACCTGGAACACCACAACACAATGGTGTGTCCGAGAGGAGAAATCGAACTCTATTGGATATGGTTCGATCTATGATGGCTAGAAGCTCATTTCCTCTATTGTTTTGGGGTTTCGCTTTGCTCTCTGCGGCCCGTATTTTGAATATGGCCCCAACCAAGAAAGTGGAAAAGACACCTTTTGAAATATGGCATGGAAGGGTTCCATCTCTATCATATTTAAAGTTATAGGGATGTGAGGCTTAAGTAAAGACTCCCACCTTAAACAAGTTAGAAAGTCGTTCCACTAAGTGTATCTTTATTGGATATCCTAGAGATTCTATGGGATATTATTTCTATGATCCATTGGAACAAAAGGAGTTTGTTGCCAAGAAGGGTGAGTTCTTGGAAGCCAAGTTCCTTATGGAAGGAGCTAGCAGTAGAACAGTGGATCTTGAGAAGGATCAAGAACCACAACCCGATACACGTTTGGTTGACAGTAGCACTCAACATGAGGATGTTGAGGATGATCAAATGGTTGATCAATACACACAAAACATTCGCAGATCTGGTAGAACTAGTAATCCACCTGAAAGATATGGATTTTTCATAGATGGATGCTATGTGGTTGATTCCGATGAACCAATCACATACCATGATGCAGTGTCCAATTTGGATTGTGACAAATGGATTGAAGCCATGAAAGTTGAGATGCAATCCATGTATGAAAACCAAGTGTGGGACTTGGTTGTACCACCTCTTAACTCCAAGATAGTTTGAAGTAAGTGGGTTTTCAAGAAGAAAACCGATATGCATGGAAACTTGGATACTTATAAAGCTAGACTTGTAGCAAAAGGTTTCACTCAAACTTAAGGGGTTGATTATGATGAGACCTTCTCGCCGGTTGCAATGCTAAAGTCTATTAGGATATTACTTGCCATAGCTGCCCATTATGATTATGAGATTTGGCAAATGGATGTCAAAACCGATTTTCTAAATGGATATCTTGAGGAAGATGTCTATATGGTTCATCCTGAAGGTTTTGTCGAACCAAAACATCCTAACAAAGTACGCAAGTTAAAGAAATCAATCTATGGATTGAAGCAAGCATCAAGAAGTTGGAATCACCGTTTTGATGAAGAGGTAATCAAATTTTGGTTCATCAAAAACGCTGATGAAGCATGTGTGTATAAGAAAGCTAGTGGGAGCATTATCACTTTCCTAGTATGTCGATGACATCCTACTATTTGGAAATGACATTCCAACCTTGGAAGGTGTAAAAACCTGGCTTGGAAGCTGTTTTTTCATTAAGGATCTTGGTGAAGCCACCTATATTTTGGGAATAAAGATCTATAGGGATAGATCAAGGCGGTTGATAGGTTTAAATCAAAGTGCATACATTGATAAGATCTTGAAAAGGTTCAAGATGGAAAACTCTAAGAAAGGTACGGTACCAATTCAAAGAGGAACAATATTGAGTACGACTCAATGTCCAAGCTCAAAGGTTGATCAAGATAAAATGAAGGGAATCCCGTATGCGTGTACTATAGGATCCATCATGTATGCAATGATATGCACTAGGCCGAACGTGTCATGCGCTTTAAGCATGACAAGCCGATACCAGGAAAATCCTAGAAATAGTCATTGGATGGGTGTTAAGAACATACTTAAGTGCCTAAGGAGGACTAAAGATATGTTCCTAGTCTATGGATCCGGTGAGGAGGAACTTGTGGTAAAAGGTTACACGGATGCGAGTTTCCAAACTGATCGGGATGATTTACGATCACAATCTGGATACATTTTCATCTTGAATGCAGGAGCAGTCTCTTGGAAGAGCTCTAAACAAGATGTGGTGGCATTATCAACTATAGAGTCAGAATACATCGCCGCTTCATTAGCAGCTCAAGAAGCTGCATGGTTGAAAAAATTCATTGTCGATCTAGGGGTGGTCCCTTCCATTCAGGACCCCCTAGAAATTCTTTGTGATAACGAGGGTGCGATTGCTCAAATCAAGGAATCCCATGCCATCAAAAGACTAGGCACATTGAGCGGAGATTCAACTACATAAGGGATGAAGTTGAGAAGGGAAAGATATGTATTCGCAAAGTTCACACGGATCAAAACATTACGGATCCACTCACGAAGCTTCTTGAAAAGGCAAAGCATGAAGGTCTTACTTACGTCATGGGACTTCCATATTCTAGTTACTGGATTTGATCTTTTAATTTTGTATTTGGATATTGGAACCCTTTTATTACTTGAATGAATTATTTGGTTATAATGTTTCAACTAATGTTCCAATTTTGCATGTTTAATCCATGAGTAAATTATTTACTCTGAACGTTCGTAGTCGTTCATACTTGTGGGAAGAAGTATGAGGGTAAGACTATTATGAACTTGGATTGGTGGATATTCATATGGATGAATATAGAGCAAAGGGTTGCTGCCAAATTCATAGATATTTGTGGGATACAAATATTGGACTGACCTGCATCTCAAATATTACTATATGGAATCTCCTTGATTGATCATAAGTAAATTTGAGTAAAGGCAAATATCATTTGGTATCCTCTAACCTGAGATACATATTGGGTCTTGATATTCACCGGGTATTATACTTTGATTTAGTTCTTCGCTGTTCTGAAACATGTACATAAGACTAAATTCAGGTATAGCACGAGGTGATTGTGAGAGACGTATGTAGTCAAGATGGGATTTGTCCCTCTTATTCGTTAAGAGCAAGATGTCTAAGGCCTGCTAAAGTTAAATCAATGGAGAATGATCATTCTGTGTCTCTAGGATTTAACATGACATCTATGACAAAAGGATAGATGATTGATTCACCTAAAACATTTTCAAGTAAGGTACTTAAAGGGGATGATGTTATTGAATGGCTCTTAGTCATACGTATTAAGGGTAGTAAACCGTTGTTAGGCGGTATTTACTGCTTGCATCAATCTTCTATGAATCTTGTGCAAGTGGGAGATTGTTGGATCTTATATGCCCAAGACACATATAAGATTGATGTGGTTAGTACGTTATGATCCAAGTCGGGTCATACCCAATAACAAGCTAAACAAACACCAATAAATATTTGTTTGTTGATATGATCAAGCAAATAAATATTGACACCAATTTAGAAAATGGGTTTTCTAAATTATTGCATTTGAAATAGAACAAATTATATGGATATTTTGTTCATGAGATATTATTTGTATTGTTATTTAAATAGGTTAAATAACAACAAACAAAAGTGTGGTTAAGTTATAAAAATTAAAAGGGTGTTTAATTTTATAAACTTATAACTAAGTAATGAATGGTGAAAATTTTAAAATGGTGGGAAACCCTTTTGAAATTCGGCCGCCCCCTTGGTGTTTACCTTGGGATTCCATTGTCTTGATTTATTACAAGACATTAGCACATTCATTACAACACTTAACCACTCTTTCTCTCTCACACATGCAAGAGTCCTTCTTCTCCATTTTCTCCTTCTAATTTTTGGATCAAGAGAGTTTTGAAGAAGATTTTGGGGTCAACTTCCTAACAAGTTGGGTGTTTTTGCAAGAGCTTGTGGGTATACTAGCTTGAGACTTCTTTCTTTGGAGGTTTACATTCAAGAGCATCATCCCCTATGGTTGTTTATGTTTTGATAGCATCTCTTTTCACATATATGATCCTTTGTTCTTGGGTTTACCTTCTTGAAAATATAATGGTTTATTTTCAGCAACTAAAAACAAGTTTTAAATCACTTATATCCGCTGCGTTTTTAAGTTTAAATGGCTAAACTACTTTGATAAACTTGTTTACAAACCCAACAGAAATTTGGATTCATCAAGAATGCTAATGAAGCTTGTGTGTATAAGAAGGCTAGTAGGAGCATCATCACATTCTTAGTATTGTATGTTGATGATATACTACTATTTGGAAATGATCTTGGTGAAGCCGCCAACATTTTTAGGAATAAAGATCTATAGGGATAGATCAAGGCGGTTGATAGGTTTAAACCAAAGTGCATACATTGATAAAATCTTGAAAAGGTTCAAGATGGAGAACTCTAAGAAAGGTCTGGTACCTATTCAAAAAGGGACAATATTGAGTGCATCTCAATGTCCAATCTCAAAGGATGAGCAAGAAAGGATGAAGGAAGTCCTATATGCATCTGCTATAGGATCCATCATGTATGCAATGATATGCACTAGATCGGACGTGTCATGCACTAGATCGGACGTGTTATGCGCTTTAAGCATGACTAGTAGATATCAGCAGAATCCAAGAAATAGCCATTGGATGGCTATTAAGAGTATATTGAAATACCTTAGGAGAACTAAGGATATGTTTCTAACATACGGATCTGGTGAAGAGGAACTCGTTGTAAAGGGTTAGACGGATGTGAGTTTCCAAACTGATCGAGATGATTCTTGATCACAATCGTGGTATGTCTTCATTATGAATGGAGGGGCGGTTTCCTGGAAGAGTTCAAAGCACGATGTGGTAGCATTGTCCGCTACAAAATCAGAATACATCGTCGCTTCATTGGCAGCACAAGAAGCTGCATGGTTAAAGAAATTCATTGCCGATCTAGGGGTAGTCTCTAGCATTCAAGATCCCCTAGAGATCTTTTGTGACAACGGGGGTGTGATTGCTCAAATCAAAGAACCCCATGCACATCAAAAGACAAGGCACATTGAGCGAAGATTCAACTACATAAGGGATGAAGTTGAAAAAGGAAAGATATGTTTTCGTAAAGTTCACACCGATCAAAATATTGTGGATCCACTCACGAAGATCCTTGAAAGGCCAAAGCATGAGAGTCATATTTGTGCCTTAGGACTTTAATATTCTAGTGATTGGATTTTATCTATTTAGTGTTTAAACAATGGAACAATTGTTATTTTGACTCATATATATAATTATGATACTATGAGTTATGTTACATTTTAGCATGTTTAGATCCATGAATCTTTTTATTATTCTAAATGTCCGTATTGGGTCATATTTGTGGGAAAAAATATGAAGGTAAGACTATTATGAACTTGGATTGGTGGATATTTACAAGGTATGAATATAGAGCAAAAGATTGCTACCAAAGTTCATAGATATTTATGGGATACAAATATTGGACTGAACCGCTCTCAAATGTTACTGCATGGAATTATGTAATTGATCATAAGTAAATTTGAGTAATGGAGAATATCATAGTATCCTCCAACCTGAGATACATATTGGGTTTTGATATTCACCAAATATTATACTTTGACCTAGTTCTTCGCTGTTCTGAAATATGGACAGTACACAAGGCTAGTTTCAGGTGTGATACAAGGTGATTGTGAAAAATTTATGTAGTCAAGATGGGGTTTGTTCCTCTTATTCATTGAAAGTAAGATGTCTAAGGCCTGATAAAGTTAAATCAATAGGGAATGATCATTTTGTGTCTCTAGATTTAACTTGATATCTGTAACAAAAGGATAAATGATAGATTCACCTAAATTATTCTTAAGTAAGGGACTTGAAGAAGATGATGTTATTGAATGGCACTTCGTCATGCGTATTAGGGGTAGTAAATCGTTGTTAGGCGGTATTTGCTACTTGCATCAATCCTCTATGTATCTTGTGCAAGTGGGAGATTGTTGGAAACGGTCTGCCTAAGACACATATCGAATTGATGTGGCTAGTACATTATGATCCAAGTCGGGTCATACCCAATAACAAGCTAGACAAACACCTACAATATTTATTTTATGATATGATCATGTAAATAAATATTAACACTTAAAGTATTTAGAAATTGGGTTTTTAAATATTTGCACTTGTGTTGTGGATAAATTATATGGATAATTTATTTTAGAGAGAGTATTCTATATTGTTATTCAAATGGTTGAACAACAATAAGTCTTTTGTCCGTATTTCTTAATTACTTATCCGCATTTACTAATGCGGATGTGCTTTTGAGGAAATACGGATGAAGATTACTCATCCACATTAACTAATGCTGATGAAGGTTCCTCATCCGTATTTACTAATGTGGATGTTCATTTGTGGAAATGCTGATGGAAACTGATTGTCTGCATTTACTAATGCAGATGTGCATTTGTGGAAATGCTGATGGAGACTGATCATCTGCATTTACTATTGCGGATGTGAATTTGTGGAAATGCTGATGAAACTACTCATCCGCATTTACAAATGCGGATGTACATTTGGGAAATACGGATGGATTTTCTTCATCCGTATTTACAAATGCGAAAGGAGACCATTCATCCGCATTTACTAATGCGGATGAATGTTTGATAAATGCGGATGGGACAAGGGGCTGGGCCTTGCCCACTTTTCTCTCTCTCCTTATCTGAAATTTCAGTTTCATAGGACATGCAATATATGATTGCAATCAACCACTCTCTCTGATAACTTAGAAGACACTCAAAAGTGCATGTCTGTGTTTCTGGTTTTCTCTCGATCGGTCGAAAACAAAACCAAGAACAGAGATTCGTTTAAGTGTGAAAATCCTAGCAACCGGGTGTTTGTTGGAGGCTTGAGGGTAGAATAACTTGAGGCGTCCTTCTTTGGAAGATACCATTCATCGATCATCTTCCTCAAACCCATATGAGAGGTAGTCTTCCAAACACCCTATGGTTGTTTGTAAGCATGTTTTTCATATAACGATCCATTACGGGTTTTAACAGATATATAAAATGGTTTATATATATTAACTGTAACAAGGTTTAATCCTTATTCTGAAACTTGTTCAAATCCCAACAGTGCTGATAGTGGAGTTTTAGGTACTTCTTCAGCAACATCAGACTTGACTAAGTAAGTACTTTATGCATTAGCATTTTGGACTTTTCATTCTTGCATCCAAAAATGTTAAAGTACTCAGGAATTTGCTCTAACTTGTCAAGGGGTAGATCAAGTACCTCATTCTCATGATCGTAGCAAATGATCTCTCTATTGGCCCTCTTGACAACAAATTTCTTTATCTGAGTAAGATACCCAGCTGTCAACACTTTAGTTCCTTGGAGTATCTTTTCCTCTGCTTCTAGATCAACAACCTTTCCTTTATTACTTTCTTTGGAGCTTTTTTCTTCGTTTCAAGGACTGAAGAGGTGGGCTTCTTATCATCAGAGATAGTTGTAAAAAGAGTCAGGGGATGTTGGAGGCCTAGTCGGCAAATGGAAGGGCTTCTGAGTAACTTTCTTTGACTCCCTGGCTTGTTCAAACTTGGAAGCTCTCCAGCAACAATTTTCTTCTTGATTCCTCTGATATTCAGTTCAAGAGTTGACATACTCATTGGTTCTACTTGTCTACCAGAGAAACCATAGTATCTGAGAAAATGCTTCATTTGCTGCTTATCCCTGAACTTTTGCTGAACCTTTTCTTCTTTCTTTTTCTCTGATTTAGCCCTTTTTTCTTTTAGCTGACTCAGCTGCTTTCTCCATTTTAGCATGAGTTATAGTAATCAGCTTAGACTTGATCTTAACAGTGCTCCACTCCATGATCTCATCAAAATTATATCCTTTCAACTCAAGTTGAGCTGCTTGGAGACAATTTTATTCATGTTTCTTTTCTTTCTTCATAGAGGAGATCACAGACTTTGGTTCGGCAGTTGTAGTTGTCAAAGTTTACTGAGTACCTGACCTTTGAGTGCTTTCCACGGATGGCCTTCATAACTTAGATAGAACTTTCTTATCAGGAACATCTTTATCCTGGGTGGTAGACATGTGTAATGGAGAGAATGAAGATGTGTCTATCTGCCCAAGATGTGAACCAGATCCTAATGAGACTTCTTTCTCAGAAGTTGTCTCAGTTATATAGGTATCCTTTTTGTTTTCTCAATTGAGTGTTGGGACTCCAATTAAGGGCTAGCAGGTTGTGTGTGGGTCTGCTCAGAAGAAGGAAGAGAAACCTTCTTCTTTGAGCTTTTTTTAGGTGTGGCTGACACCTTTGACTTGACTGGAACCCTGGTTTCTAGTCTTGCCTTTTTGAGAGAGGGTGATTTGGGGGCCTGTATCTTCTCAGTAGAAGATCCAGGGCTCGCTTGTGTTTGAGGGATTTTTGCTTTGAAGTGGAGGGTGTGGGATCAACAATGGTGGATGTAACCATGCTGTCACCCTGAGGCTCAATGGTTCAGTCATGTGCTCAAATAAGGGAGTCACCTTCCCTGAAAAGGATTTTGGAGTTGCTTTGAACTTTGAAAATATTGCTTTGTTTAAAGTCCCTAGAGCATGAACAACTCTACTAAGTTTTAGTTTATCCCCTAATTCTTCTTGTAATATTACCTGTAAGAATTTAGGGTACATTAAAAACTTAAATTTTGCAACAGTTACATTTTTACACATATGTTAAAAATGAAGTTTGAGAAATCGTAACTCTGCTGTTTTAACAGACCATGGATAGCCCCTGCTAGATCTACTGGTACCTGGTCCCATCCTCCTAACTTAATAGACAAACAATACAAGAAGATATGAAGGATAATTATCCAGTTATGATATACCAGAGATTTTGAGAAAGTGGATGTCGGAAGGGGTCCTTCATATCCCATCTCCTTATAGGTGGCACTAACCACTTCTTTGGAGAAAGAAGACGCACCATTTGCGTCACCTAACTTCAAGTGTTGACGAATTTTGGCGCATGATATGGTGATCTTCATCCCTTGCACTGTAGTCATGAGAACCTTCACTCCCTATTCTCTTTGTATGAAGCAGGTAGTATAGAATTCCCTTATGTGCGATTCACATATCACTGGGTCTATGGTGATAGCAAAGAAGTAATTTCTATTCTTTAGAAATTTGAGATGAGATCATAAACTTCATCACTAACAGTTACGGATAATATAAACAATGTGAATTTTAAAATGTTTTACCGTCCTAACAGTTAACTTCGAAGATGTGAGATGATGAATAGTCTTTTCAGGTAATTAATCTGGTGCCACTACGTCTCGGAATGTAAAAGTGGGACCTACCAGGCCTTTTTCAAAAACACGTGTTGAATTCATGTTATCTACTTAATCTTCCCATTCAGCGGATACCCGCTTTGCCCAGTTATGTGCTGAATTTCTTAATTCGGTTGATACCTAGATATTTGCTGATATTCGGAAGATACCTATTTATCTGCTGATTTGAAAATTTTAGCAGATATGTAGTTTTTCCTATTTTATCAAGAAAAGCATTTCATTACAATATTTTCAAATATCATTTATTTAAATCATTTAATTATTCAAAGTTTATCATCCCAATAACAGACACAAGATATTTAAATCTAGATTCATCAAAAGCCTTCGTAAATAAGTCCGCATATTGTTCATTTGTATGGACTTTGATTAATTTAACGATTTTCTTTTCTGCACAATCTTTGATGAAATGACACCTGATGTCATTGTGCTTTGTCTTTAAATGTTGAACAGGATTGTTAGTGATAGAGATGGCACTGTTGTTGTCAATATGAATTGGAGTATTCATGAAGGTTACTCCATAGTCTCTGAGTTGAGTTTGGATCCACAACACTAGTGCACAACAGGTTGATGTAGCAATGTATTCTGCTTCAACAGTTGATGTAGAGACACAAGTTTGCTTCTTGCATTGCCATGAAACCAATCTTCCCCTTAGAAATTGACATCCTCTGGTGGTGAACTTTTTGTAGATGTTGCATCCTTCGTAGTCACTATTTGTATATCCATAGAGATTTAAGTTAGCACTATTAGGGTACCATAATCCCAACTTAGGTTCCCCTTTGAGATACTTTAGAATTCTCTTGGTAGCCATTAGATATGACACCTTTGGAGCAGCTTGGAATCTTGAACATAGACATGTAGCAAACAAGATATCTGGTCTGCTGGCTGTAAGATACATGAGAGATCTAATGATGGTTTTGTACTACTGCTGATCAACTACTTCTCCTTCAAGATTAGGATTTAATGAACAAGTTTTTGACATTAGCTTCTTAGCAGCCTTAGCATTAGTAGATTGAAATCTCACTAAGATGTCCTGAACATACTTAGATTGATTTATGAAGATTCCATCAGAGGTTAATTTCACTTGTAGCCCTAGAAAGAAAGTGAGTTCTCCTATTGAACGCATCTCAAATTTTGACTTCATGAGACTTTCAAAGGCTTTGCATAAGATCTCATTTGTTAACCCAAAGATGATATCATCAACATACACTTGTACTAAGATAATATCCAAATCATCTTCTTGATAGTGAGTGTTTTGTCTATGGATCCCCTGGTGTATCCATTTTATAGGACAAAGGTAGAGAGTGTCTCATACCATTTCCTTGGTGCCTGATAAAGACCATAAAGGGCTTTATCAAGTTTACATACATGATCTAGATACTTGGGATCTTCAAAGCCTAGAGGTTGGTAGACATAAACTTCTTCATCAATCTCACCATAAAGGAATGAACTCTTGACATCCATCTGAAACACCTTGAAGTCTTTAGAGGCAGCAAATGCTAGAAAAATTCTAATTGCTTCAAGGCTGGCCACAAGAGCAAAGACTTCATTATAATCAATCCCTTTGGCTTGTGTGTACCCCATGTACCATAAGTCTAGCTTTGTTCTTGATAACAATGCCTCTATCATATTTCTAGTTTCTAAAAACCCATTTGGTCCCTATTGTAGTTTTCCCTTTTGGAAGTGCACATAGTTTCCAAACCTTTTTCCCAGAAAATTGGAGAAGCTCTTATTGCATTGTTTCTTCCTAGCTATTATCTCTTAAAGCCTCATCAACTTTCTTTGAATCTAGTTGGGAAAGGAAGCAAGAAAACAAACAGATGTTTGCTTCATTCATCCTACTTCTTGTCTTGACAGCTACTTCTACATTGCCAATGACATTCTCAACTGGATGCTCTTTATGAATTCTTAGTCTTGGGATTACTTGGAGTTGTTTAGAAAGATCTAAATTAGAGAAGTTTGTTTCAGGAAGTTCGATAGATGGGATTACTTGTTCATCTGCCGAATTGAATCTATCTTCAACACTTGTCATACTTGGTTCATTTTTGGTAGATTCTCTAGTACCATAATGATCATGAGACTCTTCATCTGAGGAGTCATAATGAGCATGTGATGGATGACCCACATTGGTTGTGGTACTAGCATCTACCTTTATTGAATGTGGTTGGATTGTGTTAGGAGGTGACCTGATGTGACTTGGTCTTTGTGGTAAATCTACCCTATGATATTTAGTACTTGTGTATTGTATATCTACTGATCTGTTAAGAGAGTCTCCTGAAACATTCTCAATCAAATGATTAAATGCATTTGTGAATCCATTTAGATCAAACATTCATCTTGGAGTGTTTCCAACACTATTTGATTAATTTTCATTAAATATGATATTTTTAGATTCCTTAATAGTATGGTGAACTTAGTTATATACTCTGTAAGCCTTAGCTTGTGATGAGTATCCAACAAAGAATCCATCTATTGATTTCTCAGCAAATTTAGATAAATGATCTTTGGTATTAAGTAGGGTGCATGGACATCCAAAATGTCTGAGGAAACCTATGAATGGTCTTCTCCTACGCCACAATTCATAAGAGGTTTTTCCATGTGTCTTGACTATTAACACTCTATTCTAAACATAGTATGCCGTGTTGATTGCTTCAACCTAGAATGTTATAGGAAGTTTGGAGTCAGACAACATGGTCCTTGCAGCTTCAATAAGTGTCCTATTCCTCCTCTCAGCAACTGCGTTTTGCTGAGGAGTTCTAGGAGCACTATATTGCCTAGCAATACCTTGGATTCACAAAAAAGAGTCAAGGGTGTGGTTTTTGAATTCAGTTCCCAGATCAAATCTAATTATTTTAACCCTTTTATTAGTTTGGTTCTCAACTTTTATAATATATGATTTTAAATCTCAACAGTTTCATCTTTTGTTTCTAAAAAGAAAACCCAAGAGAATCTTGTAAAATCATCTATTATTAACAAGCAATATGATTTTCTACCTAAACTCTTTACACATGTTGGTCCAAACAAGTCCATGTGAAGAAGTTGTAAAGGAGTTGTGACCGAATTCATTTCTTTGGACTTATGAGAAGATTTATGTTGCTTTCTCTTTTGACAAGCAACACAGTTGTCAGCACATGCAAACTCCTTGTTTGGTAGTCCAGTGACTAACCCATTCCGAACTAGTTTGTTCATGTTTTTGAGATTCATATGTGCCAATCTTCTATGCCAAAGAGAGGATTCATTCAAGGAAGCTTTGGAAACGAAACAAGATACATTTCCTGAAGGTGATGCATTCTACATGTTGAGCATGTACATATTGTCTTCTCTGAGAGCTCTTAAAAGTATTTTATCATTTGGAATATCAAACCTAGGGGATAAGACAATACATTCATGATCTATGAAAAGAGTATTATGCTTTTGGTCTTATAACTTAGACATACTCAGTAGGTTATAATTTAACTCTTTCATATAGTTCAACTTATTAAAACTTACCTTGCCATTGCTGACTGTCCCCCTGCCAGTAATGTATCCTCCTTTTATATCACTTCCAAAGGTAACAGATCCACCATCATATGGTTCAAGATTCAGTAGGAATGATCTGTCACCAGTCATGTGCCAGGAGCATCCACTATCCACAAGTTAGTTTTGGCCTGTGGATGATCCTGCATATAAACAACTTGTTTAGTGATGAATGGGGACCCAAGCTTGTTTAGCCTTGGGTCTTCCATTTTTTAGCAGTTTTAAGTCAGTGGTAATTGTTAAAGGGGTTAGAGTTGGTTTTGGGTCAACTAAGGATTGGGCTGATGTCTTTGGTTTCTGGGCTTCTTGTTTGGCTTTGCCTGATTCTTTAACATCTTCCTTTTTGTTGTGGCCCTTTGAATCTTTTAGAGATGGTGAAGGGTTTTACAACTTCTTCTTTTTCTTTTTATCTACAACTGCTAACTTATTCGGTAGATTTTCTTGATTTCGGCACTCGAGTGATTTTTCTGCTAAATATGTTCTTTTAATGATCGTTTGGCAGCTGTAGACTTCTTTGAGGGTTTGGAATGTTTGAAAGAATGGATATGGGATCGTATTGATAGTCTTTTGCAAAGTGATTGTCTTCCCCACACATTAGGCATATGATCTTTATTTTCTGCTTTGCTAGCTTCAGCATCTGCCTGATCTCTTGTAGCTCCTTCTTCATCTTCTTAATCTTCCCTCCCTTGGTTCCACTCATCTTCTTGTTTTTCTTTTGATCAGCATGAGTGGACAAGTCTATCTTATTCTTTGGAAACCTCTTGTTATGAATTCTAACTGTTTTAGAAATGGACTTTTGAATGTATGGTTGGGGTCTCATTCCTGAAGATTCTGAGGTTCTTGCATAACAACTTTTGGTGTGATTTTTCTTCTTGCAGCTATGATTTGAGTGAAGCTTTGTCTTGGTAGAAGAATCTGACTCGACAGATAGCTGATGTGATTGTGAAGATGACTTTTCTTTTACAAAGTTTATCTTCTTAATCACATCCTACTTTGATTTTGCCTTCAGATCTTCTTTCCTTCTATCTTTTTCCTCCCTTTTCTCCTCCTCCTTCTTTTCTTTCTTCTCCTCCTCTTCATCTAAATCTTCAACTTTTCCATATTTCTCTTCCTTCTCTACTATATCAATCCTTTTAGTAGATGCCTTTGTACAGGTGGGTTCGATAGATACTTGCTTCTTTACCTCAAGGTTGCACTTAGGGGTATATGTGAGAGTGTATGTCGTTGGAGGTTCCACAGAATTATACCCTAAACATGGATTGGTTTGATACAACTTTTGGTTTGTTTTCAGTAAATGCAAGTAATCTTTCAAGTTTTTCAGTTTGAACATTATATTTATCAGCAAGGTTTTAGCTATGGCTAAATCACCTTGTGCTAATTTTAATCTGCTCAAGAGATCATCAATTTGGGTCTCTAAGTTGGTTTGTTGATGTTTTAGTTGTGAAACAATCTTTTCCAACTCCATTATTTTATCCTTTTGAGCTTGGTCAGTTTTCTTAAAATCAATTTTAAGAGGATTGATTGATTCTAAGTCTTTCATGAGATCCAAATTGTGATTTTCGTACAAGTTAACCTTAGCTATACATTTAGGGGTACAGTAGGGTTTAGATGTTATCTGAGATAAGGAGGTTGAGCTTCCAGCCATCAATGCATTGTTGATAGGTGTGACATCTTCCCCTTGGAAGCTCCAGTCAATCACCTATTCTTCTGAAGCAACTGTTGCTGTAATTCTTTGACTGTATGAGGAGGAAGGACCATGATGAGTTGAGTGTTGTTGATGGTTTGAAGAGCTTGGAGGAGATGGGTTAGACTTTGGTGCTTTGCATTCCTTGGCAAAGTGTCCCAGTTGGTTGCAGTTGAAACACTTTACATTGCTTTTGTCAAACCCAAATCCTGATCTTCTCTGCTTCAAGAATTTTCTTCCAGTTCTCTGTTGAAACTGCTTGGCCCTGAAGGATATCATTGCTATCTGGTAGTTGATATCTATTTCTTTAAGGTCATCTGGATGAATACATTCCAGATCTTCTTCGAAGATGCAGGACGGGGTAAGGGTACTTAACACTTAGTTTCACACTGAGGAGAGATCTTAGATCACTTAACAATTCAAATAGGGAATTGATAACTTAAACAGATGATACTAAGAACACAAGTAAATTAAAGAGACAGAACTAAGAACAACACAAGAACACAAGATTGGTTTTCAAGGTTGTTGTATATTGATCTCAAGTACTTTTACAAGTGTTACAAAGCATGAATAAATTACAAGGACATGAGACACTTTTATACTACAACCTAAAACCGTCACTTACATGTAAAGACAGTTGGGATTTGACTAATCTAGATAACAAGATCAATCTAAAGTCAAAAGGTAGATTGCCTTTTGACTAGTGACTATGACATGCCATAGCTCACTGACGTTTCCTAATAGAAAAAGACTACAGGAACAAGTAAGGTAAGTTACAGACTAAGACCTTTCCTACTTTTTGATAAAGCATGGAAGTTTCACCAACTTGTGTAAAGTAGGTGAACCACCGGAGTAGGCAGCGGAAAGTGTGTCAGCTTTATCAAAAGTTGATTCAGAGAAAGCATATTTTCTCTGTCCTCTGAAGAAATCAATCTTCACAGCTTCGGAAGACTTTGTCTCTGAAGCTTCGGAAGATTTCATCTTTGGCTTCGGAAGATGCTGGTCTTTGGCTTCGGAAGATTTCACACTTAGAATAATTTTCTGTTTGAGTGTGAAACTTCCGAAGTAACTCCTTCTGAACTATTAGCTTCGGAAGATCTTACACTTAGACACATTTAAGAGTGTAAGACTTCCAAAGCTAGTTCATCTTTGGTCCTTAATGCATGCATGGAAGACTTGGTTGTTCTGGCTTGTTGGTTGCATCAGCCTCATAATCTTCAGGTGATCTTACAAACTCCCCCTAGGCTGATGCTACCAGAACAGAGAAGTTCTTCAGATTTTGATAGTCCACATTAGGATCCTCAGCATACCTTTCTTCATCATTAGGTCTGGATCCTTTAGACTAACATAGAACCTTCTCCTGTCAAATGCATGCCTTCTGAGGAATAGACATGCATGCCTTCCTGATCTCTTATGACATACCATCTGTCTTGATCTTCATCATAAGACCATGACATAATTTTTCTTCCAACAGCAAGAGGATCTACTATGATTGGACTTTGTTGAGAGACCTCTTCATGCACTCCCTTAGGATGCTCTGACTCATCCTGAGGTTGGGAGGTGGATGCCTTTCTTCTTTTTCTCTTTGAGGTTGATCTTCTGGCCATCCTTTTTCTTCTTCCTGATGATTTTAACTGAGGGGACTGGTCTTGAGTACCAGGTTGTTCAGTTGAGTCCCCCTCAGTTAGGATCTCCTCTCTTACAGGTTCAGAAGGAGAGAGGAGGACCCAGCTATGGATCAGAAGATGAAGTTGGCTGAGATGCAGCTCCAGGTTCAGGTTATGTTGTCTCAGTGGGTGCAACCTTCACCTTAACTTCAGGTTGAGCTGGACTTGGTGGAGAATGCAAGTCCACCAGCTCCCCCTTCATTATCTTCTGCTTGATTACCCTGATATGCTCATCCATTATGGATAGAGACATAGGGCCAAGCCTCCTTTCGGAGAATCCATACAGCTTTAAGAAGCTCATCATCCTTTGTCTGTCAGTAGACTTCTTTTGGCTTTTATGGATGATGGTAGCTTCTTCCCTTAATCTTTTCTTTTCAGCTTGTTTTTCTCTATTAGCTTTTTCTTCCATCTGCTTATTGTATTCAAACAATATGTACTCAGATGGCAAGGGAAGAAGTGCATCTGCCTGATAGAGACCTGTGGCACTCAGGTAGCTGATCATCTTTATTCTTTATTCTTCATTGCTACCTGAGGTTGTTCAGTGGCCACAGTCTCTGGTTTAGGACTTTCTTGAACTGGGGAGAGGACAGGAATGTTCTTGTAGAGTCTTTTCAGCCTCATTTCTTCCTTGTACTTAAGGAGCAGTACTGCATCCTCTGCTTCCTTCCTCTCCTTTGACAACTCTGTGTCAGCCAGTTCATTCAATTCATCTAAGGGGAGAGAGACGGGTTCATCAACATTATAGTTTCTGGTTCCCAGGTAGTTTAGCCTGGCTGCCCTTAACTCATCTTCCTGAGTGTTTAGCCTGGGGGCAGCCCTGATTACAGCTTCCATAAACCCTGGGGAACCACTTGAACTCTGTCCCCTCAGCTTCCTCTTCCTCTCTCTCTTCTCCTCCTCAATCTCCTAAGGAGTCAATTTCCTTTTGCCTTTGTCAACCACAGGCATTGGTGACTCAGGCTGAAGAGAGCTTTGGCCTTTATTGCTTGGTTTGGCTATCAAGCTCTGGCCAGAGAGAGGTTGTGAAACACCATCTCCAGCTGGTGTTTCACTGAGGATAATGGGTGTAGAGGGAGATCCTATCTCAAGGTTCACAGGTTCAACCTCTGGGCCTTCAGTCAAGGTTTTCCCTTCGAAGCTAATCTTCGGGTCTACCTCAACATACAGTTGACCAAAGATCTCACCTGCTAGCCTCTGTCTATATAATTTTGATCTCAATTTAAACTCCTCTAGCACCCTATCTTGGATTCTTTCTGCCAATCTTGCTGCTTGTCTGTTATTGATTGGGTTGACAAGTGGCAGATCTACCAAGTTGATACTCTCATAGAAACTCAGGTGTGAAATGTTGAGATCTTCTAGTTGACTTTAAGCTCTAGAGATCACAAGAGCTCTCCTATACTATCATACCCCCAACCCCAGATTGGGTTATCAGAAGGGGCAGACATTGCTCTTGGTATTCCTTCCTCAAACAGTTGTTGAATGAGCAAATGTAGATCACTGTCTAGGGGAGGTTGCTGAGTATGAACATCTACAAGAGAGGATGGTGATTCCTCTATGTCCATACTCTAGGAAGAACTCCCAGGTTCTGTGATTGTAAGAATTTTCTCCCCCTTTTTGGTAGCATCACCCTCTTGCATAGGTGAGCTGGGAGATTGATCCATGACATCCATAGGTTCTTGTGGACCTGGATGAGTTGTCCTCATGGGTCTCTCAGCAAACTTGCCCTTGAGATCGGTGATCTCAAGTTGCTGGTCATTGACCCTCTTCTGTAAGATAGCCACCTAAGATTCTAGGTGAGCTATCTTTGAAACAAAATAGGTGCAAAGATGTGACAGTTTGTGCACCTTTTGTTGCAGACTCCCCTCATCTTTAGATGAAGAATCATTAGGGGATGAGAGAATTGGACCTAAGTCTTCTTCCTTACCACCAGCATGGGTTTCTTGGCTACTGGATTTCCCCTCCCCAATGACAACTTCCAGAGAAGTGTCAAGAGGCTGGGTTGCCATGGTAGAGGTCCTAGTGATGTTATCACTTGCAAAAGTGATAGCCTCTGCCATATGGATTTCCTGAATAAGTTCAGGACGATCCACCTCAGTAGGGGGTTGCTGATGTGGGCTAGAGATGGGGGAAGCAGGAGTACTTATCTCTCCTTGAGTGTAGGAAGAGAGGAGAGACTCTTGGTACTCACTGAAGCCTAAATCTTCATCAGAATAGAAGTCAAGGCTGGGAATGCGGCGATTTAGATCAAGAGGTTGGGGATGGTAGCTTTCCCCAAAAGGTTGATCACTAGAGTATTGAGACTTAGAGTGATGGCTTAAGGTTGTTTGTGGGGTTGTGAGCTCATCAGGATGAGCATGAGGAACCTCAGCACTGAGTGGTGGAAATATGGGAGTGGTCTGCTCCTCAGGGGAAGTGGGAGCTCTAGATTCCACTTCCTCTTGTATGGGTTCTGATATGGGGGCCTGCACATGCTTAGTAGCAAGTGCAGGGGTTCGTTAGGATTTTCTTTTGTAGGTGATGGTGATGGTAGGCTGTGTTTGAGGTGGTTGAGAGGTGGAGGGTGTTGGTTCAACACTAGCTGGTGCTGCTAGGTTTTCACCCTGAGCAATGAGCTCAAACATTTTTGGGACAAGGGCTGTTTCTACCCAAGAGAAGCCAATAGTTGGATTCTTCAAGATTTTGAAGATGCCGGGCCTTATTTGTCCTATTTTAAGAATATTACCTGTTCCCCTCAACTGTGGTCCCAACTCATAGTTGAGAATGTGTTGAACATACCTAGGGAGCATGTAATACTCTAAGGAGTCCAAGTTTGCAAGTAAATTAGTATATTCAAACTGAGTGTACCTGAACTTGACCCCTTGTACCATCCCATGGACTATAAAGGAGAGGTCTTCTGGAACTTGATCCCATCCTCCATGCTTGTTAGAAAGGCTGTGAATACGACATGGAGGAGGTATTTCCATTGAGATGAGACCTTCCCCTTCCTGAAGGTTTTGACTAAGAAGTCACCTTCATAGCTCATCTATTGAAAGGAGTGGTTGACAGCAGATTTGGGAAAGGACAACTCACCTTCTTCATCATCCAGCCGTAAATGGGTGTTTATGATGGCCAAAGTGATGAAAACTGTCCTCCCCTGCACTGTAGCAGACAGTGCCTTCTCCCCGTCCATGGTGACCTCTTGACAGGTCCTCCAGAACTCAAGCAACTGATCCTCATAGAGAGGAGGATCAATTGTAAGGGAGGTGAAGTAGTGAGACGAAGAAAGGTACCTACACACATCTGAGAAGCTTGGATCCTTCTTAGAGTGTAACAGGGCAACCTGATTGTGTTGCCTGTGTAGGTGCATGGAAAAATCAAGGTCATTGTGACGATCAATGTTGGCCATTTGAGGAAGCTTTACAGTTAAGAAAGGAAGAAGAAGATGAAATTTGGGGGTAATTTTAGGGTAAGGATCAGTGAGAGTAGAGAGACAAAATAGAACCGTTTGGAAGATATATGTTGTGGATTTGAGACAAAGTTATGACAAAAAGATAAACTTTAAAATCCGCAAGTGGGTCCTACTTCAGAAAAAGTGCGCCCAAAAAGTTAGTTTTCTTGGAAGTTGTAAAACTTCCGAAGACAATTGTAAAACTTCGGAAGATATTTCAAAGAATTTTGAAAATTTGGCTTCGGAAGAAGTGAATAAGTCTTTCGAGACTTAGTTGCTTTCGGAAGATATTTGTTCTTTGAATGCATTTAAGTGCTTATATACAAATTTAAGCTTCGGAAGATACTCCTAGAATTTCTTCCTAAGGTAAATCTTAGATAAGCTGTTAAATGATTTAAAGACATAAATTTCTTCCGAAGGCAATTTGAGTTCTTCTGAAGGTAAATTGTCACAAATCTAAGGAATATCAGTTAAAAGTTAGTTTTCTTCCAAAGAGAACTGGGCTTATGAGGTGATCTAATAGACAACTTAGGACACACAATTTTAGGAAATAAAGTTGATTAAGTTATTAAAGAAAATCTATTCAAAGTTAATCATCCCAATAGCTGATACAAGATATTTAAATCTCTGTTCATCAAATGCCTTTGTGAACAGATCAACATATTATTCATTTGTGTTAACTTTTATTAGTTTGATCAATCCCTTTTCAAAATTATCCCTAATCTGATGATACTTGATGTTAAACTGTTTGGTCCTTGAGTGCTGCACAGGATTCTCTGTAATAGAGATGGCACTACTATTGACTATATGGATGGGAGTCTCCTTGAAGTTGAACCCATAGTCTAGCATCTGATTTTGAATCCAAAGCACTTGAGAACATCAGCTTGCAGCAGCAATGAATTCAGCTTCAGCAGTTGATGCAGACACACAGGATTGCTTCTTGCATTGCCAAGAGACTATCCTTCCACCAAGGAACTGACATCCCCCAGATGTGGACTTTGCAGTCATGTTGCAGTCACCATAATCACTATATGTATAAGCATACAGATTAAAGTCTGAATTCTTTGGATACCAAAGGCCTAGATTTGGAGCACCTTTGACGTATCTGAGATTCCTTTTGATAGTGATTAGGTGTGACATTTTGGGGTTGGCTTGATATCTTGCACATAAGCATGTGGCAAACATAATATCAGGCCTGCTAGTAGTAAGGTACATAAGTGACCCAATCATAGCCCTATAGGGATGTTCACCAACACACTCCCCCTCAAGATCAAGACCAAGGGAGTGGTTTCTGGCTATGGGTGTCTTTGCAACCTTACAGTCAGTCATCTTGAATCTTATAAGTATGTCCTGTACATACTTTGACTGACTAATAAAGATGCCATCTTCAACCTGCTACACTTGAATTCCTAGAGAGAAACTGAGTTCCCCCATGGCACTCATTTCAAATCTATTCTTCATCAGCATCTCAAAGTCTTTTCAGAGCTTTGGATTAGTTGAACCAAAGATGATATCATCTACATATATTTGAACTAGCAGTGTGTCATTCCCTGTTTCTTTGATAAAGAGAGTCCCATCAATAGTACCTCTTTTGTATCCATGATGACAGAGGTATGTTGATAGTGTCTCATACTACTTTCTTGGAGCTTGATGCAGTCCATATAAAGCTTTATCAAGCTTGTAGACATAATCAGGATGATCTGGGTCAGCAATGCCAGGTGGTTGTTTGACATAAACTTCTTCATCAATCACCCCATAGAGAAAAGCACATTTCATATCAGCACACTTATCAAGAGAAACTTGATCCAACGAGTGTGTGACATAATTCATGTTGTATTCAATGGAGTGGTTATCAGCATCAAGAAATTCTTGATCACTATCACCACCTCTAGTTCCTCCTGCATTAAAAGTTCCTTCTCCTAAATTCTAAGCCTCTGAGCTAGAATTTGAAGGCAATTCAGTTGAATCAGCAATATTTGTCATGCTTGTGCTGATAGGAGCCTTAATCACAGGGTTAGTCACCACTGGAGCTGAAGTAGTCTTCTTGGTTGGTCTTCTTAGCTCAAATCTTGGATCAGGATCTTCTGTTGATCTGTTATCTGTAGATCCTGAAACATTCTCACAAGACTTGTTAAAACAGTTGGTAACTAAATCAAGATCAAACAGCCAATCCGGACTAGAACCTTTCACACAGGGTGTGTGTTCATTGAAAGTCACATTGGCTGACTCCTCAATGATTCTAGTTCTGAGATTGTATACTCTATAAGCCTTAGCTTAAGAAGAGTATCCAACAAAGTGTCCATATTCTGATTTCTCAGCAAACTTGGCTATTTGATCTTTGGTATTCAAGATGGTGCAAAGACATCCAAATGTTTTGAGAAAACCAATGAATGGTCTCCTTTTGTGCCACAGTTCATAAGGAGTCTTACCATGTGTCTTAACCACTAAAACTCTATTCTGCACATAGCAGGCTGTGTTGACAGCCTCTGCCCAGAAGGTGATAGGTAGTTTAGAGTTAGACAACATGGTTCTAGCAGCTTCAATAAGTGTCATGTTTCTCCTCTCAGCAACACCATTTTGCTGAGGAGTCTTGGGAGCACTATATTATCTTGAAATACCTTTTTCATCACAAAATGTATCAAGGATTTGGTTTTTAAATTTGGTTTCTTGATCACATCTTATGGTCTTGACCTTGTGATTAGATTGATTCTCAATTTTCAGAATGAAGTTCTTTAAGATTTCAGGGGTTTCATCCTTAGTTCTAAGGAAAACCACCCAATTAAATCTTGTGAAATCATCTGTGATCTCTAAACAGTAAGAGGTCTTTCCTAGACTCATTACACTGGTAGGAACAAACAGATCCATATGTAACAAGTGTAGGGGAGTAGTGATAGAGTTCATTTCCTTTGGATTGTGAGACACTTTGTGTTGCTTCCCTTTCAGGCATGCAACACAGTGGTCATCACTTGTAAACTATTTCTTTGGCATTCCAGTTACCAAATCATTCTTAATCAATTTATTCATGTTTTTAAAGTTTACATGCCATATTCTTTTATGCCAAAGGAAAGACTCATTACTATTTGCTTTAGACAGAAAGCAAGAAACTTCTCCAGAAGGAGATCTTTCCTGTAGATCCATCTTGTACATGTTCCCTCTCCTAGGGGCTCTGAGTAGAATATGCTCTTGAGGATTGTCAACCCCAGGCTTGAGAATAATGCACTCATGCTCAGTAAAGAGCATGTGATGTTTTTGGTCACAAAATTGGGACACACTCAGAAGATTGTATCCAAGCTCCTTGACAAAGTTTACCTTCTCAATGCTGAGCTTACCATTTGTAACCTTGCCCCTGCCAGTAATGTAACCTCCTACATCTCCTACAATAGCAACTGGTCCTCCATCAAATTTTTCAAAGTTTTGAAGTAAGGACTCATTGTCTGTCATGTGCCTGGAGCAGCCACTATCAATGATCCACACATTTTTGTTTGCCTTTGGCTGTTCCTGCATAAAAAGAGATGATTTAGTTACATTTGGAAACCTAAGCCTCATTGGTCTTGGGCTTGTTAAAATGGATTGAAGGCAATGAAACATTAAGTGATCCTATGTTCAGGCACTAAGGATCATTTGCTGTTGCTGATGAAGAATCTTCAGTCACACGGTCTTCCTTCATCTTCCACACAACCTTTGGAAAATTTGGCTTGACCTTCAAAGCTTCGGAACCTTTTTCAGCTTTGGAAGATTTGGAGACTGGACCTTCGGAAGATCTTGCTTTCACTACATCAAGCTTCAGTACTTCAGAAGCATTCCTTTCTTCCGAGATCGAAGTTTCTTCAGAAGGCAATTTTTCACTTGCCTTCTTATTCATTTTGGAGCTTCCGAAGGAAACAGATTTTCCTTTCGAAGCTTTCTTTTCCTTCTTCTTCCCATAAGCCATCTCTTTGACCATGTGGATAGTACTTTTAGGATTGTAGATGCAATCCTTAGCCAGATGAGAAGTACTACCATACATGATGCGGTCTATTTGCTTCCTTCTGGGAGTCTTCTTCTGAGAGCAAGACTGAACTTGAACACTTTCTTTCTCCAGCTTCTTCTTCACAGATGATGCAACAATTTTCTTAGGGAGAGAATTTCTCTTAGAAGAAGATGGTTCAGATTGTGTAGCAGTGGTACATAGCAATTCAGCCTTCTCTTTGCTAGAACGAGTTGGAACAGTACTAAAACTCCTGGTACTAAAGTTTGTAGTTGATTCCTCAGCCTTTACCACTTCAAACCCTGCAGAGATGAACACTTGTTTCTGCTCGGAGTCAAAAGTGGCCTTGATCTCTTGAGCCTTCTTTGATCTTCTCTTTGCTCTTCTAATCAAGTTCTTCCTCTTTGTCTTTGTCAAACCAACCTTCTTACTCTCCTCAGGAGCATGGTGACGCTTTTCGGATTGACTTTCTTCACTCATTTCAGAGTCATTCCTCACCATCTCCTCTTCATCCTCTTCATTACTGGGGTCTATAGAGGGCAGCTCATCTTGACCAGTTCCATACCTTGGAGATCTTACTGATAGTAGGGTGTGTGGAGGAGCTATCTCACAAGAACCCAGTCCCTGCTTATTCTGATAACAAACTTTTGCATGCAGAGATGAGGATATTATGTTCTTGAAGGTCTCTTCTTCAAGAACACATTTATCTGCCCTGGCTTTGCAGATCACAAGCTCAACCTGGTATTCTGTCAACTTAGTAACAAGATCTTTTATTTGAGCCTTATAGTTTGTTTGCTCATGTTTAAGAGTTGAAATTGTTTTCTCTAGATATTCTATTTTAAGCTTATAATCATTTTCAGCTCTCTTAAAATCAGCTTTTAAAATGTTTAAAGACTCAATATTAGATCTCATTTCTAAGTTGTAGGACCTGTATCTGTTTACTTTAGCAATACATTCAGAAGAGAAAAGATGTTCTAATACCTTGGCTTCAACATGGTTAGCCATGAGTGCTTGATTCGGAGAAGCATCTTCAGCTTGGAAGCTCCAGTCAAAGCTTCCTTCTTCAACATCAACTGCAGCTTGTTGTCTTGGCTTCTCATCCTGGTGCCCTCCTTCAGTGTAGTTTGGCCTGGATGATGCTTGGCCACCATTTGACTTAGGTGCCTTGCATTCTCTGGCAAAGTGTCCCATCTGGTTATAGTTGTAACACTTTACTTTGCTTTTGTCTAGCCCAAACTTGCCACTGGCTGCATTGCTAGGAAACCTTCTCCCAGTCCTCTTGTAAAACTTCTGGGCTCTGTGAGTGAGAAGAGCCATCTGCTGGACTATCTCCATATATTCCAGATCATCTGGATGGATACAGTCCAGGTCTTTAAGAGTGAAGAGAAAGTTGCCTGAACATTCATCAGTAGAGACAAAGGCTTGAGAGGAACATGTCTCTTGGAAGGTACTTCCTTGGATGTAGCTCTCTCTGGGTGTCTCTGGGAAGGTGATGAAAGGTCCCTTTTGTGAAGTTGTAGGGTAGCAGATAAGATAATGCTATGGTTCTCTGCTATCCCTTTCACCCACATGAAGGGCTGAACTCTGGTGAGTATTGGAGTTACCAAATGAATTTTGTATGTTTATCTCCATCTGGTATCCACTGAGTATCCCATACAACTCAATGAGAATAAGGGTCTTGAGGTTTTTAGACCTCTTAATTACCACACAATAGTGTGTCCATTGTCTAGGAAGAGAGGACATGAACATCCTAACAATATCCCTGTTCTCAATAGTCACTATAACATCAGCCAGAGTGTCCACAATCTCAATATACCTGAAGTATTGTTGAGTCATGGTTTCATCTGTCTTGAAGGTGAAGTTTTCAAACTACTACTTCAGGAGGTCCTTCTTGTTCTCCTTGGCTTCATTGGA
Source organism: Flaveria sonorensis (assembly GCA_025506505.1). NCBI lineage: Eukaryota > Viridiplantae > Streptophyta > Magnoliopsida > Asterales > Asteraceae > Flaveria > Flaveria sonorensis. Next base: position 32,646,230 of record CM046430.1, on the reverse strand, counting down.
CCCCTCATACATCAGTTTCAGTGCATCCCATAGCTGTTTAGTGGTCTTGCACTTCTTGAAACCTCTGTAGATGGAGTTTGGAAGAGTAGTTTAGAGGCTGTCATGGCTTTCTGATCAATATCAATCCTTTTCCAGTCTTCGTCAGAAAAGTCAGCCCTCTCCTTTGGTATCATTCCACGACCAGCAGCAGCTGAAGAAGTGCATGGTACATGAGGTCTATTGACAATAGACTCCCACATCCTGGAATCTTGAGACTTGATGAAGCCTTCCATTCTTTGGCACCAAGTGTCAAAATCCTCAGGAATGATCAGTGGGGACTTTGTCATAGTTCCAGTTTCCATATCAGCCTTAGAGATAGTTGCCATTTGAAGAGTTAAGTGATGTGTGAAGCTAAGAGGATTAAAGATGGTGAGATCTTACAATCAAGAGCCTGGAATGCTCTGATACCAATTGCAGGACCGAGTAAGGGTACCTAACACTTAGTTTCACACTGAGGAGAGATCTTAGATCACTTAACTATTCAAATAAGGAACTGATAACTTAAACAGATGATACTAAGAACACAAGTAAATTAAAGAGACAGAACTAAGAACAACACAAGAACATAAGATTGGTTTTCAAGGATGTTGTATATTGATCTCAAGTTCTTTTACATGCGTTATAAAGCATGAATAAATTACAAGGACTTGAGACACTTTTATAATACAACCTACAACCATCACTTAGATGTAAAGACAGTTGGGATTTGACTAATCTAGACAACAAGATCAATCTAAAGTCAAAAGGCAGATTGCCTTTTGACTAGTGACTATGACATGCCATAGCTCACTGACTTTTCCTAATAAAAAAAGTCTACAGGAACAAGTAAGGTATGTTACAGACAAAGACCATTCCTACTTTTTGATAAAGCATGGAAGTTTCACCAACTTATGTAAAGTAGGTGAACCACCAGAGCAGGCAGCGGAAAGTGTGTCAGCTTTATCAAAAGTTGATTCAGATAAAGCATATTTTCTCTGTCCTCTGAAGAAATCAATCTTCACAGCTTCAGAAGACTTTGTCTCTAAAGCTTCGGAAGATTTCATCTTTGGCTTTGGAAGATGCTGGTCTTTGGCTTCGAAAGATTTCACACTTAGAATAATTTCTATTTGAGTGTGAAACTTCCGAAGTAACTCCTTCTGAACTGTTAGATTCGGAAGATCTTACACTTAGACACATTTGAGAGTGTAAGACTTCCAAAGCTAGTTCATCTTTGTTCCTTAGTGCATGCATGGTGGACTTGGTTGTTCTGGCTTGTTGGTTGCATCAGCCTCATAATCTTCAAATGATCTTACAGGAGAGTTTAAAGAACTTTGCTTGGCTACTGATGAAAGTAGAGTTTATACGATACGATTATGAAAAGGATGATGAGGTTGGTTGATTCCATCTGTTGAATGATGGTGATGATTGAGATTCAGCAGTTAGAGATTCAAGGTAGGTGATCATAGGTGCTTGGTGAGTCACCATGGGAGTTTGATAGACTTAGGGAGTGAGAGTGATAATGAACTGGCTCATAAATAGGGGACATGAGAGCTGATGACTTTGAGGGGTTTGAAGATCCACCCAGTGATTCTTCATTTGCATCCATCTCCATTTGATAAGCACTGAGGATGCCATGTAACTCCTCAAGAGTCATTATCTTCAGATTCTCAGTTCTTATAATGTACAATATAAACTATCCATGTTTTTGGTAAGAATCTTATGAACTTTCTAAAAATATCATTATTCTCCATCTTTACTCCAGCTTTATTTAGAGAGTCTAAAAGTTTGACATATCTAAGATATGTAGCAGTCATGGTTTCACCCCTTATGAAACCAAAATTTTCAATGTTTTGTATCAAGACATATCTTTTGTTTTCCTTCATGTCCTCCGTTCCTTCAAATCTAACTTTCAAGGCTTCCCATAACTTTTGAATAGTTGTGAATTTATTAAAGCCATGCATGATGCTTTTGGGTATAGTCATTCTAATCAGCCATAAAGACTTTGAATCCACATCCATTTTCTTTAGATTTTCATCTGAGTACTTTGTAGAATCTTTAGGAATCATGACTCCTCCTATACTAGCAGCTTGGACCATGGGGACATATGGTCTATTCAGAATTGAGAGCCAAAGTCTTATGTCTTGATTCCTTATGAAATCCTTCATTCGGATTTTCCAGGTATCATAGTCATTTGGAGTAAACATGGGAGGATTGGTCTGAGTCCTATTCTCCAAATCATGTTTACTAGAAATGTCTACAGCAGTCATTTTGAGAGGGTAGGGAGATATGAGGAATGGTGGTGTTTGATAGTGTGATCAAAAGAAAAAACAAGTGATTTGTTGAAAAATGATTTCAAACAAATCAAGAGTCAAAGCTCTAATACCACTTGTAGGATCAGATTGGTTTACACAAAGAAGAACTTCTTTTAAGATCAGTAACTAATGAATGTGGAATCTAAGTTAGTTACTTACTATCACAGTACAAATACTTTGAGTAAAGATAAATACACAATAAGTTATTTCAAAGCATTTACTTGATTAATCTGATTTTGTACAAAGATTACAATTCGGAATATGTGTTTCAAACAATTGATCCACTCTATGGGTATTAATTGGTGAGTTATGTAAATACATTTTCTTTGAACTCATTGACGTGAAAAAAAAGAATAATAATATAATATTAAACTCTCAATTAATACATGATAACTTACTAAATAATTCTTGTAATTATCCATTATAACAAACTCACAAAATATTGCATCCATGTTTAAAATTTAAAAGACAGAATATCCCTCCAAATCGTAGACCCACAACCCACCCCCCTTCAAAACCCACGATCTCATAAACCCCACCTCACAACACCATTCTGCCGTCTCCCCCTCCCCCCTCACTGTGAATCTCGAACGCACACGACAGCATTCCTCCACCCCACTGCTGGTTCCGACGAACCCACCATCGCACAGGCTCACCGTCGAGCATTGTTTCGAAACCGTGTCGTCGACAAACGAGGTAAGATCGTTTAACATTGCTACAAGATTTCATAACTCAAATCATATGGGTTCGGTTGATTCCGGTAACATGGGTGACTAGAAACCGTTTAACTAACCGGTGGCTTGGTTTCGCGCATGGGATCTCTCGTTTAAGTTTAACAAAACAGTAACCCAACTTGTTGGTGTCAATAAGTTTTTCAATCACGAAACCGGGAAATAGACGATGTTACTAAGCCGGGTATGTTTATACAAGTAGTTGCATATAATCATGTATGTGGTTCCAATGGCAAGGAAAACAAGCATTTGCGGTATCACAAAGTCATTCCATGTCGAGAACGTTTTTATTTTCATGTGTGTGTTCCATCGACAAGGATAGGATGTGTGGGTGTGTAATCGGATATGTGTATATGTGGGTGTTTAATTACGAGTATCTGTGTGTGAATTGCATATGGGTTTATGTGGGCTGCGTTGTGCCATTCATGATGTTTATATATGCATGGGATATATATATATATATATATATATATATATATATATATATATATATATATATATATATATATATATATATATGATAAGTGGGGCAGTAGGTATGCATGTACTTGTGGAATGTTAGTACCGGGCATGGATTATGTAATGTTGGAATCTTAAATATTTAGAGCAACTATATGATAATATAATAAATTACAAATATAATATTTTTTTTCTTTTAACAATTTTATCATAAATTATGTTTTTGTCATATATTTTTAATCAAAGATATGATTAACTTTTGTGTTGTTGGTGTCATCATTCATTGTAACATTTTTTTTTCAATCATTCTTAAGGTATTTTTAAATTAAAACAGAAACAATGTTGTTAAAAGAAATTACACAAAATAACATATGTATTGTTGGGTTGGGTAATTCGTAATAGTCGATTTATACCGTCAAGTTGGAAGGTTGTATTAAATCCAATAAACACAAATCATGAGGACTTCGCCTGAACCATTTAAATATAATTCAAAGTACTTTCACATAATTAATGTTCCAATCGGGTCGACCGGTAAATGTTAGTCGAGGTGTCAAGCATGATCGAACTTAAAAAAGTTTTACACTTGTTGGACCAAAAGAACCAATGAGCCTGATCAGAAAAACCTTTAAGTCCCACGGACATTACAACTGAAGTTGTCTGCAACAGCTGAAGACATCAGCTGATAACGAGGTCTGAAGACAAAGTCTGAAGTGAAAGAGCTGAAGACAAAGTCTGAAGTGAAAGAGCTGAAGACAAAGTCTGAAGTGAAAGAGCTGAAGACAAAGTCTGAAGTGAAAGAGCTGAAGACAAAGTCTGAAGACAAAGCTGAAGACAAAGACTGAAGACCAAGTTTCAGATGATTGTCACAACAGCTGAAGAAGACCTCTTCAGTAGTTGTGATGGTTTCCTTTCAGTAGTTGTAGTTTCCTTTCTGTACTTGTAGTTTCAGTAGTTTTATGTTTCTTCGTGTACTTGGAATAATCTGAGATGTTCTCAGTTGTTGTGAACATTCTCAGTAGTTTGCTTACTTTCAGTAGTTTGTAATAATTCTGTTAGATGTCACTATCAAGTGACATCAGCAGACGTCACATTCCTATATATAAGGAATGCTGACCTAATTGTAATCGGTGCAGCTTAGGAAAACCTAGCAGCCGCCACACCGAAGCATGTGTGCATGAATGTTATTATCCCTTTGCAGAAACCCTATATCTATATAACCGTGTACTGTTCCATTGAATATTTATTGTGTTCTTGCTATATTTGCTTAATTCTTGCTCTAATTCCGCTGTGATTCAACTCTAATTGATCAAACTTAGATCACTGATCCTAACAAATGGTATCAGAGCAGGTTAATCATTGATCGGTTTAACAATTGATCATTGAAACTGCTATTTTGATATCTATAGTTTGATCGAATTAGCATATGTGCAAGAACTGGTTATAAAGATTGATTTTCTGCTGCTTCTGGTTATTTAATTTGAGTTTCTTCTTGGTTCTTATTGAGTTTGTTGTGTTTTTGTGCAAAATCTTTTGAAACTTGATTGATTTGGTTTGAATCTGAGAATGACTACTCCATCTAATGATCCTCACAATACTGGCTCCTCAACCAAGCCTCCGATGCTGGTTAGGAGTGAGTATAACATATGGCAACGAAGAATGCTCCATCACCTGTCTGTTAACAGTTCAGGTTGTTGGACATCTGTGGTTCATGGTCCACACAAGCCTATGGTGAACAATCCGGAGACCAATCAAATGGTTCCGAAGAAGAAGGAGCAATACTCAGATGAAGATCGTAAACTGTTTGAGATTGATGCTAAAGCCCATGGAATTCTGGCCATGGCACTGCCGAATGAAATCTATTCTAGGCTTATGCATCATGAAACTGCTCATGACCTCTGGAATGCTTTGAAGGAACAATTCGGAGGAACTGATGAGGTCTTAGCAAACAACAGAGAAATCCTCGCCCAACAATATGAGACATTCTCTCATAGGAAGGGTGAGACACTGACTCAACAGTTTGAGCGTTTCTCCTGCTTGATCTCTGAACTGAAAATGGTCAAGCAAGAGTATACTAACAGCCAGATGAACAACAGATTCCTCAGATCACTGCCTGAGAGATGGGACACATACACCATTGTCCTACGCTCCAGTGCAAATCTGGATAGCCTATCTCTCACCCAACTCCATGGGAAACTGCTTACATTTGAAAGAGAGATAGAGCAGAAAAGGAAACTGGCATCATCAGGAAAGCTCTCTGATGACTTTGTACCAGGTAACACTGCCTTGGTCGGTCATGAGTCAGAATATGCTGGATCAGAAAGTCATTATGATGAGCATATAGATTTCTCTTCAAACAGTTCTGATCATGCATTTGTTGGTGTTGACAGTCATTCTGGGTGTAATAGTGATAATTTATGTTTTATCATGGATGATTTGCAAGGTATTGCTGATGATGATTTAGAAGAGATGGATATTTTGAGCCAAATGGCCCTGATCAATATCAGATCTCAAAAGTTCTACAAGAGAACTGGTAGGAAATTTCCAGGACTCTCTGGCAAAACCAAAGTTGGTTTTGACAAGAGTAAGTTGAGGTGTCACAAATGCCACAGGCTTGGGCACTTTGCAAGAGAGTGTAGATCAACTGGATCTAACTCCTCTGCACCCTTTGTGACCTTTCCAAGCAATAGTTCACAAAACAAAGGGCAACATCCTGCTAGTTCTGGTCATCACTCACAACCTCAATCTCCTGCATACTTTGTCCCTCAGGGTCCAATGCCATACCCTTATCCCTGCTATTACATGCCACAGCCAAATCCTGTTCATGTCCCTATAGTACAACAACCTCGAGCCCTACCTGAACCTCAACCATCTCCATCACAATCTCAACCTCATCACAGCTTCTTCACACCAGGAGTTGTTGACTGGAGCAGCTTACCAGATGATCTTTCTGGTTTCAATGAGCAACTATCTGCTGGTGCTGGTCAACATGGTGGTGAACATCCTTTTGGGAATCTTGCTCTCTGAAAGTTAAAACCATGTCTTCAGTAGTTTCACAACTACTGATGACTAATACCAAGTCTTCAGTTGTTACAACTTCTGAAAGTTAAAACCAGGTCTTCAGTTGTTTTCAAACAACTGATTACAACACCCACACTTTCAGTCGTTTTATATCAGCCTTTTTCTTACCCTATAAATACCTAAACCTACTTTCAGACGTTTCATTAGCCGTTTTCCGTCCTTCACTCTCTCACCAATGGCGACCATGAAACTCAAACCCAGACACAACTGTGTTGCCTACCTCTCGAAATCGGCCTTCTGGAACAAATTTGATAACGCCATCGATCTTATGGTAGATTCCCAGTACCGAACCGCGTTTCTTCTGAATCCTACCATATACCCCGATTCCCTAAGCCAGTTCTGGACCAACGTCTCCGTGCAAACTAGTGAGAATGATAGCCAAATCACTCTCCAGTCGTTGGTCAACCAGAAACAGGTGGTCATCACTCCGGACATCATTCGACAAACCCTAGATCTACATGATGCCACCTGTGTCACAGAATACCCGAAAGGCACAACCGATATGTCTTTCATCAACAACGGGTATGAAGGAGACTTAAGTGCTACCACCATTATGAAGAAGCACTTCCATGATGCTGAACGTCTTATATTCCACATGGTGAATGTCTGCCTTGCACCAAAAACCTCTTCATGGGATCAAATGTCTTCCCGATGGCAACAGGTATTATACTCTATCTTTGAACGCCAAACTTTAAATTTTTCTGAGATAGTGTTTATGGAACTAAAGGATCTGTCCTTGAAACCTATGGCAAACAGATGGATATTATATCCCAGGTTTCTCATGGCCATAATTTAACACAGCTAAAATCAGATGGCCTTGTTGGCCTTGGAGTCCCTGCTCCGGCTGTATTGCCTGAAGTATACTCCAGGCACAACTCTGACCCTACAATGAAAGGGGCTGCCCGGCTGCTCAAACCCAAGCAGCGGGAACCCACAGCCTCCACTTCCAGATCCAAAGTCCCCACCAAACCCAAAACCAAAAAGCCCAAAAAGGCTACTCAGGGAGATGAGTCCCTGAGGATGCCCCTGTAACACCAATACAGGAAACACTTACTGGTTCTAACCCCCCAGTAGTGTCCAAGACTCCACCAACCCTAGCCGCTCAGGCATCCTCTCAACAGGATCCTGATGCAACCATAATTGGGGATACCACAATACTGGAACCTATCTCAATTGAGAAGGTTACCATTGAAGAGCACCAGTCACCCCGGGTGCAATCTGCTTCAACCCTATCTCCAAATGCAACCGCCCCTCAAAGCCCAACATTTATTGTTGCACAAGTGTTGAGTCAGCTACATTCCTCTCCTCCTCCCCAGACACCAATTACAATGGGGAGAACCTCAACAGCTGAGGAAGAGGACCAAAATGCTGCTGATAACCCACAGCACAGGGGTTATAATGTTCAATCTCCCCGTGTAGAGGAGGAGGTTAGAACATCTGGTGAGGCTGCCACTTCTACTGATTCAGCAAATGACCAGGATGAAGTTGGTAACATCTCTAAGACCTCACCAGAGGCAACTGCCGATGAAGGACTCAGTCCTGAGGCAGGAAGTCCCAGAACCAAGAACAAGGGGCACATGCTACAACTGATCTACACTCAGGGCATGTACATCCTGATTCAATCAGGAGGTCAGGTGATTCAGCAAAGCCTGATGATGACCTGGGCTTTTTCTATGATGTCTTAGCCCATAACACAATCCTTGAGGCTGAGGTGAGCAGACTCAACGAACTGCTTGCCAAAATGTCTCAGGATCAAAGTCCATCTGCCCCAATAAACCCACAGATGGCACCTTCATCTGAAGGTTTCCCAAACACTCCGCCACTTCACTCAACTGAGCCACCAGCCACTGTTGTTGGCACCACCTCTCAGGGACAGAACCCCTCTGAGCAGATGGTTGCTACATTTCAAAATTCCTTACCTCTCATCACTCCCATCATCAATGAGATTGTACATAAAGCCATTGATGAGAGGATCTCCTCGACTCTAAAAACACTTGTTGATGATGCTGTGCAAAAGAAGCTTTCTGCCATTCAAACCCCTGAACCCAATGCACCCAAAAAGGGGGAGTCTAAGGCAGTGAAAGAAAGAAAGAAAGAGAAAGAGAGTGGAAGAGGAGAAACAACAAGAAAAAGAACAGGAAAAACAGCTGATCACATACAAGAGAAAGAAAAGTGCTGAAACTCAAAAGCCTGATGAAGAGAAATCATTGGAAGATCTGATTAAAGAAGCTGATGAAGCTCACAGCAGATCAATGGACAAAATAATAGATCAACTCTTCAGACAGGGCTTTGATACAGCCACATTAGACACTGAGATCAGAAGGCTGGAGATCAATGAGATACAAGAAAGATGGGCCAGTTATAGTGTGATGGAAAGGGAGAGGTTGGAGATAATGATCCGGTTTATTGCAAAATACTTGGGAAGATCATTAATTGAGATTAAATCATGGACCAGAGACAGTATTCTGGCAATAACCACCAAAATCTGTGCTTCTGAAGAATTCAACAAGGGGTTGATTATAGAAGCCTTAGACGAAGCAGGTGCTGGGAAGAGAACTGATATGGCCAAGCTTTCCAAAGCCAAACTCACCATAAAAATGCTAGATCAGCCTTCCCAAACTCCCTCTCAAAAACAACCAACCCCACAACTCTCCAAATCAACTCAACCCTCAAAACCAACTCCCTTACCCCAAAAACCACCTCAAACCACATCCAGTGATGCACCCAGAAGGAGGAGAAGGGTGTTGAGGATGGTAGAAGAAGAAGAAGAAGATGATGAAGAAGATAGTCTGCCAATCTCTGCTGTTCTAAAATTACCTGAGCCCAGAAGTCAACAAATGATAACACCAGACTTTCAGAGGCAAATGGTGAAAGTTAAGATTGAAGAAGAAGAACAGCAGAAACAGCACGATGAGCAACTTTTGAAAATGATTGACAAAGAGTTTCCTCAGTCATCATCTATACAAGCCATGAAGAAACATGCTCAAAGGCTGTATGCTCTCAGGTATACCTTTCAATATCAAAAGGAGAGAGTAAGGATTTGGCCAGACCCCAGGGTTAGTTCTAGAATTCATAAGAAATCCATACCAAGTAGATACAATGGCCAAGTGAGAAAGACCATAGATACTGCTATTATGTTGGCCATTGTAGTCTCACCCTGGGAAATACTTGAAGACTTCAAGAGAGCCTACAAGTCAAAGATGACCCCTCAAACTCTAATGGAGAACAAAATGGTCAAGAAGGGGTTGTTATACAAGAGGCTTGAAGAGATCAAGAAAAATGAACTCCAGTTGTTATTAGAAGGGACTCACCCAGATGAGTTTGCTTACAGAGAGAGAACAACTGTTGAGTTGAAAAATGGAAAGACGATAAAGTACTTATCAGAGTACTATGGCCCAGAGTTCTTCTTCGAAGGAGAAGCAGAAGAACTCACTAAGGAGGAACAAGTTGTTCTCCTTGAGGCCTACGTCAGAGAGTCTTATAGACTCATCAATGGGAAGTAGGTTTCATGGTTGGGATAACGGCTCTGTGTCCAGTTCCCCAAGACAGAGTTCCCTTCCATCCTTTGACATTCACATCTACTGAAACCTGTTCCCTGGCCTGTGCTTATCCGATATCTCTAAAGCTGATCAAGAGAGTATTTCTGCCAAGAATAAGTGGGACCTCAATAAGCTTAAAGGTTTTGGCTGCATTGGTTCAGGGGGAGTTTGTTGGACCAAAAGAACCAATGAGCCTGATCAGAAAAACCTTTAAGTCCCACGGACATTACAACTGAAGTTGTCTGCAACAGCTGAAGACATCAGCTGATAACGAGGTCTGAAGACAAAGTCTGAAGTGAAAGAGCTGAAGACAAAGTCTGAAGTGAAAGAGCTGAAGACAAAGTCTGAAGTGAAAGAGCTGAAGACAAAGTCTGAAGTGAAAGAGCTGAAGACAAAGTCTGAAGACAAAAGCTGAAGACAAAGACTGAAGACCAAGTTTCAGATGATTGTCACAACAGCTGAAGAAGACCTCTTCAGTAGTTGTGATGGTTTCCTTTCAGTAGTTGTAGTTTCCTTTCTGTACTTGTAGTTTCAGTAGTTTTATGTTTCTTCGTGTACTTGGAATAATCTGAGATGTTCTCAGTTGTTGTGAACATTCTCAGTAGTTTGCTTACTTTCAGTAGTTTGTAATAATTCTGTTAGATGTCACTATCAAGTGACATCAGCAGACGTCACATTCCTATATATAAGGAATGCTGACCTAATTGTAATCGGTGCAGCTTAGGAAAACCTAGCAGCCGCCACACCGAAGCATGTGTGCATGAATGTTATTATCCCTTTGCAGAAAACCCTATATCTATATAACCGTGTACTGTTCCATTGAATATTTATTGTGTTCTTGCTATATTTGCTTAATTCTTGCTCTAATTCCGCTGTGATTCAACTCTAATTGATCAAACTTAGATCACTGATCCTAACAACACTAATATTTGAATTAGACATAATCGGGTTCCTATCAAATATTATGGACACACACTCACGGATTTGTATTCGCTAGGTTCCGGTTAGCTGGCAACATCTGTTTTAACCTTCGTTTACGCACTTTAAAGTGAGTTTTCACGGCCCCTGTTTTACCTTCTTTTCTTTTGGGGGAGAAAGCATGCAAATAATATATTTTAGTGGTTTTTAGTGTTATTGTTTATCACCTGTTACGTTAGTGCAAACTTATAAAAGTCCTTACATTCTCGAATCGTTAGCAACGAGCTAGCGAGGTAATTTTGAGTAGTACTACTTGTAAGGATCTATCTGAAGATTATGAGGCTGATGCAACCAAAGATCTTCCAACATGCACTAAGGAACAATGATGAACTCGCTTCAAAAGCTTTACACTCTCTAAAACTCTAAGTGTAAAGTGTTTCGAAGCCAAAAGTTCAGAAGAAATTACTTCGGAAGCTTTACACTTAACAGAAAATATTCCAAGTGTAAAAACTTCCGAAGCCAAAGGCCAAGTTCTTCCGAAGCCAAAGATGAAGTCTTCCGAAGCTTCAAAGACAAAGTCTTCCGAAGCTTCAAAGACAAAGTCTTCCGAAGCTTCAAAGACAAAGTCTTCCGAAGCCATTTTGCTATGAAGACTGATTTTTTCGGAAGACAGAGAAAAGATGCTTTCTTTGATCTACTTTTGATAAAGCTGACCAACTTTCTGCTACAACTTTGATAACTCACCAACTTGTATGAGTTGGTGCAACTTCCATGCTTTAGTGAATAGTAGATAAAATTTTTTTCTGTAATTTTCTTTTTTTGTTCCTTTAGACTTTTTGTACTAGGAAAAGTCAGTGAGCTATGGCATGTTATAGTCACTAATCAAAAGGCAATTTGCCTTTTGACTTTAGATTGATCTTTTATTGTCTAGATTAGTTAATTCTAACTGTGCTTCCAAGTATTGACGGTTGTAGGTTGTAGTATAAAGAGTTTCAGGTCCTTGTATTTTATATTATGCTTTGAACACTTGTAATAGAACTTGAGATCAATATACAACATCCTTGAAAACTAATACTTGTGTTATTGTTCTAAGTTCCATCTTATTGTTACTTGTGTTCCTTGTATCTTCAAAGTTCCTTGTTCCCTATTTGAACCGTTAAGTGATCTAAGATTACTCCTCTTATGAAACTAATTATAGTTAACACCCTAACCGGTCCTGCAATTGGTATCAGAGCATCCAGGCTCTTGATTATAAGATCTCACCATCTTAAATCCTCTTACTTTCACACTTCACTTAACTTTTCAAATGGCAGCTATCGCAAAGGCTGATATGGAAACTGGAACTATGACAAAGTCCCCACTGATCACTCCTGAGGATTTTGTTACTTGGTGCCAAAGAATGGAAGGCTTCATCAAGTCTCAAGATTCCAGGATGTATGAGTGTTGTCAATGGACCTTTTGTATCATGCACCACTTTAGTTGCTGCTGGTGGTGGTATGATACCAAAGGAAACAGATGATTTTTCTGAAGAAGATTGGAAGAAAATTGATGTTGATCAGAAAGCTATGACAGCCCTTCAAACTGCTCTTCCTAGCTCCATCTACAGAGGTTTCAAGAAGTGCAAGACTGCCAAACACCTATGGGATGCACTGAAGCTGATGTATGAGGGGTCCAATGAAGACAAAAAGAACAAGAAGGACCTCTTGAAGCAGCAGTTTGAAAATTTCACCTTCAAGACAGGTGAAACCATGACTCAACAATACTTCAGGTACGTTGAGATTATGGATACTCTAGCTGATGTTGGAGTAACCATTAAGAATAGAGATATTGTTAGGAAGTTCATGTCCTCTCTTCCCAGACAATGGACACACTACTGTGTGGTCATTAAGAGGACTGAAAACCTCAAGACTCTTACTCTCACTGAGTTATATGGAATACTCAGTGGATACCAGATGGAGATGAACATGCAAAACTCATCTGGTAACTCCAACACTCATCGGAGTTCAGCCCTCCTTGTGGTTGAAAGGGATTGCAGAGAACCATAACACCATCTCATCTGCTACTCGGACAAATCATAAAAGGGTCCTTTCATCACCTTTCCGAAGACACCAAGGGAAGGCTACATCCCTGGAAGCCCATTCCTGGAAACAAGTTCTTCACAAGCTTTTGTGTCTTCTGATGAAAGTTCAGGCAACTTTCTCTTCACTTTTGAAGACCTAGACTGTATCCATCCAAATGATCTGGAATATATGGAAATAGTCCAGCAGATGGCTCTACTCACTCATAGAGCTTAGAAGTTCTACAAGAGGACTAGGAGAAGGTTTCCCAGCAATGCCGCCAGTGGAAAGTTTGGGCTGGACAAAAACAAGGTGAAGTGTTACAACTATAACCAAATGGGACACTTTGCCAGGGAGTGCAAGGCACCAATGTCAAATGGTGGCCAAGCACAATCCATGCCAAACTACACTAAGGGAGCTTACTAGAATGAGAAGCCAAGACAGCAAGCTGCAGTTGCTGTTGAAGAAGGAGGCTTTGACTGGAGCTTTCAGGTTGAGGATGCTTCTCAAACCAATCACTAATGGCAGATCATGATGAAGCCAAGGTATTGGAACATCTTTATACTCCTGAATGCATTGCTTAAGTTAATAGATACAGGTCCTATAACTTAGAGATGAGATCTGATCTTGAGTCCTTAAATATCTTAAAAGCTGACTTTAAAAGAGTTGAAAATGATTATAAACTTAAGAAAGAAGATCTAAAGAAAACCATTTCAACTCTTAAGCATGAGCACACAAACTACAAGACTCAAATGAAAGATCTCATCTCAAAGTTAACTGAATGCCAGGCTGAGCTTGTTATCAGCAAAGCCAGGGCAGAAAAATGTGTTCTTGAAGAAGAGACCTTCAAGAACATAATATATCATCCCTACATGCAAAAGTTTGTTATCAGAATAAGCAGGACTTGGGATCTACTGAGATAGCTCCTCCACACACTTATTGTCTGTAAGATCTCCAAGGTGTGGAACTTGTGAAGATGAGCTTCCCCTCATAGACCCCATTGTTGAAGAGGATGAAGAGGAGATAGTGAAGGATGACTCTGAGAAGAGTGAAGAAGATCATCCTAAGAAGGGTCACTATTCTCCTGAGGAGAGGAAAGAGTCTGGAATGACAAGTCAAAGAGAAAGAACTTGATTAGAAGAGCTAAGAGAAGATCAAAGAAGGCTCAAGAAATCAATGCCATTTTCGACTCAAAGCAGAAACAAGTGTTTATTTCTGCAGGTTTTGAAGTGGTAAAGACTTAAGACTTAACTATGAACTCTAGTCCCAAGAGTTCTAGTTTAGTTCCAAATCATTCCAACAAGAAGAAGAAGACTGACCAGCTGTGTACCACTACTACACAGCCTGAACCATCCAGCTCCAAGAGCAAGCCTCTCTCTAAGAAGCTTGTTGTATCATCATTAAAGATGAAGATGGAGAAGAAAGTGATCAAACTCAGTCTTGTTCTCAAAAGAAGACTCTTAGAAGGAAGGAACTCAGCTATGTCATGTGTGGTAGTACTTCTCATCTGGCTATGGATTGCAAGTACAATCCTAAAAGTACCATCCACATGACCAAGAAGAACACTTCTGAGAAGAAGAAGGAACAAACAGCTTCGGAAGGAAAATCTGTTTCCTTCGGAAGCTCCAAAATGAAGAGACAGGTGAGAAATTGCCTTCGGAAGAAAAGTTGGTCTTGGAAGAAAGGAAAGCTTTCGAAGTACTGAAGCTTGCTGCAATGAAAGCAAGATCTTCTGAAGGTCCAGTCTCCAAAACTTCCAAAGTTGTCAAAACTTCTGAAGCTTTGAAGGTCAGGCCCAATCTTCCAAAGGTGGTGTGGAAGATGAAGGAAGACCATATGACTAAAAGTTCTTCATCAACAACAACAAATGATCCTCAAAGCTTGAATATAGGATCTCTTACCGTTAGATTGTCTTCAACTTATTTTAATAAGCCTAAGACCAATGAGGATTGGGTTTCTAAGTGTAACTAATCACCTCTTTTTGTGCAGGAACAGTTAAAGACCAAGAGAAATGTTTGGAATATTGATAGTGGTTGTTCCAGGCACATGAGTGGCAATGTTTCTCTGCTTCAAAATTTTGAGAAAATTGATGGAGGACCAGTTGCTTTTGGAGGGGATTCTGGTGGTTACATTTCTGAAAGGGGCAGAGTCATAAATAGTAAGTTCAGTATTGAGAAGGTAAACTTTGTCAAGGAGCTTGGATACAATCTTCTGAGTGTTTCCCAATTTTGTGATCCGAAACACCATATGCTCTTCACTGAGCATGAGTGCATTGTTCTTAAGCCCGGGATGGCCATTCCTCAAGAGCATATCCTGCTCAAAGCCCCAGGAGAGGGAACATGTACAAGATGGATTTACATGAAACATCTCCCTCAGGGGAAGTTTCTTGCTTTCTGTCTAAAGCAAATAGTGATGAGTCTTTTCTTTGGCATAAAAGAATGTACCATGTAAACTTTAAGAACATGAATAAATTGATTAAGAATGATTTGGTAACTGGAATGCTAAAGAAAGAGTTTACAAGTGATGATCACTGTGTTGCATGCCCGAAAGGGAAGCAACACAAAGTGTCTCACAAGCCAAAGGAAATGAACTCCATTACTACTCCCCTACACCTATTACATATGGATTTGTTTGGTCCCACCATTGTATTGAGTTTAGGAAGGACCTCTTACTGCTTAGTGATCACAGATGATTTCACAAGATTCACTTGGGTCTTTTTCCTTTAAACTAAGGATGAGACCCCTGAGATCTTGAAGAATTTTTCTGAAAATTAAGAATCAATCTGATCACAAGGTCAAGACCATAAGATGTGATCAAGGAACAGAATTTAAGAACCAAATCCTTGATACATTTTGTAATGAAAAGGGTATTACAAGACAATATAGTGCTCCCAGGACTCTTTAGCAAAATGATATTGTTGAGAGGAGAAACAAGACACTTATTGAAGCAGCAAGAACCATGTTGTTTGACTCTAAACTGCCCATCACCTTCTGGGCAGAGGCAGTTAACACAACCTGCTATGTGCAGAATAGAGTTTTAGTGGTTAAGACTCATGGTAAGACTCCTTATGAGCTGTGGCACAAAAGGAGACCATTTATTGGTTTCCTCAGGTCATTTGGATGTCCTTGCACCATCTTGAATACCAAAGATCAAGTAGCCAAATCCGATGAGAAGTCAAATGATGGAAACTTTATTGGATACTCTTTCCAAGCTAAGGCTTATAGAGTATACAATCTTATAACTAGAGTAGTTGAAGAGTCAGCCAATGTGACCTTCAATGAGCACACTCCTAGTGTGAAAGGTTCTGGTCTGGATTGGCTATTTGATCTTGACTTAGTTACCAACTGTTTTAACAAGTCTTGTGAGAATGTTTTAGGATCTACAAATAATATATCAACATGAGATCCTGACCCAAGATTTGAGCTAAGAAGGCCAAGCAATGTTACTACTTCAGCTCCTTTGGTGACTAATCCTGCAAATGAAGATCCTATCAGCACAAACATGACAAATTCAGCTGATACATCTGAGGTGCCTTCAAATTCCAGCTCAGAGGTTCAAAACTCAAGTGAAGGAGCTTTAAATGTAGGAGGAAATAGAGGTGGAGATAGTGATCAAGAATTTCTTTATGCTAATAATCACTCCATAGAGGACAACATAAATAATGTCACACATTCATTGGATCAAGTCTCACTTTATAAGTGTGCTGATGTGGTGGGTGACACTTCATTGCCAGATCTAAATTTCTCTAATTTGGATCTGTCCAATCAACTTGCTATGATCCCTCAACTAAGGATCCATAAGTCACACCCCACCATAAACATCATTGGAAATGTTGAGACTGGGTAAGAACAAGAGGACAAACCCATGACCAAAATGTTTGTCTGCACTCTTGTTTCTTGTCCCAGATTGAGCCAAAGAAAGTTGATGAGGCTCTGAAGGATGGAAGCTGGGTTGAAGCTATGCAAGAAGAGCTACTTCAAATCAGAAGACAGAAGGTTTGGAACCTATGTCCTCTTCCTCAAGGGAAGACTGTCATAGGAAACAAATGGGTTTTTAGGAACAAGAACGATGATAGAGGACTTGTCATCAAGAACAAGGCAAGACTAGTTGTTCAAGGGGACACACAAGAAGAGGGAATTGATTACATAGATGTTTTTGCTCTGTGGCAAGACTTGAAGCTATAAGAATATTCCTGGCTTTTGCTGTATCCAAGGACTTCAAGGTCTACCAACTTGATGTCAAGTGTGCTTTTCTGTATGGGGTGTGAAGAGGTATACTTCAAACAACCACCTGGCTTTGTAGACCCAGATCATCCTGATTATGTCTGCAAGCTTGATTAAGCTCTTTATGGGCTGTACCAAGCTCCAAGGAAGTGGTATGAAACACTATGTCAGTATCTCTACCAACATGATTACAAGAGGGGTACTATAGATGGAACTCTCTTCATCAAAGGGACAGGGAATGAATTAATGCTGGTTCAAGTATATGTGGATGATATTATCTTTAGGTCAACTAATCCAAAGCTCTGTAAAGACTTTAAGATGCTGATGAAGAACAGATTTGAAATGAGTGCCATGGGGGAACTAAATTTCTTTCTGGGAATTCAAGTGAAGCAAGTTGACAATGGCATCTTCATAAGTCAGTCAAAGTATGTGCAAGACATACTTACAAGATTCAACATGACTCAATGTAAGGTTGCTAAGACACCCATGGCCAGAAACCATTCCCTTGGACCTGATCTTGAGGGGGAGTGTGTGGATGAACATCTTTACAGGGCTATGATAGGGTCTCTATGTACCTAACAGCCAACAGGCCTGATATTATGTTTGCCATATGCATTTGTGCAAGATATCAAGCCAACCCCAAGATGTCATACCTGGTTGCTGTCAAGAGGATTCTTAGATATCTCAATGGTGCTCCCAAGCTTGGCCTTTGGTATCCAAAGAGTTCTGACTTTAATCTGTATGCTTATACAGATAGTTACTATAGTGGTTGCAACATGACTGCAAAGTCTACATCTAGGGGATGTCAATTCCTTGGTGGAAGGATTGTCTCATGGCAATGCAAGAAACAATCATGTGTCTCTGCATCAACTGCTGAGGCTGAATACATTGCTGCTGCAAGTTGCTGTGCTCAAGTGCTTTGGATTCAGAATCAGATGCTGGACTATGGATTCAACTTCAAAGAGACTCCCATCTGCATAGACAACAACAGTGCTATCTCTATTTTAGAGAATCCTATTTAGCACTCAAGGACCAAACAAATCAACATCAGGTATCATTTGATTAGAGATAATTTTGAGAAGGGATTAATCAAATTTGTCAAAGTTAACACAAATGAACAATATATTGATCTGTTCACTAAAGCTTTTGATGAACAGAGATTCAAATATCTTGTATCAGCTATTGGAATGATTAACTTTGACTAACTTTTTCTTAAAACATAAATCAACTTTATTTTTAAAACCTGTGTGTCCTAAGTTGTTTATTTTATCACCTTCATAAGCCTAGTGTCTTTTGGAAGAAAATTTTTAATGATATTCCTTAGAATTTTGAAAATTTTTCAAAACATATTTTCCTTCGGAAGAAATTTATGTCTTCAAATCAAGAACTACTTATAAGAAATTTACCTTCGGAAGAAATTCTGAGAATATCTTCCGAAGCTTAAATATGCTTTTAAGTACTTGCATGTATTTGATGGACAAATATCTTTCGAAAGTAATTAAGTCTCGGAAGATTTATTCTCTTTAGAATAAAACTCCCAAGACTTAATATCTTACGAAATCAAATATGTGTTGGAAGAAAAACACTCTAAGTATTTTTCTTCGGAAGCCAAATTTTCAAATTTCTTAAGAATATATTCCAAAGCCAAATTGGCTTTGGAAGCTTTTTCTCAAAAAACTTCCAAAGCAAAAATTACCTTCGGAAGATTTTCAGCTTCCAAGAAAACTACCTTTTTGTGCGCTTTTTCAAAAGTGGGACCTACTTTCGGATTTCAAAGTTTATCCTTTTGCATTAACTTTGTCTTAAATCCATTCTATATATATTCTCAACGGTTCCCCTTCTTATCACTCTTTTCTTCTTCCACAAATTCTTGACCTAAAATTCTCCCAAAATTAACCTTCTTCTTCACCAACAAACTTCCATCATGGCAAACATTGATCGACGAAATCAACCGGGATTTACCATGCACCTTCATAGACAACACAATCAGGTTGCTATGTTGGACTCTGAGAAAGAACCTCATTTCTCAGAGGTCTGTCGATAATTTTTCCATCTCACTACTTCACCTCCCTTACTATTGATCCTCCTGTTTATAAGGATCAGTTACTTGCATTCTGGAGGACCTATCAAGAGGTCACTATGGATGGGGAGAAGGCACTATCTGCTATAGTGCAGGGGAGGACAATCTTCATCACTTCGGCCATCATAAGCTCACACCTTCAGCTGGATGATGAAGAAGGTGAGTTGTACTTTCCAAAAGCTGCTTTCAACCATTCTTTTTAGTAGATGGGCTATGAGGGTGACTTCTCAGTCAAAACCTTCAGGAAGGGGAGGGTCTCATCCAAATGGAAATACCTCCTCCATGTCATCATACACTGTCTCTCAAACAAGCATGGAGGGTGGGATCAAGTTCCAGAGGACCTCTCCTTCATAGTCCATGGAATGGTTCAGGGGGTCAAATACAGGTACTCTTAATTTGTCTATACAAATTTACTTGCTAATTTAGACTCCTTAGAATACTACATGTTCCCGCGATATGTCCAGCACATTCTTAACTGTGAACTGGGCTCACAGTTGAGGGAAACATGTAATATTCTTAAATTAGGACAGATGAAGCCCAACATCTTTAAAATACTGAGAAAGCCTACTGTTGGCTTCTCCGGGGTAGAAACAGCCTTGGTTCCAAAAATGTTTGAGCTCATTGCTCAGGGTGGCAACCTAGCAACACCAGCTAGTGTTGAATCCACACTCTCTACCTCAACTCCACCCCCATAGCCTCAAATTACCATCACCTACAAAAGAAAAATCAAACAAACCCCTGCACCTGCTACTGAGCATGTGTAGGTTCCCATATCACAACCCATACAGGAGGAAGTGGAATCTCGAGCTCCCACTTCCCCTAAGGAGCAGACTACTCCTATCTTTCAAATGATCAATGCTGAGGTTCCTCATGCTCAGCCTGATGAGCTCACATCCCCAATAGCCTTAAGCCATCACTCTAAGTCTCAACACTCAAGTGATCAACCTTAAAGGGATAGTTACCACCCCCAGCCGCTGGACTTAAACCACCCAATTACTAACCTTGATTTCTATAATGATGAGGACTTGGGTTTCAGTGAGTACAATGAGTCTCTCTTCTCTTCCCACACTGAAGGAGAATTGAGTACTCCTGACTCACCCAGGTCTAGCCCACATCATATACCCACAACTGAGGTGGGTCTTCCTGAACATGTTCAGGAGATCCATATGGAAGAGGCTCTCACTTTAGAAAGTGATTATATCAGTAAGACCTCAACCATGACAACCCAACCTCTTGACACTTCTCTAGAAGTTGTCATGATGCAGGGGAAATCCAGCAGCCAAGAACACTATGCTAGTGATAAAGAAGAAGACTTTGGTCCAATTCTCTCCTAATGATTCTGCAACTGAAGATGAGGGGAGTCTGAAACATAGGGTGCACAAACTGACAAACACATACACCTATCTAGTTTCAAAGATAGTTCATCTGGAATCTCAGGTGACTATCTTGCAGCAAAGGGTCAATAACCAGCAACTTGAGATCACCGATCTCAAGGGCCAGTTAGCTGAGAGACCCTTAAGGAGGACTCAACCAGGTCCACAAGAACCTATGAACGTGATGGATGACACCCCCAGCTCACCTATGCAAGAAGGTGATGCTACCAAAAAGGGGGAGAAAGTCCTCACAACCACAGAACCTGGGAGTTCCTCCCAGAGTATGGACATAGAGGAGTCACCAACCTCTCTTGCAATTGTCCAGACTCAGCAACCTCCTCAAGTCATGAATATTGACTTACTTATTCAACACTTGCTTGAGGAGGGAATTCCAAGAGCAATACCTGTTCCCTCTAAGAATCCAATTATAGGATGGGGGTATGACACCAACAGAAGAGCTCTTGTGATCTCTAGAGCTTAGGGTCAACTGGAAATCTTCAACTTCTCACACCTAAGTTTCTATGAGTGCATCAATCTAATGAATCTTCCACTTGTCAACCCAAGCCACAACATACAAGCTGAGAGATTAGCAAACCGGATTCAAAATAGGGTGCTAGAGGAATTCAAATTGAGATCAAAATTATATAGACAGAGGCTAGCAGGTGAGATCTTTGGTCAACTGGATGTTGAGGGGGACCCTGAGATTAGCTTTAAAGGGAAAACCTTGATTGAAGGCCCAGAGGTTGAGCCCGTGAACCTTGAGATAGGATCTCCCTCTGCACCCAGTACCCTCAGTGAGGCACTAGCTAGTGAAGGTGTCTCAGAACCTCTCTCTGGCCAGAGCTTGACTGCTGAACCAAGTAATAAAGGCCAAAGTTCTCTCCACCCTGAGTCACCAAGGCCTATGGTTGACAAAGGGAAAAGGAAATTAACTCTTGAGGAGTTGGAGGAGGAGACGAGAGAGAGGAAGAGGAAGCTGAGGGGAGAGAGTTCAAGTAGGTCCCCAGGCTTCATAGAAGCTACAATCCAGGCTGCCCATAGGCCAAACACTCAAGAAGACGAGTTAAGGGCAGCCAAGCTAAACTACCTGGGGACCAGGAACTACAATATAGATGAACTCATCTCTCTCCCCTTAGAAGAATTAAATGAGCTGGCTAACACTAAGCTGTCAAAGGAGTGGAGGGAGGCAGAGGATGCAACATTGCTCCTCAAGATTAAGGAAGAAAGGAGACTTAAAAGGCTCTGCAAACATGCTCCTATCCTCTCCCTAGTTCAAGAAAGTCTTAAGATAGAGACTGTGGCACATGCATAACCTCAGGTATACAGGAAAGCTGAAAGAATGAATATGATCAAATACTTGAGTGCCACAGGACTCTATCAGGTAGTTGCACTTCTTCCCTTATCCTTTGAGTACATAGAGTTTGAATATCTCAAGGAGTTGGAAGAAAAAGCCATAAAAGAAAGAAAAGCTGCTAAGAGAAAGCTAAGGGAAGAAGCTACAAGGTCAAGGGCCATCATCCAACAAACCCAAAAGAAGTCTGAAGATAGACAAAGGATGATGAGCTTCTTGAAGCCGTATGGATTCTCCGGAAGGAGGCTTGGTCCTATGTCTCTATCCATAATGGATGAGCATATACAGGTGATCAAGCAGAAGATCAATTGGGGAGAGCTTGTGGACTTACATTCTCCATCAAGTCCAGCTCAACCTAAAGTTGAGGTAAAGGTTGAACCCATTGAGACAACACAACCTAAATTTAGAGCTGCATCTCAGCCAACTTCATCTTTTGATCCATAACAGGGTCCTCTTCTCTCTCCTTCTAAACCTATGAGAGAAGAGAACCTAACTGTGAAGGACACTACTAAACAATCTGGTGCTAAAGACCAGTCCTCTCAGTTGAAATCATCAAAGAGGAGAAAAAAGATGGCTAGAAGAACCCCTACAAAGAAAAGGAAAAGTAAGGCATCCATCTCTAAACCTCAGGATGAGTCAGAACATCCTGAGGAAGTGCATGAAGAGGCTGCTCAACCAACTCCCATCAGAGTAGAGCCTTTTGCAGTTGGAAGACCCATCATGTCCTGGAGTTTTGTTGATAATCCAGACAGATGGTATGTCACTAGAGATCAAGAAGGTCAAGATGTCTACTTTTAGCAAGACATGCTTGCCCTTCCTTTGCATGATCTCTATGACATGAGAAGATTCTATAAGAGTCTGAAGGATCATAACCATATGATGAAGAGAGGTTTGCTGCTGATCCTAATGAGGACTATCAACATCTGAAGAATCTCTCAATTTTGGTGGCATCAGCCTAGGGGGAGTTTGTAAGGATCTATTTGAAGATTATGAGGCTGATGCAACCAAAGATCTTCCAACATGCACTAAGGAACAAGGATGAACTTGCTTCAGAAGCTTTACACTCTCTAAAACTCAAAGTGTAAAGTCTTCTGAAGCCAAAAGTTTAGAAGAAATTACTTCGAAAGCTTTACACTTAACAGAAAATATTCCAAGTGTAAAAACTTCCAAAGCCAAAGGCCAAGTTCTTCCGAAGCCAAAGATGAAGTCTTTCAAAGCTTCAAAGACAAAGTCTTCCGAAGCCATTTTGCTATGAAGATTGATTTTTTCGGAAGACAGAGAAAAGATGCTTTCTCTGATCTACTTTTGATAAAGCTGACCAACTTTCTGCTGCAACTCTGATAACTCACCAACTTGTATCAGTTGGTGAAACTTCCATACTTTAGTGAATAGTAGATAAAGTCTAGATTGATCTTGTTGTCTAGATTAGTTCCTTTTGTTCCTTTAGACTTTAGTGAATAGTAGATAAACTTCCATGATAACTCACCAACTTGTATCAGTTGGTGAAACTTCCATATGTCTGTAATTTTCTTCTTTTGTTCCTTTAGACTTTTTGTACAAGGAAAAGTCAGTGAGCTATGGCATGTCATAGTCACTAGTCAAAAGGCAATCTACCTTTTGACTCTAGATTGATCTTGTTGTCTAGATTAGTCAATTCTAACTGTCCTTCCAAGTATTGACGGTTGTAGGTTGTAGTATAAATAGTCTCAGGTCCTTGTATTTTATATTATGCTTTGAACACTTGTAATAGAACTTGAGATCAATATACAACATCCTTGAAAACTAATACTTGTGTCATTGTTCTAAGTTCTTTCTTATTGTTACTTGTGTTCCTTGTATCTTCAAAGTTCCTTGTTCCCTATTTAAACTGTTAAGTGATCTAAGATCACTCCTCTTGTGAAACTAATTGTAGTTAACACCCTAACCGGTCCTGCACTGCTGGAGGTCACGCTAACTCAACTGGAGGTCACGCTGACTCAACTAGAGGTCGAACAGGTGTTTAATTGACCTAACATTTACCACTGTCTGTGTTAGACGTGGTGGAAAGGCAAGCAACTTACAAACAATCACCTTCGGTTTGAAACGCTAAGTAACTTGATTATAGGCTAGCTACCTATCAATATGCTTTAAATACTTTACCATGTGAACATTTTCAAACATATTATATGTTGTTAAACTTGTGAGCTCACCAACCTTGTGTTGACACACTTTAGCATGTTTTTTAATGTCGCAGGAACGATTATGGTTATTGCTTGGCTAAGGATTCACTCATGGCATATATAATAAACTTATTTCTTTGTATTAAATACTTTATATTTGGGTGTCATGTTTTTGATAATCTAGTATAGGTTGGACTCACTATAGTTGATAGGTTAAATGTTATGTAATAGGATTAATGTTAGTTTTTCTCTTGTAATTTGTATTTTGTTAACTTTTTTGTTCCAGCGAAACTACGAGCGAAACTATAGTTTCTCCCAGAGTCAGCTGTGTCTGTTCACCCGGCGAAACTGTAGTTCGCTGCCGGGTGAAACTAGTAGTTAGCAAAACTGCCAGCGAAATTAGGTTTGCTTATATATTGTAATTTTTATATCTTTGTAAGGAACCGATTGCAAAACCCTAATAGGAAGTATAATTGTTGAAATTGTGTGTGGGGGGCTGGAAGCTTGTTTTCATTATCATTGAGCCTATTACATGATTATTATTGTTTAGATTCAATCTAATTCATTATGTTATTGAGTTTGTAAGTGTTAAATCAGTGGGAAATCATTGTCATACATCAAGTGCACTATTGAATCGATCAACAGGACCAACAATATGGTATCAGAGCCATTGGGCTCTTGATTAGTTGGTTTTTATGCTCTATCAAAGACTAGTTACTGTTCAATCAATTTTGACTACTGATTTGGGTGTTTTTGTTATGGAAATTGATTAAGGACTGTATGTTTTGAATGTGTGAAGCTACTATAATCATCAGATTTCAAATTCGTTGTGTTTTGAATGAGATAGGGTTGATTTTGTTCTAAAAAGGCTTTTCAGATTCATCAGGCGAATTCACAATTCGTTCAGCAAATTTACCAGCGAATCTAAGGATTTGGTGATTTTCAATTCAGGTGTTATCATCAGTGAAAGTAGTCCACGTTTGAACGAAAGTTCTACTTCCTGCTAGTAATTACAAGCGAAAGTGCTGGCGAATTCATTTTAGAAGGAAAGTTCTACTAGTCTCAGTGAAAGTATCATCAAAACTTGAGTTTTTGATCATTGGTTCAGGCGAAACTGTTGCTTGTTTGCCAGCAAATTTAGAAGTGAATTTGTTAGCGAAGTTACCAGCGATTCTACAAGAGAATTTATTAGCGAATTTACCAGCGAAACTGCCTTTTGTCAGCGAAACTATCCCCCTTTAGCAAATGACGTCCACCAATATCACCATATCTGACTTTGAGAGTGTTGCTTCTAATAGGCAATCAGGGCTTATAAATGGTGATAACTTTGTGGACTGGAAAAGTTGTTTGAAAGCTTTCTTTTACTACACTGATCATAATCAATGGGAATCAATTGTAAATGGTCCTCACACTCCAACTGTCACTGTCGGTCAAGTTAAATCACCAAACACCGATCCATCTACCTTCACTGAAAGAGATCTCAAGCTAATTGATCGTGATCAGAAAGCTTTTAGAGCTTTAACTCTCTGCTTATCCCAAGATATCTATAACCACTGTACTGAACACAAGAATGCAAAATCTTTGTATGACTCCTTGTGTGAATTCTATGATGGAAATGAGGATCTAAGGAAAGACAGGAAAGCTGAAGCTGAAAAGGAGTTTAATTCATTTGTAGGACATAAAAATGAAAGCCTTACTGACATAACAAATTGATTTTTGTCCATCTCAAGCACCTTAAAGAAATATGATGAGCAGTTTGGAAATCATGAACAAGTCTCTAAACTCTTGGACTCACTCCCACCTCAATGGAGCCTGCAAGTTAGGATGTTGAAGCAGGAAAGAAACTTTGCTGATTACAAACTTATGGATGTAATCAACAAATTGAAATCTTTTGATTTGGATTTAAAGAGGAGAGAATACAATCAATCCATGATGCCAGCCACTATATATCCATAAGATGCTGCATTAATGTCATCCGTTGCAAACTCGAATATGTATGGTTTAGCTTATGGTGGTTCTACAGGATTTGGTGCTTCAAATATATCCAGTGGGGGGTCTACAGGTGTTGGTTCAAGCTTAAAGCCATCTGTCACTGCTCAGATTCCATCAGATACTATGGCATTATTTGGGATGTTTGTGCATAGTTATGAGGCTCTAGTTGCTTGGGGAGTTAAAGGGAAAAAGAATGACCATTGAAGACATGTATCAAGTCGATCCAAATGACTTAGAAGAAACAAACATCCAATGGCATATGGCCATGCTCACACTACGTGCAAGAAGATTCATGGAACGAACTGGTAGAAGGAGCTTCGGAAATCAGAATCAGAATTCTAAGCTTGGTTTTGATAAGTCGAAATTAAGATGCTTCAATTACAAACAACTGGGGCACTTTAAAAGAGAATGTTCTTCAGTCAAATTTGAAGCGAAACAAACCATATTGTTGGTCCTGTTGATCGATTCAACAGGCACTTGATGTATGACAATGATTTCCCACTGATTTAACACTTACAAACTCAATAACATAATGAATTAGATTGAATCTAAACAAGAATAATCAAGTAATAGGCTCAATGATGATGAAAATAAGCTTCCAGCCCCACACACACAATTGCAACAATGATAATTCCTATTAGGGTTTTGCAATTGGTTCCTTACAAAGATAGAAAAATTACAATATATAAGCAAACCTAATTTCGCTAGCAGCTCAGCTAAACTGCCTGACTATTAACTAGTTTCACCCGGCAGCGAACTACAGTTTCGCTGGGTGAACAGACACAGCTGACTCTAGGCGAAACTGTAGTTTCGCTCGTAGTTTCGCTGGAACACAAAAGTCAACAAAATACAAATTACAAGAGAAAAACTAACATTAATCCTATTACATAACATTTAACCTATCAACTATAGTGAGTCCAACCTATACTAGATTATCAATTTTCCCCCTAGGTTGGACCTCACTCTTGGTCTTCTTGCCCATCTCTCGCTTCCTCTTCAGCTTTATCAGATGTTTCTTAATCCGCTCCTGCTATACTTTCCTCTTCTGCCCTTGCACTTGCCATTTCAAATTGTCTTGTAAGATCCTGTAAACCTTAACTCGTCAGCCTTTGATACCTTCTCAGTGAGCTCCCTGACCTTTGTTGACTTTGACTGTGTTGATAATATAGACTATCCTTATCTGACCCAACAGTTTTACCAACTTTTAGTACTGGCTTTAGATTTCACTTATATGCTTCCGTATTGACTATTATTCAAACTATGTTTTACTTTGATTAAAGCTCAAATGTTTATTTAAACTCATATAGTGTCAATTGATGTAACCGTGTCTGAAATCCTGGTTTATCATGCGCCTTGCGATAAAACCCTACGGGTGGAATTTGAGGGTGTGACAGCAGATACAATTAAATGGCTTAGAAATCTTGCATCTCCTATACAAGTACGAGGACTTCTATACTAAATAATAAGAATAACTATTCTATGTTTAGATACTATAGTAGAATAGGTAATCTGTGTATTGGAGTTGAGAACTACTATACTATGTTGTCAGCAAAAGGTGAGACGCATTAGCCATCAGCAAAGACATATTTGTTCTCAATAGCAGTTGTTCAGCAGATCATGTGGTTCACTGCTAATCAGCAGATGATCTACATATGCTGATAAGCAGTCTTTCAGCACATGTAGCTCAGCAGTTGCATGGCATATGCTGATCAGCAATCATTCAGCATATACACTTCGGCAGTTGACTTAGCACTTGGACTGATTCAAAAGTTGAAGACCAATGCTAAAATCCTGAGTTCAGCACTTGGCATGTTTCGACAGTCGATAGCCAATGCTGAAATCAAGAGTTTATGATAGTTTCATCCTTTATGATCCAACACTTTGTCATTTCTGCATCCATATTTCTTTATCTTCAATCGTATTACTCAACACTTGTAATCTTTCCATCCAGAACAACTATCCAATCAACACTTGAATTGGAATGTATGATCTTTTCAGGGTCTAACAATACTCCCCTTAGGATTATGCAGCCCAAGTACTTCAAGTGTTGGTAGGTAATAGAAGTTGTGAAGATTCTGGTGGATCTTCTATTATAGCTTATAGTTGTTGAGAAGATGTTATTTGAACTATTGTGGAGGTTGAAGTTGATGTTGTTGATGTTGTTGTTGGTAGTGCTGGTGCTGCTGTTGTTGATGGTGTTGTTGTTGTTGTTGTTGTTGTTGTTATTGGGAGTGTTGTTGCTGATGTTGATGTTTCTTCAGGGTAGTAGTGATACTTAGGATTGGTAGGATCCAAAATAAAGTTAATCATGGTTTGAAATTTTCTTGCCTCCATCATCCTACTTCTATCAAGTATGGTTATTTCTCTCATCCTCTGAATAACATCAAATAGGATCTGTTTCAATGATTGAGGATCATACATAGCTATGGTAGATAAACCATCTCTACGAATCACTAACTCTCCTGCATCATTGATCTCCAACATTTCTATATTAGCAAAGTTCAAAGGCACCTTTTTTTCTTTGCGTTTCTCTTCCTGTTAATTCTGTCATAGCAATCTTCAAGATCCTTATGCACTTCAAAAAGAACAGAAGATTATCTTCTCCCAGCTTGTTGGTTGGGCTTTCAAAGTGCCTACTAAACATATAATGAATATATAATTCATCTTATAGCCGCACTTCATAAGCACTAAATAATCTAATGTTTGGACTAATCTTTCCTTCCCATCCTCTTCTAATTACCAATACATATGTTGTTTCATCATACTTCACATTTGAATTGCATTGATTGGTGTGTTCTAGCAACTCTTTTTCTTTTCAAATCCTAAGTTGGCTTTACATTCTCTTTAGGGATTACCAACTCCTCTATTATATTCTTCTTCTTTATTTGTTCAAAGGGGTTTATGAAAGATCTATCTTTTCTGATACGTATCTTATTAAGAGCTTTGAAGTTATTGGTTATTTTAAACATCTTTAGAATATCTTTAAATTGATAATCCTTTAACATTGTAGAGTGATTGATTAGATCCACCTCAACAAGTTATTTTAAGTCATGAATCTTCAGTGTGTTGACTAAATCAGTGTATTCTATGAATAATTGAACTAGAACCGAGATTCTTTTGACCATAAACATGTTCAAGTTAGAATAATACTTTCAAGAAATAATCTTAACATCAGTTTTTCCTTTTGGAGCTTAAACACCTTAGAGCATCTCAGATGTAGTCAAACCTTCTTTTAATTACGACTGAGAAGGTTGTTTGAACCACTCTGAGTGTTTGCTCAATAGAGGTGCCAAAGTATCATGATAAGCACCAGTGACTTGAACTTGTTGTGCTAACCTTCATTGACTGGGCTGTCTTTGGATCACATATTCTTCTATACTCTTCATCTTCCTTTTTAAATCATGAATGGTTCTGAGCATTATAGGTCTAAGAGATTTGGTTTTCATGGGATCTAACTTTCTCTTGGTGAACCCATTCCTTGCTAGAAGTTCCTTTATTTCACTGTCAGTCATTTTATTGACCGGAAGAAAGTTGTATAGTAGTAGAGGAAGAAACAACTTTGCCTTTCTTTGATTCTTCAAACTTCTTCAACTCATACTCTGTATCAATGGATGGATCCAACAATCTTTCACCTTTCTTACCTCTTCAATCATGTACTTAGAATTCATACTGAATACATGATTAGCATCATACCCTTTTTTATTAGGAACATTGCCTTTACCATTAGATCATCAGTTTGAGTCTTTTCCACCATTTTGTCAACTATAGATTCTTTTCTTCGAGGACTTTTTTGGAACTCAGGCTCATCATAAATACTTTTCTTTATTGTGTAGCCTCCTTTAATTTCTCCCTCAAACAGATAAAAGAATACATATATGATAAGATAAATGTGATGAAGAACAAATGCGATGAAATCTCATGCGAAAGTTTTTTTCCACCACAAATGATTTCTACATGATTTTTGGAGCTCAGTTAATTTGTCTGTATATGATTTGCTAGTTACGGATGTGAAATGGATATAGTGAAATTTGCTAGTTGAACTACCAAATGTGGTTTTTTTAAATTTTATCTTAATAATTAATTTCACATATAATTTGGTTTTTCTCTAATAACATGTAATATTTTACCTTTTTTAAAAAAATCTAAATATTTAGTCTTGTTTAGTTTTTTTCCCTTGGAAAATTTGGATTTTAATAATCTAAAGTTTTGATTGTTGGCCAATATTAATCCCAACTAACAATTTGACCGGTATTAATCCAAACTTTTGATTATTTTATTAGTATGTCCCAATATGTTCGTTAACTCCGTCGCTCAATTGTTTTTTTTTTAAAGATCATTTTCTAAAGTCATTCAATGTAATGCTTTTGTCGCTGGTTGAGTAGATTGGAGACAAAGAGGCGTAAAACTTTAGTGATATATTTATATTTTTTTTATTATGTAATACGTCATATCACATGTCACATGGCATGCTACATCACATGCTACACCATAAAAACTAACAGAATTAACAAACTGTTAGACTAGGACTGTTATTGGTAACAAAATTAAAGTTTGGGAATAATACTAGTTGATTTGTTAGTTGGGATTAATTTTTGGTAGTAGTTAATAGTTAGAATTATTAAAATCCAATTTTTCTTTTCCCTTTGGACATTCGAAATAAATTTTGTTTAAGCCAAGTTATTCGAAAAGTATTTTTTTAATACAATGTGGCACTCGGTCAAATCAGGTTATCATCTGTACGAATCTAGCCCAATAATAAATTTATTTTTATTACCTATTGCGTTTGACTATTTGAAAACCTAAGTTGAGAATTCTAACGAACCTCGAAGTTGGTTAACCGTTTGAGACTAATAATAATAATAATAATGGTAATGATAATGATAATGATAATGATAATGATAATGTTAATGATAAGAATAAAAGGCAGGACCTTATATGGAAAAGAGGGGAAAACCATAAAAACTTGGACAAGAACAAAATATTAAAAGAAATTATGGAACTCTGGTGATTTTACACAGCCGTTGTCCAGGATGCTAATATGTAATCAGTGAAGGTCAGATCCTTAACGCCCCACACCTTCTTGGCTTTATGGCTTAAACGGGTCCCTAGAGTTCGACCACCACATTAACATCTTAGATGGGCTATAACCCTATCCCATGAATTCTCTCAAATTTTTACCCTTGTCCATGTTTTAAGATCTCTTTTTATTATGATAATCTGTTGAGCATGGTGATGTTTCAACACTTATGTGTTTAGCCTCTTATTGAGGCAATCATATATGAATTTTTATAAAAAGATAAGAATAGAAAATTACTAGAATATAAAGCTTTTTATTCTTCAAACTTTAAGCTTACAAGAGCAGATATATTACAAGAGAGAGAGTGAGAGAGAGAGTTTCTTCGGATGCCCCTTCTACTTACATTTCCCTCTTTTTATAGGGACTTTGGATCCGAATTTTCTAGCGAATATTCGTTTTCCTATTGTGTTTCACGCGCATCTGCTTTATTAAAGTAAAAGATAAAAGCTACAATTATAAAGCATCAATAATGTTGCTTGAAGACAAATGTTGTCGGGCCAGCTTTATTAATTATTTTACTTTTGTCTTCTCGTAGGGCCTATTGTATTGATTGAATTTTTGACTTTCCAGCCGATTTTGCTGGTATGATTCTTTGTCCAATTCTACCATCATTTTCTCATAGGCTTCATCATCCAAGGGTTCATCTTCTTGGCTATCTTGAAAAGGTTGAGTATCTTCCCCAATTTGGGAAAAGTCTGATTCAGACATTTTTAAGCTAGAAGAAGTTTCACTTTTTTTGAAGTTTTTGTCTATGTCCTTTTTAATTTCTGCAATGTATTGTTGCATTATTTCTTCTTCACTGATATTATCTGTCTTTTGTCATTTTGAGTTTTCTAAGAATATATTAGAAAGGGTTAGGAGCTTCCTTTTGTTGTTTAGTCTGTTGTTGTTAGGTATAAAGCTCAATTGTTTACTGGATTTGATCCAATGTATCTTGACATTTGAACTTGCCTTCTTCTTTCTCCATCATTTGTTTCTGGAAATTTGTTTTATAAGCTCTTTTGATACAGAAAATATTTTCACTGGTATGACCAGTTTCTAGAGTCCATTTCCATATCAATGGAATACTGAATTGAACAAAATAATGTAGTGAGGCCATTCCCTCAATAACATTATTTTCATGTTGTGCTTCTATCAAAACAGATGATAATTCCACCCATTGAGAATATAAGGTTTTAAATGGTTGGGAATCTCCCATGAAAATTTCAATAGATGGACCTATGACTGCCACCATTTATAAAATCAAATCGGAATATCTGATTCATATACTTTGGAACAAATCTTTATAAACCACGAATGTTTATGTTTCTGATTATCAATCAGAAATACTTTATTAAAAGCATTTATATAATCCCAATAATTATATTTAATAGGAGTTCTAGTTTCAGGGTGCAAAATTTCCCTGTCCTTTAAAGGAGATATTCCCCAGTTTTTAACAGATATAATTTGACAGGATCAGCGATCTAAGTTTGATCAATTAGAGTTGAATTGCAGCGGAATTAGAACAAGAATTAGACAAATATAGCAAGAACACAATAGATATTCAATGGAACAGTACATGGTTATAGAGAAAGAGGGTTTTCTGCAAAAGGGATAATATCATTCATGCACAAATGCTTCGGTATGTTGGCCGCTAAGCTTAACAGGTTACAATTAGGTCAACATTCCTTATATAAAGGAATGTGACGTCTGCTGATGTCACTTGATAGTGACATTTAACAGAATTATTACAAACAACTGAAAGTAAGCAAACTACTGAGAATGTTCACAACAACTGAGAACATCTCAGAGTATGCTAAGTACAAGATGAAACTAAAACTACTGAAACTACAAGTACTGATTACAAGAAACATAAAACTACTGATTACAAAAGAACTGAAAGGAAAATATAACTACAGAAAGGAAACCATCACAACTACTGAAGAGGTCTTCTTCAGCTGTTGTGACAACATCTAAAACTTGGTCTTCAGTCTTTGTCTTCAGCTTTTGTCTTCAGACTTTGTCTTCAGTTCTTTAACTTCAGACTTTGTCTTCAGACCTTGTTATCAGTTGATGTCTTCAGCTGTTGCAGACTACTTCAGTTGTTGTAATGTCTGTGGGACTTAAAGGTTTTTCTGATCAGGCTCATTGGTTCTTTTGGTCCAACAAACTCCCCCTGAACCAATGCAGCCAAAACCTTTAAGCTTATTGAGGTCCCACTTATTCTTGGCAGAAATACTCTCTTGATCAGCTTCAGAGATATCAGATAAGCACAGGCCAGGGAACAGGTTTCAGTAGATGTGAATGTCAAAGGATGGAAGGGAACTCTGTCTTGGGGAACTGGACACAGAGCTGTTATCCCAACCATGAAACCTACTTCCCATTGATGAGTCTATAAGACTCTCTGACGTAGGCCTCAAGGAGAACAACTTGTTCCTCCTTAGTGAGTTCTTCTGCTTCTCCTTCGAAGAAGAACTCTGGGCCATAGTACTCTGATAGGTACTTTACTTCTTTCCATTTTTCAACTCAACAGTTGTTATCTCTCTGTAAGCAAATTCATCTGGGTGAGTCCCTTCTAATAACAACTGGAGTTCATTTTTCTTGATCTCTTCAAGCCTCTTGTATAACAACCCCTTCTTGACCATTTTGTTCTCCATTAGAGTTTGAGGGGTCATCTTTGACTTGTAGGCTCTCTTGAAGTCTTCAAGTATCTCCCAGGGTGAGACTACAATGGCCAACATAATAACAGCATCTATGGTCTTTCTCACTTGGCCATTGTATCTACTTGGTATGGATTTCTTATGAATTCTAGAACTAACCCTGGGGTCTGGCCAAATCCTTACTCTCTCCTTTTGATATTGAAAGGTATGCCTGAGAGCATACAGCCTTTGAGCGTGTTTCTTCATGGCTTGTATAGATGATGACTGAGGAAACTCTTTGTCAACCATCTTCAAAAGTTGCTCATCGTGCTGTTTCTGCTGTTCTTCTTCTTCAATCTTAACTTTCACCATTTGCCTCTGAAAGTCTGGTGTGATCATTTGTTGACTTCTGGGCTCAGGTATTTTTAGAACAGCAGAGATTGGCAGACTGTCTTCTTCATCATCTTCTTCTTCTTCTTCTTCCATCCTCAACACCCTTCTCCTCCTTCTGGGTGCATCATTGGATGTGGTTTGAGGTGGTTTTTGGGGTAAGGGAGTTGGTTTTGAGGGTTGAGTTGGTTTAAGTTTAGGTTTAGGGATTGGTTTGGAGAGTTGTGGGGTTGGTTGTTTTTGAGTGGGAGTTTGGGAAGGCTGATCTAGCATTTTTGTGGTAAGTTTGGCTTTGGAAAGCTTGGCCATATCAGTTCTCTTCCCAGCACCTGCTTCATCTAAGGCTTCGATAATCAACCCCTTATTGAATGCTTCAGAAGCACAGATTCTGGTGGTTATTGCCAGAATACTGTCTCTGGTCCATGATTTAATCTCAATTAATGATCTTCCCAAGTATTTTGCAATAAACCTGATCATTATCTCCAACCTCTCCCTTTCCATCACACTGTAACTGGCCCATCTCTCTTGTATCTCTTTAATCTCCAGCCTTCTGATCTCAGTGTCTAATGTAGCTGTATCAAAGCCCTGTCTGAAGAGTTGGTCTATTATTCTGTCCATTGATCTGCTGTGAGCTTCATCAGCTTCTTTAACCAGATCTTCCAATGATTTCTCTTCATCAGGCTTTTGAGTTTCAGCACTTTTCTTTCTCTTGTATGTGATCAGCTGTTTTTCCTTTTCTAACTCCTTTTCTTTCTCTTGTTGTTTCTCATCTTCCACTCTCTTTCTCTTTCTTTCTTTCACTGCCTTAGACTCCCCCTTTTTGGGTGCATTGGGTTCAGGGGTTTGAATGGCAGAAAGCTTCTTTTGCACAGCATCATCAACAAGTGTTTGTAGATTTGAGGAGATCCTCTCATCAATGGCTTTATGCACAATCTCATTGATGATGGGAGTGATGAGAGGTAAGGAATGTTGAAAGGTAGCAACCATCTGCTCAGAGGGGTTCTGTCCCTGAGAGGTGGTGCCAAAAGCAGTGGCTGGTGGCTCAGTTGAGTGTAGTGGCTGAGTGTTTGGTGAACCTTCAGATGAAGGTGCCATCTGTGGGTTTATTGGGGCAGATGGACTTTGATCCTGAGACATTTTGGCAAGCAGTTCTTTGAGTCTGCTCACCTCAGCCTCAAGGATTGTGTTATGGGCTAAGACATCGAAGAAAAAGCCCAGGTCATCATCAGTCTTTGCTGAATCACCTGACCTCCTGATTGAATCAGGATGTACATGCCCTGAGTGTAGATCAGTTGTAGCATGTGCCCCTTGTTCTTGGTTCTGGGGACTTCCTGCCTCAGGACTGAGTCCTTCATCGGCAGTTGCCTCTGGTGAGGTCTTAGAGATGTTACCAACTGCATCCTGTTCATTTGCTGAATCAGTAGAAGTGGCAGCCTCACCAGATGTTCTAACCTCCTCCTCTACACGGGGAGATTGAACATTATAACCCCTGTGCTGTGGGTTATCAGCAGCATTTTGGTCCTCTTCCTCAGCTGTTGAGGTTCTCCCCATTGTAATTGGTTTCTGGGGAGGAGGAGAGGAATGCAGCTGACTCAGCACTTGTGCAACTATAATGGTTGGGCTTTGAGGGGCGGTTGCATTTGGAGATAGGTTTGAAGCAGATTGCACCCGGGGTGACTGGTGCTCTTCAATGGTAACCTTCTCAATTGAGATAGGTTCCAGCATTGTGGTATCCCCAATTATGGTTGCATCAGGATCCTGTTGAGAGGATGCCTGAGCGGCTAGGGCTGGTGGAGTCTTTGACACTACTGGGGGGTTAGAACCAGTAAGTGTTTCCTGTATTGGTGGTACAGGGGCATCCTCAGGGGACTCATCTCCCTGAGTAGCCTTTTTGGGCTTTTTGGTGTTGGGTTTGGTGGGGACTTTGGATCTGGAAGTGGAGGCTGTGGGTTCCCGCTGCTTGGGTTTTAGCAGCCGGGCAGCCCCTTTCAGTGTAGGGTCAGAGTTGTGCCTGGAGTATACTTCAGGCAATACAGCCGGAGCAGGGACTCCAAGGCCAACAAGGCCGTCTGATTTTAGCTGATTTAAAATTATGGCCATGAGAAACCTGGGATATAATATCCATCTGTTTGCCACAGGTTTCAAAGCCAGATCCTTTAGTTCCATGAAAACTATCTCAGAAAAATTTAGATTTTGTCGTTCAAAGATAGAGTATAATACCTGTTGCCATCGGGAGGACATCTGATCCCATGAGGAGGTTTTTGATGCAAGGCAGACATTCACCATGTGGAATATAAGACGTTCAGCATCATGGAAGTGCTTCTTCAGAATGGTGGTAGCACTTAAGTCTCCTTCATACCCGTTATTGATGAAAGACATATCAGTTGTGCCTTTCGGGTATTCTGTGACACAGGTGGCATCATGTAGATTTAGGGTTTGTCGAATGATGTCTGGAGTGATGACCACCTGTTTCTGGTTAACCAACGACTGGAGAGTGATTTGGCTATCATTCTCACCAGTTTGCACAGAGACGTTGGTCCAGAATTGGCTTAGGGAATCGGGGTATATGGTAGGATTCAGAAGAAAAGCGGTTCGGTACTGGGAATCTACCATAAGATCGATGGCATTATCAAATTTGTTCCAAAAGGCCGATTTCGAGAGGTAGGCAACACAGTTGTGTCTGGGTTTGAGTTTCATGGTCGCCATTGTTGAGAGAGTGAAGGACATAAAACGGCTAATGAAACGTTTGAAAGTAGGTTTAGGTATTTATAGGGTAAGAAAAGGCTGATATAAAACGACTGAAAGTGTTGGTGCTGTCATCAGTTGTTTGAAAACAACTGAAGACCTGGTTTTAACTTTCAGAAGTTGTAACAACTGAAGACTTGGTATTAGTCATCAGTAGTTGTGAAACTACTGAAGACATGGTTTTGGCTTCAGGTGTTGTAAACAACTGAAGATTTGGTGTTAGTCATCAGTAGTTGTAAAACTACTGAAGACATGGTTTTGGCTTCAGTTGTATGAAGTGAAACAGCAGTTGTAGAAACAACTGAAGAGAAAAGTTTCTCATCAGCTGTTGTCGTCAATTCTTAGCTCATCAGCTGTTTCATTCTGACCTCAACACTTATCAGACTTTTTGTCTGATTTTCAGACGTTTCATTGGTCATCAGTACTTATCTGTTATACTGACATCAGTAGTTGTAACTACATCAGTAGTTGTAACCACATCAGTTCTTTTCAACAGATAGAGTACTTCAGTACTTTTAAGTAATTTAGTCTTCAGTAGTTATGAAAACTACTGAGGATAAAAGAACTTATCAGTACTTATTTGTGACAATAGTATACGAATGCTCATCAGTACTTGTTGACTGAGATCATCAGTAGTTGTCACTTATTCTAGCTGCAGCATACCAAGCCTTAACACTAGGTTTTGGAAAGTTGAACTGTCCAAAGGCTTAGTAAATATGTCTGCAAGCTCATCAGCACTAGGAACAAACTTTGGATCAATCAGACCTTTTTCAAAACAATCCCTAATAAAATGGTGTCTGATCTCAATATGTTTGGTCCTAGAGTGCTGGACTGGATTCTTGACAATACAAAGAGCTGAAGCACTATCCATTAGTAATGGAGTCTTAGTCTCTGTAATGCCATAATCCAATAATTGATTCTGAAGCCAGAGTACCTGAGATGTACAACTTGCAGCAGCAATGTACTCGGCTTCAGCAGTGGATGTAGCAACAGATGTTTGTTTCTTACTCTGCCAAGAAACCAAACAGTTGCCTAGGAATTGACATCCACCAGAAGTTGATTTTCTAGTTAATTTACACCCTGCATAGTCACTATCAGAAAAAGCAACTAATTTGCAAGAGTGCCCAGTGGAATACCAAAGACCTAGAGATTGAGTACCTTGCAGATATCTAAAGATCCTCTTGACTGCAATCAAATGAGACTCTTTAGGAGCAGCCTGAAATCTAGCACAAACACAAGTTGCAAACATAATATCTGGTCTAGAAGCTGTTAAGTACATCAAGGACCCAATCATACATCTGTAAAGTGTTTCATCAACAGCTTTACCTTTCTGATCTGCATCCAGTTGTGTGGTGCTGCACATGGGAGTAGAACAGGGCTTACAGTTTTGTAAATCAAACTTTTCCAAAAGACTCTTTGTGTATTTTGACTGATGAATGAAAGTTCCATCAGCCTTTTGTTTGATTTGCAAACCTAGAAAGAACTGTAATTCTCCCATGGCACTCATTTCGAATTTTTGTTGCATCAACTTTGTAAATGCATCACACAACTGTGGATCAGAGGATGCAAAAATAATATCATCAACATAAATTTGAACAAGGAGCTTATGCTGACCCACTTTCTTAATGAACAAAGTTTTATCTATGGAGCCTCTAGTGAAATTATTCTGAAGAAGAAAATTTGACAGTGTTTCATACCAGGCTCTAGGAGCTTGTTTCAACCCATAAAGAGCCTTATCAAGTTTATACACCCAATCAGGATGTTTATTATCCTCAAAACCTGGTGGTTGACACACATAAACCTCTTCTTTTATTTTACCATATAAAAATGCACTTTTGACATCCATTTGAAAAACTTTAAGATTGTGGAATGCAGCATAGGCTAAGAACAATCTAATTGCCTCCAGTCTGGCTACAGGGGCAAAGGTTTCATCATAATCAATACCTTCTTCTTGTGAAAACCCCTGGACAACCAGTCTGGCCTTGTTCTTGACAATTTGCCCATTTTCATCTGTTTTATTCCTAAACACCCATTTAGTGCCTATTGCACACTTACCTGGGGGTAGAGGAACCAGTTCCCACACTTGCTGCTTTTTGAACTGAAGAAGCTCAAGCTGCATGGCATCAACCCATCCATTGTCTCTTAATGCAATATGATAGTTCTTTGGCTCTTGCTGACTGATGAAGAGAGCATAGAAGCAGAAGTTGGACACTTGACTTCTAGTTGAGACACCAGCATTGATATCACCAATGATTTGAGACATTGGGTGATTCTTCAGCTCTTGGTACACTATGAGATCTGTGCAAGTGTTTGTAGCACGCTCAGCAGCAACAGATGTTGATCCAGATTCTTGAAACCAAGTATTAGATGGCAAGTCAAATGAAGTAGAGGATTCAGAAATCTCATCAGCATTTGTTGTGGATGGTGCTACTGAAGCTACAGGAACATCAAGTTTAGTAGACTCAGGCAGTTGATCACTAAACTTGAATAGGTGAGTACTGGGATCATCATCAACATCAGTACCACCAGATGGATGACTAGCTGCAGAAGGTGATGAATTCACATGATCTGCAACAGCTGGAGGCTGATAAGGAACATATTGCAGTATGTCCAGATCAAACAACTCCACAGGGTTTTGTGGGATTTTGTCCTTAGGAGATTCATTGAACTTCACATGCAAGGTTTCTTCAACCATCTTTGTTCTGCAGTTGAACACTCTGTAAGCCTTGCAAGTGGATGAATACCCAACAAAATACCCTGCATCCACCTTAGAATCAAACTTTTGGAGTTGATCCTTTGTGTTGAGAATGTAACAAGGACACCCAAATGCTCTGAAGAATGAAATTAGAGGAGCCAAATGATGTAGAACTTCATAAGGAGTCTTCATCAACCTCTGATTCACTAAAGCTCTATTTTGCACATAGCATGCTGTGTTGACAGCTTCAGCCCAAAAGGTCAGTGGCAAACCAGAGTCAGCCAACATGGACCTTGCAGCTTCAATTAGGGTCCTGTTCTTTCTCTCCACTACTCCATTTTGTTCTGGAGTCCTTGGGATGCTATACTGCCTCTTGATTCCTTTTGAAAGGTAGAAATCATCAAGTGTATGGTTTCTAAATTCAGTTCCATTATCACTTCTTATACACTTGACTGATAGGGAATACTGCTTCTCAACATACAACACAAAGTTAATAATTGTCTGAGCAGCCTCATCCTTTGAATGCAAGAAGAAGGTCCATACAAATCTGGAGTAATCATCCACAATTACCAGACAGTATTTCTTCTTTGCCATGCTCATTACTCTCACAGGACCAAAGAGATCCATGTGCAGTAATTGCAAGCAGGCAGTGGACTTTGGTTCTTCTATAGGAGGGAATGAAACTTTGTGTTGTTTTCCTTTTAAACAAGCAGTGCAGGTTTCATCACAGTGGAACTCCTTTATTGGTAGACCTCTCACTAAACTATTGTGGATCAGCTGATTCATGTTTTTGAGATTAACATGACCCAGCCTTCTATGCCACAGTTTAGATTCCTGAGGAGAGGCCTTGGAGAACAGGCAAGGATGACCTTTTAAATCAATCTTCTTTGACAAATCCAAGGCATATACTCTTCCTATCCTGTTGGCCTTCAGGAGAGTATGTTCATCCAATACCTTGTCAATCAGCCTCAGAACTTTGGAAGACAGAATCCGGCAGTTCTGGCTTGTGAAAAGTGCAACATGCCCTTTATCACACATCTGACTGACACTCAGTAGATTATACTTGAGATTCTCCACATGGTTAACATCATCAAATCTGATTTCTCCATTTGACACAAATCCTTTCCCGATGATGTAACCCTTAGCATCATTTCCAAATGAGACAAATCCCTTCTTTCCTTGAGAGTAGTCATTAAGAAGAGAACTGCTCCCAGTCATATGCATAGATCCTCCACTGTCTACATACCAGATGCTTCTTTGGCATGCTGAAGAACCCTGCATTTATCATAAGAAACTAGTTAGCTTTAGAGACCCAAACCTTTTTGGTTTTGGGTTGTTTTCATCAACAGATTTAACCATAACTTGTTTCTCATGATTAACAGCTGATGAAGGTGGAGATGGTGCTGAAATGGATTTCTTAGATTTGGGCTTGGATTTCCTTTTCAGTGGTTTGATCACAGGTGCATCTAGTTGGTTAACTCTCCCCAACAAATGCTGAACCATCATAACAAGTTGTGTCTGATTTGTTGCTAAAGCCTTCAGCTCATTTGACACATCAGTACTTGTTTTTGATGAGTTCCTGTGACCCACCATTTCCTCCTTCTTGAAATTCACAGACTTAGTTGATGTTTATCATGAGGAACACTATCAGCTGTTTTCTGATAAACCCCATCCTTCTTTTTGGATTTTGGTGAGGCCTTGGGTTTATCAGTTTGAGATGACTGTGGTACAAACTTGGTCTCAAACTCATTTTTCATTTTATTAATCTCTTCTTTAATGAGCTTATCTCTGTTGAGTTTGGAACCCTTTTTGTACCAGCATTCATCAGATAGATGATTGAATTTACCACATATTTCACATGGCTTATTCTTCATCTTGGATTGATCAACTGCTGAAGTGGAAACTACTGAAGGTGTGATCTTCAGTACTTTCCTCCTTTCAGTACTTGTGTTAAGTACTGAAGGATCGGTAACAACTGAAGACTTGTTCTTCAGCTGTTCTCTATCCGTCCTGAAAGACTGTATGATAGATTCCTCAGCAGTTGTTAATCCTTTTATTTCAGCAGATTTGAAATGCTTTTCAGATGTTGTGACTTGCCCTTCAGTACTTGGAGTACTTTGAGGGACAACATCTGAATGCTCAGCTTCATGTGTTTATCAGCATTTAAACCATCAGGCAATTGATTTGCTGAGATCTTAACACTGACTTCATCCTCTAATTTTGTATTATCATTTGAGGATGAATCACATGATGATGTGGTTTGGAAATTACTTTCACCTTCAGATTTTACTATTGATTTTGAAGTAAAATCAGTAGGTGGTGCAGTATGATTGTAACCTATTCCAAACTTCACATTTGAAGCTGTTTGCTTGCTGAGAAGCATTTCAAATCCCTTGCAGGATGTTACCCAGCTGTCACACTCAACTTGGGTAGCTGCAAGTGTCTCTTTGAGACTTCTGTGGTTCTCAAGTATGACCTCTACCTTAGCCTTTTCATCATTAAGTTGGCATTTAAGCTTGTAAATCTCATCATCTTTGTCATTAAGAGCAGACTCATACTCAGCTTTTCTTTTGGAAATAGTTTTCTCAAGCTCAAGATTTTGATTGATTAAAGCTACATTTGCCTCTCTAATAGAGACAAAGGCAGCTATGCATGATTCAGAACATAACTTGGCTTTAGCCTCAGAAGATACCTGGGTTACCTGTGAAGATGATGCATTGGAGCAGGAACCCTCAGTAGACTCCAGGGCATGAGAGCAAGATTCCCAAAAGGATGTTCACCACCATGTTGACCAGCACCAGCAAATAATTGCTCATTGAAACCAGAAAGATCATCTGGTAAGCTGCTCCAGTCAACAACTCCTGGTGTGAAGAAGCTGTGATGAGGTTGAGATTGTGATGGAGATGGTTGAGGCTCAGGTAGGGCTTGAGGTTGTTGTGCTATAGGAACTTGAACTGGATTTGGCTGTGGCATG
The DNA here is from genome assembly GCA_025506505.1 of Flaveria sonorensis. NCBI lineage: Eukaryota > Viridiplantae > Streptophyta > Magnoliopsida > Asterales > Asteraceae > Flaveria > Flaveria sonorensis. The sequence continues at coordinate 32,603,441 of CM046430.1, read as the reverse complement.
TAATAGCAGGATATGGATATGGCATTGGACCCTGAGGGACAAAATATGCAGGAGATTGAGGTTGTGAGTGATGACCAGAACTAGCAGGATGTTGCCCTTTGTTTTGTGAACTATTGCTTGGAAAGGTCACAAAGGTGCAGAGGAGTTAGATCCAGTTGATCTACACTCTCTTGCAAAGTGCCCAAGCCTGTGGCATTTGTGACACCTCAACTTACTCTTGTCAAAACCAACTTTGGTTTTGCCAGAGAGTCCTGGAAAATTCCTACCAGTTCTCTTGTAGAACTTTTGAGATCTGATATTGATCAAGGCCATTTGGCTCAAAATATCCATCTCTTCTAAATCATCATCAGCAATACCCTTCAAATCATCCATGATAAAGCATAAATTATCACTATTACACCCAGAATGACTGTCAACACCAACAAATGCATGATCAGAACTGTTTGAAGAGAAATCTATATGCTCATCATAATGGCTTTCTGATCCAGTATATTCTGACTCATGACCGACCAAGGCAGTGTTCTCTGGTACAAAGTCATCAGTGAGCTTTCCTGATGATGCCAGTTTCCTTTTCTGCTCTATCTCTCTTTCAAATGTAAGCAGTTTCCCATGGAGTTGGGTGAGAGATAGGCTATCCAGATTTGCACTGGAGCGTAGGACAATGGTGTATGTGTCCCATCTCTCAGGCAGTGATCTGAGGAATCTGTTGTTCATCTGGCTGTTAGTATACTCATGCTTGACCATTTTCAGCTCAGAGATCAAGCAGGAGAAACGTTCAAACTGTTGAGTCAGTGTCTCACCCTTCCTATGAGAGAATGTCTCATATTGTTGGGCGAGGATTTCTCTGTTGTTTGCTAAGACCTCATCAGTTCCTCCGAATTGTTCCTTCAAAGCATTACAGAGGTCATGAGCAGTTTCATGATGCATAAGCCCAGAATAGATTTCATTAGGAAGTGCCATGGCCAGAATTCCATGGGCTTTAGCATCAATCTCAAACAGTTTACGATCTTCATCTGAGTATTGCTCCTTCTTCTTCGGAACCATTTGGTTGGTCTCCGGATTGTTCACCATAGGCTTGTGTGGACCGTGAACCACAGATGTCCAACAACCTGAATGTTAACAGACAGGTGATGGAGCATTCTTCGTTGCCATATGTTATACTCACTCCTAACCAGCATCGGAGGCTTGGTTGAGGAGCCAGTATTGTGAGGGTCATTAGATGGAGTAGTCATTCTCAGATTCAAACCAATTCAATCAAGTTTCAACAGATTTAGCACAAAAACACAACAAACTCAATATGAACCAAGAAGAAACTCAAATTGAATAACCAGAAGCAGCAGAAGATCAATCTCTATAACCAATTCTTGCAAATATGCTAATTTGATCAAACTTTAGATATTGAAATAGCAGTTTCAATGATCAATTGTTAAACCGATCAATGATTAACCCGCTCTGATACCATTTGACAGGATCAGTGATCTAAGTTTGATCAATTAGAGTTGAATTGCAGCGGAATTAGAACAAGAATTAGACAAATATAGCAAGAACACAATAGATATTCAATGGAACAGTACACGGTTATAGAGAAAGAGGGTTTTCTGCAAAAGGGATAATATCATTCATGCACAAATGCTTCGGTATGTCAGCCGCTAAGCTTCGCAGGTTACAATTAGGTCAACATTCCTTATATAAAGGAATGTGACGTCTGCTGATGTCACTTGATAGTAACATTTAACAGAATTATTACAAACAACTGAAAGTAAGCAAACTACTGAGAATGTTCACAACAACTGAGAACATCTCAGAGTATGCTAAGTACAAGATGAAACTAAAACTACTGAAACTACAAGTACTGATTACAAGAAACATAAAACTACTGATTACAAAATAACTGAAAGGAAAATATAACTACAAAAAGGAAACCATCACAACTACTGAAGAGGTCTTCTTCAGCTGTTGTGACAACATCTGAAACTTGGTCTTCAGTCTTTGTCTTCAGCTTTTGTCTTCAGCTTTTGTCTTCAGACTTTGTCTTCAGTTCTTTAACTTCAGACTTTGTCTTCAGACCTTGTTATCAGTTGATGTCTTCAGCTGTTGCAGACTACTTCAGTTGTTGTAATGTCTGTGGGACTTAAAGGTTTTTCTGATCAGGCTCATTGGTTATTTTGGTCCAACATAATTTGTTTAACTATTATTTTGCTAAAACATATAATTTTGTTACTACCCATGTAATGAGTAATTTCGCAGGATTCTGCTTTGAGGAGTTCCTCATGATATATTCTGGACTTATATGTCTTAGAAGGATAGAATTCCGAATCAAAATATCTCTTGATTATAAACCAAGGTTGATCACCCCATTTTTTATCTTTTTGATCTAAAAGGAGTATAACATCCTTTTTTGGATTATTAATCCATCCTTCATCTTCACTTTCATTTATCGTGATTTGTGCGTATGATGTTGTTTCTTCAGAGATATGTCCCTAAGAAGCTTTAAAAGCTAAGAACTCTTTAAGAGTTTTTTCATCAAGTTGAGTACTTGAAGAGGATGATACATATGATGAAACATCCATAGCTATAAGCTTTTTATTACCTATTTTATGGATAACTCTTTCTGTTCCTCTTCCTCTATAAGAGGAAGCTCTTCCTCGTCCTCTGCCTCTATCCCGAGGGATCATGGCTGAAAACATTTATCCACAAGAAAGTATTATTTCTTGGTGTTTTAGATCCTTTAGTTGTTTTTTTAAGGATCTTATTTGATATTTAATTTGCTTAATAACATAATTTTTTGCTTCGTTTGACAAAAATGGAATTTCTTTTATTTCTCGAATATTATTATTTAATCCTATTAATTCAATTTGGATATCATCTTGTTTTTCAATAATCATGAACATTGCCATTCGTAAAATTCCTCTTGGATGACTCATTGATTTAAATATTCTCTGGTAAGAAAATCAGAAAGACTATTATCAGTCCCCTTTTTATAAATTATTTCAAAATCAAAGGGTGCCAAATGTGCTTGCCATCTAGCAAACATTTGTTTAAAACATCATGTTTAAAATCTTTATTAAACATATATTTAGCCGCTTGACAAACAGTTTTAATAATAATTTTTTTATTATACAAATCATCCTGAAATTTTAAAACACATTTAACTATTGCTAAAATTTCTTTGGCAATAGTAGCATAATTCTTTTGACTATTTTTCCATTTCCCTGAATGAAACCGAACAAGGTATTCTTGTTTATTTGATGAAATTTGTTTTAAGATTCCACCATAACCTCTTTCAGATGCATCAGTTTCAACAATTTTTTCCCAATCTGGATTGGCAATCATCAAGCAAGGAAGGTTTTGAACCTTTTGCTTGATCCTCTGAACAGATTTTGTATGGTCATTTGACCATGGCTTTGGATTCTTTTTTAACCTATCAAATAATAGGTTAGTATCTTCAGCTAAATTTTTATAATATGGAAGAATATAATTTAAGCTTCCAAGAAATCTTTGCAATTGAGTTTTATCAGTTATCTCATGTGGAAATTTTGATGCAAATTCAATACTTCTGTTAATAGGAATTATACTTCCTTGATCTATATTATGACCCAAAAATCTTATTTTAGTTTGGAAAAACATCATTTTTGGTCTAGATATTACTAAACCACTTTTTAAAATTATATTTTTGAATATTTCTAAATGTTTAAAATGTGTTTCAATATCTTTTGAAAATACAAGTATATCATCAATATAAACGATGATAAATTCACTATAAGGGATAAAAATATCATTCATAATATTTTGAAATTCTGAGAGGGCATTTTTTAATCCAAACGGCATAACATTCTATTCATAATGCCCAATAGGAACCGCAAATGCAGTTTTGTACCTATTCTTTTCATTAATTTGAATCTGCCAATAGCCTGACTTTAAATCAAATTTTGAAAAAATATTTGCTTTATACAATTTATCTAATAAATCTTTCTTATTAGGTATAGGATATCTAATCCATTTTAAGACTTTATTAAGAGGTTTATAATTTATTACCAATCTAGGTACTCCTCTTTCTTATTCTGAATGTTTATTAACATAAAAAGCAGTACATGACCATTGGGATTTTGAGCTTCTTATTAAGTTTTTATCTAAAAGAGATTTTATTTCTTTTTTACATAATTTCATATACTCAGAATTCATTTGGCAGGGCCTTGCTTTAGTCGGAATTTGACTTTCTTTGAATACTTCCTCATATGGAAGTGTTACAATATGTTTTCTCCTATCCCAAAATGCATTAAGATAATCATTGTATATTTGTAAACTAAAGATGTTCTATTAATCTAATTTTTTCTTGTAATTTTGGATTATTTAATTTTTCCTGAATGTTTAAAGAAAATATTTCCTCTTGTAAAAATTTTATTTGATTTATTTTTGCTTTCAGCAAATCATCTTTTAAATTATTCAGTGTTCTTGTTATTGGATTAGAAATAAATTTAAAAAAAATTCTCTTTCCTTCATACATTCGAGTTATTCCAGTACGGTCTACATTTTTTAAAGGAAAAATTTTATCAAAGAAAGGGCTTCCAAGTATGACTTGGTTTCCAAGATTATTTACTAGTACAAAGCTTATACTAATACAGGTATTATCCTAACAAATAAAGGCTTGAGGAATTTTATAATTTACTTTCAATTTTTCTTTTCCAGCATGACTAAGACTATAAGTAGTTTTATAGTAATATTTTGTAGGAATTAATCATTCATGTACTGTAAGGCCCCGTTCCCGGGACGCTTAAAGCTGGTCAATCATTGCACATAAAACATAAAACATATATTTACATTTGCTAAAACATCGTAGCGGAATACTTAACAAACCATTTCATATATTAATGACCACTTTTGCCAGACAATACAATCATTGTTAACCATTACAAAAATGTCATTTGACATAAAATGGATGCCATCCCAAAAACTTGCTAAGTAGCTACCCCGTGCCATCCTCAGCAACCATCACCTGCCAACTGGAAAATACATAAAAAGTCAGCGTTGCTGAGTGAGTTCTAGTTTTATAAATAAAATACTTTTCTTTTGTTTAAAACCGTTCTTTACGTTCATTTGTGATCATACATCATACGTACAAATAGATAATCTCATTATTATCTTCATCATTGTTCAATTCGTACATTTCGCACATTCATCATTATCTTTCACTTTAATATGGATCCTGTCTCATGCAATACCCGACTCATGTCCGAAGACCGACAGTACCAGGGTACGCGACAAGGATCCCCTTCGAGTCACAAAGACTCCCTTCGAGTCACAAAGACTCCCATCGAGTCACAAGGACCCCTTCGAGTCACAAAGACTCCCTTCGAGCCACAAAGACTCCCTTCGAGCCACAAGGACTCCCTTCGGGTCACAAAGACTCCCTTCGGGTCACAAAGACTCCCTTTGAGTCACAAAGACTCCCTTCGAGCCTTGTTATGTGACATCCGGTAATTTTCCGTTACCAAACTCCGGTAGTTCCGTTAAGTCTTGCATACACGTGTCGGGAGCACACACTAGTTTTCGTTGAACGTTGGTGACTTAATAATAATTAATAATGTGAAACAAATAATTTCTATGCTGATTATTAAGTTGTGCTTATGGGTTTACGTGATTTAAATATTATTTGTGAATTTTATCGCGTAACGTGGAAACGTGTGTGTTTAATCCGTATGTTTTGTATCTAGTGAAGATAATGCATATGATTATTATTGTTAGTTTATATGCTTATTATTCTAGTTAAAAACGCTTTAAAAGAGTATTTAAAAGTCTAATTTTTATAAAATACAAAATGCAAGGGTTTAAAGGGTAATTATGCAAAATTAAAATTGATTAAAACACAAAACTCTAACCCTAATAGCCCCATCGGCCACGACCTGCACTCCCTCTCCCTCTCCTCTTCGAATTCAGCCCAAGAACAAGCAATCACCCTCGGATTTGATTGATTTCAAGTGATAGAACACGTTAGAACCTTCAATTGCAAACTATTACACATTTAAAGGTTAGATTTTTACATGTTTTTGATGATTCTTCATGTTGGCCAAAAGTTCCATTCCAAATCTATAATTGATGGTCGATTGATGCTTAGTTGTTGATGTTAATGTGTTTACTAGATAGATTACATGTTATTTAACGTCAAGTATGCATAGAGATTGGATTTTTGGTTGTTCTTTCGGGTGATGAACCCTTAGCCGAAAGTTTGATGCAACTTTGATCAAATTGGATGTTGAATGTTGGTTGTTTGATGTTGTAATAATGCTAGTTAGGTTGTGTGCATATTGGTTAACGTTGATTTTGCAAGAAAGCTTCGATTTTGATTCATGGTTCATAGGTTACTAAGAATAGTAACTTTATTTTGCATGAATTGATGATTTGATGATGTATGAATGTTATGGATGTGTTTCTGATGATGATTAGATGCTAGGTTGATGATATGAACAATTTAAAATCAAGAAGATGTCTTATAGTTCATACATTGCTAAAAATAGTAACTTTTGGTGTTGAATGTTGATGAATCATGATGATTAGGTGTTGTTGATCATGTTTAGATGTTGTCATGGACTTGAATAGGTATGTAAATGATGAATCCATGAATGTCTTGGGTGTTTGATGAAATTGGGATGTACTTTCCCAAAAGGGAAACTTTATTTGTGCAAATCCTTGAATTGGATGATTTGAGCATGTTTGGGATATTAGGACCATGCTAGCGTGTTCATGGATGGTTTCTAAGGTGATTAAATGTGTTGTTTAGGTTATATGAATGTCGATTTGGTTTGTTACCTGTTTTGGCCTGTTTGTGGAAAAATCATGGTATGAGTCATATAGGTAAGCTAGGACTTTTGTGGATTGATGGTTGATTAAGAATGAACATTTTAGATGTTATGAGCATGATAATAGTTGAGATTCGCATGACTTGTATGATATCTAGTTGTATGATGATCTAGGTAGTACATGTGGTTAATGAAGTGCTATATGTAATCAAGTTGTATGTTGATCATGTATGATATGCTGTTGTGTTAGTATTAACAAATTATCACCAACGGGCCAAACGGGTCAACTGGGTCAAACGTGTCTTTTCTTTCAAAAACCTTGAGTTCCTTGGTTTGTAAAGCACTTAGGGTTTCATGTTGATTCTGTGTGCACGTGCTTATGTACTCTTGTATTCTAGGTAACCTTTGAAGGGTTGTCTTTGCACCTATCACCAGTTCTCTTTAGTCATTATCTTTACACACCAGGTGAGTTCTTGCCCCACTCATTTTACATAATCTCTTTTGGGGGAGATAGCATACTGTTGATCACAAACGCTTTTAAATATGAGTGTGTATAATATTAATATAGTGTTGTTTACCATGGAAAGTCCTCACACTTTCGGATTGTTAATATTGACTAGCGGGAAATTTTGGGTAGTACTACTGGGTCTGACGAGCCCCACCTGTGTGACTCGAGGTCATACGGGTTCAATTTTGTCCTAACATATATTCGTCACTACCTGGTAAGTTGTGACGGGAGGCACAAACTATCACAGTCAGCTTCAATCGTGAAATCATTATGATTAATATTTTCATGTTAATAGACTAGCTATCTATTGCAATACACTACTTATGCTCTGGAAACTGTTGATTGGTTTATATTTTAACGCAAACTCTTGAACTCACCAACCATTGTGTTGACATTTTAGTATGCTATTCTCAGGTTAAGGTTGCTATTGCCTAGGAGCACGTTACACGGGTCAGCATCATGCTGTTTGGCAGCATGTTATGAAACATTGATTTGGGTTAAGAATGTTTAAACATCGTGTTTTGGTTTTGCTTAATACTTGGGCGCGTATGTTTGCACATTTTCAAATCATGTTTCATCGTTTTGGGTTTACTAGTTTATTTAACGCTTCCACATGGTTTTAAAGTTTGAACTTTGATTGGTTTTATTTTAAAAGTGGCATATAGTGTTGTTCTGAGTAACTATTGACTGTGATCCTGGTTTGTTCACATGCCTCGCGGTAAAACTCCGCTCGTGGATTTTGAGGGTGTGACACATAAGGACTCCCTTCGAGTCATGAAGACTCCCTTCGGGTCAATCTCATGGATTAAACCCCTTACGAGTCTGTTGTGACACACAGTCACTCACCTCAGTCTTGCTTGCAAGACTATTATTACGTTCCACTTTTCGTTATTGTTATCTTTCACTTCGTACATAATACTTAACGTTCATTCATAGCCATACCACGTAAAGTCATACATCATACATAACGTATTATAAAACACAATACATAATAGGATCATAAAGTCAACATAACACATTCATACATAGCATCACATAAACATCACATACCCCATCACACATCATCATAAACATCATGCATCAACCATTCACATACGTTCAACATAAAAACATAACCGACCCTCCGCGGGGCAGCGGGGGTTCGAGGGCGGCAGCCCCTGACAGCGGGGTCCTAGGGGCAGCAGCCCCTAGTGGGGTCTAAGGGGCAACATCCCTGGCTGGTGAAAAAAATATATTCAAACATATATTCAGTATGCTTTTCCTAGGGGCAGCAGCCCGTAGTGGGGTCCTAGGGGCAGCAGCCCCTCTGGAACATTTCCTGATGAAAAAAAATCGATCTTCCTGTTAAAACCTTTGAAATTCTTAAACATTTAAAACATATATTCAGTATGCATTTTCAGCCCCAAACAAGTTTAAAAACTTTAAAATAGGGGATCTAGAACTCACCTGGACTTAGTGAGTAGCTTCTCAATCAAGCTTTCTAAGCAAGGGTCGCACTACACAGCCTGCAGATAAGTTAACACTCAAAGGGGTTAATTTCTACCTAATTTCACTGCTAATTTCGCTACATGATCAGCAGTTTCGCTGCTAGGTTCGCCAACAGTTTCGCTGCCACCTTCGCTGGTAGTTTCGCTGGCATCTTCGCTGCCAGTTTGGCAGAACGGGCTGAAATTACGAACCAACCCATTTTCGACCCAAAATTTCAATCTTTTACACCCGAAACCTTGGTTCATCACCCAAGAAGCTATATCTAAGCTTCTTACATGTTTTCTTACATAAAAACGTGAGTTTTGGGCGATTCTTTGCCACTTTCAAAAACCCCAAACCCTAGAATCCGGGTTTACCCTTAAAGAACCGATTAAACGATGTTTCTTACCTGGATTCTTGGTCTTTTCTTGTTGTTTGGATGCCCACAAACACCGATCTTCAATCTCTTGATCCACCGAGCCTTGAATCACCACTTTCTCTTCACTTTCTCTCTCTACACTCTCTCTCTAGAAGTTGGGTGTTGAGTTGCAAATGAGAGTTGCTCAAGCTGACCCGTTTATATATACCGGGCGTTCCCGGGACCTTAAACTCGCCGAACACATAACCCGCGAGGTCTACTGGTCCATACTCCATTTCCCGTTTATTTTCTTTAAATAATCCCGGCTAAGCCTATTATTATTAACTGGCTCGTTTTGACTTTATTCCAGGCGTTACATGTACGCAATTTAAATCTGCACCACTATCAATAAGTACAATTACTTCTATTAAAAAATTATTTCCTATTAATAGTTTGATTTTCTCATGCCATTTTTGAGAAGTAATGATTTCTCTTATATTCTTCAGATATATTCTGATTCTTTTATTTGTTGTATATTTAATTTATTCTTTTCTAGACATATTATTCTATGGTCTAGTTTTTTATTATTTTGCTGTAAAAGCTTTATTTTTATCTTTATTTCTTTGATTTAATGATTTTTTAATTCAGCCAAAGAAAGTGGTTTTGAATCTTTAAAGTTTGAACAAGAAGGACCTTCTTCTTGTTTTCCCATATATGAAGAGATTATTTTCTCTTTAATTTGTGGATCATCTACCACTTTTAGTAATTCTACTATTTCACTTGTTAAAACATTTATTTCCATATTTTGAAATTGTGAAATTATTTGATAAATATTTTCCTCTTCTTCTGAAGTATCATTACAGCAATTGTTTTTGCAATAGTTTTCTTCTTTAGAGGAAGAGTATAAACTTTCATTTTCTAAAATATTTAAATCTCCATCTAAAAATTGATCAGATTCAGAATCTGATTCTAATAGTATTTTTGATATTTGATTTTTTAAATCTTCATCTTCTAGCTTATTAAGCTTTTTCCTTACCCAGGAAGTTTTTGCTTTGTGACCTATTTTCCCGCATTTTTTACAAATTAATTTTGACTTATATGTCTTGTATGAAGGTTTATATTCTTCATATTTCTAAATTCTTTTATTTTTTCTATCTTCCCTTTTCCTTTTTCTTTTTTGATGTTGGTAGGGATTTGATTTCTTAATTTTTTTTATTATTACTAGAGGTTTTTTCTATACCAAATTGACTACAGAATTCACCAAATTGTTTATTCTCATTCAAAAAATGTTTCTTAATTTGTTGGTTTAATTTTATTTCATTACATAAACTTAAACCTTCTTAAATACAAGTTCCTATTAACTTGTCATGAGTATAATTATCATAATTTATACTAATTCCTCATTTCCTGAGGTTATTCTTAACTCTTTCTACAAATAAATAAGGGAAGCCATCTATGAATTTTGACTTCCAATATGAGCTATTAGACTCTGGGAGTTCCATTACTCTGCTTAGGAAAGTATCCTTATACCACCTAAAAGATGTTAGGGTTCTACACTTAAGATTTTGTAGAAAAGTCCTAATATTCTCCGAATTATCAGACCATCTGCCTGTAAAATGTTCTATAATATTAATTATCAAAGTATAGACTGAGTTGTTTTCAACAACACCATTATCCTCCTTTGTACTATTAAGGATTTCTTCTCTATCTGAATCCGATAAATAATTATCCCACCAACCTTTAAGTTGGCCTGTAAAACCTGATATAATCATTTGAGCTATTGTCTTACTCGTATTCTTATTATTTTGGCAAATAGTGCTATACATAAGCATCATATGGACAGTATTATAAATCTGCCCTTCTGTTTGACCATCTATATTCCATTCATAAATCATTTTTCCACTATACGAATTATTTACTATGTATTCCTGTTCTTCTATTAGAACATCCTGCGGAGCTGGCCTAGGATAATAATACATCCTTTGAGTTGGCTTATTAGCAAACTTAGATAATTTCATAATCTCATCATTAACTTTTTGCTTATAATCTTCTTCTTTTAAACTATCTTCAAAATCTGTTAACGTATTTATTTTTAGATTTTTGAAAATATTAATTGAATCATTTAATGTATGCATTAAATTTTCTTCAGATTTCGTTTTGAAATCTGTTACCTTAGAAGGTAATTGAATGCTAGGAGTAGCAATAGATTCTTTTTCTTTTAACTGATAATTTATTATGACATTTTGTTTTTCTTTGAAATGGCATAATATTTTATCCATCTTTTTTGAAATATCTTGGAGTTGTTCTCCAATTATTATTAAATAGAGATTTGAATAATTTTATTGTTTTATTAACCCAAAATATATGAGAAATCGTTATTTGTAAGGTTTCACCCTCCAATAATTTTTGAAAAGCTTGATAATATATTTCTTCTCCTTGTTTTTCTATTTTAAAACCATATGTAGAAGGAAAAACATTAAAAATTATATTTCCATTAATATTAAAATTTCTTTCTATAACCGAAACAATACTATTAGTATATTTTTTTAATAAAACATGGAACAAAAGGTATAACCTCCTGTTTTTCAGTTAATTCCTTATAATATTCTTCTCTAAAAAATTATTTGTCTGTTTTTTCAAAATTTTTGAAAAACCATGTTTTAAATAATTCTCATTTGGGTTGAAGAAACTCAATAAAGATTTCTTTTCTTACCGGTGACCTCGGCGTAAAATCTAATTTTTCTCTTGGATTCATAATTTATGCAAAATTTATTTCTGATTCGGTTAATTCCGGATCTATTCTAACTCCTCGAACTATATTATCCGAGTTTATTCTTAATTGATCTATTTTTTTTTCAGGAAATTCTTCCCTAATTCTAGATGTTAATGCCCTAGAAGGACTTCTAACTGTGTAATCTATAGGAGAAATATAATAACACCGATTTTGACAAAGAGGGTTCATATTTTATTTTATTATTTTCAAATTGTATTTGTACTGACCCTTCATTTTTTTGGGAAATATTTATTGGATTATTATCTACATATTGTTGAGATGGGCTTACTTTATCTAATACCCAATTTTCTGGAAAATCGATTTCTTCCCATTTTATTCTTCTTCTAGTAGTAATATTAGCTTTATTAAAAGTAGTTTCTATTAGAATAGTTTCATTTAAAGATTTATCTACCATCTTACAATGCGGATTAAGTGTAAACAAAGGTTTATAATAAATCCTATAACAGATACATATTACCTCTGATTCTGGTACATAATTGTAGCCATGTGTTTTCACATTTAAAGTTAAAACCTCTAAAATATTAACATCAGACAATGATAATTGTAAATTAGAGTAAACATTAAAATAAACTGGGTCATGAGCCAGACTAGATTGAACAATTCTAATAAGGGATTGTTTTCAATTTAAGTTTCTAGCATCTCTAAGAGCTGCTACAAAACTTTCTAGTAAGTCTTCTAAAGTTAAAGGCTTAAATTCAATTTGCACAAGACCTATATGAATAAATTTATATTCTTTTTTATATTTTTGTAAATCTCTTTTTGATAATAATTTTATTATCATTTCATCTTTGTTTAAGGAAAATGTTTCCTCGGTTGTTTTAACAACTTGTTTTAATCTCAATTTTTCAAAAGTTCCTAATTTATATATTAATTTATAATCAATCTTTGGAATAGTCCATTTATTTAATAAATCTAAATTATGAGGAATATCATATTCTTCCTCCATACTATTTTTAACAGTATCTTCAGATCTTATAATATTCATATTTGAATATCAGAGTAAGTGTGACATCCGGTACTTTTCCGTTACCAAACTCCGTTAGTTCCGTTAGGCTTTGCATACACGTGTCGTGAGCACACACTAGTTGTCGTTGAACGTTGGTGACTTAATAATAATTAATAATGATAAAAATATAATTATTTATCTAATAATGTTGGTTATTAGTTGTGCTTATGTGATTTAAATATTATTTGTGGATTTTATCTTGTAACGTGCCAACGTGTGTATTTAATTCGTGTACTTTTGTGACTAGTGAAAATAATGCATATGAATATTATTGTTGCCTAATAATGTTTGTATTATTAAGTTAAAACCTTTTAAAAAGTGTTTAAAAGATTAGTTTTTATAAAATATAAACAATAAGGGTTAAAAGGTAATTATTCTAAACATAAAACTTACCAAAAATCCAACCCTAATCCCCCCTAACCCTTGTTCGGCAGCGATCACCACCCCCACACACACACATTGCGAAATTCGACCAAAAACAAGCAAGAAAGCCTCAATTTTGATTGATTCCAAGCAATACAACACGTTAGAGGCTTCAATTCTTGTCCATTACGCGATTAAAGGTTAGATCTTTGTGGTTTTTCATGGATTTTTTGATGTGGGCTGAAACCCTAGTCGATTTGGGTGCTTGAGTGTCGAATTTTTGATGGTTTGTTGATTTTATGATGTTAGTTAGATAGTATTGATGATAGTTTACGTGGACTGTGCAAGAAATTCGTGGTTTTGATGCGTAGTTCATAGCTTACTATTAATAGTAACTTTTGTGCATGAACTTGATGATTTGATGATGAATTGATGATGTTATGATGTTAATGATGTTGTATGAATGTTGGATAGTGATTGTTATGCTAGGTAATCCATGAATTGATCGTGTAGTTCATACATTGCTAAAAGTAAAAACTTTTGTATATGAGATTGATGAATTAGGATGATTTGATGATGTTGAACATGTTTAAATGATAGTCATGAGCTTGAATAGGTATTGGGTTGGTGAATTCATGATTGGATTGAGTGTTAGATAGATTTTGGGATACTACTTTCCCAAAAGGGAAACTTTATTTGTGTGGAACTTTGGATATTATGAATTGGACATGTTTGTGATGTTAGGGTCATGTTAGAATGTTTATTGATGATATTTAATGTGATGGAATGTGTTAATTTAGTTATATGGATGCTTAATTGGTCATGTGGAAATTTGGACTCTTAGTGGTTATACATGATGATGAGTTGGATGATAAACTAGATTGTAAGATGATCTTGGTAGAACAAGTGGTTAATGATGTGGCATACGTGAACAAATTGTATGATAACCATGTATGATGAATTGCTATGCTTGATTAAATGGGATTTCAACAAAAATGTCACCAACGGGTCAATGGGTCAACTGGGTCAATGTGTCTTGTTTTTCCACAACCTTGAGTCCATCTGTTTATAGAGTACTTATGGTTAATGATGATTTTGTGCACACGTACTCATGTACTTGCGTGTTCTAGGTAACCTCTGAAGGTTGTCTTTCCTCTCTCTTTTTCAAGTTAAGCTTTTATATCGTTCGTGTGCACCAGGTGAGTTCATGCCCCACTCTTTGTTGGACCAAAAGAACCAATGAGCCTGATCAGAAAAACCTTTAAGTCCCACGGACATTACAACAACTGAAGTAGTCTGCAACAGCTGAAGACATCAGCTGATAACAAGGTCTGAAGACAAAGTCTGAAGTGAAAGAGCTGAAGACAAAGTCTGAAGTGAAAGAGCTGAAGACAAAGTCTGAAGTGAAAGAGCTGAAGACAAAGTCTGAAGAGAAAGAGCTGAAGACAAAGTCTGAAGACAAAAGCTGAAGACAAAGACTGAAGACCAAGTTTCAGATGATTGTCACAACAGCTGAAGAAGACCTCTTCAGTAGTTGTGATGGTTTCCTTTCAGTAGTTGTGGTTTCTTTTCTGTACTTATAGTTTCAGTAGTTTTATGTTTCTTCGTGTACTTAGAATAATCTGAGATGTTCTCAGTTGTTGTGAACATTCTCAGTAGTTTGCTTACTTTCAGTAGTTTGTAATAATTCTGTTAGATGTCACTATCAAGTGACATCAGCAGACGTCACATTCCTATATATAAGGAATGCTGACCTAATTGTAATCGGTGCAGCTTAGGAAAACCTAGCAGCCGCCACACCGAAGCATGTGTGCATGAATGTTATTATCTCTTTGCAGAAAACCCTATATCTATATAACCGTGTACTGTTCCATTGAATATTTATTGTGTTCTTGCTATATTTGCTTAATTCTTGCTCTAATTCCGCTGTGATTCAACTCTAATTGATCAAACTTAGATCACTGATCCTAACAAATGGTATCAGAGCGGGTTAATCATTGATCGGTTTAACAATTGATCATTGAAACTGCTATTTTGATATCTATAGTTTGATCGAATTAGCATATGTGCAAGAACTGGTTATAAAGATTGATTTTCTGCTGCTTCTGGTTATTTAATTTGAGTTTCTTCTTGGTTCTTATTGAGTTTGTTGTGTTTTTGTGCAAAATCTTTTGAAACTTGATTGATTTGGTTTGAATCTGAGAATGACTACTCCATCTAATGATCCTCACAATACTGGCTCCTCAACCAAGCCTCCGATGCTGGTTAGGAGTGAGTATAACATATGGCAACGAAGAATGCTCCATCACCTGTCTGTTAACAGTTCAGGTTGTTGGACATCTGTGGTTCATGGTCCACACAAGCCTATGGTGAACAATCCGGA
This sequence comes from Flaveria sonorensis, assembly GCA_025506505.1. Lineage (NCBI taxonomy): Eukaryota > Viridiplantae > Streptophyta > Magnoliopsida > Asterales > Asteraceae > Flaveria > Flaveria sonorensis. Next base: position 32,587,768 of record CM046430.1, on the reverse strand, counting down.
GACCAATCAAATGGTTCCGAAGAAGAAGGAGCAATACTCAGATGAAGATCGTAAACTGTTTGAGATTGATGCTAAAGCCCATGGAATTCTGGCCATGGCACTGCCGAATGAAATCTATTCTGGGCTTATGCATCATGAAACTGCTCATGACCTCTGGAATGCTTTGAAGGAACAATTCGGAGGAACTGATGAGGTCTTAGCAAACAACAGAGAAATCCTCGCCCAACAATATGAGACATTCTCTCATAGGAAGGGTGAGACACTGACTCAACAGTTTGAGCGTTTCTCCTGCTTGATCTCTGAACTGAAAATGGTCAAGCAAGAGTATACTAACAGCCAGATGAACAACAGATTCCTCAGATCACTGCCTGAGAGATGGGACACATACACCATTGTCCTACGCTCCAGTGCAAATCTGGATAGCCTATCTCTCACCCAACTCCATGGGAAACTGCTTACATTTGAAAGAGAGATAGAGCAGAAAAGGAAACTGGCATCATCAGGAAAGCTCTCTGATGACTTTGTACCAGGTAACACTGCCTTGGTCGGTCATGAGTCAGAATATGCTGGATCAGAAAGTCATTATGATGAGCATATAGATTTCTCTTCAAACAGTTCTGATCATGCATTTGTTGGTGTTGACAGTCATTCTGGGTGTAATAGTGATAATTTATGTTTTATCATGGATGATTTGCAAGGTATTGCTGATGATGATTTAGAAGAGATGGATATTTTGAGCCAAATGGCCCTGATCAATATCAGATCTCAAAAGTTCTACAAGAGAACTGGTAGGAAATTTCCAGGACTCTCTGGCAAAACCAAAGTTGGTTTTGACAAGAGTAAGTTGAGGTGTCACAAATGCCACAGGCTTGGGCACTTTGCAAGAGAGTGTAGATCAACTGGATCTAACTCCTCTGCACCCTTTGTGACCTTTCCAAGCAATAGTTCACAAAACAAAGGGCAACATCCTGCTAGTTCTGGTCATCACTCACAACCTCAATCTCCTGCATACTTTGTCCCTCAGGGTTCAATGCCATATCCTTATCCCTGCTATTATATGCCACAGCCAAATCCAGTTCATGTCCCTATAGCACAACAACCTCAAGCCCTACCTGAGCCTCAACCATCTCCATCACAATCTCAACCTCATCACAGCTTCTTCACACCAGGAGTTGTTGACTGGAGCAGCTTACCAGATGATCTTTCTGGTTTCAATGAGCAACTATCTGCTGGTGCTGGTCAACATGGTGGTGAACATCCTTTTGGGAATCTTGCTCTCATGGCCCTGGAGTCTACTGAGGGTTCCTGCTCAGATGCTTCATCTTCACAGGTAACCCAGATATCTTCTGAGGCTAAAGCCAAGTTATGTTCTGAATCATGCATAGCTGCCTTTGTCTCTATTAGAGAGGCAAATGTAGCTTTAATCAGTCAAAATCTTGAGCTTGAGAAAACTATTTCCAAAAGAAAAGATGAGTATGTGTCTGCACTTAATGACAAAGATGATGAGATTTACAAGCTTAAATGCCAACTTAATGATGAAAAGGCTAAGGTAGAGGTCATACTCGAGAACCACAGAAGTCTCAAAGAGACACTTGCAGCTACCCAAGTTGAGTGTGACCGATGGGTAACATCCTGCAAGGGATTTGAAATGCTTCTCAGCAAGCAAACAGCTTCAAATGTGAAGTTTGGAATAGGTTACAATCATACTGCACCACCTACTGATTTTACTTCAAAATCAATAGTAAAATCTGAAGGTGAAAGTAATTTCCAAACCACATCATCATGTGATTCATCCTCAAATGATAATACAAAATTAGAGGATGAAGTCAGTGTTAAGATCTCAGCAAATCAATTGCCTGATGGTTTAAATGCTGATAAACACATGAAGCTGAGAAATTCAGATGTTGTTCCTCAAAGTACTCCAAGTACTGAAGGGCAAGTCACAACATCTGAAAAGCATTTCAAATCTGATGAAATAAAAGGATTAACAACTGCTGAGGAATCTATCATACGGTCTTTCAGGACGGATAGAGAACAGCTGAAGAACAAGTCTTCAGTTGTTACCGATCCTTCAGTACTTAACACAAGTACTGAAAGGAGGAAAGTACTGAAGATCACACCTTCAGTAGTTTCCACTTCAGCAGTTGATCAATCCAAGATGAAGAATAAGCCATGTGAAATATGTGGTAAATTCAATCATCTATCTGATGAATGCTGGTACAAAAAGGGTTCCAAACTCAACAGAGATAAGCTCATTAAAGAAGAAATAAATAAAATGAAAAATGAGTTTGAAACCAAGTTTGTACCACAGTCATCTAAAACTGATAAACCCAAGGCCTCACCAAAATCCAAAAAGAAGGATGGGGTTTATCAGAAAACAGCTGATAGTGTTCCTCATGATAAACATCAGACGAAGTCTGTGAATTTCAAGGAGGAAATGGTGGGTCACAGGAACTCATCAAAAACAAGTACTGATGTGTCAAATGAGTTGAAGGCCTTAGCAACAAATCAGACACAACTTGTTATGATGGTTCAGCATTTGTTGGGGAGAGTTAACCAACTAGATGCACCTGTGATCAAACCACTGAAAAGGAAATCCAAGCCCAAATCTAAGAATTCCATTTCAGCACCATCTCCACCTTCATCAGCTGTTAATCATGAGAAACAAGTTATGGTTAAATCTGTTGATGAAAACATACCCAAAACCAAAAAGGTTTGGGTCTCTAAAGCTAACTAGTTTCTTATGATAAATGCAGGGTTCTTCAGCATGCCAAAGAAGCATCTGGTATGTAGACAGTGGAGGATCTATGCATATGACTGGGAGCAGTTCTCTTCTTAATGACTACTCTCAAGGAAAGAAGGGATTTGTCTCATTTGGAAATGATGCTAAGGGTTACATCATCGGGAAAGGATTTGTGTCAAATGGAGAAATCAGATTTGATGATGTTAACCATGTGGAGAATCTCAAGTATAATCTACTGAGTGTTAGTCAGATGTGTGATAAAGGGCATGTTGCACTTTTCACAAGCCAGAACTGCCGGATTCTGTCTTCCAAAGTTCTGAGGCTGATTGACAAGGTATTGGATGAACATACTCTCCTGAAGGCCAACAGGATAGGAAGAGTATATGCCTTGGATTTGTCAAAGAAGATTGCGTTAAAAGGTCATCCTTGCCTGTTCTCCAAGGCCTCTCCTCAGGAATCTAAACTGTGGCATAGAAGGCTGAGTCATGTTAATCTCAAAAACATGAATCAGCTGATCCACAATAGTTTAGTGAGAGGTCTACCAATAAGTGACAACTACTGATGATCTCAGTCAACAAGTACTGATGAGCATTCGTATACTACTGTCACAAATAAGTACTGAAGTTCTTTTATCCTCAGTAGTTTTCATAACTACTGAAGACTAAATTACTTAAAAGTACTGAAGTACTCATCTGTTGAACAGAACTAATGTGGTTACAACTACTGCTGTAGTTACAACTGCTGATGTCAGAATAACAGATAAGTACTGATGACCTATGAAACATCTGAAACTCAGACAAAGTCTGATGAAGTGTTGAGGTCAGAATGAAACAGCTGATGAGCTAAGAATTGACGACAACAGCTGATGAGAAAATTTTCTCTTCAGTTGTTTCTACAACAGCTGCTTCACTTACAACTGAAGCCAAAACCATGTCTTCAGTAGTTTCACAACTACTGATGACTAACACCAAGTCTTCAGTTGTTACAACACCTGAAGCCAAAACCATGTCTTCAGTAGTTTCACAACTACTGATGACTAATACCAAGTCTTCAGTTGTTACAACTTCTGAAAGTTAAAACCAGGTCTTCAGTTGTTTTCAAACAACTGATGACAGCACCAACACTTTCAGTCGTTTTATATCAGCCTTTGTCTTACCCTATAAATACCTAAACCTACTTTCAGACGTTTCATTAGCCGTTTTCCGTCCTTTCACTCTCTCACCAATGGCGACCATGAAACTCAAACCCAGACACAACTGTGTTGCCTACCTCTCAAAATCGGCCTTCTGGAACAAATTTGATAACGCCATCGATCTTATGGTAGATTCCCAGTACCGAACCGCGTTTCTTCTGAATCCTACCATATACCCCGATTCCCTAAGCCAGTTCTGGACCAACGTCTCCGTGCAAACTAGTGAGAATGATAGCCAAATCACTCTCCAGTCGTTGGTCAACCAGAAACAGGTGGTCATCACTACGGACATCATTCGACAAACCCTAGATCTACATGATGCCACCTGTGTCACAGAATACCCGAAAGGCACAACCGATATGTCTTTCATCAACAACGGGTATGAAGGAGACTTAAGTGCTACCACCATTATGAAGAAGCACTTCCATGATGCTGAACGTCTTATCTTCCACATGGTGAATGTCTGCCTTGCACCAAAAACCTCTTCATGGGATCAAATGTCTTCCCGATGGCAACAGGTATTATACTCTATCTTTGAACGCCAAACTTTAAATTTTTCTGAGATAGTGTTTATGGAACTAAAGGATCTGGCCTTGAAACCTGTGGCAAACAGATGGATATTATATCCCAGGTTTCTCATGGCCATAATTTTAACACAGCTAAAATCAGACGGCCTTGTTGGCCTTGGAGTCCCTGCTCCGGCTGTATTGCCTGAAGTATACTCCAGGCACAACTCTGACCCTACAATGAAAGGGGCTGCCCGGCTGCTCAAACCCAAGCAGCGGGAACCCACAGCCTCCACTTCCAGATCCAAAGTCCCCACCAAACCCAAAACCAAAAAGCCCAAAAAGGCTACTCAGGGAGATGAGTCCCCTGAGGATGCCCCTGTAACACCAATACAGGAAACACTTACTGGTTCTAACCCCCCAGTAGTGTCCAAGACTCCACCAACCGTAGCCGCTCAGGCATCCTCTCAACAGGATCCTGATGCAACCAAAATTGGGGATACCACAATGCTGGAACCTATCTCAATTGAGAAGGTTACCATTGAAGAGCACCAGTCACCCCGGGTGCAATCTGCTTCAACCCTATCTCCAAATGCAACCGCCCCTCAAAGCCCAACATTTATTGTTGCACAAGTGTTGAGTCAGCTGCATTCCTCTCCTCCTCCCCAGACACCAATTACAATGGGGAGAACATCTGAGGAAGAGGACCAAAATGCTGCTGATAGCCCACAGCACAGGGGTTATAATGTTCAATCTCCCCGTGTAGAGGAGGAGGTTAGAACATCTGGTGAGGCTGCCACTTCTACTGATTCAGCAAATGAACAGGATGAAGTTGGTAACATCTCTAAGACCTCACCAGAGGCAACTGCCGATGAAGGACTCAGTCCTGAGGCAGGAAGTCCCCAGAACCAAGAACAAGGGGCACATGCTACAACTGATCTACACTCAGGGCATGTACATCCTGATTCAATCAGGAGGTCAGGTGATTCAGCAAAAACTGATGATGACCTGGGCTTTTTCTATGATGTCTTAGCCCATAACACAATCCTTGAGGCTGAGGTGAGTAGACTCAAAGAACTGCTTGCCAAAATGTCTCAGGATCAAAGTCCATCTGCCCCAATAAACCCACAGATGGCACCTTCATCTGAAGGTTTCCCAAACACTCCGCCACTTCACTCAACTGAGCCACCAGCCACTGTTGTTGGCACCACCTCTCAGGGACAGAACCCCTCTGAGCAGATGGTTGCTACATTTCAAACTTCCTTACCTCTCATCACTCCCATCATCAATGAGATTGTACATAAAGCCATTGATGAGAGGATCTCCTCGACTCTAAAAACACTTGTTGATGATGCTGTGCACAAGAAGCTTTCTGCCATTCAAACCCCTGAACCCAATGCACCCAAAAAGGGGGAGTCTAAGGTAGTGAAAGAAAGAAAGAGAAAGAGAGTGGAAGAGGATAAACAACAAGAAAAAGAACAGGAAAAACAGCTGATCACATACAAGAGAAAGAAAAGTGCTGGAACTCAAAAGCCTGATGAAGAGAAATCATTGGAAGATCTGATTAAAGAAGCTGATGAAGCTCACAGCAGATCAATGGACAAAATAATAGATCAACTCTTCAGACAGGGCTTTGATACAGCCACATTAGACACTGAGATCAGAAGGCTGGAGATTAATGAGATACAAGAAAGATGGGCCAGTTATAGTGTAATGGAAAGGGAGAGGTTGGAGATAATGATCCGGTTTGTTGCAAAATACTTGGGAAGATCATTAATTGAGATTAAATCATGGACCAGAGACAGTATTCTGGCAATAACCACCAGAATCTGTGCTTCTGAAGAATTCAACAAGGGGTTGATTATAGAAGCCTTAGACGAAGCAGGTGCTGGGAAGAGAACTGATATGGCCAAGCTTTCCAAAGCCAAACTCACCATAAAAATGCTAGATCAGCCTTCCCAAACTCCCTCTCAAAAACAACCAACCCCACAACTCTCCAAATCAACTCAACCCTCAAAACCAACTCCCTTACCCCAAAAACCACCTCAAACCACATCCAGTGATGCACCCAGAAGGAGGAGAAGGGTGTTGAGGATGGTAGAAGAAGAAGAAGAAGAAGATGATGAAGAAGATAGTCTGCCAATCTCTGCTGTTCTAAAATTACCTGAGCCCAGAAGTCAACAAATGATAACACCAGACTTTCAGAGGCAAATGGTGAAAGTTAAGATTGAAGAAGAAGAACAACAGAAACAGCACGATGAGCAACTTTTGAAGATGATTGACAAAGAGTTTCCTCAGTCATCATCTATACAAGCCATGAAGAAACATGCTCAAAGGCTGTATGCTCTCAGGTATACCTTTCAATATCAAAAGGAGAGAGTAAGGATTTGGCCAGACCCCAGGGTTAGTTCTAGAATTCATAAGAAATCCATACCAAGTAGATACAATGGCCAAGTGAGAAAGACCATAGATGCTGCTATTATGTTGGCCATTGTAGTCTCACCCTGGGAAATACTTGAAGACTTCAAGAGAGCCTACAAGTCAAAGATGACCCCTCAAACTCTAATGGAGAACAAAATGGTCAAGAAGGGGTTGTTATACAAGAGGCTTGAAGAGATCAAGAAAAATGAACTCCAGTTGTTATTAGAAGGGACTCACCCAGATGAGTTTGCTTACAGAGAGATAACAACTGTTGAGTTGAAAAATGGAAAGACGATAAAGTACTTATCAGAGTACTATGGCCCAGAGTTCTTCTTCGAAGGAGAAGCAGAAGAACTCACTAAGGAGGAACAAGTTGTTCTCCTTGAGGCCTACGTCAGAGAGTCTTATAGACTCATCAATGGGAAGTAGGTTTCATGGTTGGGATAACAGCTCTGTGTCCAGTTCCCCAAGACAGAGTTCCCTTCCATCCTTTGACATTCACATCTACTGAAACCTGTTCCCTGGCCTGTGCTTATCCGATATCTCTAAAGCTGATCAAGAGAGTATTTCTGCCAAGAATAAGTGGGACCTCAATAAGCTTAAAGGTTTTGGCTGCATTGGTTCAGGGGGAGTTTGTTGGACCAAAAGAACCAATGAGCCTGATCAGAAAAACCTTTAAGTCCCACGGACATTACAACAACTGAAGTAGTCTGCAACAGCTGAAGACATCAGCTGATAACAAGGTCTGAAGACAAAGTCTGAAGTGAAAGAGCTGAAGACAAAGTCTGAAGTGAAAGAGCTGAAGACAAAGTCTGAAGAGAAAGAGCTGAAGACAAAGTCTGAAGACAAAAGCTGAAGACAAAGACTGAAGACCAAGTTTCAGATGATTGTCACAACAGCTGAAGAAGACCTCTTCAGTAGTTGTGATGGTTTCCTTTCAGTAGTTGTGGTTTCTTTTCTGTACTTATAGTTTCAGTAGTTTTATGTTTCTTCGTGTACTTAGAATAATCTGAGATGTTCTCAGTTGTTGTGAACATTCTCAGTAGTTTGCTTACTTTCAGTAGTTTGTAATAATTCTGTTAGATGTCACTATCAAGTGACATCAGCAGACGTCACATTCCTATATATAAGGAATGCTGACCTAATTGTAATCGGTGCAGCTTAGGAAAACCTAGCAGCCGCCACACCGAAGCATGTGTGCATGAATGTTATTATCTCTTTGCAGAAAACCCTATATCTATATAACCGTGTACTGTTCCATTGAATATTTATTGTGTTCTTGCTATATTTGCTTAATTCTTGCTCTAATTCCGCTGTGATTCAACTCTAATTGATCAAACTTAGATCACTGATCCTAACACTCTTTTATACACTCTCTTTTGGGGGAGATAGCATACTCGTTACAAACGCTTTATTGATTATAAGTTATGTATAGTGTAACATAGTGTGATATACCATGAAAGTCCTCACACTTTTGGATCGTTAATAATGGTAACTAGCGGGAAATCTTGGGTAGTACTACTGGGTCTGACGAACCCCACCTGTGCGACTCGAGGTCAAACGGGTGCAATTTTGTCCTAACATAAACATTGTCCTGACCTGGTAAGTCATGACGGGAGGCAATAAACAAAAAACAGTCAGCTTCGATTGCGAAATCACTATGGTTATTACTTGTGAATTTAGACTAGCTATCTAATTCAATGCAATCTTATATTTTATACTGTTACTGTTATGTTTATGCAAACTCTTGAACTCACCAACCATTGTATTAACTCTTTTAGTATGCTATTCTCAGGTTGAAGTTACCATTGCCTAAGAGCACATTCACGGGTCAGCATTGAAGATGTCAGCATTGTTGGAACCCTTTGTTGGTTTTTGGTTATTAAAACAATTATGTACTTGTATTGCACAACAGTGGGCATGTGTTTGCGCATTATTATACTGTGTTACATTATTTTTGGTTTTTCATGTTTACTAAATGCTTCCGTATCGTTTTAAAGTTAAACTCTGATTTTGGTTTATTTGTTCATATAGAGTTGTTCTGCGTAACTAATGACTGAGATCCAGGTATGTCACACGCCTCGCGGTAAAACCCACACACGGATTTTGAGGGTGTGACAGATTGGTATCAGAGCCATTGGTTATAGGGAACTAGGTTGCATACACACACTATACTATAACCGCACAGTTTGTTAGTTACTCGTCACTTACTTCCTTACTGTATACTCATTGGCATACGCATCACGTACTTCGCAGCATGGCATCGTCATCCTGTGATTTGGGCAAGAGACCAGCGCGATCTGAGTCACCTCCTACTTCTCCCGTACCTGATAGGGGATTTAACTGGTCCCGACATCCTTATCCTCCTGGCGAGATAGACTGGGATTAGCCTTTCATACCTCCTGAGCTCGATCCTCCGTGGAACTGGAATTCTACCCCACCTACATAAACCATATGGCTTATAGAGAGCGTGTACCACTTGTAGCCCCTACCCAACCTAGGACTAGGTCATTGACAGCCTCTGCATTGCCTACTCTTCCTACCTTGGACATCCCTCTCGAGCAGGCGTTTGCAGCTTTGGTAGCCACTCTAGACACGGAGCGACAACGGATTAGAAGACTCACTGGTGAGAACTCTGCCTTACGATCTGAGATGCGTCAGTTGTGCTACCAGGTAGAGACGCTTCAGGAGCGACTCTCGATGGCCATTGGTGGACATCATACCCTGGCAGGCAACGTTGTAGCACTTACTGGGCGCATGGACGTGCAGGATCACCATAACATAGTGATCGATGATAGGTTTGTTGATCTAGAGGCACAACTAGCAGCACTTCAGATTGCTGATGCCCCTGCACCTTTAGGGAAGACCCTAATGAGGAAGAACCAGAAGAAGATCCTGAGGAAGAGCTGGATGAAGTCCAGAAGTTGGAGGCTTTCTGGCAATTAAAGATGGAAGGAATCTGAGATCGAGGTTTACACCACGAGGTCTCACGAGTTGGCAATGCTTTGCCCAGGCATGATCGATCCGCCGATCAAATGAATTGAGCTTTATCAGCGTGGCTTGGTTCCGGAGATACAAAGCATGGTGACTGTTGTGAACCTCACCACTATCCAGTAGGTTATTCGATTGGCTCACAAGCTTACTGACCAAGCAATGGAGCAGGGAAAGCAACCCAAACAGGGCGCTATGGCAAGCGTGCCTGACAATAAATGCAAGTGGGACAACTCTGGCAACAAGGGATCTTTGTCAAACAACCTATCTCAGCAACATCAGCAGCAACAACAGCACACTCAGCAGCATCAGCAACCTCCCCAGCAACAAAGGAGGTTTGATAACAACCAAAATTTCAATCAGTCATCCTCAGCATCCCAGGGACAAGGAGGCTATGTGGGGAAAAATCCTAAGTGCAATAGATGCAACTACCATCACACCGGCAGGTGTGACAACTTCCGATGCCAACGCTGTGGTAAAGTTAGGCATGTAGCGAAGGACTGCCGGGGTGAACTAATGAAGAAGCCTCAACAATCACAAGAAACTCGGAAAGGTTGTTTCGAGTGCGGAAAAGAAGGTCATTACATGCGTAATTGTCCACAGCTTAGGAGAAATGGAAATGGCGGGAACAACACTGGCAATAACCACAACGGAAACAACAATAACAACAACAATGGTAATGGCAACAACAATGGTGGAAATAATAATAGAGCCAAAGGGAGAGCCTTCGTCATTGGCTCAGGTGAGGCTCTAAACGATCCTACAACAGTAACTGGTAAATTTTCGGTTAATGGTCGCTTTGCTACCATATTATTTGATACTGGGGCTGATAGAAGCTTTATTTCCACTAAGTTTAGTAGTCTTTAAGTGATATTCCTTCAACATTAGAATCTAACTACACCGTAGAGTTAGCTGACGGTAAATAGATTCACATGACACATATCCTTAGAGGCTGCAAGATAGAATTTGCTGGTCATACCTTCGACATAGATCTCATGCCTATCACACTTGGGAGCTTCGATGTAGTAGTCGGCATGGATTGGCTTTCTGACAAGCAAGCGGAAGTCATATGTCACGAGAAGGTTATACGGATTCCTAACGGTGAAGAAATTCTCTCTATCCAAGGCAATAGGAGTGGTGCAGTGATGGGCATCATCTCATTTATGAAGGCACAGAAGTTGTTACGAAAAGGTCGTCTAGCCATATTGGCACTTGTCACTGACAAACATCTAGAGGAAAAGAAGATAGAGGATATCCCCATGGTTTGTGAGTTTCCTGAGGTGTTTCCGGAAGACCTGCCCGGACTACCACCTCATCGTCAAGTCGAGTTTCAAATTGAGTTGACTCCAGGAGCCGCTCCAATTACGAGAGCACCTTACCTGTTAGCTCCGAACGAACTGTAGGAATTATCCGCCCAACTACAAGAGCTGTTGGATAAAGGGTTTATCCGACCGAGTTTGTCGCCCTGGGGAGCGCCAGTTCTATTTGTCAAGAAGAAGGATTGTAGATTTCGAATGTGCATTGACTATAGGGAACTGAACAAAGACCTCGTATAGATGATTTGTTTGATCAATTGCAAGGATCAAGCTATTACTATAAGATTGATCTGAGGTCTGGGTATCATCAGCTGAGAGTTCAAGAAGAGGACATCTCGAAGACAACCTTCCGTACATGATATAGTCACTATGAATTTTTGGTCATGCCATTTGGGTTGACGAATGCACCGACAGTATTCATGGACCTCATGAATCGCGTGTGCAAACCCTATTTTGATCAGTTTGTTATCGTCCTTATTGATGACATACTGATATACTCAAGAACTGAGGAAGAACATGGAGAGCACTTACGTTTAATCTTGGAATTACTTAGAAAGGAACAACTGTACGCAAAGTTTTCTAAGTGTGATTTCTGGATACGTGAGGTGCAATTCTTGGGTCATATTGTCAACGAGAAGGGAATACATGTTGATCCTGCAAAGAATGACGCGATAAAGAATTGGTCAATTCCTAAGAAACCAAGTGAGATACGGCAATTCCATGGATTAGCGGGATATTATCGATGGTTCATCGAAGGATTCTCTAAGATTGCACAACCACTCATAGCTTTGACTCACAAGGGAACAACATACAAATAGGGCGAGAGTCAGGAATCTGCTTTCCAGTTGCTGAAACAGAAATTGTGCAGCGCACTGATATTAGCGTTACCGGATGGAAGTGATGATTTTGTAGTCTATTGTGACACTTCTATTCAAGGACTTGGGTGCGTATTGATGTAGCGGGATAAGGTAATAGCTTACGCCACTAGGCAACTAACGGCTCATGAGAGGAACTATACCACCCATGACTTGGAACTGGGTGCGGTAGTTTTTGCCTTAAAGATCTGGAGACACTACTTGTACGGTACAAAATGCACTATTTACACCGATCACAAGAGTCTTCAGCACATCTTTGAGCAAAAGGAGTTGAACATGAGGCAAAGACGCTGGGTGGAATTGTTGAACGATTATGATTGTGCCATCAGATATCATCCGGGGAAAGCAAATGTAGTCGCTGACGCGCAGAGTAGGAAAGAAACTGCTAAGACCCGACGCGAGCGAGCTTTGCAGCTTACCATTAGCACATAGTTACCGGAACAAATCTGAGAGGCTCAGACGGAAGCCTTGAAAGCAGAAAACATTGGGTCTGAATCCTTAAGAGGAATGGACAAGCAGCTCGAGGTAAAAGCGGATGGAATTTGTTACTTCATGGATAGACTTTGGGTACCTCTACACGGAAATCTGAGAGACTTGGTCATGAGTGAGGCACACAAGTCTAAGTACTCTATACATCCTGGATCCGACAAGATGTATCATGATCTGAAGGCGCACTATTATTGGCCTAACATGAAGGCGTATGTAGCTACATATGTGAGCAAGTGTCTGGCCTACTCAAAGGTTAAAGTGGAGTATCAGAAACCGTCTGGACTATTACAACAACCCGAGATCCCTATGTGGAAGTAGGATCAGATCTCAATGGATTTCATTACCAAGCTACCTCAAACTTCAACTATTTGCGACACAATATGGGTTATCGTGGATAGATTAACAAAGTCTGCTCATTTCCTAGCGATAAAAGAAACAGACAAGATGGAGAAATTAACTCGGCTCTATTTGAAAGAGATCGTTTCGAGGCATGGAGTACCAATCTCAATTATTTCTGACCGCGATGCTTGTTTCACATCGCACTTCTGGCAATCATTGCAGAAATCTTTAGGTACACGATTGGATATGAGTACTGCTTATCATCCACAGACTGATGGTCAAAGCGAGCGTACTATACAAACTTTGGAGGACATGTTACGTGCTTGTGTGATTGACTTCAGGAATAACTGGGAAGTTCACCTACTATTGGTGGAAGTTTCTTACAACAACAGTTATCACACTAGCATAAAGGTGGCACCTTTCAAAGCATTGTATGGGAGGAAATGTAGATCACCAGTTTGTTGGGCTGAAATTGGTGACAGCCTGCTAACGGGTCCTGAGTTAGTACACGAGACTACTAAGAAGATCGTACAAATAAGGAACCATATGGCAGCAGCACGCGACAGACAGAAAAGTTATGCTGACAAGCGACGGAAACCTCTACAATTTCAGGTTGGTGACAAAGTCTTATTGAAAGTCTCACCGTGGAAAGGCATGATTCGGTTTGGTAAAAGAGGAAAACTAAATCCGAGATACGTTGGACCGTTTGAGATATTGGAAAGAATAGGTCCAGTGGCCTATCGACTAGCCTTACCTGATTCATTGAGTGGAATCCATGATGTATTCCATGTTTCAAATCTGAAGAAGTGCCTAATGGATGAAACGATGGTCGTACCGCTGGAAGAAGTTCAAGTAGACGAACAGTTACGCTTCATTGAGGAACCGATTGAAGTGATGGATCGTGAGGTGAAGACACTTAAGCAAAGCAAGATACCCATAGTCAAGATTCGTTGGAACTCAAGACTTGGACCAGAATTCATGTGGGAACGTGAGGACCAGATGAAGCTTAAGTATCCTCAACTGTTCGAAAAGACGATGCCAGCAGGCGAAGGTATTGATTAAATTTCGGGACGAAATTTCTTTCAACATGGGGATGATGTGACAACTCACCCGAAACTCACTCGATTACTTTGTGCCAATGCAGTAAACCAGTGATGGAACATACCATGTAACACAATTTTCGGGACGAAAATTCTTTCAACATGGGGATAATGTGACATTCGGTAATTTTCCGTTACCAAACTCTATTAGTTCCGTTAAGTCTTGCATACACGTGTCGTGAGCACACACTCGTTGTCGTTAAACGTTGGTGACTTAATAATAATTAATAATGTTAAACAAATAATTTTTATGTGATTATTAAGTGGTGTTTATATGTTTACGTTATTTAAATATTTATTTGTGAATTTTATCGCATGACGTGGGAACGTGTGTATTTAATTGGTGAGTTTTCTATCTAGTAAAGATAATGCATATAATTATTATTGTTAGTTTATATGCTTATTATTTTAAGTTTAAACCTTTTAAAAAGTAATTAAAAGCTTAGTTTTAATAAAATACAAATTAGAAGGGTTAAAAGGGTAATTATGGATTATTAAATAAAACAAAACACAAAATCCTAACCCTAATTCCCCCTACGGCCGCGACCTGCACTCTCTCCCTCTCCCCTTGCGAAATTCGACCAAATCCAAGCATCAAGCATCGATTTTGGTTAGTTTCAAATGGTTATAACGTGTAGCAAGCATCAAATCTTGCACATTACGCGAATTAAAGGTTGGTTTTGTGTTTTTCATGCATTCTTTTGAAGTGGCCGAAACCCTAATTTGAAATTGATGATGTGGAGGTCGATTCTTGATTGTTTGATGATGTTAATATGTTAGTTGGATTGTATATATGTTAGTTAACATTGATTATGCAAGAAAGTTGCGATTTTGATGCGTTGTTCATAGGTTACTAATAATAGTAACTTTATTTGCATGAATATGGTGATTTGATGATGAATTGATGTGGTTAATGTGTTTATGATGATGATTGGGTGTTAGATTGATGATATGAATGTTGGAAATCCAAGAATGAATGTTGTAGTTCACGTCTTACTAAAAGTAGTAACTTTTGGTTAGAAAGATTGATGAATTATGATGATTGGATGTTGTTGATCGTGTCTAGATGTTAACATGAGCTTGAATTGGTATATTAGTAATGAATTCATGAATGTATCGGGTGTTTGATAGATTTTGGGATGTGCTTTCCCAAAAGGGAAACTTTATTTGCACAAATTCTTTAATATGATGGTTTGAGTATGTTTGGGACATTAGGATCATGCTAGTATGTTCATGGATGGTTTCTAAGGTAGTAGAATATATTGTTTGGGTGTATGAATGTTTATTGGGTTGACTGGTAGGTTTGGCCTGTTTGTGGGATTACATGGATATGGGTCATAGGGGTTATGATATGCTATTGTTTGGATAGTAGTTGATCATGGTTGAACATCTTGGGTGATAAGAATTCTGTTAAATGGTATGTTGATGGTCATCATACACGCGTGCGAATCTGAGGCCCCTACTTAGTAGGATTAGCAGGGTTTAGGGTGTGAAGTCGTGAGTGGCTTCACATGGCATGCTGTGCATGATTTGATTCTATGTATGATGCATTGGTTGTGTTGTAGCTATGTTGAGCATGATAATTGTTTGAGATTCGCATGACTTGTATAATATCTAGCTGTATGATGATCTAGGTAGTACATGTGATTAATGAAGTGTCATATGTGATTAGTTTGTATGTAAATCATGTGTGATGTACTGTTATGCTTGTTTAAATGGAATTTCATCTATAATGTCACCAACGGGGCAAACAGGTCAACTGGGTCAAATGTGTCTTGTCTTCTAAAACCTTGAGTTCTTTGGTTTGTAGAGCACTTAGGGTTTCATTATGATTCTGTGTACACGTACTTATGTACTCATGTGTTCTAGGCGACCTCTGAGGGTTGTCTATCCACTCTTTCTAGTCAAGTTAAGCCTTAAGTAATTTTTTACGCGCATCAGTTGAGTTCATGCCCCACTCTTTTACATACTCTCTTTTAGGGGAGATAGCATACTGGTTTTACAAACGCTTACTTTATATGAGTTGTGTATAGTATGATATAGTGTTGAATACCATGAAAGTCCTCACACTTTCGGATTTTTAATAATGATGATTAGCGGGGAATCTTGGGTAGTACTACTGGGTCTGAGGAGCCCCACCTGTGCGACTCGAGGTCAAACGGGTGCAATATTGTCCTAACAAACATTTGTCACGACCTGGTAAGTCGTGGTAGGAGGCAACAAATGTAACACAGTCAGCTTCAATCGTGAAATCACTATGATTATTACTATTTGTTTATAGACTAGCTATCTATTAGAATATACATCTTATATTTTGCAACTATTATTGGTTTATGTTTAAACGCAAACTCTTGAACTCACCAACCGTTGTGTTGACTCTTTTAGTATATTATTCTCAGGTTAAGGTTGCTATTGCCTAGGAGCACGTCACATGGGTCAGCATCATGGTATTTGTCAGCATGTTATGAAACATTGTTTTGGATTATGATTGTTTAAACATCATGTTTTGGTTTTGCATAATACTTGTGCGCGTATGTTTGCGCATTTTCAAATCATGTTACATTGTTTTGGGTTAACTAGTTTATTTAACGCTTCCGCATGTTTTAAAGTTAAACTCTGATTTTGAATGTTAGTTCATATAGAGTCGTTCTGTGTAACTAATGACTGAGATCCTGGTATGTCAAGCGCCTCGCAGTAAAACCCCGCACGCGGATTTTGAGGGTGTGACAATTATAAACTAAGGTTGATCAATCCATTTTTTATCTTTTTGATCTAAAAGGAGTATAATATCCTTTTTTGGATTATTAATCCATCCTTCATCTTCACTTTCATTTATCGTGATTTGTGCATATGATGTTGTTTCTTTAGAGATATGTCCCTGAGAAGCTTTAAAAGCTAAGAACACTTTAAGAGTTTTTTCATCAAGTTGAGTACTTGAAGAGGATGATACATATGATGAAACATCTATAGCTATAAGCATTTTATTACCCATTTGATGGATAACTCTTTCTGTTTCTCTTCCTCTCTAAGAGGAAGCTCTTCCTCGTCCTCTGCCTCTATCCCGAGAGATCATGGCTGAAAATATTTATCCACAAGAAAGTATTATTTCTTGGTGTTTTGGATCCTTTAGTTGTTTTTTAGGGATCTTATTTGATATTTAATTTGCTTAATAACATAATTTTTTGCTTCGTTTGACAAAAATGGAATTTCTTTTATTTCTCGAATATTATTATTTAATCCCATTAATTCAGTTTGGATATCATCCTGTTTTTCAATAATCATGAACATTGCCATTCGTAAAATTCCTCTTGGATGACTCACTGATTTAAATATTCCATGATTAGGGATAATTTTGAAAAAGGATTGATAAAACTAGTCAAAGTTAACACAAATAAACAATATGCCGATCTGTTCACAAAAGCTTTTGATGAACAGAGATTTAAATAACTTGTATCAGCTATTGGCATGATTAACTTTGAGTAGATTTTTTTATTACTTAATCAATATTATTTCTTAAAACTGTGTGTCCTAGGTTGTCTATTAGAACACTTCATAAGCCCAGATCGCTTTGGAAGAAAAATGAACTTTTAGAATGATATGTCTTCGAATGATGAAAATTTACCTTCTGAAGACGTAAAAGTTACCTTTGGAAGAAATTTATGTCTAAATCATTTAAGCAGCTTATCTGAGATTTACCTTCGGAAGAAATTCTCGAAGTATCTTCCGAAGCTTAAATTTTTGTATAAGTACTTGAATGCTTTTTAGGTATCTGAGATTTATCTGAGATTTACCCTGATTTCACCATGCACCTACACAGGCAACACAATCAGGTTGCCCTGTTAAACTCTGAGAAGGATCCAAGCTTCTCACACGTGTGTAGGTATCTTTCTTTGTCTCACTACTTCACCTCCCTTACAATCGATCCTCCTCTCTATGAGGATCAGTTTCTTGAGTTCAGGCGGACCTGTCAAGAGGTCACCATGGACAGGGAGAAGGCACTGTCTGCCACAGTGCAGGGGAGGACAGTTTTTATCACTCCAGCCATTATCAACACCCATCTTCAGCTGGATGATGAAGCAGGTGAATTGTCTTTCCTAAAAACTGCTGTCAACCAATCCTTTGAGTAGATGGGATATGAAGTCATGACTTCTCAGTCAAGACCTTCAGGAAGGGGACGGTCTCATTCCAATGGAAATACCTCCTCCATGTCGTCATTCACAGCTTATCCAACAAACATGGAGGATGGGACGAGATTCTAGAAGACCTCTCCTTTATTGTCCATGGGATGGTTCAAGGGGTAAAATTCAGGTACTCTCAGTTTGTATTTACAAATGTACTTGCAAATTTGGATTCCTTAGAATATTACATGTTCACCAGGTATGTTCAACACATTCTCAACTGTGAATTGGGACCCGGCGGCATTTTCAAGATATTGTAAAAGCCAATTGTTGGGTTCTCCGGGGTAGAAACTGCCCTTGTCTCAAAAATGTTTGAGCTCATTGCTCATGGTGACATCCTAGCTGCACCATCTAGTGAAGAACCAACACCCTCTACTTCTCAACCACCATCAAGACCAACAATTACCCTCACCTACACTTGAAAATCCAAACAAACCCCTGCACTTGCTATTGAGCATGTGCAGGCCCCCACATCACAACCCACACAGGAAGAAGTGGACACTCAAGCTCCCACTTCTCCTGAGGAGCAAACCACTCCCATTTTTCAAACAATCAGTGCTGAGGTTCCTCATGCTCAGCCTGATGAGCTCACCACTCCATAAACAGCCTTAAGCCATCACTCTGAGTCTCAATACTCTAGTGATCAACCTTCAGGGGAAAGCTACCATCCCCAGCCTCTTGATCTTAACCAAACCATTCCCAGCCTTGACTTCTATTTTGGTGAAGATTTGGGTTTCAGTGAGTATCATGACTCTCCCCTCTCTATCCATACTCAAGGGGAGATGAGTACTCCTGCTTCACCCATGTCTATCCCACATCAGACACCCCAAACTGAGGTGGATCTTCCTGTGATTGTCCAGGAGATCTATTTGGAAGAGGCTCTCACTGTTTCTAGTGATTACATCCTTAAGACCTCAACCACAAAAACCCAGCCTCTTGACACTATCATTGGGCAGGGAAAATCCAACAGCTAAGAACCCCATGCTGGTGGTGAAGGAGCAGACCTCGGTTCACCTCCTTCATCCCCCAATGATTCTTCAACTGAAGATGAGTCTGAAACTCAGGGTGCACCAACTAGAAGACATCTGCACCCAACTGGTTTCACAGATAGCTCACCTTGAATCATAGGTGACTATCTTGCAAAGGAGGGTCCATGACCAACAACTTGAGATCACCAATCTCAAGGGCCAGTTAGCTGAGAGACCTATAGGACAAACTCATCCAGGTCCACAAGAACCTGTGGTTGTTATGGATCACTTCCCTAGCTCACCTATGCATGAGGGTGATGCTACCAAAAAGGGGGAGAAAGTTCTGCCAGCCACAGAACCTGGGAGTTCTTCCTCAAGTATGGACATACAGGACTCACCATCCTATCTTGCAGTTGTCCATGCTCAGCAACCTCCTCTAGACAGTGATCTGGAACTGCTTATTCAACAACTGTTTGAGGAGGGAGTACCAAGAGCAATGTCTGCCCCATCTGAGAACCCAATCTAGGGTTGGGGGTATGACAATGATAGGAAAGCTCTTGTGATCTCTAGAGCTCAGGGTCAATAAGAAATTCTCAACATCTCCACGCTGAGTTTCTTCGAGAGTATAAACTTGGTAGATCTGGCACTTGTCAACCCAAGCAATAATAGACAAGCTATCAGATTAGCCAATCAAATTCAAGACTGGGTGCTGGTAGAATTCAAAAGGAGAACTGCGTTATATAGATAGAGCCTAGCAGTTGAAGCCTTTGGTCAATTGGATGTTGAGGTAGGACCCCAAGATTAGCTTCAAAGGGAAAGCCTTGACTGAAGGCCCAGAGGCTGAGACTGTGAACCTTGAGACAAGATCTCCTCCAGCACCCCATACCCTCAGTAAGGCACCAGCTGGTGATGGTGCTTCACAACCTCTCTCTGGCCAGAGCTTGACTGCTGAATCAAGCAATAAAGGCCAAAGCTCTCCTCAGACTGAGTCATCAAGATCTGCGATTAACAAAGGCAAAAGGAAGATGACTCCTGAAGAGATTGAAGAAGAAAAGAGAGAGAGAAAGAGGAAGCTGAGGGGAGAGAGTTCAAGTGGTTCCCCAGGATTAATGCAAGCTGCAATTCTGACTGCCCCTGTACCAAACACTCAAGAAGATGAATTAAGGGCAGCCAGGCTCAACTATTTAGGGACCAAAAAATACAACTAGCTGACATTGAATTGTCAAAGGAGAGGAAGGAAGCAGAGGATGCAGCCTTGACCCTCAAACACAAGGAAGAAATGAGGAGAAAAAGGCTTTACAAGAACATTCCTGTCCTCTCCCCTGTTCAAGAAAGTCCTGAGTCAGCGACTGTGGCTGCTGAACAACCTCAGGTAGTTGATGAAGAAGAAAGATTAAAAATGATCAACTACCTAAGTGCCACAGGTCTCTATCAGGCACCTGCACTCCTTTTCTTGCCTTATGATTACATATTATTTGAATACAATAAGCAGCTAGAAGAGCAAGCCAAGAAAGAAAGGAAAGCTGCAAAGAAGAGGCAAAGGGAAGAAGCTACAAAATCAAGAGCCATCATCCAGAAAAGTCAGAAAAAGTCTGCAGATAGGCAGAGGATGATGAGCTTCTTGAAGCTGTATGGGTTCTCCGAAAGGAGGCTTGGTCCCATGTCTCTATCTATAATGGATGAGCACATAAGGGTGATCAAGCAGAAGATAAAAAGGGGAGAGCTTGCGGACCTTCATTCATCATCAAGTCAAGCTCAACCTGAAGTTGAGGTAAAGGTGGAACCCATAGAGACAACACCACCTGCACCTGAAGCTGCACAACAGCCAACTTCATCTTCTAACCCACAGTAGGGTTCTCCTCCCTCTCCTTTTGAAACTAGGAGAGAGTAGATCCCAAATGAGAGGGAATCCACTGAAGAACCTGGTATTAAAGACCAACCCTCTCAGTTAAAATCATCAGGGAGGAAAAAGAGGATGGCCAAAAGAAGATCATCTTCAAAGAAGAAAAGAAGAAAGGCATCCTCCTCCCAACCTCAGGATGAGTCAGAACATCCTGAGGAAGTGCATGAAGAGGACTCTCAACCAACTCCTATCATGGTAGAGCCTCTCTCTGTTGGAAGACAAATTCTGTTCTGGACTTTTGCTGAAGATCCAGACAGATGGTATGTCACTAGAGATCATGAGAACAACATGTCTACTTCATAAGTGACATGCTTAAACTCCCTCTGAATGATCTCTATGACATGAGAAGGTACTTCATGATTTTGAAGAATCTAGATCTGCTGATGAAGAAAGGAATTCTGAAGATCCTTATGTGGACTATCCCAGTCTGAAGAACCTTTCTGTTTTAGTAGCATCAGCCTAGGGGGAGTTTGTAGGAACCTCTGAAGTTAAGAGACTAATGCAACCAAAAGATACCAAAACAACCAAGTCTTCCAACATGCACTTTGGAACAAAGGTAAACTAGCTTCAGAAGTTTTACACACTCAAGAAAAATACTAAGTGTAAAATTCAAATGTAAAGTCCAGAAAAATACTGATGCAACCAAAAGATACCAAAACAACCAAGTCTTGTCTTTTCGAAGCCAAAGTTTAGAAGAAACTGCTGCGGAAGCTTTACACTGAACTTGGAAAATATTCTATGTGTAAAGTCTTCTGAAGCCAAAGACTCAACTCATCCAAAGGTAAAAGATGAAGTCTTCCAAAGCTCTCAAGACAAAGTCTTCCAAAGCTGTTTAAAGACAAGACTGATTTTCCTCAGAAGAGAGAGAGAAAATATACCTTTTCCATCAACTTTATCATAAAGTAACCTACTCTTCGCTGCATGCTCTGGTAGTTTACCTGCTATCACTAGTTGGTGAAACTTCCATACTTTATGATAAAGTAGATAAGGTCTTCGCCTGCAAGTTTCTGTTTTTGTTCCTTCTTGGCTTTTTGTAATAGGAAAGTCAGTGAGCTATGGCTTGTCATAGTCACTAGTCAAAAGGCAATCTGCCTTTTGACTTTAACCTGATCTTGTTGTCTAGATTAGTCACTTCCAACTGTCTTTTTGCATATTGATGGTTGTAGGATGTAGTATAAGTAGTATCCGGTTCTTGTATTTAAAATATACTTGTACAACACTTGTAATAGAACTAGAGAAGCAATATACAACTTCCTTGAAAATTTTATCTTGTGTTCTTGCTCTTACTTTTACTTATGTTTGTCTTGTATCTTCGGTAAAAGGTTCACAGTTCCCTATTTGAATTGTTAAGTGATCTTAAGATCCTCCTAAGTGTGTTAACAAAGTGCAAGCTTAAGTACCCTTTAACGATCCTGCAAAAAGCTTGAGGAATTTTATAATTTACATCCAATTTTCCTTTTTCAGCATGACTGAGACTATGAGTAGTTTTATAGTAATATTTTGTAGGAATTAATCCTTCCTGTATATAATTTAAATCTGCACCGCTATCAAAAAGTACAATTACTTCTATTAAGAAATCATTTCCTATTAAAAGTTTGATTTTGCCGTGCCATTTTTGAGAAGTAATGATTTCTCTTATATTCTTCAGATATAATTCTGATTCTTTTATTTGTTGGATATTCAATTTATCCTTTTCTAGAAATCTCTAAAAAAATTTAGAAATCAAATCCCTATCAACATCAAAAAAGAAAAAGGAAAACGGAAGATAAAAAGAATACAAGAATTCAGAAATATGAAGAATATAAACATTCATACAAGACATATAAGTCAAAATTAATTTGTAAAAAATGCGGGAAATAGGTCACAAAGCAAAAACTTGCTGGGTTAGGAAAAAACTTAATAAGCTAAAAGATGAAGAATTAAAAAATCAAAATCAAAAATACTATTAGAATCAGATTCTAAATCTAATCAATTTTCAGATGAAGATTTAAATATTTTAGAAAATGAAAGTTTATACTCTTCCTCTGAAGAAGAAATTTGTTGCAAAAACAATTGCTGTAATGATACTTCAGAAGAAGAGGAAAATATTTATCAAATAATTTTACAATTTCAAAATATGGAAATAAATGTTTTAACAAGTGAAAGAGTAGAATTATTAAAAGTGGTAGATGATCCACAAATTAAAAAGAAAATAATCTCTTCATATATGGGAAAACAAGAAGAAGGTCCTTCTTGTTCAAACTTTAAAGATTCAAAACCATTCTCTTTGGCTGAATTAAAAAATCAGTTAAATCAAAGAAATAAAGATAAAAAACTTGATGATATACAACAATTAAAAAAGGAAATCGATAATTTAAAATCAGAAATAAAGCTTTTACAGTAAAATAATAAAGAACTAGACCATAGAATAATATGTCTAGAAAATGATAAATTAAATATACAACAAATAGAAGAATCAGAATTATATCTAAAGTATATAAGAGAAATCATTACTTCTCAAAAATGGCACGGGAAAATCAAACTATTGATAAGAAATGATTTCTTAATAGAAGTAATTGCACTTTTTGATAGTTGTGTAGATTTAAATTGCATACAGGAAGGATTAATTCCTACAAAATATTACTATAAAACTACTCATAGTCTTTGTCGTGCTGGAAAAGGAAAATTTGAAGTAAATTATAAAATTCCTCAAGCCTTTATTTGTCAGGATAATACCTGTATTAGTACAAGCTTTGTACTAGTAAAAATCTTGGAAACCAAGTCATACTTGGAAGCCCTTTCTTTGGTAAAATTTTTCCTTTAAAAATTGTAGACCGTACTGGAATAACTGGTACGTATGAAGGAAAGAAAATTGTTTTTAAATTTATTTCCAATCCAATAACAAGAACACTGAATAATTTAAAAGATGATTTGCTGAAAGAAAGAATAAATCAAATAAAATTTTTACAAGAGGAAATATTTTCTTTAAACATTCAAGAAAAATTAAATAATCCAAAATTACAAGAAAAATTTAGATTAATAGAACATCAATTTAGTTTACAAATATGCAATGATCATCCTAATACATTTTAGGATAGGAAAAAACATATGGTAACACTTCCATATGAGGAAGGATTTAAAGAAAGTCAAATTCCGACTAATGCAAGGCCCTGCCAAATGAATTCTGAATATATGGAATTATATAAAAAAGAAATAAAATCTCTTTTAGATAAAAACTTAATAAGAAGCTCAAAATCCCAATGGTCATGTACTGCTTTTTATGAAAAAACTCTTAAAGATTTCTTAGCTTTTAAAGCTTCTCAGGGATATATCTCTGAAGAAACAGCATCATATGCACAAATCATGGTAAATGAAAGTGAAGATGAAGGATGGATTAATAATCCATAAAAGGATGTTATACTCCTTTTAGATCAAAAACATAAAAAATGGAGTGATCAACCTTGGTTTATAATCAAGAGATATTTTGATTCGGGATTCTATCCTTCTGAGACATATAAGTCCAGAACATATTATGAGGAACTCCTGAAAGCAGAATCCTGCGAAATTACTCATTATATGGGTAGTAACAAAATTATAAGTTTTAGCAAAATAATAGTTAAACAGATTATGTCTGTTGAAAACTGGGGAATATCTCCTTTAAAGGACAGGGAAATTTTACACCCTGAAACTAGAACTCCCATTAAATATAATTATTGGGATTATATAAATGATTTTAATAAAGTATTTCCGATTGATAATCAAAACCATAAACATTCGTGGTTTATATAGATTTGTTCCAATGTATATGAATCGGATATTCTGATTTGGTTTTATAAATGGTGGCAGTCATACGGTCCATCTATTGAAATTTTCATGGGAGATTCCCAACCATTTAAAACCTTATATTCTCAATGGGTGGAATTATCACCTATTTTGATAGAAGCACAACATGATAATAATTTTATTGAGGGAATGGCCTCATTACATTATTTTGTTTAATTAAGTATTCTATGGATATGGAAATGGACTCCAGAAACTGGTCATACCAGTAAAAATATTTTCTGTATCAAAAGAGCTTATAAAACAAAATTCTAGAAACAAATGATGAAGAAAGAAGATGGCAAGTTCAAATGTTGTAACGTCCAAAACTTCGGTCAAATAAAAGAAAAGAAAAGTATCTAGAAGAAATAAAAGAAGGGGCAAGATGAGGGGTGTTTTGTGTAAAAGTACACAAAAGTCAAAAAGAAGTGTATAAGGGGCATGGTCGCCCATGCTCTTTCTACTGCTACTGCTACCGAAAGAAAAGAAGAAGAAAAAATTGAAGTTCTCTCTGTTCTAGAGAGAGAAAGAGGCTGTTTTTGATCTTGGTATGTATTTCTATGCATAATTGGCTCGGTTTATGTTGGGTTTTGACCATGAAACCGATTTATATGTGTTTTATGTGTTTTGCTGTTTGTTTTTGCTTGTTTTAGGCGTTTGAACTCTTGTGCACACGAGTTTGGAGGAGTTTTGCTTGTTTGCTACACTAGGTGAGATCTAGACCCTGGTTTTTATGTGTTTTAAACTTCTTTGGGGCTGAAAATGCATGTTTAAAAGGTTTTGCATCTGTTTTATGCTTTACCGTATGTATACGGGTGTTTGTGTTTCAGCTTTATGGTGGTTTATGTGATGTTGATGCTTGTGGTGTTGAGTATAAGCTTCAAACATATGGATAAGCATGTTTGGTTAGGAATTGTTGGTGTTTTTGTGGTTGTATGCCTGCTCTAGATGTTAAGCATGTTAGATCCATGATAAGGATGTGTTAGATCGAGGATTGGGGACTGAATAATTGCTTAAGTGCATTTGCAGGTTGGTTAGTTCATCCGCATTTAAGTACTTGTTAATGCGCATTGTTGTTTGTTCATCCGCATTTGTAGTTGCTTATGCGCCCAAGTGTTCTTCCGTATTTCTTTTGTTCATGCGCATTTGCTACAGTGTTCATGCGCATTTGTTTCAGTCATTCGCATTTGTTATACCAGCATTTAGTTGAACACTTGGAATAATCTGGAGACTTTCATCCGCATTAGTTGTTCATCCGCATTAGTTACTGTTCATCCGCATTTGTCTAAGGACTTAGGATTTTTTAGAAGATTGGGAAGTAGAATGTAACGGGTAAGTTCTGGTCATGTCTGTTGTGGTGTTGCATGTTGTGGGCTGTTGTTGATGCTTTATGCTATGTATAATGTGACTTTACGTGGTGTGTTTAAATTCATATGCGTAAAGTATTATGTAACGAAGTGGAAGATAACGATAATGAAAAGTGGAGCATAATGAATAAATGAAAGTCTTGCAAGCAAGGTTGAGGTGAGTGACTGTGTCGTCACAACAGACTCGTAAGCCAAGGTTGAGGTGAGTGACTGTGTTGTCACAACAGACTTGTAAGCCAAGGTTGAGGTGAATGACTGTGTGTCACAACAGACTCGTAAGGGGTTTAATCCATGAGATTGACCCGAAACATGTCGTGATGCTCACTCCAGTACTGTGATGGTCTTCGGACATGAGGCGGGGGTGTTGCAAAAAGAGACGGGGTCCTTGTCGCGTACCCCAGTACTCGGTCTTCGGACATGAGTCGGGTATTGCATGAGACAGGATCCAGATTATAGTGAAAGATAATGATGAAAACATACGAAATGAATGAATACATGAGTTAATGAAAGATAATTAAGTCTATATCTTGATGTATGTATGATGAATGCTCACGTGCGAAAGTAAATGAAGTATTTTATTGAAAAGGATATTTTCATATATAAATCCTACAAGGCATTTTTAATGTTTTAAAACTAGAACTCATTCAGCAACGCTGACTTTTATGCATTTTCAGTTGGCAGGTAATTGTTGCAGAGGGTGGCACGCGGGGGAAGCTACTCGGCAGGGCAAGACTGGCGTCCATTCATCCTTAATGATATTGTTGTTTTGAAATGCAACGAAACAGGGTCTTTTGTAATTCAAGAAAACAATGATGTATTGCTTAACAACGTTAATTATTAATAGAATGAATGGTTTTTATTAACTTAATTCTGCTGCACTGGTTTATGAACTATGAAATGTTTATATATATTGTGCTATGATTGACCAACTGTGAGGTCTTCGGGATCGGGGCCTTACAAGTTTGTATCAAAGCCAAAGTTAAAGTGATATAGGTAAATATTTTCAAAACCTAAACTTAAACTGTGAATGCGACTAACGGAGGGATGCCAGCCCGAGTAGCTACGTGCCATCAGGTATTCTTTTCTTAATGTTAACCGGTACTATGTCAGTGTGCTATTTGATTTATGTGCCTTTAGTAGATTTGAATATCGATGTAGTCAGGATAGGAAATGCTTGGGGGATGAAGAGTAAAGTAAGTGGCTAATCACAACTGGCCACTATAATTAGGGACTTACTATACTTGACATAAACTAAGCTATTACCTTGAATGACCGTGTTGGTGTTTGAATCTTATAGTGATTAGAGGATGGCTGGAGGTAGATCATCTAAAGCTTCTAGAGGTGGAGTACGGGGTGGTCGTTCTGGTAGACCACGGGCCGCAAAGAACAAGACGAGAACTGCAGAGACGGCTCCTGGTGAGCCTAGGCTTCATCACCTGGAAGGCGGAGATGAGAGTGCCAACCTAAGGGCCTCAGTGAAAGAGGCAGTGGTGGAGGAGGTTCACCAAGTAATGCAGACTATCCTACTATGTCCGTGTCCAAGTTGGTTGTTGAGGAATTCTGTCCTCACAGGGAACTAGACAAGGTAGAGAAAGAGTTCCTACAGCTTGAGGCGGGAACCATGACCCACCAGCAATACACCACCAAGTTTAACGAAATGGCGAGGCTGGTGCCGGATCAGGTGACGCCGGTGTCGAGGAAGATTAAGAGATATGTACAGGGATTGCCGGCTCATATCCGCAGGCATTTGATTGTTGCCCGACCAAGCACTTTTAGGTCGCCAGTGGATCTGGCTAGGAGGCTTTATGATGAGAGAGAGGTGTCGGTGGTTGAGGTGAAGAAGACAGGTGGTGGTGACAAGAACTGGAGTGGGAAGAGGTTTGGGCGTGGTGGTTTCACCCCAAACAACAAGAGGATTAAAATGGATAACCGAAGAGTGGGGTCATCAAGCTCCGGAGCGAAGAGGTATGGTAAGTGTGGAAGGGAGCATAGCGGGGAATGCCAGTTAGGACTGAATGTCTGCTTCAGATGCGGGAAGCCTGGTCATATTGCTAAGGATTGTAGAGTGTTGAGGTGTCGTATCTGTGGGGAAGAGGGACACATGAGCAAGGATTGCAAGAAGCAAAAGGCAGAGAGTTCCGGGGTGAAGAAGAGGATAGAGAGTGAAGGGCAGAGGGCAAGCGGTAGAGCATTTACGATGACCCGAGAGGAGGCCAGGGTGGATCCTGATGTCGTGTCAGGTATGTTTCTAGTAAACCAAACTTGTGCCTCTGTATTGTTTGATTCGGGTGCTAGTAGGAGTTTCATTTCTGCTGCTTTCTGTGTTAAGCTGTCTGTTAGTAGTAGAAGAATTGATGAGTCATTTGATGTAGAAACTACTATTGGTAAGTCTACCAAAATTTCTGATATGATTGAGGATTGTGGCATAGAGTTAGAAGGCCATAGGTTCTTTTCTAAACTATTTATGATGCCTTTAGGTGGATTTGATGTAGTTCTGGGGATGGATTGGTTGGCAGCATATGAGGCAAACATCGTGTGTCGTAAAAAGATGATCCGACTGATAGCGCCAGATGGAAGGTGACCGAGTTACTACAGTTCCAAAGGTGATTACGATGGTGGTGGCCGAGAAGTGCATGAGACATGGATGTAGTGTCTACCTGGCTTATGTGAAGGATGTGGATGCGTCAGTACCAGAATTGTCCGACCTACCAGTTGTGTGTGATTTTCTAAACGTGTTCCCAGAAGATTTACCAGGCTTGCCACCGGACCGTGAGATCGAGTTTTAGATTGATTTGATACTTGGTGCTCAACCCGTTGCCAAGGCACCGTATCGATTAGCTCCGACCGAGATGAAGGAGCAGATTGGTCAACTGCAGGAATTATTGGACAAGGGTTTCATTCGACCGAGTATCTCTCCTTGGGGTGCTCCGGTCCTGTTTGTCAAGAAGAAAGACGGTAGTATGAGGATGTGCACAGACTACCGGGAGCTAAACAAGTTAACAGTGAAGAATCGATATCCCCTACCGAGAGTAGATGACTTGTTTGACCAGCTCCAACGTGCCAGCTGGTTCTCATGAATAGATCTCTGATCTAGTTACCATCAGTTCAAGGTTAAGGAGCAAGACATTCCTAAGACAACATTTCGCACGCGTTATGGACACTACAAGTTCCTCGTTATGTCTTTCGGTCTGACTAACATGCCAGCTGCCTTTATGGATTTGATGAATCGAGTGTATCGGCAGATGTTAGATAAATCAGTGATTGTGTTTATTGATGATATCCTGATTTATTCAAAAAGCAAAGAAGAACATGCCGGCCACATACGTGAAGTAATGGAGACGCTTCGCAGGGAGAAGCTTTATGCGAAATTCTCTAAGTGTGCTTTTTGGTTACGTGAGGTTCAATTTTTGGGTTACGTGGTGAATTCTGAAAGAATTATGGTGGACCCGGCGAAGGTTGTGGCAGTGATGCAATGAAAGTCTCCAAAGACGCCATCCAAGTTTCGAAGTTTCTTGGGATTGGCGGGCTACTACAGGAGGTTCATTCAAGACTTTTCCAGGATAGCCTCATCTTTGACTAAATTGACTCACAAGGAGGTGAAGTTTGTGTGGGGATGAGAATAGGAGGATGCTTTTGAGGAGTTAAAGGCAAGATTAACTCAAGCTCCTGTTTTGACATTACCCGAAGGGAGTGAAGACTTAGTGGTGTATACGGATGCCTCCTATTCGGGACTGGGTTGTGTGTTAATGCAACGTGGGAGAGTAATAGCCTACACATCCTGACAGTTGAAAACTCATGAAGTCAATTATCCCATGTATGATTTGGAGCTCGCAGCTGTGGTCTTCGCCTTAAAGATTTAGAAGCAATACCTGTACGGGGTGAAATGCACAATCTTCACGGACCACAAGAGCCTAAGGTATTTCTTTGAGCAGAAAGATCTCAACATGAGGCAGAGGAGGTGGTTAGAGCTAATTAAGGATTATGATTGTGAAATCCATTACCACCCGGGCAAAGCCAATGTAGTGGCTGACGCCCTCAGCCGAAAAGAGAGACCCGAGCCAATCCGGGTGAAAGCTTACCAATTGGTGATGACCTCTGATGCGATGACACAGGTCAAAGAATTTCAGGATGAGGCATTGAAGGAAGATCGCCTTAACTCTTAAAGGATGAGAGGTCTAGTCACGGAGTTGGGAGAAAATACCCACGGAGTTAGAACCCGCTTCGGGCAGATGTGGATTCCCCGCTACGGTGATCTACGGGGACGAATTATGGACGAAGCTCATAAGACTCGATACTCCATTCATCCCGGTGCCACTAAGATGTATCAAGATATGAAGAAAGACTATTGGTGGCCGGGTTTGAAGCGCGATGTAGTGGAGTATGTGAGTAAGTGCCTTACTTGCTTACAAGTGAAGGTAGAGCATCAAAAGCCATAAGGGAAGATCCAACCAATGGATGTACCCGAGTGGAAGTAAGAGCACATCACCATGGATTTCATCATGACGTTACCACATACGGCAAGGGGGTATGATGCAATTTGGGTAATAGTTGATCGATTGACAAAGAGTGCTCACTTCCTACCGATCCGCGAGATGTATTCATCCGAGAGATTGGCAGATCTGTTCATTAAAGAGATCGTAGCTCATCACGGTGTGCCGTTGTCCATCGTGTCAGATCGTGACACCCGATTCACATCGAAGTTTTGGAGGAGATTCCATGATGTGATGGGGACGAGGCTACACATTAGCATGGCTTACCATCCTCAGACAGATGGTCAGTCTGAGAGGACAATCCAAACACTTGAGGACATGCTTCAAGCATGTTTGATAGACTTCGAAGGAGGTTGGGATGATCATCTACCATTGGCAAGTTCTCATACTACAACAGCTATCATGCCAGCATTGACATGCCACCTTACGAGATGCTATATGGTAGGAGATGTAGAACGCCCGTGTGTTGGGGAGACATTAGGCAGAAAGAATTGGGAAGTGTGGAGGTAATAGAGGATACGACTGAGAAGCTAGAAAAGATCAAAGCCTTTATGAAGGCAGCCAAGGATATACAGAAGTCTTATGCCGATAAGAGGCGTAGACCAATTGAATTCAACATAGGTGATAAAGTCATGTTAAAGGTCTCGCCCTGGAAGGGGATCATCTGGTTCCGGAAGAGGGGCAAGCTGAGTCCGAGATATATAGGGCCATTCCGAATCGTTGCACGAGTAGGGGAGATGGCCTATCGACTAGAATTGCCTGATGAGTTAACTGGAATACACCCGACGTTCCATGTATCTCATCTGAGAAAATGCTTAGCTGATGAAGATATGATTGTGCCACTGGAGGATATCAAAGTGGATGAAAGGCTCAATTATATAGAGCAACCAGTGGCCATCATAGACAGGAAGGAGAAAAGATTGAGAAATAAAGTGGTTCCACTCGTACGTGTGCAGTGGAAACACCGGAAGGGTTCCGAATCTACGTGGGAGACGGAGGAAGAAATGAGACAGCATTACCCACAGTTATTTAAAGAGTGACAGGTTTTGGGGACGAAACCTCTTTAAGGGGGGTAGACTTGTAACGTCCGAAACTTTGGTCAAATAAAAAAAAGTATCTAGAAGAAATAAAAGAAGGGGCAAGATGAGGGGTGTTTTGTGTAAAAGTACACAAAAGTCAAAAAGATGTGTATAAGGGGCATGGTCGCCCATGCTTTTTCTGTTGCTGCTGCTACCGAACGAAAAAAAGAAGAAGAAATCAAAGTTCTCTCGGTTCTAGAGAGAGAAAGAGGTTGTTTTTGATCTTGGTATGTATTTCTATGCATAATTGGCTCGGTTTATGTTGGGTTTTGACCATGAAACTGATTTATATGTGTTTTATGTGATTTGCTGTTTGTTTTTGCTTGTTTTAGGTGTTTGAACTCTTGTGCACACTAGTTTGGAGGAGTTTTCTTGTTGTTGCACTAGGTGAGTTCTAGACCCCGGTTTTTATGTGTTTTAAACTTCTTTGGGGCTAAAAATGCATGTTTAAAAGGTTTTGCAGCTGTTTTATGCTTTACCGTATGTATATGGGTGTTTGTGTTTGAGCTTTATGGTGGTTTATGTGCTGTTGATGCTTGTGGTGTTGAGTATAAGCTTCGAACAGATGGATAAGCATGTTTGGTTAGGAATTGTTTGTGTTTTCGTGGTTGTATGCCTGCTCTAGATGTTAAGCATGTTAGATCCATGATAAGGATGTGTTAGATCGAGAATTAGGGACTGAATAATTGCTTAAGTGCATTTGTAGGTTGGTTAGTTCATCCGCATTTAAGTACTTGTTCATGCGCATTGTTGTTTGTTCATCCGCATTTGTAGTGGCTTATGTGCCCAAGTGTTCTTCCGTATTTCTTTTGTTCATGCGCGTTTGCTACAGTGTTCATGCGTATTTGTTTCAGTCATTCGCATTTGTTATACCAGCATTTAGTTGAACACTTGGAATAATCTGGAGACTTTCATCCGCATTAGTTGTTCATCCGCATTAGTTACTGTTCATCCGTATTTGTCTAAGGACTTAGGATTTTTCAAAAGCATGGGAAGTAGAATGTAACGGGTAAGTTCTGGAATGTTTTGCTGGTTCATGTCCGTTGTGGTGTTGGATGTTGTGGGCTATTGTTGATGCTTTATGCTATGTATAATGTGACTTTACATGGTGTGTTTAAATTCGTATGCGTAAAGTATTATGTAACGAAGTGGAAGATAACGATAAAGAAAAGTGGAACATAATGAATAAATGAAAGTCTTGAAAGCAAGGTTGAGGTTAGTGGCTGTGTCGTCACAACAGACTCGTAAACCAAGGTTGAGGTGAGTGACTGTGTTGTCACAACAGACTTGTAAGCAAAGATTGAGGTGAGTGACTGTGTGTCACAACAGACTCGTAAGGGGTTTAATCCATGAGATTGACCCGAAACATGTCGTGATGCTCACTCCGGTACTGTGATGGTCTTCGGACATGAGGCAGGGGTGTTGTAAAAAGAGACGGGGTCCTTGTCGTGTACCCTGGTACTGTCGGTCTTCGGACATGAGTCGGGTATTGCATGAGACAGGATCCAGATTATAGTGAAAGATAATGATGAAAACTTATAAATGAATGAATACGTGAGTTAATGAAAGATAATTAAGTCTATACCTTGATGTATTTATGATGAATGCTCACGTGCGAAGGTAAAGGAAGTATTTTATTGAAAAGGATATTTTCATATTTAAATCCTACAAGGTATTTTGAACATTTTAAAACTAGAACTCACTCAGCAACGCTGACTTTTATACATTTCAGTTGGCAGGTAATTGTTGCTGAGGGTGGCACGAGGGGGAAGCTACTCGACAGGGCAAGACTGGCATCCATTCATCCTTAGTGATATTGTTGTTTTGAATTGCAACGAAACAGGGTCTTTTGTAATTCAAGAAAACAATGATGTAATGCTTAACAACGTTAATTATTAATAGAATGAATGGTTTTTATTAACTTAATTCTGCTGTATTGGTTTACAAACTATGAAATGTTTATATATATTGTGCTATGATTGACCAACTGTGAGGTCTCCGGGATCGGGGCCTTACAAATGTCAAGATACATTGGATCAAATCCAGCAAACAATTAAGCTTTATACCCAACAACAATAGACTAAACTGTTGGACCCTGAAAGGATCATACATGCCAATTCAATTGGTGGATTGATAGTTGTTCTGCTGAAATCTCCCCAAGTCCAAGATCTAATGCGGATGAAGAATCTGCATCAACAATTGAAACCAAGTGTCGGCTATCCGCATTTGTATATGCGGATGACCATAGAACAAATGCGCCTGTGTTTGTTCTTCCGCATTAACAAATGCTGATGGCTATCAACAAATGCGTAGTGTTTGTTCATCCGCATTTGTCAATGCTAATGACCAAACACCAATGCTCATGATCAACTCAACATTCGCATTTGTCAATGCGGATGACCAAGAAGAAATGCTGACAAGATTAGAACATCCGCATTAGTCAATGCGGATGTACAGAAGAAATGCTGATGAAGACTTTTGTACTTAGACTAGTTCTGATGTATAGGTCAGGGTTAGTTTAGACTTTTGTTCAGGCATATGTCAGCCTATAACTAGAATAGAAATCCTCGTATGAGAGGTGACTGAGACTGACTGTTGTTAGACATTAGACAACCAGAATATTTTTGCTTTGTAATATTTCAAGGTGTATCATTACAGTTCATGCTGAAAACCCTAGCATTCATTGTAACCGTTTTTCACCTTCTTTAATACAAAGAGCATTTATGAGTATTATTCAGCATTCAATGTTCTGTGATTATTTGATTCCGTCTTACAATCATTAACTCAATCATCATATTCGGTCCTTGTTGATTCACATCAACAGAGAATATCATTCTCAAACCCAGTCAATTGGTATCAGAGCCTTGGCTCTCGGTTCTTCTTCAGATCCGCTCAGATCTGAGCTAAACTCGATAGATCTGGTGATTGAGTTGCTGATAGAGTGTTTGACTACCTCTATTCAGTATACAAACTGAATATCTACTGAAACTCATTGACAGTCACTGTTCATCGGCATTCTCCATCTAAAAACTAATCTGTGAACAGTTTATCTTCCATAAAATTAGACCAGTAACATAAACAGATCTATCTACATAAGCCTGTTTTGGACTATTTGGACTACTTGGACTTGTTGAACATAATAATCAATTTAATCCATATTTAAACCAGTTAAAAACAGCTTATTAACATGGACTCATATAATTTTTCTAAACTTGGTCACACTCCTAAACCCCCTATGCTTAAACACAAATCTGAGTTTAAGCAATGGAAAATCAGGTTCATGAATTACATTATAGGTGTAGATCCGGACTATTGGATATCGATATGTAAAGGGCCTCACATCCCAATGAACTCTCTGCAGGCTGCACTGTACAAAACCTCAAGAATACCTATTGAGGATCTCACTTTTGATGATGATGATTACAAGAAGATCAAAATTGATCTCAAAGCTTATTCCATTCTAACACAAGCATTGAAGATGGATGTGCTGAAAAGACTTAAGAAGTATGGAACAGCTAAAGCTGTGTGGGATGCACTGTTAATAATGTGTGAAGGAAGCAGTGAAGTAGCTGAAATTAACAAGGATAAGCTTGTTAATCAATATGAAACCTTTCATCACTTTAAGGGGGAGTCAATCTCTAAACAATTGCATAGATTTATGCAGCTCGTGAATGATTTAGAGAATATGGGGGTTACTTATAAAGTCAAAGAATTGAACAAAAAGATGCTTCACAGTCTTCCAGAAAGTTGGAAACAAAATGTAACCATGCTGAAAAACACTCTTGATTTGGAGAGCACCACCTTGGATATTATGATTGCTAAAATTGAAGCTCTTGAACTTGATGAAAAGAGCAGAAATCTAGGTGGACCTAAAGTCATTGAGGCATACAAATTTCCATCAGAAACTCATTCTGTGGAAAATGCATTCATTACTGAAGATGATGACTTCCTCTCATCGAGAGATCAATTAAAAACAACAGGATTCATTGCCACACCCTCAACAACAAAGCCATCTCCTTCAATTCAGTCAACTGGATTTGCTGCCACTCCTACAAGTATATCTGAAGATAAGGGAACTGAAGAGCAAAAGGCCACTTACAATGCCTTTGTTGCAAGTTTTGAAGCTTATCTTGGAGGAAGACTCACTTCTGCTCATTTGATTCAAGAAGACTTGGAAGAAATGGATCCAGATGATATGGAGGAAATGGATCTGTAGTGGCGAATGGCTATGATTGCAATGAGAGCCAAGAAGTTTTTCAGAAAAGGGAGAAAGCTAAGTCTGAATGAAAATACAAAACTTGGATACGACAAATCCAAAGTCAAATGTTTCAATTGTGGTATGACTGGCCACTTCTCAAGGGAATGTAATGCTCCAAAAAGGAACAACCACTGTATTCAAAGAAATTCACAGGGCCAATCATCCCCACAACCAAGCGCAAGCTACCACTCCAGCAATCATCAACAGCTGCATCACTATCAACAACCCTATCAAAGTCAGTCACAACTGACTAACCTAGCTCATGGAAGCAGCCTAACTACTTCAAATGCACTTGTCATCAGACAAGATGGAGTATGTGATTGGAGCCTATATGCTGAAGAAGTAAAGCCTTAATTTCAGAATCATGCTCTTATGGCTCACATCAATGTTGGCCCAAATCCAATGCCATCTGAGGTAAAATCTAATCTTTGTAGTGATAAATGCATAGCTGAACTGCAAGGATATCGTGAGCACAATCACAAATTGGCTGATAAAATCAAAGAAGAAAAGGTAAAATCTGAGATGCTTAAAAGAGAAATCAAAAGTTTTGAAATAAAAATCAAATCTCTCATTTCTGATATTGAAAAACTACATGGTGAAAAGTACACTCTTTCAGCTGAGAATGAAGAGTTAAACTGTCTTCAGCTAAGCTACAAGAGATGCTTGACTCACCAAAGGAGCACAATGATTTGACTGGTATTGGATACAATTCATGTCCTCCACCATATAATGACAATTACACAGTCATGCCTGAATCTGTCACTTTGTCTGATAAAATTGAACCTAAAACTAGTAAAGCTAAAACAATAATAACACAAATCACTAATCCTCAAAATAAACCAAATGTTTACATTAAAACAAATGAGGAGAAAATTAAGTTAGGTCATCCTATCAAAATCAAAGAGTACTCAGACAAGACAGTGAATGTCATTAAACCAAGAAGCTCGGTCAAAGCCATAGTGCCTTTTGTGAAATTTGTTCCTGCAATTTCGAAAGAAAAGCAGAAAGCTGAGATTTCAGTGAAACCTTCTGCTAAAAGCAGTTCTGATTGTGAGATCAAATCTCCAAACAATTCAATCAAATCAGACACAGTTTCACTTCCAAAGAACATCAAAACTCCAAAAACTTCAAAAATCAAAATCAAGGCTGACCCTCGATCGTCAAAACCAAAGCAAGGAGTTGGTTTTGATATTTTTAATAAAGAACATGTAGATCAATTCGAAAGGGAATTGAAGAAAATGGTAAGAAAGCAGAAACAATCTAGGAAGAACAAACCTAGTAGAGTTGTGAAACAAGCTACTAAAAAGGCCGATTCTGCTTCCTCACAAAAATCAAAGGTTGAAACTCAGTCAAAAACTGGTAAATCTACTGAGGTTTCAACATCAAGATCAGCTTCAAGAGACGAACACATGTATTGTGATGTGTGTGAAATGTCTAATCACAGTACAGATAGATGCTTTTTCAATCAATATTGCTCAATCTGTGACATGAACAATCATTCCACCAAAAACTGCTATTTTAATAAATATTGTTCAGTCTGTTATATGACCAACCACAATACATCTGATTGTTTCTTCAAACAAAAAGGGTTGAGAATTCCTCAACATAAGCACATCTCACCAATCTCATCTGTGAAACCCGAAGTCAGAAATCACTTTCTTAATACTCAATTCAGGACTGTCATTTCTGATCGGGATAGGGATAACACAACCGAGTCAAGGAAAATACGAGGAAACAAATGTCATAACATCAACCAAACACATGATTTTCATAATTCAAAAATGATGTTTGATAATCAAAAATGGGTCAGGTTTCTTAAAAGAAACAGGGATCAAAGGTTTCATTATTCTTCTAACTCTTCAACTGAAATTGATAAGATAAAACATGCAAAATATCATCAATCTCCCAGAACACCTCACTCAAAGTCACTATTCAGGGAAAAGTACCAAGAAGTTACTATCATGGATAGGAACGGGAAACCCAAGACCATCATGGCTTGGGTTCCATATTCTAACTAAGTTCTGTTGTGCTTGCAGGGTCATTCACACAGGTCCAATAGTTTATGGTACATGGACAGTGGATGCTCCCGACACATGACTGGAGATCGTTCCCTCCTTCATGATTTCAAGCATATTCTAGGAACTTCTGTGGCATTCGGTGGAGATTCACAAGGTGGCAGAATCACGGGTGAAGGATCTGTGACAAATGGGATGTTGAGCTTTGATCAAGTGAACTACTGTGAACAACTAAACTTCAATCTGCTCAGCGTGTCTCAGATCTGTGACAAGAAATATTCTACTCACTTTACTGACACTTATTGCTATATTCTGAAACCAGGATTTCAAATTCCTGAAGAATGGGTTGTCTTAAAAACATCGAGGAAGAATAACACATATGTCTTAAACCTCAATTCTGCCAAACCAAAAGAAGAAACATGTCTTCTGTCCAAAGCATCCTTTGATGAGTCACAGCTTTGGTACAGACGATTGGGACACACAAACTTCAAAAACATGAATAGATTAGTCAAGGAAAACCACGTCATTGGTTTACCTCAAAAAGAATTCCATTTTATTGATCACTGTTCAGCGTGTCTCAAAGGGAAACAACATAAGTCTTCCCATAAGCCAAAGATAGAGTATAATACCTGTTGCCATCGGGAGGACATTTGATCCCATGAGGAGGTTTTTGATGCAAGGCAGACATTCACCATGTGGAATATAAGACGTTCAGCATCATGGAAGTGCTTCTTCAGAATGGTGGTAGCACTTAAGTCTCCATCATACCCGTTATTGATGAAAGACATATCAGTTGTGCCTTTCGGGTATTCTATGACATAGGTGGCATCATGTAGATTTAGGGTTTGTCGAATGATGTCTGGAGTGATGACCACCTGTTTCTGGTTAACCAACGACTGGAGAGTGATTTGGCTATCATTCTCACCAGTTTGCACAGAGACGTTGGTCCAGAATTGGCTTAGGGAATCGGGGTATATGGTAGGATTCAGAAGAAAAGCGGTTCGGTACTGGGAATCTACCATAAGATCGATGGCATTATCAAATTTGTTCCAAAAGGCCAACTTCGAGAGGTAGGCAACACAGTTGTGTCTGGGTTTGAGTTTCATGGTCGCCATTGTTGAGAGAGTGAAGGACATAAAACGGCTAATGAAACGTTTGAAAGTAGATTTAGGTATTTATAGGGTAAGAAAAGGCTGATATAAAATGACTGAAAGTGTTGGTGCTGTCATCAGTTGTTTGAAAACAACTAAAGACCTGGTTTTAACTTTTAGAAGTTGTAACAACTAAAGACTTGGTATTAGTCATCAGTAGTTGTGAAACTACTGAAGACATGGTTTTGTCTTCAGGTGTTGTAAACAACTGAAGATTTGGTGTTAGTCATCAGTAGTTGTAAAACTACTGAAGACATGGTTTTGGCTTCAGTTGTATGAAGTGAAACAGCAGTTGTAGAAACAACTGGAGAGAAAAGTTTCTCATCACCTGTTGTCGTCAATTCTTAGCTCATCAGCTGTTTCATTCTGACCTCAACACTTATCAGACTTTTTGTCTGATTTTCAGACGATTCATTGGTCATCAGTACTTATCTGTTATACTGACATCAGTAGTTGTAACTGCATCAGTAGTTGTAACCACATCAGTTCTTTTCAACAGATAGAGTACTTCAGTACTTTTAAGTAATTTAGTCTTCAGTAGTTATGAAAACTACTGAGGATAAAAGAACTTATCAGTACTTATTTGTGACAATAGTATACGAATGCTCATCAGTACTTGTTGACTGAGATCATCAGTAGTTGTCACTTATTCTAGCTGCAGCATACCAAGCCTTAACACTAGGTTTTGGAAAGTTGAACTGTCCAAAGGCTTAGTAAATATGTCTGCAAGCTCATCAGCACTAGGAACAAACTTTGGATCAATCAGACCTTTTTCAAAACAATCCCTAATAAAATGGTGTCTGATCTTAATATGTTTGGTCCTAGAGTGCTGGACTGGATTCTTGACAATACAAAGAGCTGAAGAACTATCCATTAGTAATGGAGTCTTAGTCTCTGTAATGCCATAATCCAATAATTGATTCTGAAGCCAGAGTACCTGAGATGTACAACTTGCAGCAGCAATGTACTCGGCTTCAGCAGTGGATGTAGCAACAGATGTTTGTTTCTTACTCTGCCAAGAAACCAAACAGTTGCCTAGGAATTGACATCCACCAGAAGTTGATTTTCTAGTTAATTTACACCCTGCATAGTCACTATCAGAAAAAGCAACTAATTTGCAAGAGTGCCCAGTGGAATACCAAAGACCTAGAGATTGAGTACCTTGCAGATATCTAAAGATCCTCTTGACTGCAATCAAATGAGACTCTTTAGGAGCAGCCTGAAATCTAGCACAAACACAAGTTGCAAACATAATATCTGGTCTAGAAGCTGTTAAGTACATCAAGGACCCAATCATATATCTGTAAAGTGTTTCATCAACAGCTTTACCTTTCTGATCTGCATCCAGTTGTGTGGTGCTGCACATGGGAGTAGAACAGGGCTTACAGTTTTGTAAACCAAACTTTTCCAAAAGACTCTTTGTGTATTTTGACTGATGAATGAAAGTTCCATCAGCCTTTTGTTTGATTTGCAAACCTAGAAAGAACTGTAATTCTCCCATGGCACTCATTTTGAATTTTTGTTGCATCAACTTTGTAAATGCATCACACAACTGTGGATCAGAGGATGCAAAAATAATATCATCAACATAAATTTGAACAAGGAGCTTATGCTGACCCACTTTCTTAATGAACAAAGTTTTATCTATGGAGCCTCTAGTGAAATTATTCTGAAGAAGAAAATTTGACAGTGTTTCATACCAGGCTCTAGGAGCTTGTTTCAACCCATAAAGAGCCTTATCAAGTTTATACACCCAATCAGGATGTTTATTATCCTCAAAACCTGGTGGTTGACACACATAAACCTCTTCTTTTAGTTGACCATATAAAAATGCACTTTTGACATCCATTTGAAAAACTTTAAGATTGTGGAATGCAGCATAGGCTAAGAACAATCTAATTGCCTCCAGTCTGGCTACAGGGGCAAAGGTTTCATCATAATCAATACCTTCTTCTTGTGAAAACCCCTGGACAACCAGTCTGGCCTTGTTCTTGACAATTTGCCCATTTTCATCTGTTTTATTCCTAAACACCCATTTAGTGCCTATTGCACACTTACCTGGGGGTAGAGGAACCAGTTCCCACACTTGCTGCTTTTTGAACTAAAGAAGCTCAAGCTGCATGGCATCAACCCATCCATTGTCTCTTAATGCAATATGATAGTTCTTTGGCTCTTGCTGACTGATGAAGAGAGCATAGAAGCAGAAGTTGGACAATTGACTTCTAGTGGAGACACCAGCATGGATATCACCAATGATTTGAGACATTGGGTGATTCTTCAGCTCTTGGTACACTATAAGATCTGTGCAAGTGTTTGTAGCACGCTCAGCAGCAACAGATGTTGATCCAGATTCTGGAAACCAAGTATTAGATGGCAAGTCAATTGAAGTAGAGGATTCAGAAATCTCATCAGCATTTGTTGTGGATGGCGCTACTGAAGCTACAGGAACATCAAGTTTAGTAGACTCAGGTAGTTGATCACTAAACTTGAATAGGTGAGTACTGGGATCATCATCAACATCAGTACCACCAGATGGATGACTAGCTGCAGAAGGTGATGAATTCACATGATCTGCAACAGCTGGAGGCTGATAAGGAACATATTGCAGTATGTCCAGATCAAACAACTCCACAGGGTTTTGTGGAATTTTGTCCTTAGGGGATTCATTGAACTTCACATGCAAGGTTTCTTCAACCATCTTTGTTCTGCAGTTGAACACTCTGTAAGCCTTGCAAGTGGATGAATACCCAACAAAATACCCTGCATCCACCTTAGAATCAAACTTTTGGAGTTGATCCTTTTTGTTGAGAATGTAACAAGGACACCCAAATGCTCTGAAGAATGAAATTAGAGGAGCCAAATGATGTAGAACTTCATAAGGAGTCTTCATCAACCTCTGATTCACTAAAGCTCTATTTTGCACATAGCATGCTGTGTTGACAGCTTCAGCCCAAAAGGTCAGTGGCAAACCAGAGTCAGCCAACATGGACCTTGCAGCTTCAATTAGGGTCCTGTTTTTTCTCTCCACTACTCCATTTTGTTCTGGAGTCCTTGGGATGCTATACTGCCTCTTGATTCCTTTTGAAAGGTAGAAATCATCAAGTGTATGGTTTCTAAATTCAGTTCCATTATCACTCCTCATACACTTGACTGATAGGGAATACTGCTTCTCAACATACAACACAAAGTTAATAATTGTCTGAGCAGCCTCATCCTTTGAATGCAAGAAGAAGATCCATACAAATCTGGAGTAATCATCCACAATTACCAGACAGTATTTCTTCTTTGCCATGCTCATTACTCTCACAGGACCAAAGAGATCCATGTGTAGTAATTGCAAGCAGGCAGTGGACTTTGGTTCTTCTATAAGAGGGAATGAAACTTTGTGTTGTTTTCCTTTTAAACAAGCAGTGCAGGTTTCATCACAGTGGAACTCCTTTATTGGTAGACCTCTCACTAAACTATTGTGGATCAGCTGATTCATGTTTTTGAGATTAACATGACCCAGCCTTCTATGCCACAGTTTAGATTCCTGAGGAGAGGCCTTGGAGAACAGGCAAGGATGACCTTTTAAATCAATCTTCTTTGACAAATCCAAGGCATATACTCTTCCTATCCTGTTGGCCTTCAGGAGACTATGTTCATCCAATACCTTGTCAATCAGCCTCAGAACTTTGGAAGACAGAATCTGGTAGTTCTGGCTTGTGAAAAGTGCAACATGCCCTTTATCACACATCTGACTGACACTCAGTAGATTATACTTGAGATTCTCCACATGGTTAACATCATCAAATCTGAATTCTCCATTTGACACAAATCCTTTCCCGATGATGTAACCCTTAGCATCATTTCCAAATGAGACAAATCCCTTCTTACCTTGAGAGTAGTCATTAAGAAGAGAACTGCTCCCAGTCATATGCATAGATCCTCCACTGTCTACATACCAGATGCTACTTTGGCATGCTGAAGAACCCTGCATTTATCATAAGAAACTAGTTAGCTTTAGAGACCCAAACCTTTTTGGTTTTGGGTCTGTTTTCATCAACAGATTTAACCATAACTTGTTTCTCATGATTAATAGCTGATGAAGGTGGAGATGGTGCTGAAATGGATTTCTTAGATTTGGGCTTGGATACCCTTTTCAGTGGTTTGATCACAGGTGCATCTAGTTGGTTAACTCTCCCCAACAAATGCTGAACCATCATAACAAGTTGTGTCTGATTTGTTGCTAAAGCCTTCAGCTCATTTGACACATCAGTACTTGTTTTTGATGAGTTCCTGTGACCCACCATTTCCTCCTTCTTGAAATTCACAGACTTAGTCTGATGTTTATCATGAGGAACACTATCAGCTGTTTTCTGATAAACCCCATCCTTCTTTTTGGATTTTGGCGAGGCCTTGGGTTTATCAGTTTGAGATGACTGTGGTACAAACTTGGTCTCAAACTCATTTTTCATTTTATTAATCTCTTCTTTAATGAGCTTATCTCTGTTGAGTTTGGAACCCTTTTTGTACCAGCATTCATCAGATGATTGAATTTACCACATATTTAACATGGCTTATTCTTCATCTTGGATTGATCAACTGCTGAAGTGGAAACTACTGAAGGTGTGATTTTCAGTACTTTCCTCCTCTCAGTACTTGTGTTAAGTACTGAAGGATCTGTAACAACTGAAGACTTGTTCTTCAGCTGTTCTCTATCCGTCCTGAAAGACCGTATGATAGATTCCTCAGCAGTTGTTAATCCTTTTATTTCAGCAGATTTGAAATGCTTTTCAGATGTTGTGACTTGCCCTTCAGTACTTAGAGTACTTTGAGGGACAACATCTGAATTGCTCAGCTTCATGTGTTTATTAGCATTTAAACCATCAGGCAATTGATTTGCTGAGATCTTAACACTGACTTCATCCTCTGATTTTGTATTATCATTTGAGGATGAATCACATGATGATGTGGTTTGGAAATTACTTTCACCTTTAGATTTTACTATTGATTTTGAAGTAAAATCAGTAGGTGGTGCAGTATGATTGTAACCTATTCCAAACTTCACATTTGAAGCTGTTTGCTTGCTGAGAAGCATTTCAAATCCCTTGCAGGATGTTACCCAGCGGTCACACTCAACTTGGGTAGCTGCAAGTGTCTCTTTGAGATTTCTGTGGTTCTCAAGTATGACCTCTACTTAGCCTTTTCATCATTAAGTTGGCATTTAAGCTTGTAAATCTCATCATCTTTGTCATTAAGAGCAGACTCATACTCAGCTTTTCTTTTGGAAATAGTTTTCTCAAGCTCAAGATTTTGATTGATTAAAGCTACATTTGCCTCTCTAATAGAGACAAAGGCAGCTATGCATGATTCAGAACATAACATGGAAGATACCTGGGTTACCTGTGAAGATGATGCATTGGAGCAGGAACCCTTAGTAGACTCCAGGGCCATGAGAGCAAGATTCCCAAAAGGATGTTCACCACCATGTTGACCAGCACCAGCAAATAATTGCTCATTGAAACCAGAAAGATCATCTGGTGAGCTGCTCCAGTCAACAACTCCTGGTGTGAAGAAGCAGTGATGAGGTTGAGATTGTGATGGAGATGGTTGAGGCTCAGGTAGGGCTTGAGGTTGTTGTGCTATAGGAACTTGAACTGGATTTGGCTGTGGCATGTAATAGC
The DNA here is from genome assembly GCA_025506505.1 of Flaveria sonorensis. NCBI lineage: Eukaryota > Viridiplantae > Streptophyta > Magnoliopsida > Asterales > Asteraceae > Flaveria > Flaveria sonorensis. The sequence goes on along the minus strand of CM046430.1, from coordinate 32,542,923 downwards.
AGGGATATGGATATGGCATTGGACCCTGAGGGACAAAATATGCAGGAGATTGAGGTTGTGAGTGATGACCAGAACTAGCAGGATGTTGCCCTTTGTTTTGTGAACTATTGCTTGGAAAGGTCACAAAGGGTGCAGAGGAGTTAGATCCAGTTGATCTGCACTCTCTTGCAAAGTGCCCAAGCCTGTGGCATTTGTGACACCTCAACTTACTCTTGTCAAAACCAACTTTGGTTTTGCAAGAGAGTCCTGGAAATTTCCTACCAGTTCTCTTGTAGAACTTTTGAGATCTGATATTGATCAAGGCCATTTGGCTCAAAATATCCATCTCTTCTAAATCATCATCAGCAATACCCATCAAATCATCCATAATAAAGCATAAATTATCACTATTACACCCAGAATGACTGTCAACACCAACAAATGCATGATCAGAACTGTTTGAAGAGAAATCTATATGCTCATCATAAAGGCTTTCTGATCCAGCATATTCTGACTCATGACCGACCAAGGCAGTGTTCCCTGGTACAAAGTCATCAGTGAGCTTTCCTGATGATGCCAGTTTCCTTTTCTGCTCTATCTCTCTTTCAAATGTAAGCAGTTTCCCATGGAGTTGGGTGAGAGATAGGCTATCCAGATTTGCACTGGAGCATAGGACAATGGTGTATGTGTCCCATCTCTCAGGCAGTGATCTGAGGAATCTGTTATTCATCTGGCTGTTAGTATACTCATGCTTGACCATTTTCAGCTCAGAGATCAAGTAGGAGAAACGCTCAAACTGTTGAGTCAGTGTCTCACCCTTCCTATGAGAGAATGTCTCATATTGTTGGGCGAGGATTTCTCTGTTGTTTGCTAAGACCTCATCAGTTTCTCCGAATTGTTCCTTCAAAGCATTCCAGAGGTCATGAGTAGTTTCATGATGCATAAGCCCAGAATAGATTTCATTAGGCAGTGCCATGGCCAGAATTCCATGGGCTTTAGCATCAATCTCAAACAGTTTACGATCTTCATCTGAGTATTGCTCCTTCTTCTTCGGAACCATTTGGTTGGTCTCCGGATTGTTCACCATAGGCTTGTGTGGACCGTGAACCACAGATGTCCAACAACCTGAACTGTTAACAGACAGGTGATGGAGCATTCTTCGTTGCCATATGTTATACTCACTCCTAACCAGCATCGGAGGCTTGGTTGAGGAGCCAGTATTGTGAGGGTCATTAGAAGGAGTAGTCACTCTCAGATTCAAACCAATTCAATCAAGTTTCAAAAGATTTAGCACAAAAACACAACAAACTCAATATGAACCAAGAAGAAACTCAAATTGACTAACCAGAAGCAGCAGAAGACCAATCTCTATAACCAATTCTTGCAAATATGCTAATTCGATCAAACTTTAGATATCGAAATAGCAGTTTCAATGATCAATTGTTAAACCGATCAATGATTAACCCGCTCTGATACCATTTGTCAGGATCAGCGATCTAAGTTTGATCAATTAGAGTTGAATCGCAGCGGAATTAGAACAAGAATTAGACAAATATAGCAAGAACACAATAGATATTCAATGGAACAGTACACGGTTATAGAGAAAGAGGGTTTTCTGCAAAAAGGATAATATCATTCATGCACAAATGCTTCGGTGTGACGGCTGCTAAGCTTCGCAGGCTTCGCTAAGCTACGCAGGGCATCGCACCTTACAATTAGGTCAACATTCCTTATATAGAGGAATGTGACGTCTGCTGATGTCACTTGATAGCGACATCTAACAGAATTATTACAAACAACTGAAAGTAAGCAAACTACTGAGAATGTTCACAACAACTGAGAACATCTCAAAGTATGCTAAGTACAAGATGAAACTAAAACTACTGAAACTACAAGTACTGAATACAAGAAACATAAAACTACTGAAAGGAAACCATCATAACTACTGAAGAGATCTTCTTCAGCTGTTGTGACAACATCTGAAACTTAGTCTTCAGTCTTTGTCTTCAGCTTTTGTCTTCAGACTTTGTCTTCAGCTCTTTCACTTCAGACTTTGTCTTCAGACCTTGTTATCAGTTGATGTCTTCAGCTGTTGCAGACTACTTCAGTTGTTGTAATGTTCGTGGGACTTAAAGGTTTTTCTGATCAGGCTCATTGGTTCTTTTGGTCCAACAATGGTTATGAAAGAGGGAAGATCGACCAGACTTTATTCGTAAAGAGAAAAGGGAATGAGATGCTGCTTGTCCAGATTTATGTGGATGATATCATATTTGGCTCCACTAACAAACAACTATGCCAAGACTTTGATGATCCTATGCATTCAAAATTTCAGATGAGTGCTATGGGAGAACTCACATTCTTTCTAGGTCTTCAAGTACAACAAACCTCCAGTGGAATCTTCATCAACCAGTCAAAATATATAGAATCAATGTTGAAGAAGTTTCACTTTGCAGCCTGTCAGTCCATCAGACACCGGTTGATACAAAAGTGAAGATTGGTCCAGATCCAGAAGGCAAATCAGTGGATCAGACTCTCTATCGGTCTATGATAGGTTCACTTGTGTATCTAATAGCCAGTAGGCCTGACATCATGTTTGGTGTTTGTGTGTGTGCCAAGTATCAAGCAGATCCCAAGGAATCTCACGTGAATGCAGTCAAGAGGATATTTAGATATCTTAAAGGCAAACATGCTCTTGGACTATGGTATCCAAAGGATGGAGACTTCAATCTCTATGCATACACTGACAGTGACTACGGGGGATGCAATTTCAACAGAAAATCCACATCTGGTGGTTGTCAATTTCTTGGTCCCAGACTGGTGTCTTGGCAGTGCAAGAAACAGACCAATGTGTCAGTATCGACGGCTGAAGCTGAGTACATAGCAGCATCAGCTTGTTGCTCTCAAGTTCTCTGGATTCAAAACTAGATGCTTGACTATGGTTTTAACTTCCTGCACACCCCAATTCACATTGACAACACAGCTGTAATGTTTAGTACTAATAATCCAGTTCAACATCAAAAACAAATCACATTGAAATTAGATATCACTTTTTGAGAGATTGTGCTGAAAAAGGGTTAATCAAATTGATTCAAGTTCATGCTGACAATCAATTGGCTGATCTATTTACCAAGGCATTTGAACCTAATAGGTTTGAATTCCTAGTTCAATCAATTAGCATGATTAACCTTGAGTAAAATAAAAAAAAAATTATCAAATATCATAAAAATAAGTCTTTTTCTTGAAATTTGTGGCTTATACTTTTTGGGAAATGATATAGTTACAGTCGCTATATCATTCACTATGCTTAATACAAAATTTAAAAGACTGTCATGACTTACCTGATATGTAGGTAGGCTCAACTTGGAAAGGAAGATACATGCTGTGATGAACTAAATAATCATATTCAACTGTGAAATTCTCATCTCAGAGTACTGGTAAGTATCAGCTTATTCAAGTGTATGTGTGTGTAGCAACTCAAACACACCAGATAATGATGAACTATGAATCTCATTCACCTGCATCGGTTTCTTCTTTGTTTTGCTGAGCAAAGACCTAAAGAAACAAGCACATAGTGCTGATGTCATGATCCAAAAGATTCCCAATATGGAACACATTCACCTTGGATGAATTAACAAAAGAGTATACAAAAAGAATCCCATTATGGATCACCTTCCAAAGTGAAGTGCAAAAGAATCCCAATGTGGATCAAAATATCAAAAGGATCAAAGTAAAAGAATCCCAATGAGGATCAGTGAAATTGAGATCTCATAATTTAAGTAACCTGGTCATGTAAGATGTGAAAGTAGTCTACCATGCATTACATAAGAATGGTTGATCAACCCATGTTTCTGTGTGTGAGGTACATGTTGAATATTCAAATCAATCAAAACATGATAAATGTCACATACAGTATAATATTTACCAAGTATGAGTTTAAGAGGACAAACATACCTTCAATCAGTAAGTTCATAAACATGTCTATTTTACAATCAAAAGATTGCACTTGTGTAATGTAGGATTGTTATGATCCCAACAAAAGTATACCTCCTCTTCATGCAAAATTAAAGAGATTTTATGATCCAAATTTTTTAATTCCTTAAAATTTCTATCTAAATAAGGATATAAATTTTAGGGGGAGAAATTTAAAATTTTGATCAGTTTGTACAGGTTGTTTATTTCTTAATTTTTATAAAATCAAAACAAAAAGAATCTGACTGTGTTGGTGCAAAAGTTATACTATAGTATCTCAGCTTATGCAGACATTTGGATGCACAAAAGTCCAAGATCAGTCAAACTCTAGAAAACTTGTATGCATCAAACCTGATATACAAGTGAATCCAAGCAAGAATTGACAATCCCAACATCTGTCAAAACTCCATAAGAAACAAGTGAAAAGTATAGACACAAATTTGGGTGAGGAAAAGAAGTGAAAAGACATATGAGTTGGTTATTGAAAGAAAATGGGAAGGAAAAGAAGGTGCAGAAATTAGATTGTTTAGTGGATATGAAGTGAGATTGCTAGATGAATCTTATATCCACTATATATACACCAGGCACTTCAGAGAGTTAAACAATAAGTTGGGTGAGGAAGGCATGTACTTTTTCTTAAAATGTATAAAGATTCTGAAGATGGCCTTTGACAGAATCAAAGCTAAAAGAGAGCAGAGAAGAAAGAAGAAGACTCCCTTGCAATTGGGGAACATAGTGAAGCTAGAAGTGGATGTTGATGGAGCTTTGTTGATCCATAGAGATGGGTTGTCCACTGTGTCAATATGGGAACCCATTTCATTGAAAAAGCTGCCTATGGAAGCCATCTACACAATGAGCCAAATGAAGATCCATGTGCTAACCCGAGAAAAGATGACTGAAGCCAATGACTTTGTCAACATGATAAAGGCAATTTTGGATCCCTCACAGGCATAACCTCTCATCCCTCCTCAAGCTGCTCAAGACTCAGCAGAATCCTCACAAACTCATCCACCATCAAGATCTTGAAGTAAATAGGCTGTATAATCCTTAGGGGGAGTATTGTTGGACCCTGAAAGGATCATACATGCCAATTCAATTGGTGGATTGATAGTTGTTCTGCTAAAATCTCCCCAAGTCCAAGATCTAATGCGGATGAAGAATCTGCATCAACAATTGAAACCAAGTGTCGGCTATCCGCATTTGTATATTCGGATGACCATAGAACAAATGCGCATGTGTTTGTTCTTCCGCATTAACAAATGCGGATGGTCATCAACAAATGCGCAGTGTTTGTTCATCCATATTTGTCAATGCTGATGACCAAACACCAATGCTGATGATCAACTCAACATCCGCATTTGTCAATGCGGATGACCAAGAAGAAATGCTGACAAGATTAGAACATCCGCATTAGTCAATGCGGATGTACAGAAGAAATGATGATGAAGACTTTTGTACTTAGACTAGTTCTGATGTATAGGTCAGGGTTAGTTTAGACTTTTGTTCAGGCATATGTCAGCCTATAAATAGAATAGAAATCCTCGTATGAGAGGTGACTGAGACTGACTGTTGTTAGACATTAGACAACCAGAATTTTTTTGCTTTGTAATATTTCAAGTTGTATCATTACAATTCATGCTGAAAACCCTAGTATTCATTGTAACCGTTTTTCACCTTTTTTAATACAAAGAGCATTTATGAGTATTATTCAGCATTCAATGTTCTGTGATTGTTTGATTCCGCCTTACAATTATTGACTCAATCATCATATTCGGTCCTTGTTGATTCACATCAACAGAGAATATCATTCTCCAACCCAGTCATAAACAACAAAGGGAAGCTCCTAGCCCTTTCCAACATATTGTTTGAAAACTTAAAATGACAAAAGGCACAGATAATATCAGTGAAGAAGAAATAATGCAACAATATAAAAAGACATTGCCAAAAACTTTAGAAAAAGTGAAACTTCTTCTAGCTCAAAAATGTCTGAATCAGACTCTTCCCAAATTGGGGAAGATACTCAACCTTTTCAAGATAGCCAAGAAGATGAACCCTTGGATGATGAAGCCTATGAGCAAATGATGGCAGAATTGGACCAAGAATTCACACCAGCAAAATCGGCTGGAAAGTCAAAAATTCAATCAATACAATAGGCCCTACAAGAAGACAAAAGCAAAATAATTAATAAAGCTGGCCCGATAACATTTATCTTCAAGCAACATTATTGATGCGTTATAATTATAGCTTTTATCTTTTACTTTAATAAAGCAGATGCACGTGAAATGCAATAGGAAAGCGAATATTCGCTAGAAAATTCGGATCCAAAGTCCCTATATATAGAGGGAAATGTAAGTAGAAGGGGCATCCGAAAAAACTCTCTCTCTCTCTCTTGTAATATATCTGCTCTTGTAAGCTTAAAGTTTGAAGAATAAAAAGCTTTATATTCTGGTAATTTTCTTTTCCATTCTTTTCATAAATATTCATATATGATTGCCTCAATAAGAGGCTAAACACATAAGTGTTGAAACATCACCATGCTCAACAGATTATCACAATAAAAAGAGATCTTAAAACCTGGACAAGGGTAAAAATTTGAGAGAATTCATGGGATAGGGTTATAGCCCATCTAAGATGTTAATGTGGTGGTCGAACTCTAAGATGTTTAAGCCATAAAACCAAGAAGGCGTGGGGCGTTAAGGGTCTGACCTTCACTAATCACATATTAGCATCCTGGACAACGGCTGTGTAAAATCACCAGAGTTCTAGAATTTCTTTTAATCTTTTGTTCTTGACCAAGTTTTTATGGTTTTCCCATGTTTTCCATATAAGGTCCTGCCATAGTTATAATAATAATAATAATAATACTAATAATAATAATAATAATATAATAATAATAATAATAATATATAATAATAATAATAATAATAATAATAATAATAACAATAATAATAATAATAATAATAATAATAACAATAATAATAATAATAATAATAATAATAATAAGAAAATATAATAATAATAATAATAATAATAATATTATATTATTATTATTATTATTATTATTATTATTATTATTATTATTATTATTATTATTATTATTATTATTATTATTATAATAACAATAATAACAATAATAACAATATTAATAATAATAATAAAATTGTCAAAGTTTAATGGTTTTCTCCTCTTTTCCCATAAAAGGTTCTGCCTTCTATGGTATCAGAGCCATGGTAATTCTGTTGAAGTATGAGTGTATGTTTCAACACTTAAATCTGATATTCAGGTATGAATATTTTAAGATATGAAGATACTGTTAAAAACAGTATGGAGGAAGAATATGATATTCCTCATAATTTAGAATTATTAAATAAATGGACTATTCCAAAAATTGATTGCAAACTATATATACATTAGGAACTTTTGAAAAATTGGGATTACAACAAGTTGTTAAAACAACCGAGGAAACATTTTCCTTAAATACAGATGAAATGATAATAAAAGTATTATCAAAAAGATATTTACAAAAGTACAAAAAAAGAATATAAATTTATTCATATAGGTCTAGTGCAAATTGCATTTAAGCCTTTGAATCTAGAAGGCTTACCAGAAAACTTTGTAGCAGCTCTTAGAGATGCTAGAAACTTAAATTGGAAACAATCCCTTATGGGAATTGTTTAATCTAGTCTGGCTCATGGCCCAGTTTATTTTAATGTTTATCCTAACTTGCAATTATCATTGTCTGATGTCAATATTTTAGATTCTTTAACTTTGAATGTTAAAACACATGACTACAATTATGTACCAAGATCAGAGGTAATATGTATCTGTTATAGGATTTATTATAAACCTTTGTTTACACTTAATCTTTATTGTAAAATGGTAGATAAACCTTTAAATGGAACTATTCTTATAGAAACTAATTTTAGTAAAGCTAATATTACAACTAGAAGAAGAATTAAATGGGAAGAAATTAATTTTCCAGAAAATTGGGTATTAGATAAAGTAAGCCCATCTCAACAATATGTGGATAATAATCCAATAAATATTTCACAAACAAATGAAGGGTCGGTACAAATAAAATTTGAAAATAATAAAATAAAATATGAACCCACCTTATCAAAATCTATGTCATCACACTATTATATTTCTCCTGTAGATTATTCAGTTAGAAGTCCTTCTAGGGCATCAACATCTAGAATTAGGGAAGAATTTCCTGAAAGAAAAATAGATGAATTAAGAATAAACTCGGATAATATAGTTCGAGAAATTAGAATAGATCCGGAACTAACCGAATCAGAAATAAATTTTGTATAAGTATGAATCCATATAAAAAATTAGATTTCACCCCGGGATCACCGATAAGAGAAGAAATCTCTAATGAATTTCTTCAACCTAAATGGGAATTATTTAGAACATGGTTTTTCAAAAATTTTGAAAAAACAGATAAAGAATTTTTTAGAGAAGAATATTATAATGAATTAAATGAAAAACAAGAGATCATACTTTTTGTTCCATGGTTTATTGAAAAATACACTAATAGTATTATTTCTATTATAGAAAGAAATTTTAATATCAATGGAAATATAGTTTCAAATGTTTTCCCTTCTACTAATGGTTTTAAAATTGAAAAACAAGAAGAAGAAAGATATTATCAAGCTTTCAAAAACTTTTGGAAGGTGAAACCTTGCAAATAATGATTTCTCATATAAATGGTTTAATAAAACAACAAAATTATTCAAATCTTTATTTGATAATAATTGAAGAACAACTCCAAGATATTTCAAAGAAAATGGATAAAATTTTATGCCATTTCAAAGAAAATCAAAGTGTCATAATAATTGACCAGTTAAAAGAAAAGGAATGTATTGCTACTCCTAGTATTCAATTACCTCCTAAGGTAACAGGTTTCAAAACAAAGTCTGAAGAAAATCTTATGCAAACATTAAATGATTCAATTAATATTCTAAAAAATCTAAAAATAAATACATTAACAGATTTTGAAAATAGTCTAAAAGAAGAAGATTATAAGCAAAAGATTAATGATGAAATTATGAAGTTATCTAAGTTTGCTAATAAGCCAACTCAGAGGGTGTATTATTATCCTAGACCAACTCCACATGATGTTCTAATAGAAGAACAAGAATATATAGTGAATAATTCGTATAGTGGAAAAATGATCTATGAATGGAATATAGATGGTCAAACAGAAGGTCAGATTTATAATACTGTCCATAGAATGCTTATGTATAGCACTATTTGTCAGAATAACAGGAATACAACTAAGACAATAGCTCAGATGCTTATATCAGGTTTTACAGGCCAACTTAAAGGTTGGTGGGATAACTATCTATCAGATTCAGATAGAGAAGAAATCCTCAGTGGTACAAAAGAGGATAATGGTGTTGTAGATAACAACTCAGTCTATACTTAATAGTTAATATTAAAAACATTTACGGGCAGATGATCTGATAATTCGGAGAATATTAGGACTCTCCTACAGAACCTTAAGTGTAGAACCCTAACATCTTTTAGGTGGTATAAGAAAACTTTTCTAAGCAGAGTAATGGAACTCCCAGAGTCTAATATCTCATATTGGAAGTCAAAATTTATAGATGGTCTCCCTCATTTATTTGCAGAAAGAGTTAGGAATAACCTCAGAAAAGGAGGAATAAGTATAAATTATGATGATTATACTTATGGCAAGTTAATAGGAACTTGTATTCAAGAAGGTTTAAATTTATGTAATGAAATTAAATTAAACCAACAAATTAAAAACATTCTTTAAATAAAAAGAAACAATTAGGTGAATTTTGTAGCCAATTTGGTATAGAAAAAGCCTCTAGTAATACTAAAAAGATTAAGAAATCAAATCCCTACCAACATCAGAAAAGAAAAAGAAAAAGGGAAGATAGAAAAAATAAAAGAATTCAAAAATACGAAGAACATAAACCTTCGTATAAGGCATATAAGTAAAAATTAATTTGTAAAAAATGTGGGAAAATAGGTCACAAAGCAAAAACTTGCTGGGTAAGAAAAAAGCTTAATAAGCTAGAAGATGAAGATTTAAAAAATCAAATATCAAAAATATTATTAGAATCAGATTATGAATCTGATCAATCTTCTAATGAAGACTTAAATATTTTAGAAAATGAAAGTTTATATTTTTCCTCTGAAGAAGAAAACTGTTGCAAAACTAATTACTGTAATAATACTTCAGAAGAAGAAGAAGCGAATATTTATCAAATAATTTCGCAATTTCAAAATATGGAAATAAATGTATTAACAAGTGAAATAATTGAATTATTAAAAGTGGTAGATGATCCACAGATTAAAGAGAAAATAATCTCTTCATATATGGAAAAGCAAGAAGAAGGTCCTTCTTGTTCAAATTTTAAAGATCAAAAACCATTTTCTCTGGCTGAATTAAAATGCAATTAAATCAAAGAAATAAAGATAAAAACCCGTTGATATACAACAATTAAAAAAGGAAATTGATAATTTAAAATCAGAAATGAAAAGGATAGGTATAAAACTGCATTTGCGGTCGCTATTGGGCAGTACGAATGGAATGTTATGCCATTTGGATTAAAAAATGCCCCATCAGAATTTCAAAATATTATGAATAACATTTTCATTCCTTACAGTGAATTCATTATTGTTTATATTGATTATATCCTTGTATTTTCAAAGGATATTGAAACTCATTTTAAACATTTAGAAATATTCAAAAATATAATTTTAAAAAATGGTTTAGTGATATCTAGACCAAAAATGTTACTTTTTCAAACTAAAGTCAGATTTTTAGGTCATAACATTAACCAAGAAAATATAATTCCAATTAATAGAAGTATCGAATTCGCTTTCAAATTTCCAGATGAGATTCTGGATAAAACTCAATTACGAAGATTTCTTGAAAGTTTAAATTACATTCTTCCTTATTATAAAAATTTAGCAGAAGCTACTGCTTTACTATATGATAGGCTAAAGAAAAATCCTAAGCCATGGTCTGTCAATCATATTAAAGCAGTTCAGAAGATTACGCAAAAGGTTAAAAACCTTCCATGCTTAATGATTGCAAACCCAGAATGGGAAAAAATTGTTGAAACTGATGCCTCAGATATAGGATACGGAGGTATATTAAAAAAAATATCTCCAATTAATAAACAAGAATATATTGTTAGATTTAATTCTGGAAAATGGAATGAAAGCCAGAAGAATTATGCAACCATTGCAAAAGAAATTCTTGCAATAGTTAAATGTGTTTTAAAATTTCAAGATGATTTATTCAATAAGAAATTTATAATTAGAACTGACTGTAATGCAGCCAAATACATATTTAACAAAGATTTTAAACATGATGTTTCTAAGCAGATGTTTGCCAGATGGCAATCTCATCTTGCACCTTTTGATTTGAAATAATTTATAAAAAGGGGATTGATAATAGTCTTCCTGATTTTCTTACCAGGGAATATTTGAATCAATGAGTCATTCAAAAGGAACCTTGACGATAGCAGTATCCAAACTAAATGAAAACCGGGATGATATCCAAATCGAATTAATAGGATTGGATAATAGTATTCAAGAAATAAAAGAAAATCTCTTTTTATCAGATAAAGTAAATGATTATGCTATTAAACAAATTGAATATCGAATAAGATCCTTAAATAAACAACTAAATGATCTAAAATATAAAGAAATAATACTTTCTTATGGATAAATATCTCTATTTTAATCCTTATGTTTAGACTTTCAGGAATGATCCCCTGGGAAAGGGGAAGAGGCCGCGGAAGATCTTCCTCTTTTAGAGGAAGAAGAGTAGAAAGAATTATCCATCAAATGGGTAATAAAAAGCTTATAGCTATGAGTGGTTCATCATATGCATCATCCTCTTCAAATACTCAATTTGATGAAAAAACTTTTAAAGAATTTTAGCTTATAAAGCAGCTCAGAGTCAAACCTCTGAAGAAATAGCATCTTATGCTCAAGTTGCTAGTGAAAATGAAGATGAAAACTGGATTCATAATCCAAAAAAGGATGTTATACTCCTTCTTGATCAAAAAGATAAAAAATAGAATGATCAATCTTGGTTCATAATCAAGAGATATTTTGATACTGGATTCTATCCAACTGAGACTTATAAGTCCAGAACGTATTATGAGGAAATCCTCAAAGCCACAAATTGTGAGCTTACCCGTTATACTGGGAGCAATAAAACAGTAAGTTTTAGCAAAATAATAATCAAACAGATCATATCTGTTGAAAATTGGGGATTATCTCCATTAAAAGACAGGGAAATTCTACACCTGAAACAAAAATTCCTATTAGATTAACTATTGGGATTATGTAAATGCCTTTCATAAAGCATTCCTATTAGAAAACCAGAATTATAAACATTCTTGGTTTATTAAAATATGTTCTAAAGCCTATGAATCGGATAATCCGATCTGGTTTTATAAATGGCGGCAGTCATACGGTCCATCAATTAATATTTTTAATAAAGAATCATAAAGGTTCAACACCTTATACACCCAATGGGTGGAATTATCTCCTGCCTTAATAGAGGCATAATATAATAACAATTTTATTGAGGGAATGGCCTCATTACACTACTTTGTCCAGTTTAGTATCCATGGATATGGAAATGGATTCCAGAAACTGGTTATACCAGTGAAAACATGTTCTGTTTAAAAGAACATACATGATAAAATTCTAGAAACAAATGATAAAGATAGAAGAACGCAAAATCAAATGCCAGGACACGTTGGACCATAACCAATAGACAATTGAATTATATCAATGATAGAAAGATAATCAACACCAAGGGAAGCTCCTAGTCCTTTCCAACATATTATCAGAAAATTGCAAATGACCACAGGCACAAATAATATCAGCCAAGAACAAATTCTACATCAATATATGGAAGAAGTTAAAAAAGACATTGCAAAGCATTTTAGAAAAGATGAAGCTTCATCAAGCTCAAGGATGTCTGAATCAGATTCTTCTCAAATCTGAGAAGACATTCAACTTTTCCAAGACAGTCAGTAGGAAAATGAGCCTGTTGAAGAAGACATAGATATGTTAATTAGGAAATACGAAGAAAGATACGGTCCAATATCTGGACAAAAAGCAAAAGAGAAAAGGACACAATAGGCCCCACAAGGAGAAAAAGAAGAACCAATAATTCATTCTTATAACTAGCCGACAAACATTTTTGTCTGCAAGTTACATTATTATAGCCTTTTACTGCTTACTTTTTGGCTTGTAATACAAAACGCGTCATACGTAATTATGAGCGAATATTCGCTGTAATATTCGGTACCAAATCCCCTATATAAAGGGACTTATGTTAGAAAAAGGTACTGGTTTTTAGAACCCACTCCTCTCATCTCTTGTAAAAATCTTCAGCAATAATATTAAAAGTTTCAATCTTTCAAGTTTAAAGAGTCCATCTCTGGTAATTTTCTATTCTTTCTTTTATATTTGTGTATGATCGCCTCACTTAGAGGCTAAACCTCTAAGTGTTGGAACATCACCATGCTTGACAGATTATCATAATAAAAAGAGATCTAAAACCTGGACAAGGGTAAAACTCAAAGATAATTTGTGGGATAAGGTTACAACCCATCTAAGATGTTAATGTGGTGATCGAACTCTGGGGACCCGTTTAAGCCATAAAGCCAAGAAGGCGTGGGGCATTTTGGGTCTGACCTTCACTGATCACATATTGACATCCTGGACAATGGCTGTGTAAAATCACCAAAGTTCCAGAATCTCTTTTGAACCATTTTCCCTGTCAAAGTTTGATGGTTTTCTCCTATTTTCCCATAAAAGGTCCTGCCTTTTATAATAATAATAATAGTAATAATATAATAGTAGAATAATAATTATAGTAATAATAATAATAATAGTAATAATAATAATAGTAATAATAATAATAATAGTAATAATAATAATAGTGCATGACCGGGTAAGGGTACTTAACACTTAGTTTCACACTGAGGAGAGATCTTAGATCACTTAACAATTCAAATAGGAAACTGGTAACTAGAGACGGATGATACTAAGAACACAAGTAAATTAAAGAGACAGAACTAAGAACAACACAAGAATACAAGATTAGTTTTCAAGGATGTTGTATATTGATCTCAAGTTCTTTTATAAGTGTTACAAAGCATAAAGAAATTATAAGAACCTGAGACACTTTTATACTAGAACCTGCAACCTTCACTTACATGTAAAGACAGTTGGGATATGACTAATCTAGACAACAAGATCAATCTAAAGTCAAAAGACAGATTGCCTTTTGACTAGTGACTATGACATGCCATAGCTTACTGACTTTTCCTAATGCAAAAAGTCTACAAGAACAAGTAAGGTAAGTTACAAACAAAAGCCATTCCTACTTTTTGATAAAGCATGGGAGTTTCACCAACTTGTGTAAAGTAGGTGAACCACCAGAGCAGGCAGCAGAAAGTGTGTCAGCTTTATCAAAAAGTTGATTCAGAGAAAGCATATTTTCTCTGTCCTTGAAGAAATCAGTCTTCACAGCTTCGGAAGACTTTGTCTCTAAAGCTTCAGAAGATTTCATCTTTGGCTTCAAAAGATGCTGGGTCTTTGGCTTCGGAAAGATTTCACAGTTAGAATATTTTTTTCTGTTGAGTGTGAAACTTCTGAAGTAACTCCTTTTGAACTGTTAGATTGGAAGATCTTACACTTAGACACATTTGAGAGTGTAAGGATTCCAAAGCTAGTTCATCTTTGTTCCTTAGGTGCATGCATGGAAAACTTGGTTGTTCTGACTTATTGGTTGCATCAGCCTCATAATCTTCAGATGATCTTATAAACTCCCCATAGGCTGATGCTACCAAACATAGAGTTCTTTAGATTTGGATAGTCCATATTAGGATCCTCAGATACCTTTTCTTCATCATTAGGTCTGGATCCTTCAGACTAATATAGAACCTTCTCATGTCAAAGAGATTATGTAGGGGAAGATTGAGCAAGTCTTCTAAGGAATAGACATGCATGCCTTCCTGATCTCTTATGACATACCATCTGTCTTGATATTTATTATAAGACCATGATATAATTTGTCTTCCAATAGCAAGAGGCTCTACTATGATTGGAGTTTGTTTTGAGACCTCTTCATGCATTCCTTCAGGATGCTCTGACTCATCCTGAGGTTAGGAGGTGGATGCCTTTCTTCTTTTTTCTCTTCGAGGTTGATCTTTTGGCCATCCTTTTTCTTATCCCTGATGATTTTAACTGAGGGGACTGGTCTTGAGTACCAGGTTGTTCAGTTGAGTCCCCCTCAGTTGGGATCTCCTCTCTTATAGGTTTAGAAGGAGAGAAAGGAGGACCCTGCTGTGGATCAGTTGATGAAGTTGGCTGAGATATAGCTCCAGGTTCAGGTTGTGTTGTCTGAGTGGGTTCAACCTTCACCTTAACTTCAGGTTGATTGGACTTTATGGAGAATGCAAGTCCACCAGCTATCCCTTCTTTATCTTCTGCTTGATTACCCTGATATGCTCATCCATTATGGATAAAGACATAGGGCCAAGCCTCCTTCCGGAGAATCCATAAAGCTTCAAGAAGCTCATCATCCTTTGTCTGTCAGCAGACTTCTTTTGGCTTTTGTGGATGATGGCCCTTGACCTTGCAGCTTCTTCTCATAATCTTTTCTTTTCAGCTTGTTTTTCTCTTTTAGCTTTTTCTTCCATTTGCTTATTGTATTTAAAACAATATGTATTTAGATGGTAAGGAAAGAAGTGCATCTGCCTAATAGAGACCTGTGGCACTCTGGTAGCTGATCATCTTTAGTCTTTCTTCTTCAGTTGCTACCTGAGGTTGTTTAGTGGCAACAGTCTCTGGCTAAGGACTTTCTTGAACTGGGGAGAGGACAGAAGTATTCTTGTAGAGTCTTTTCAGCCTTATTTCTTCCTTGTGCTTGAGGAGCAATGCTGCATCCTCTGCTTCCTTCTTCTCCTTTGACAACTCTATGTCAACCAATTCATTCAATTCATCTAAGGGGAGAGAGATGAGTTCATCAACATTATAGTTTCTGGTTCCTAGGTAGTTTAGCCTGGCTACCCTAAACTCATCTTCCTGAGTGTTTAGCCTGGGGGCAGCCCTGATTGCAGCTTCTATAAACCCTGGGAAGCCACTTGAACTCTCTCCCCTCAGCTTTATCTTCCTCTCTCTCTTCTCCTCCTCAATCTTCTCAGGAGTCATTTTCCTTTTGCCTTTGTCATCCACAGGTTTTGTTGACTCAGGCTGGAGAGAGCTTTGGCCTTCATTGCTTGGTTCAGCAGTCAAGCTCTGGCCAGAGAGAGGTTGTGAAACACCATTACCAGCTGGTGTTTCACTGAGGGTAATGGGTACAGAGGGAGATCCTGTCTCAAGGTTCACAGGTTCAACCTCTGGGCCTTCAGTCAAGGTTTTCCTTTCGAAGCTAATCTCTGAGTCTACCTTAACATCCAGTTGACCAAAGATCTCACCTTCTAGCCTCTGTCTATATAATTTTGATCTCAATTTAAACTCATCTAGCACCCTGTCTTGGATTCTTTCTGCCAATTTTGCTGCTTGTCTGTTATTGCTTGGGTTGACAAGTGGCAGATCTACCAAGTTGATGCTCTCATAGAAACTCAGGTGTGAAATATTAGGAACTTCTAGTTGACCCTAAGCTCTAGAGATCACAAGAGCTCTCCTATTGCTGTCACACCCCCAAACTTAGATTTTGTTCTCAGAAGGGGTAGACATTGCTCTTGGTATTCCCTCCTCAAATAGTTGTTGGATGAGCAAGTTCAGATCACTGTCCAGAGGAGGTTGCTGAGTATGAACAATTTCAAGAGAGGATGGTGATTCCTCTATGTTCATACTCTGAGAAGAACTCCCAGGTTTTGTGATTGTCAGAATTTCCTCCCCCTTTTTGGTAGAATCACCCTCTTGCATAGGTGAGCTGGGAGATTGATCCATGACATCCACAGGTTCTTATGGACCTAGATGAGTTGTCCTCATGGGTTTCTCAGCCAACTTGCCCTTGAGATCGGTGATCTCAAGTTGCTTGTCATTGACCCTCTTCTGTAAGATAGTCACCTGAGATTCCAGGTGAGCTATCTTTGAAATAAAATAGGTGCAAAGATGTGATAGTTTGTGCACCTTTTGTTGCAGACTCCCCTCATCTTTAGATGAAGAATCATTATGGGATGAGAGAATTGGACCTAAGTCTTCTTCCTCACCACCAGCATAGGTTTCTTGGCTGCTGGATTTCCCCTACCTAATGACAACATCCAGAGAAGTGTTAGGAGGTTAGGTTGCCATGGTAGAGGTCCTAGTAATGTTATCACTTTCAAAGGTGATAGCCTCTGCCATATGGATTTCCTGAATAAGTTCAGGACTATCCACCTTAGTAAGGGGTTGTTGATGTGGGCTAGAGATGGGGGAAGCAGGAGTACTCATCTCTTCTTGAGTGTGGGAAGAGAGGAGAGACTCATGGTACTCACTGAAGTCTAAATCTTTATCAGAATAGAAGTCAAGGCTGGGAATGGGGCGGTTTAGATCAAGAGGTTGGGGATGGTAGCTTTCCCTAGAAGGTTGATCACTAGAGTGTTGAGACTCAGAGTGATAGCTTAAGGCTGTTTGTGGGGTTATGAGATCATCAGGCTGAGCATGAGGAACCTCAGCACTGATTGGTTGAAAGATGGGAGTGGTCTGCTCCTCATGGGAAGTAGGAGCTTGAGATTCCACTTCCTCCAGTATGTGTTCTGATATGGGGGACTGCACATGCTCGGTAGCAAGTGCAGGGGTTCGTTCGGATTTTCTTTTGTAGGTGATGGTGATGGTAGGCTGCGTTTGAGGTGGTTGAGAGGTGGAGGGTGTTGGTTCAACACTAGCTGGTGCTGCTAGGTTTTAACCCAGAGCAATGAGCTCAAACATTTTTAAGACAAGGGCTGTTTCTACCCCAGAGAAGCCAACAGTTGGCTTCTTCAAGATTTTGAAGATGTCGGGCCTCATTTGTCCTATTTTAAGAATATTACATGTTCCCCTCAACTGTGGTCCAAACTCATATTTAAGAATGTGTTGAACATACCTAGGGAACATGTAGTACTCTAAGGAGTCCAAGTTTGTAAGTAAATTAGTATATACAAACTGAGAGTACCTGAACTTGACTCCTTGTACCATCCCATGGACTATAAAGGAGAGGTCTTCTGGGACTTGATCCCATCCTCCATGCTTGTTAGAAAGGCTATGAATGACGACATGGAGGAGGTATTTCCATTGAGATGAGACCTTCCCCTTCCTGAAGGTTTTGACTGAGGAGTCACCTTCATAGCCCATCTGTTGAAAGGAGTGGTTGACAGCAGATTTGGGAAAGGACAGCTCACCTACTTCATCATCTAGCTGTAAATGGGTGTTTATGATGGCCGGAGTGATGAAAACTGTCCTCCCTGAACTGTAGCAGACAGTGCCTTCTCCCCGTCCATGGTGACCCCTTGACAGGTCCTCCAAACTCAAGCAACTGATCCTCATAGAGAGGAGGATCAATTTTAAGGGAGGTGAAGTAGTGTGACGAAGAAAGGTACCTACACACATCTAAGAAGATTGGATCCTTCTCAGAGTGTAGCAGGGCAACCTGATTTGTTGCCTGTGTAGGTGCATGGAAAAATCAGGGTCGTTGCGACGATCAATGTTGGCCATTTGAGGAAGCTTTTGCAGTGAAGAAAGGAAGAAGAAGATAAAATTTGGGGGTAAATTTAGGGTAAGGATCAGTGAGAGTAGAGAGATGAAATAGAACCGTTTGGAAGATATATGTCGTGGATTTGAGACAAAGTTATGACAAAAAGATAAACTTTGAAATCCGCAAGTAGGTCCTATTTCTGAAAAAGTGCACCCAAAAAGTTTGTTTTCTTGGAAGTTGTAAAACTTCCGAAGGCAATTTTGGCTTTGGTAGCTTTGTAGCAAAGCTTCCAAGGCAAGTTTTGCTTCGAAAGATATTTCAAAGAATTTTGAAAATTTGGCTTCGGAAGAAGTGAACAAGTCTTCCGAGACTTAGTTGCTTTGGAAGATATTTGTTCTTTGAATACATTTAAGTGCTTATATACAAATTTAAGCTTCGAAGATACTCCAAGAATTTCTTCCGAAGGTAAATCTTAGATAAGTTGTTAAATGATTTAAAGACATAAATTTCTTCCGAAGGCAATTTGAGTTTTCCGAAGGTAAATTTCACAAATCTGAGGAATATCAGTTAAAAGTTAGTTTTCTTCCAAAGAGAACTGGGCTTATGAGGTGATCTAATAGACAACTTAGGACACACAATTTTAGGAAATAAAGTTGATTAAGTTATTAAGGAAAATCTATTCAAAGTTAATCATCCAATAGCTGATACAAGATATTTAAATCTCTGTTCATCAAATGCCTTTGTGAACAGATCAGCATATTGTTCATTTGTGTTAACTTTGATTAGTTTGATCAATCCCTTTTCAAAATTATCCCTAATCAGATGATACTGATGTTGATGTGTTTGGTCCTTGAGTGCTGCACAGGATTTTCTGTAATGGAGATGGCACTGTTGTTGTCTATATGGATGGGAGTCTCCTTGAAGTTGAACCCATAGTCTAGCATCTGATTCTGAATCCAGAGCACTTGAGCACAGCAGCTTGCAGCAGCAATGTATTCAGCTTCAGCAGTTGATGCAGACACACAGGATTGCTTCTTGCATTGCCAAGAGATCCTTCCACCAAGGAATTGACATCCCCAGATGTGGACTTTGCAGTCATGTTGCAGCCACCATAATCACTATCTGTATAAGCATATAGATTAAAGTTTGAATTCTTTGGATACCAAAGGCCTAGATTTGGAGCACCTTTGAGGTATCTGAGAATCCTTTTGACAGTGATTAGGTGTGACATCTTGGGGTTGGCTTGATATCTTGCACATATACATGTGGCAAACATAATATCAGCCTGCTAGCAGTAAGGTATAAGTGACCCAATCATAGCCCTATAGAGATGTTCATCAACACACCCCCTCAAGATCAGGACCAAGGGAGTGGTTTCTGGCTATGGGTGTCTTTGCAACCTTACAGTCAGTCATCTTGAATCTTGTAAGTATGTCCTGTACATACTTTGACTGACTATGAAGATGCCATCTTCAACCTGCTTCACTTGAATTCCTAGAAAGAAACTGAGTTCCCCCATGGCACTCATTTCAAATCTATTCTTCATCAGCATCTCAAAGTCTTTGCAGAGCTTTGGATTAGTTGAACCAAAGATGATGTCATCTACATATATTTGAACTAGCAGTGTGTCATTCCCTATTTCTTTGATGAAGAGAGTCCCATCAATAGTACCTCTTTTGTATCCATGATGATAGAGGTATGTTGATAGTGTCTCATACCACTTTCTTGGAGCTTGATGCAGTCCATATAGAGCTTTATCAAGCTTGCAGACATAATCAGGATGATCTGGGTCTGCAAAGCCAGGTGGTTGTTATATAAACTTCTTCATCAATCACCCCATAGAGAAAAGCACATTTCACATCAAGTTGGTAGACCTTGAAATCCTTGGATGCAGCATAAGCCAGGAATATTCTTACAGCTTCAAGTCTTGCAACTGGAGCAAAAACATCAGTGTAATCAATCCCTTCTTCTTGAGTGTATCCTTGACAACCAGTCTAGCCTTGTTCTTGATGATAATCCCTCTATCATCCTTCTTGTTCCTGAATACCCATTTGGTACCTATGACAGTCTTCCTTGAGGAAGAGGGCATAAGTTCCACACCTTCTGTCTTCTGATTTGAAGCAGCTCATCTTGCATAGCTTCAATCCAGCTTCCATCCTTCAAAGCCTCATCAACTTTCTTCGGCTCTATCGGGATAAAAACAAGAATGTAGACAAACATGGCTGTCATGAGTTTGTCCTCTTGTTCTTACCCTGAGTCAACATTTCCAATGATGTTTGTGGTGGGATGTGACTTGTGGATCCGAAGTTGAGGGATCACAGCAAGTTGGTTGGACAGATCTAAATTAGAGAAATTTGATCTGGCAATGAGGTCTCCCACCACATCAGCACACTTATCAAGAAAACTTGATCCAATGAGTGTGTGACATCATTCATGTTGTCTTCAATGGAGTGGTTATCAGCATCAAGAAATTCTTGATCACTGTCACCACCTCCAGTTCCTCCTGCATTAGAATTCCTTCTCCTGAATTCTGAGCCTCTGAGCTTGAATTTGAAGGCAATTCAGTTGAATCAGCAGTATTTGTCATGCTTGTGCTGATAGGAGCCTCAATTACAGGGTTAGTCACCACTGGAGCTGAAGTAGTCTTGGTTGGTCTTCTCAGCTCAAATCTTGGATCAGGATCTTCTGTTGATCTGTTATCTGTAGATCCTGAAACATTCTCACAAGACTTGTTAAAACAGTTGGTAACTAAATCAAGATCAAAAGCCAATCCTAACCAGAACCTTTCACACAGGGTGTGTGTTCATTGAAAGTCACATTGGCTGACTCCTCAATGATTCTAGTTCTGAGATTGTATACTCTATAAGCCTTAGCTTGAGAAGAGTATCCAACAAAGTGTCCATCATCTGATTTCTCAGCAAACTTGGCTATTTGATCTTTAATATTCAAGATGGTGCAAGGACATCCAAATGTTCTGAGAAAACCAATGAATGGTCTCCTTTTGTGCCACAACTCATAAGGAGTCTTACCATGTGTCTTAACCACTAAAACTCTGTTCTACACATAGCAGGATGTGTTGACAACCTCTGCCCAAAAGGTGATAGGCAGTTTAGACTTAGACAACATGGTTTGAGCAGCTTCAATAAGTGTCCTGTTTCTCCTCTCAGCAACACCATTTTGCTGAGGAGTCCTGGGAGCACTATATTGTCTTGAAATACCTTTTTCATCACAAAATGTATCAAGGATTTGGTTTTTAATTCAGTTCCTTGATCACATCTTATGGTCTTGACCTTGTGATCAGATTGATTCTCAATTTTCAGAATGAAGTTCTTTAAGATTTCAGGGGTTCATCCTTAGTTCTAAGGAAAACACCCAAGTGAATCTTGTGAAATCATCTGTGATCACTAAACAGTAAGAGGTCCTTCCTAGACTCATTACACTGGTGGGCCAAACAGATCCATATGTAACAAGTGTAGGGGAGTAGTGATAGAGTTCATTTCCTTTGGCTTGTGAGACACTTTGTGTTGCTTCCCTTTCAGGCATGCAACACAGTGGTCATCACTTGTAAACTCTTTCTTTGGCATTCCAGTTACCAAATCATTCTTAATCAATTTATTTATGTTTTTAAAGTTTACATGGCACATTCTTTTATGCCAAAGGAAACACTCATCACTATTTGCTTTAGACAAAAAGCAAGAAACTTCTCCAGAGGGAGATGTTTCCTGCAGATCCATCTTGTACATGTTCCCTCTCTTGGGGGCTCTGAGCAGAATATGCTCTTGAGGAATATCAACCCCAGGCTTGAGAACATTGCACTCATGCTCAGTAAATAGCATGTGATGTTTTTGGTCACAAAAATAGGACACACTCAAAAGATTGTATCCAAGCTCCTTGACAAAGTTTACCTTCTCAATGCTGAGCTTACCATTTGTAACCTTGCCCCTGCCAGTAAGGTAACCTCTTGCATCTCCTCCAAAAGCAACTGGTCCTCCATCAAAATTTTCAATGTTTTGAAGTAAGGACTTATTGCCTATCATGTGCCTGGAGCAGCCACTATCAATGATCCACTTATTTTTGTTTGCCTTTGGTTGTCCCTGCATAAAAGGAGATGATTTAGTTACATTTGGAAACCCAAGCCATATTGGTCTTGGGCTTGTTAAAATGAGTTGAAGGCAATGAAATAGTAGGTGATCCTATGTTCAAGCTCTAAGGATCATTTGTTGTTGTTGATGAAGAATCTTCAGTCATACGGTCTTCCTTCATCTTCCACACCACCTTTGGAAAATTTGGTTTGACCTTCAAAGCTTTGGAAGCTTTTGCAGCTTTGGAAGATTTGGAGACTGGACCTTCAGAAGATCTTGCTTTCACTACAGCAAGCTTCAGTACTTCGGAAGCATTCCTTTCTTCTGAGACCAAATTTTCTTCCGAAAGCAATTTTTCACTTGCCTTCTTCTTCATTTTGGAGCTTCTGAAGGAAACAGATTTTCCTTTCGAAGCTTTATTTTCCTTCTTCTTCCCAGAAGCCATTTCTTTGACCATGTGGATAGTACTTTTAGGATTGTAGAAGCAATCCTTAGCCAGATGAGAAGTACTACCACACATGATGCAGTCCATTTGCTTCCTTCTAGGAGTCTTCTTCTGAGAACAAGACTAAACTTGAACACTTTCTTTCTCCAGCTTCTTCTTCATAGATGATGCAGCAATTTTCTTAGGGAGAGAATTGCTCTTGGAGGAGGATGGTTCAGACTGTGTAGCAGTTGTACACAGCAATCTAGCCTTCTCTTTGCTGGAATGAGTTGGAACTGTACTAAAACTCCTGGTACTAGAGTTTGTAGTTGATTCCTCAACCTTTACCACTTCAAACCCTGTAGAGATGAACACTTGTTTCTGCTTAGGGTCAAAAGTGGCCTTGATCTCTTGAGCCTTCTTTGATCTTTTCTTTGGTCTTCTGATCAAGTTCTTCCTTTTTGTCTTTGTCATACTAGCCTTCTTACTCTCCTTAGAAGCATGGTGACCCTTTTGGATTGACTCTTTTCACTCATTTAGAATCATCCTCACCATCTCCTTTTCATCCTCTTCAACACTAGGGTCTATGAGGGGAAGCTCATCTTCACCAGTTCCACACCTTGGAGATCTTACAGATAATAGAGTGTGTGGAGGAGCTATCTCACAAGATCCCAGTCCCTGCTTATTCTGATAACAAACTTTTGCATGCAAAGAGGAGAATATTATGTTCTTGTCTCTTCTTCAAGAACACATTTTTCCGCCCTGGCTTTGCTGATCACAAGCTCAGCCTGGCATTCAGTCAACTTAGTAACAAGTTCTTTATTTTGAGTCTTGTAGCTTGTTTGCTCATGTTTAAGAGTTGAAATTGTTTTTTCTAGATCTTCTATTTTAAGCTTATAATCATTTTTAGCTCTCTTAAAATCAGCTTTTAAAATGTTTAAAGACTCAATATTAGATCTCATTTCTAAGTTGTAGGACCTGTATCTGTTTACTTTAGCAATACATTCAGAAGAAAAGATGTTCTAATACCTTGGCTTCATCATGGTAGCCATGAGTGCTTGATTGGAGAAGCATCTTCAGCTTAGAAGCTCCAGTCAAAGCCTCCTTCTTCAACAGCAACTGCAGCTTGCTGTCTTGGCTTCTCATCCTGGTGCCCTCCTTCAGTGTAGTTTGGCCTGGATGATGCTTGGCCACTATTTGACTTAGGTGCCTTGCATTCTCTGGCAAAGTGTCCCATCTGGTTACAGTTATAACACTTTACTTTGCTTTTGTCCAGCCCAAACTTGCCACTGGCTGCATTGCTAGGAAACCTTCTCCCAGTCCTCTTGTAAACTTCTGGGCTCTGTGAGTGAGAAGAGCCATCTGCTGGACTATCTCCATATATTCAGATCATCTGGATGGATACAGTCCAGGTCTTCAAGAGTGAAGAGAAATGTGCCTGAACTTTCATCAATAGAGACAAATGCTTGAGAGGAACTTGTCTCTTGGAAGGGACTTCCTTGGATGTAGATCTCTCTGGGTGTCTCTGGGAAGGTGATGAAAGGACCCTTTTATGAAGTTTCAGGGTAGCAGATAAGATGATGTTGTGGTTCTCTGCTATCCCTTTCACCCACATGAAAGGCTGAACTCTAGTGAGTATTGGACTTACCAGATGAATTTTGCATGTTCATCTCCATCTGGTGTCCACTGAGTATCCCATACAACTCAGTGAGAGTAAGGGTCTTGAGGTTTTCAGTCCTCTTAATGGCCACACAGTAGTGTGTCCATTGTCTAGGAAGAGAGGACATTCACTTCCTAACAATATCCCTGTTCTCAATAGTTTCTCCAACATCAGCAAGAGTATCCACAATCTCAACATACCTAAAGTATTGTTGAGTCATGGTTTCACCTGTCTTGAAGGTAAAGTTTTCAAACTGTTACTTCAGGAGGTCCTTCTTGTTTTCCTTGGCTTCATTGGACCCCTCATACATCAGTTTTAATGCATCCCATAGCTGTATAGCAGTCTTGCACTTCTTGAAACCTCTGTAGATGGAGTTTGGAAGAGCAGTTTGGAGGGCTGTCATGGCTTTCTGATCCATATCAATCCTTTTCTAGTCTTCATCAGAAAAGTCAGCCCTCTCCTTTGGTATCATGCCACCACCAGCAGCAGCTGAAAAGGTGCATGGTACATGAGGTCCATTGACAACAGACTCCCACATCCTGGAATCTTGAGACTTGATGAAGCCTTCCATTCTTTGGCACCAAGTGTCAAAATCCTCAGGAGTGATCAGTAGGACTTTGTCATAGTTCCAGTTTCCATATCAGCCTTAGAGATAGCTACCATTAGAAGAGTTAAGTGATGTGTGAAGCTAAGAGGATTAAAGATGGTGAGATCTTACAATCAAGAGCTTGGACTGCTCTGATACCAATTGCAGGACCGGGTAAGGGTACTTAACACTTAGTTTCACACTGAGGAGAGATCTTAGATCACTTAACAATTCAAATTGGGAACTGGTAACTAGAGACAGATGATACTAAGAATATAAGTAAATTAAAGAGACAGAACAAAGAACAACACAAGAACACAAGATTGGTTTTCAAGAATGTTTTATATTGATCTCAAGTTCTTTTGCAAGTGTTACAAAGCATAAAGAAATTATAAGAACCTGAGACACTTTTATACTAGAACCTACAACCGTCACTTACATGTAAAGACAGTTGGGATTTGACTAATCTAGACAACAATATCAATCTAAAGTCAAAAGGCAGATTACCTTTTGACTAGTGACTATGTCATGCCATAGCTCACTGACTTTTCCTAATGCAAAAAGTCTACAGGAACAAGTAAGATAAGTTACAGCATTCCTACTTTTTGATAAAGCATGGGAGTTTCACCAACTTGTGTAAAGTAGGTGAACCACCAGAGCAAGCAGCGGAAAGTGTGTCAGCTTTATCGAAAGTTGATTCAGAGAAAGCATATTTTCTCTGTCCTCTGAAGAAATCAGTTTTCATAGCTTCGGAAGACTTTGACTTTGAAGCTTCGGAAGATTTCATCTTTGGCTTTGGAAGATGTTGGTCTTTGGCTTCGGAAGATTTCACACTTAGAATATTTTTTTTCTGCTTGAGTGTGAAACTTCCGAAGTAACTCCTTCTGAACTGTTAGCTTCGGAAGATCTTACACTTAGACACATTTGAGAGTGTAAGACTTCCAAAGCTAGTTTATCTTTGTTCCTAGTGCATGCATGGAAAACTTGGTTGTTCTGGCTTGTTGGTTGCATCAGCCTCATAATCTTCAGATGATCTTATAAATAGTAATAATAATAATAGTAATAATAATAATAATAATAATATAATAATAATAATAATAATAATAGTAATAATTAATAATAATAATAATATTATTATATTATAATATAAAAATAATAATAATAATTATTATTATTTTATTATATTATTATAATAATTATAATAATAATATAATAATAATAATAATAATAAAATAACATAATCAATAATACAACACTAATAATAACAATAATAATAAAAAATAATATATAATAATAATAATAATAATAATAATAATAATAATATAACAACAACAACAACAATAATAATAATAATAATAATAATAATAATAATAATAATAATAATAATAAGATAACAATAATAACAATAATAACAATAATAACAACAATAACAACAATAACAACAATAACAACAATAACAATAATAATAACAACAATATAAGATATAACAATAATAATAAGATAATAACAATAATAATCATAACAATAATAATCATAATAATAATAATCATAATAATAATAATAATAATAATAATAATTACAATAATAATAGTAATATAATAATAGTAATAATAATAATAGTATTAATATAATAGTAATAATAATAATAGTAATAATAATAGTAATAATAATAATAATATAATATATTATATATTATATTATTATATTATTATTATTATAATAATAATAATAATAATAATAATAATAATAATAATAATAATAATAATAATAATAATAATAATAATAAATAGAAGGCAGGACCTTGTATGGAAAAAGATGAGAAAACCATAAAGCTCAGACAAGGGCAGAAGATCAAGAGAAACGATAGAACTTTGGTGATTTTACACAGCCATTATCCAGGATGTTAATATGTGATCAGTGAAGGTCAGACCCAAAACGCCCCACGCCTTCTAGGCTTTTTGGCTTAAACGGGTCCCTAGAGTTTAACCACCCACATTAACATCTTAGATGGGTTGTAACCCTATCCCACGATTCCTTTTAAATTTTTACCCTTATCTGGGTTTTAAGATCTCTTTTTTTATTATGATAATCTGTTGAGCATGGTGATGTTCCAACACTTAGAGGTTTAACCTCTTATTGAGGCAATCATGCACAAATATAAAAAGATAAAAATAGAATAGGAAATTACCAGGTTTTGAAGACCATCTCTCTCTCTCTTGTAGAATACTCTCCCCCAATCACTCTTGTAAAAATCATCCGAGAATAAGAACTATAATAATAATAATAATAATAATAATAATAATAATAATAATAATAATAATAATAATAATAATAATAATAATAATTGTCGGATCATATGAGGCTGGTGCAACCAAAACAACACTTAGAACAATTTTGTGTACTAGTTGAAGAACTCTTCCGAAGACAAAACTACTCTTCCGCAGCTATGTCAAAGATCTTCCGAAGCATTATGTCTGAAGAGCTTCCAGATGAAAACTAAGTCTTCCGAGATTAAGTAGTTTTCCTTCCAAAGTATATGAAGAACTTCCGAAGGATAGAACAAAGTCTTCCGAAGACCAAGCAGTTCTCCTTCCGAAGTATTCACACTTAGAAGATCCAAGATAAAGTCTTCCGAAGAATAAAGTCATAAAGACCTGTAGAAGATTCGGAAGAAGTTGTTTCTTCCAAAGTATAAATGGCCTCGGAAGAACTTATTCTTCTGAAGCCATTTATCTTCGGAAGAATCAACTATGAATCAGTGGACAAAAGTATGGTCTGTCTGACAGACTCTGATTCACTGCATGGTGCTTTTCCTAACCCATGTAGTTGACCATACTTTAATCCACTATTCACCTTTTCAACTTAGTACAGATACCATTCTTAGGTGGTGCCAAAAGGTAAGTCATGGACCTGTCATGACTACCATATCTAAGATATTATTTTATCTTAGATACTTTAGTTTTAGCAATGTAGTATTTGTCTAGTAGTAGATTCCAGCTGGTTTCCCAAGTATAACTGGCTGTAGATAGTAGTATATATAGTTTCTCATTGTAACTTATGTAGCATGAGCTTAAGAGTCTTGTAATACTGAGTTGAAAGTAATATATACAATTTTCTTGAAAACCATTCTCTTGTTTATTAACTTCGTATATTATTATCAACTTAGATTAAGATTTTGTGCTTCATCGATCAAGTGTGACTTAGTGAGTTCTTTGTTTAGAGTTAAAACCGATCCTGCAATTGGTATCAGAGCTTCAGGGTCCTGATTGTGAGATCTAACCATCCCAAATCACCCTTGTTTCTTCACACTCACTCACCCACCTCACTTTAATAGATCTTAACCAGAAATTTTTTGAGTTCGAAATAGGAGCCATGACAAGGCTCCTATCATCACTCCTGATGATTTTGGAACTTGGTGTAAACGTATTGAATGGTTCATCAAGTACCAAGATAGCCGCATGTGGAAATCTGTCACCCATGGTCCTTACGTTCCTAAGGTAGCAGCCCCAGCAGGTAATGGTGCCATGATAGAGAAGGCCATTGAAGACTACTCTGATGAAGACTTCAAGAAAATAGACGTTGACTCCAAAGCAATGACTGCTCTGCTACCAGCCATACCAAACTCCATAATGGTTGGCTTTCAGCAATGCTAGACAGCCAAAGAACTATTTGATGCTTTGAAGCTGATGTACTCTGGTTCCACTGAATCCAAGGAGTCCAAGAAGATTGTATTGAAGTAGAAGTTTGAAAACTTCACATATATTGTTGGTGAGACCTTAAGCCAAAAATACTTCAGGTACATGAACTTGATCACCTCTCTTTAGTCTATGGGAGTGGATCTTCAGAAGAGAGACATTATAAGGAAATTCATGAGTGCACTTCCTCATAAGTGGACTTTCTATTGTGTTTCTATCAAGAGAACTGAGAATCTTAACACTCTCACCATGACTGAACTATACGGAATCCTTGATGGATACCGTATGGAAATAGAGACTCAGAAAAGCCAACAGATGAACCGACCCTCAAATCCTACTGTCAGCAATGCTCTACATGTTGCTGAAGGATCAAGACAACCTCAGTTGTACCTGAACTATTCCCAACAGCCATCATCTTCCTGTGGGCCGTACATCACTTTCCCTGAGACACCCAGGTCTCAACAGGCTCAACACACTCCTTTTCAGGATAATTGTGCCTTTGTCTCAGGAAGTGAACACTCTGGAGATTTTCAATTCTGCTTTAATGATCTAGAGTGCTTTAGCCCAGATGACATTGAGTACATGGACATTGTCCAACAAATGGCTCTTCTTACCTACAAAGTAAAGAAGTTCTTCAAATGAACAGGAAGGCAGTTCCCTCAGAATCCAACCAACAGCAAATTTGGATTTGATAAAAGCAAAGACAAATGTTACAACTGTAACCAGCTTGGTCACTTTGCTAGGGAATGCAAAGCCCTAAGATTCAATCCTGGAGCAACTCAAGCCTCCCAACATCCTACCACCTCAAGGGCTGCACCAAAACCTACTGAGCAGCAAACTACGGCTGTTGCTTAAGACGTTGACTGGAGCTTTATGGTGCAAGATGTCACTCCTGCTCAAGCACTCATGGCTGGAACTAAAGACAACAAGGTATGTGAAAACCTCTGTACTCCAGCTTGTATTGCTAAGGTTAAACTTTATCAGGATTACAACAGGGAAATTAAATTTGATATTGAGGCCTTGAACATACTAAAATCTGATTTCAAGAAAGCAGAATCTAACTATAAACTAAAAATTAAAGAGTTAGAGAAAACTGTTTCCTCTTTAAAACATGAACATACAAACTACAGGACTCAAATAAAGGATTTAATTTCTAAGTTAACTGAGGCTCAAGCCCAGCTAATAATAGCTGAGGCTAAAGCAAAGAAGTATGCTATTGAAGAGCATAACTTCAACACCATCATTGCATCATCCTCCTACTCAAAGGTTTGTTATAAAAAAAGTGGGTTGGGAACCAATGAAATTGCTCCACCACACTCTTATGTGTCTGTTAGATAGCCAAGATGTGGCACTCATGAGTAAGAGGTTCCAACTGCTGACCCACTACCTAATGAGCAAAAGAATGATGCAACTATGGTGACCACCACAGGGAAGAACAAGGTAGAAAACCTCATTCCCACCGCTGATGTCCTACCCCTTACCACCAAAGAGAGAAAGAATAAAATCAAGGTAGCAAAGAAAACTGCCAAGAAGGTGACTGAGTCTAGGATGAAGATTGATCCCAGACAAAAGGGTGTAGTCATTTCAGCTGGATTCCAAGTGGTTGGAAACTCTGACCTAGGAAAGAATGTAGTACCAGCATTCCTGTCCAACTGAAGGATCAGAAGTTAAAAGGGAAAGTTGTTGAAGAAAAGGAGTACAAGAACCAACAGCCATCACGCCCCATCAAGAGTAACATTGAGTGCATAATCCATGGTCTGCATTACCACATGGCTAAAGATTGTTACTACAATCCTGCAAGCACACATTATGCAACCAATGTTAAAAGAGAAGGAGTCAAGGAAGGTTTCACATTTGGACCTTATCACATGGTCCAAGTGAAAAGGAAAGGAAAGCTTGTTTCCAAAGCTAAATTGGTTTCAGAAGAAAATCATTCTTTCGAAGAAAAAATAGCTTCGGAAGACAAGCCAAAGAACAAACAAAGGAACAAAAGGAATCCTTTGAAATCTTCCAAAAAGAAAGTAGTCTCAGAAGAAGGTCATACTACTTAATCCTCTTCAGGATCATCTACACTGGTCAAACATAAGATGGTAAGGAAGAACAAAACAGATGCTGCAGCCAGTACCTCTTCCTCACAAACACAAATTGAACCCATTTGCCTATACTTTGGTTCAGTTAAATCATCTCACTTTATATGCAGGGACATCCACATGACAAGAATGGAAATATATGGATTGTGGACAGCGGATGCTCCAGGCACATGACAGGGAACAGATCTCTTCTTCAATAATTTGAATATTATGATGGAGGTCCTGTTTAGTTTTGAGGTGAAGCCAGAGGATACATTTCTGGTAGAGGTAGTGTATCCAATGGTAAGTTAAAAGTTAACAAAGTAAACTTTGTTAGAAAGCTTGATAACAATCTGTTAAGTGTTTCTTAATTCTGTGACCAAAAGCACCAAATGCTTTTCACAAAACATGAGTGCATTATCCTTAAACCCGGGATGACAATTCTTCAGGAATTGGTGATTCTTAGATCTCCCAGGAGAGGGGATATGTACAAGCTGGACATGAACAACGCTTCCGCACTGGGTGAAGTATCATGCTTTCTTTCCAAAGCCAATAGTGATAAGTCAACTCTTTGGCATAAAAGAATGTGCTATGTTAATTTTAAAACCATGAACAATTTAGTTAAAAATAATTTGGTACATGGTGTGCCTAAAAAAGAGTTTTTCTGTAAAGACAACTGTATTGCTTGCCTAAAAGGAAAACAACACAAGGTCACTCACAAATCCAAAGAAGTCAACTCTATCACCACTCCATTACACTTATTGTACATGGATCTTTTTGGTCCCACAAGTATAATAAGCATTGTAAGGAAATCATACTGCCTTATGATTGTTGATGATTTTACAAGATTCACTTGGGTATTCATTTTAAGAACTAAAGATGAAACAACTGAAACTTTAAAATCTTTTATTCTTAAAATTGAAAATCAAAAGGATCACAAGGTGAAAATCATTAGAAGTAATCAATGGACTGAGTTTAAGAATCAACTTCTTGTCTCATTCTGTAGCTCAAAAGGGATTGCCCGACAATATAGTGCTCCTAGAACTCCTCAACAGAATGGTGTTGCTGAAAGGAGGAATAGGACACTTATTGAGGCTGCAAGAACAATGTTAGCTGATTCAAAGCTGCCTCTAACGTTTTGGGTAGAGGCAGTCAACACTGCATGTTATGTGCAAAACAGAGTTCTCATTGTTAAGCCACATGGGAAGACCCCATATGAGCTATAGAACAAGAGGCCACCGTTCATTGGCTTTCTTAGGTCCTTTGGTAGCAGGTGTACCATACTCAACACAAAGGACAATTTAGCAAAATTTTCTGAAAAGTCAGATGATGCTACCTTTGTTGGATATTCCTCCACCTCTATTGCTTATAGAGTGTATAACATTAAAACTCAACAGTTTGAGGAATCATCCAACATTGTTGTTAATGAGCACACTCCTTGTGTTAGAGGGAATGGACCTGAATACATTTCTAATTTAGAATTATTTCCAAACTATTCTAAACCATCTTGTGAGAATGTTTCAATTGGAACAGGAACTCAAAGTGACCCACACAAAGATCAACTGTTTGAGCTACCTAGACCTATTTCCAGTTCTCCAAGAAGAAATGAAGAACAAGCTCCTACTGCTAAAAGTCCTGAAAGCATGAGTATCTCAGGAAACAAAGGAGCTTCAACAAATTGTCAACTAACTGAACCTCATAACCCAAAAGTTAACAATTCAAGTACTCAACACCAATCTGATGAAGATAGTGACATGGAGGAACAAGCAACTGTTGATGTTACTTCATAGCATACTGACATTGATGATGTCACAAATTCATTCAATCAGTCCTCATTGAATGAATGTGAGACATCAGCTAGTTAAGGTGTTTGAAGTTCTGAGCAAAACTTCTCAAACCTAGACATATCTATGCAATTAGATGTGATTCCTAGGCTCAGGATACACAACACTCATCCAGCTGAAAAAATCGTTGGGGATGTATCAGAAGGTGTGAGAACAAGAAGTCAGACCCACGATGGGAATGTATGCTTGTAATCATGCGTTCTCTCTCTAATGGAACCAAAGAAGGTGGAAGAAGCCCTCAAGGACAACAATTGGATTGAAGCTATGCAAGAGGAATTACTTCAATTCAAGAGGCAAAAGGTATGGAATCTATGTCCTTTGCCACCTGGTCAAGTCCCTATTGGCACCAAGTGGGTGTTCAGAAACAAAAGAGATGATAGAGGTTTGATTATCAAGAACAAAGCAAGACTTGTTGTTCAAGGATACACACAGGAAGATGGCATAGATTACACTAATGTCTTTGCACCTGTTGCAAGACTTGAAAATATGCGAATCTTCCTTGCTTTTGCAGCATCCAAGAACTTCACAGTCTATCAACTTGATGTCAAATGTGCTTGTATGGGAATATAGACAGAGAAGTCTATGTGTGTCAGCCACCTGGATTTAAAGACCCATAGCATCCCAACTATGCGTGCAAATTAGATAAAGCTCTTTATGGGCTGCATCAAGCATCTAGACTGTGGTATGAGACTTTGTCTCAGTTTCTCCTCAAAAACGGCTACACTAGAGGCACCATAGACAAAACATTGTTCATAAAGAAATCTGGGAAGGACATGTTGTTTGTTCAAGTCTATGTCGATTTGGTTCCTCAAATGACCAAATGTTCAAAGACTTTGAAAGCATCATGAAAAAGAAATTTGAGATGAGCTCTATGGGAAAGATGGATTTCTTTCTTAGGATTCAAGTGAAGCAGATGGAAGAAGGATTCTTTATCAATCAATCTAAGTATGTCAAGGACATCTTAGAAAGATTTTAGATAAATGATTGTAAGACAACCAAGACACCTATACCCAGAAATCATAATTTGTGTCCTGATTCCTAGGGGGAGGATACTGATCAGCATTAGTACAGGTCAATTATTGGATCTCTGATGTATCTTACAGCTAGTAGAGCTAATATCATGTTTGCAACTTGCATCTATGCAAGATATTAGGCTGCTCCTAAGGTGTCTCACCTAATTGCTGTCAAAAGGATTCTTAGATACCTCAAAGGAGCTCCAAACTGGGTCTCTGGAATCCTAAGAATAAGGATTTCAATCTCTATGGGTACTCTGACAGTGATTATGGTGGCTGTAACATTAACAAGAAATCCACATCAGAAGGATGTCAATTTCTTGATGAAAGGATTATTTCCTGGCAATGCAAGAAGCAATCATGTGTCTCTACATAAACTGCTGAAGCTGAATACATTGCTACTGCGAGCTGCTGTGCTTAACTGCTATGGATTCAAAATCAGATGTTAGACTATGATTCAACTTCATGAATACTCCTATCCACATAGACAACACGAGTGCTATTTCCATTACAGAAAATCCTGTCAAGCACTCCAAGACAAAGCACATTGACATCAGGTATCATTTTATTCGAGATATTCATGAGAAACACATGATTAAACTAGTAAAAGTTAATTCAAACGAACAATATACTGACTTGTTCACCAAAGCCTTTGATGAACAAAGATTTAAATACTTAATCACAGCTATTAGGATGATTAACATTGACTAGTTTATTTCTTTTGAAAACCTTTTAAAATGTGTCTTGTTTATGTTGTCTAAATACAATCTAAGCCCTGTTACTAAAGTTTTTCTTCTAAGTGGAAATTCTTCCGAAAAGAAATTTACTCTCGGAAGAGATCTTTATATCTTCCGAAGGTAAATTCCTTCACTTTAGTATTCTCTTTCGAAGAATTTTATGATCAAATTTGCTTCCGAAGGCTATTAACTTACTCTCGAAATAAGTCTTTTCTCTCGGAAGCAACTTTTCCTTTGGAAGAAAACTTTTACTGTGTAACGGAAACCTTTGAGCCCTACTGTGTAAAGATTAAAATCTTTTCGGAATATTTTAAATTATCTACCTTGTCGCCGTACTCAAGTACACTCCCAAACTATCTTTTCACCTTATCGAAATGGTCTTTTAGCCCCTATTTAAAACTTCAGACTCTCTTTCTTTACCCTTTGTACCACCATTGAAACCTAATACTCCCATTATCATCTTCACTCTCTGTTAAAGTTCCTTCAATCCAATCATACTTTCTTACAATTGCTCTCAATCCTCAACATAACCAAGTCGCCATCCTTGACTCTTCTAAGGATGCTGACTTTGCCCCCATCATCAATTTTCTGTTTCACTCCACATACTTTACCGTACTCACCGTAAACCCCACCATATACTCTAATCACATGACTGAATTTTGGGCAAACGGTCGTTGTGAAACTCTGAACGATGAGAGGGTCATCAGGTCAGAATCAGGGGACAAGAGATCATCATTTCTGAATCTACCATCAGGGAGCATCTGGAGCTTCATGATGAAGGCGCCCTGACTGAATTCCCCAAATCTAAGCTAGCAAACACATATACTCAAATGGGATATGGTGGTGATGTGCACAAGTCTACTGTTTACAAGTTTAATTTCTCTTACAACTGGAAATTTTTGTTGCACATCATTCTACACTGCCTATCTAACAAATCAGGGGGTTGGGATCAAATCCTATATGATCTGGGATGCCTAGTCCATGGAATGGTAATAGGCCTCCACTTCAACTATTCAACATTTTTGCTGAACAATTTGCGAGGAAATCTTACCCGAGATTCATTTTTCATGTATCCCCGGTTCATTCAGCATATCATAATCTGTGAGTTGGACCAGAGTAGACTACAACTTGAAGACACTCTCATGGTCCCACACATGAGGTCGGGCATCTTCAAGACCTTGAAGAAGGTGTCCACCAATTTCACAGGGAGATTCACTGATCTTCTCCCAGGTATGCTTGAGCCAACGGCTCCTGGTGACATCCCTGCAAGCCCAGCAAGCGATGAACCCACACCAGACCTCCCCACTCAAATGCCAACTACTTCTTCCCACCTAATTAAATTTACATAAACCAGACACCCTAAGCGAACCCCTGATCAATCTACTCTGATTGATCAGCTCCCCACTGTTCACACCAAAAAGGCTCCAGTGGAACTCAGGGCACCCACACAGCCAGAGGTCATACCTTCCTCCACCATCGACCTCAATATCAGTGTTGAGTCTCCTCAGTCTCAACCTAATAAACCCAAAACCCAAGCCATTAGCTCTCAGGGTGAGTCCCAACACTCCCCTAAGCAACCAAAAAGGGACAACCATATCATTGGCATATCTGCTATTACAAAAGAGCCATTAGGAGCTGACCAAGGTCCCGGGTCATTAGAATTAACCTCTCTATCCTTCACTAACCTTTTAATCCAACCTGATGAGGATATGATGTTTAGTCAGGGCCATGATGTTGATCTACAATACCTCTCTCAAGATCAATTGAGCCCCATGGAACCTCTAATATGTAGCCAACATCAGATTAGCCAAACTGAGGTGAGTCCAACTTGTGTGAAGGTGACTCATGTAGGCTCAGCCACCTCTACTGAGAGTGTCTCACTGGCCTCTCAGGAAAGTGGTGACATTAGTGAGACTGAGTCTATGGCAACCTTGCCAATTGATTTTTCTGAAAAGGACATCAGTAGGGAAAGGTATCCAGGGCGCCGAGAAACCATAACTGGTGGTAATGATGAACATGCCAGGCATGTTATCTCATCTCCTTATAATTCTTCAAAAGAAGATGAGGGTAGACTTAACTCATTATAGAAGACCTGATTTCTAAATTCTCAAACCTTGAATCAAATATTAAGACTTTAGAGGACAGATCTGCCACTCAGCAACTTGAGATTGAATATCTCAAGGCTAAACTAGCCGAGACACAGATTGAGAAGTCTGTCAGGCACGTACCTTCAGGTTTCTGTAAGTTCTTCCTCCAGATCATCTACTTCTTAAGATGATGCTACCAAAAAGGGGGAGAATGTACAGAAACAACATCATGAGGAACCCACTTACCCCATAGCAACAACCTCTCCTGATGCCTTATCTATCTTTTACCCCCAACAACATCACCCTACAACAATCTTCCCTCAACCAGCTCCTATTACCTTTCAAGTGGACCAAAGGATGCTCTTAGATCTCAATAGGATTCTAACCAAATTTCTGTTGAGCTCCTCTATTGAACAGCCCTCCCTTAATCTAGCTATTGCCTACTTTGAAGCTAAAGAGCTTCAAAGGCTGAATGCACCACCTACCTCTAAAGAGGAAGTTGGTCGACCTAAGGTCTCTACTGAACCTAAGATTAACTTTGAAGGGGATGTACAGACTGATGGCCCAGCAACTGATTTGGATGGAACAGGTGATGCAGTTCCAGTTACTTTCGAGGCAGAAATCCAAGCTGCCGAAGGAATAATTGGACTGTCTTCATTGTCCAGTGATCTGTTCATCACAGAGGCAATCCTTGAACTAGCCTCTGAGATTAATAGTGAGGACTTCCTTACAACCCCTCTCTTACAAGAACCACCACTTCAAACACCCTCACTCCAACCTGAATCTTTTGAACCTGAGTTCCCAAAGACTAAATCTTCCTCTGATCCTAAGGAGAAGAGAAAGCTTACTGCTGAAGAGCTACTAGAAGAGGAAAGATTGGAGAAGCTAAAGATGAAAGGTAGACTTGATACTGGAAAGTTGTTGGCTGCTAGTAGCAAAGTAGCAACAGCCGCCCAAGCAAGTCTCAACAATAAAAGGATGGTGGAAATCATTGATAGGCTCATCAGCTTGGGAGCAGCCAACGAAGAAACTCTTCTACTCCCAACTGATGAGCTTATGAAACTAGAAAAGGCAACCTTGCTGAACAAAGAAAAGGAAGAAGCAGGAAGGTTAGCTAAAGAGGAGGAAAGAAGGAAGAAGAAGGAAGAAGCCATGGAAAGGGAGAGGGTGGAGAGAATAGCCTTTCTCTGCAATAGAGGCTATTCTCAAGAGGATTTGGCACCTCACCAATATGACATGATCTTGTTTCATTTTCATAAAGAACAAGATCTAATCAACAAGGAGAGGAAGAAGGTTGTTAGGGAGAAGTTGAGAGAAAAGAGAAAGAAGGAGGTAGAGGGAGAACTTGTGGCTGCCAAAAAGGAGGGAGACAAGGATTATGTATGAAGAAGTCTTTCATGTACAAGTTGAAGAAGTCTTCTGAAGACAAAACTACTCTTCCGCAGCTATGTCAAAGATCTTCCGAAGCATTATGTCTGAAGAGCTTTTGGAGAAAAACTAAGTCTTCCAAGACTAAGTACTTTTCCTTCTGAAGTATATGAAGAACTTCAGAAGGATAGAACAAAGTCTTCCGAAGATCAAGCAGTTCTCCTTCCGAAGTATTCACACTTAGAAGATCCAAGATAAAGTCTTCTGAAAGAATAAAGTCATAAAGACCTGTAGAAGATTCCGAAGAAGTTGTTTCTTCCGAAGTATAAATGGCCTCGAAAGAACTTATTCTTCCGAAGCCATTTAGCTTCGGAAGAATCAACTATGAACCAGCGGACAAAAGTATGGTCTGTCTGACAGACTCTGATACACTGCATGGTGCTTTTCCTAACCCATGTAGTTGACCATACTTTAATCAACTGTTCACCTTTTCAACTTAGTATAGGTACCATTCTTAGTTGGTGCCAAAAGGTAAGTCATGGACCTATCATGACTACCTTATCTAAGATATTATTTTATCTTAGATACTTTACTTCTAGCATTGTAGTATTTGTCTAGTAGTAGATTCCAGCTGGTTTTCCAAGTATTACCGGCTGTAGATAGTAGTATATATAGTTTCTCATTGTAACTTATGTTGCATGAGCTTAAGAGTCTTTTAATACAGAGTTGAGAAGTAATATATACAAGCATCTTGAAAACCATTCTCTTGTTCATTAACTTCGTATATTATTATCAACTTTAGTTTGAGATTTGTGTTTCATCGATCAAGTGAGACTTAGTGAGTTCTGTGTTTAGAGTCAAAACAGATCCTGCAATAATAATAACAACAACAACAACAACAACAACAACAACAATAACAATAATAACAATAACAACAATAATAACAATAACAACAATAACAACAATAACAACAATAATAACAATAATAATAATAAAATAACTATAATAACAACAATAACAACAACAACAACAATAACAATAACAATAACAATAACAACAACAATAACAACAACAATAACAATAACAATAATAATAAAAATAACACTGAAAATAAGAGTAACAGTAACACTAACAGTAGTAAAAGTAACAATAGTAAAAGTAACAAAAGTAAAAGTAAAAATAGTAAAAGTAACAATAGTAAAAGTAACAATAGTGATAGTAACAATAGTAATAGTAATAATAGTAATAGTACTTTTGGCACCATCTAAGAATGGTACACTGAATAACTGATGAATGTAATATTGATTACAAACCACGAAGGACAAAATAAGATTAAAGAATAAAAAGTGTTGATACAAAACCGATACTAAAACACGTAAGAAAGACTTCACTTAAACTAGAAGATTAGATTGACAAAATAAGTGGAAGACTAGAAACCATGATTAAGACCGTGCATAAGACAAACGGAATGTCGTGACAAGTGAACTCGACTAAAATAACGTTTGAGACTCCAAGACTTTTATAAAATAAATTTGTATAAAACTAAAAAATAATATATTATCCAGGCAAATTTACGACTAATAAAATAAATATATATATTTAAACAACAACTCAAGTTGACGGGTTTAAAAAGCTAGTCGATATATTTTGTAAAATTTACCGTAAAAATGATGTCGACTTTATCAAAAGAATGTACATTCCATTAATCAAATATTTTTTACAACTTTAAGTTATTTTATAAAAGCAAATAAGGGTTTTTAGAATAAAAATACAAAAATAATTATTTATAAAAAGTTGATGAAAGTCTTGAGTAAATCACTATAACCAATATATATTCAATTAGGACTTCACGACATAAATCATTAGGTTTAGAAAATATAATAGTTTTCATGAGAAATAAACGTATAATTAAGAATGGACTAGTGATATTATTAGATACCTAGTTAGTTAAGTGTTACATGTTGAAGGTTAATATTAGTTGATAAGATAAATATATTAAGTCTCATTTTCTTTAAGAGAGATATTCAGTAAATAATAAACTTTTACAAAATATCAATGAGTTTCTTTAAAACTTTGCGTAATAATTTATAAAAAATATTTTTACCTTTAAAAACAAATAAGGTGGGGGAACAACATTCTTATAAACTTGCTTTTTGATTATTAATTAAATCTTTCACGTTTAGGACCTTGATAGATCAGTGCAAGACTTCTTGATCTATTATTTGATCTTGTATGAATGTGAGTTTTTTGGCCCCATTTTAAATGTTGTTTTATTTAAATTGTTTTAGGGGAAAAGCATGATTTTATATTATGATGGGTAAAACGGGATAAATATATGTTATGAAGGTATAAGTTGGGTCAATGGTATAGGTGTATACTGTTGAGCCCCTAAATCCCCCCATAATCATTAACCTCGGGGAGGCCACAGACTATATTGGTAGATCTATCTGGTTAGAAGGGTCCGCTCTCGCGACCAGTCATACTGGTCAGGTTGTAGCGAGGGAGTTTATATGTTTGGACTATTGTAGGGCGACGACGTGTTTTTTGGCTTGATTATGGACTTATGATCTAAGTTAATCATA
Organism: Flaveria sonorensis; assembly: GCA_025506505.1. NCBI lineage: Eukaryota > Viridiplantae > Streptophyta > Magnoliopsida > Asterales > Asteraceae > Flaveria > Flaveria sonorensis. Next base: position 32,502,151 of record CM046430.1, on the reverse strand, counting down.
GTATATAGCTAGTCTATGATAAATATATTATATCTGGTGTGCATCATATTGTTTTCGAAAACCAAGTGTTTGTAAGTTTAAAACCAGAATGCTCACCAACTTTATGTTGACTAGTTGTTTTCAATGCTTTTTAGGGTTGTAGGTACGCTATGTTAGGAAATAATGGAAATGTGTTTTGGAAGGTCAAACGAGTTGGTTGACTACTGTTTAAGAACTAATATTGAAAATTGTCGTTTTTATAACTAAGCAAGCTTGTTGTAACTAAGTTTGAATTTCACACTATTTTAAACTATGATATGAAAAAGCCTATTTATTTGTAGTCAACTTGTTAGTTATTAACGTTTGACTATGACCGTTGGAATAATTCCAACTTCCGTTATCACCACATCACGTGATATTCCGCTGCGATTTTTGGGGTGTGACAGAAGTTGGTATCAGAGCCAATGGTTATAGCAAACTTGAAAAATTTTCTAAAAAAGGAAAATCTAGACTATAACCTTTAAAAGTTTTTACAATTCCAAAGACATTTCCATTTCCCGAGTGTTACGCTAGGTAGAAGCGTAGTGTTGACATAAATAACTAATATTAAGACCTTGTGTAATTGTTTGATCTAGAATAAGTTAGTGTTTTGTGTTAAATTAATAAGTACAGATGTATTATTGTATTGTAGATGTCTTATCTGGTGAACAGAGAGGATGTGCCGGATATCAGCAGCAGTACTGAGGGTCCATCATAACCCGTACCAGCCATGCCTTGGTATCACCCTGGCCAGCCTTCATTTGTGGCTACCTTTTACCCGGGCATGGGGGACTCGGGAAATGGTTGGATATTTGAGTCCAACGATGAGGATCCCGTACCAGTTGCAGCTGCTCTAGAGCCGATTCCTGACGCTCAGACTGATTTTGAGCTAGAGGGTCAGGCTCAGGGTGACAAACGGCCATACGATGAGAGGCGAGACATAGACGAGCCAGTTGGTCTGGCTCAGGAGAGTGAGACTCTGATGACAATGACTCCCGTCACCCCTATCCCTCCCATGCAGCACCCACCTAAGATTCAGTTGGAGTATGAGCGGAGGAAGCGGAGAGAGGCGAGGAGAGTAGCTGATGATGGTGATGGTATGGATGGAGCACCTGTGCCCAAGCGGGCCAGACTGCTCAATGAGCAGTGGGGATGGATCATGGACACTATGCAAGGATGGGACTCGAGAGATAGGATTCCTTCCACCTTTGAGGTGGGAGAGTTATCCACCATTCCTCATGGGATTACTATCAATTGTGAGTCCATTGAGCGTGTGATGGCTACTTTGACAGCTCAATGCATTCGCTACGAGAAGGTGCTGTTTGTGATGGAGAAAAACTAAAGGTTCAGGAGGAAGTGAGCCAGGCTTTGGATGGGAGGATGATGACGATTGAGGAGGAGAGATTGCTTGATTATAGTGCTCTGAGCCAGATTCACTTTCGAGTGTCAGATCTGGAGGCTAGTCTTTTAGAGACTAGAAACAGACTGACCATAGCAGAGTAGATAGCTGATGCTGTCGAGGCAGTGATGGTGATGGCCCAGCATAGGTGATTCAGATAGGAGAGTGAGTGGAGACTACCATGGAAGTTGCCACATTCTGTATGATGATGATCTCATACTTGATGCATGTTGGCAGTGGAGCACCGTTTCTGGGATAGATGATGGGTACAAACCGGGGTGCTTGAGGATTTTGGTTAGGGAAGAAAACTTGTTTGGTGTGATATATTATGTAGGTTACTAAACTAAATATATTTTGGTGGTTGATCTATTCTATGAATTATGGGTACTTGATGTATGGACATACAATATGTTACTTTTGTTCCTATTATAATGTTATATAATTATGGTTATTGAGTCGTGAAAATGTTGATGAGTGTGTGACTAGGTCAATCAGACTATTCGACTATATTATATTATGAATGTCTTATTCTATCTAAACCCCCCTCTTTCCTATATTCATGATAGAATTAAAACATGCCACCTAGAACACGAAATACGTCATCAAGTGGAAACGCCAACCTACCAACTACCACAGAAGAACTAGCCCAGTTAAAAGCCCAACATGTCAAATCAGCCTTGGAACAGCATGATGCTAACGTAGCTGCTGAACAAGGAAGAGGATAGGGAATTGCTGGTAATGGACTTGGAAATGGAATGGGAAACGGCTCAAATATAGGTTCTGGTGTTGGTGCAAACAACGGTTTTGGTACAAATGGAAACCCAGGTAGTTCGTCAGGCGGACAACCCTAAGGATGTTGGTATAAGACATTCCAAGGATGCAATCCAAGAGCTTTTACTGGTGCTGAAGGGCCGTTAGATATTGTTCGATGGATTGAGAAAATCGAGACTTTTATAGCCATAAGAAATTGTTTCGATAATCAAAAAGTCAAGTATGCGACATGCTCCTTTCAAGATGCAGCGTTGTCATCGTGGAACTCTCAACGCCAAATGTTAGGAGATGCAAATGCTTATGAACTCACGTGGGAACAGTTGAAAGAAATCTTGCTTCGCGAGTATTGCCCTCGAAATGAGTTACAGAAAATTGAGATAGAATTTTGGAACCTTATGATGGATGGTGCTTAAATCCGAGCCTACACTTCTAGGTTTTATGATCTCGCTAGATTGGTGCGTCAAATGGTTACCCCGGAATATGTTCGGATTGAGAGGTACATTTGGGGATTAGCACCTCAAATAAGAAGCAATGTTACAGCTTCAAATCCTACCACTATTCAGAGTGTCGTAGCTATTGCACATTCTCCGACCAATGATGCAGTACGTAGTGGTACATTAATCAAGAAGGATGAATATGGAAAAAGGGTAATGGAGATCGAGCAGCAGACAATTAAGTTAGGGAAGAAACCATTTGATGGAAAAAGAAAGTGGTTTGGAGGTTCAAGGAAGCGAATGAACAACAAGAAAGGTTTCAGTCGAGGGTCTGAAAAGGCATATGTTGCAACTTCAAACGATGTCAGGGGAAACAAGGAATCTCAAGGGAAATGCAATAAGGGCGGGTATTTTCATAATGGTAAATGTCGAGTTTGCTCTCGTTGCCACAAGTTTGGTCACTTGAGTCAAAATTGCAGATCTAAGCCTGATGAGAAAGCAACAAGGAATGATCGTGCTTGCTTTGAATGTGGTGTTGTAGGATATTTCAAGAAGGATTCTTCGAAATAGAATGGATCTAAAGCCAGAGGGAGAGCTTTTGAAATGAATGCAAGAGATGTACGTCAGGAACCATCGGTGGTTAACTGTACGTTCCTTATTAATAATCAATATGCTTCTGTTTTATTTGACACTGGTGCCGATTTAAGGTTCGTGTCAAAAGAATTTGAGCGTTTACTGGGTGCAAAACCTTGTAAGCTAAGTAAGAAATACATTATTGAACTAGCTAACAGGAAGAAAATAGAATCTAACGAAGTAATCAAAAATTGCACCATATGACTTAATAATCATCTCTTTAGTATCGTTTTGTTAACTGTCGAACTTGGAAGTTTAGATATAGTCATTGGAATGGATTGGCTCTCTCAGAACCATGCCGAAGTTGAATGCTATGAGAAGATTATTCGCTTACCAACACTCAACAATGAAGTTTTAATTGTTCAAGGAGACAAAGGAAAGCCTTCATTAAAAATTGTTAATGTCATGAAAGCTTATGGATACTTAAGTGAAGGATATCCAGCCTTCCTAGTAAAAGCTATTGACGTCAAGAATGAGGAGCGAAAGGTTGAAGATATTCCGATAGTGTGCGAGTACCAGGAAGTATTTCCTAAAGATTTTCCAGGTTAAATTTCAAATTGATCTAGTGCCTGGAGCCGCACCTGTGTCTCGATTGCCTTATCGGCTAGCACCCACTGAAATGCAAGAGTTGTCAAAACAACTACAAGAGTTATTAGACAAAGGGTTTATCCAACCAAGTTTTTCCCCTTGGGGTGCGCCAGTTCTATTTGTTAAGAAGAAAGATGGATCATTTAGAATGTGTATCGATTATCAAGAATTAAACAAGCTTACTATTAAGAATCGATACATATTTCTAAGAATTGATGATCTGTTAGATCAACTACAAGGATCTAGTTTGTAAGGTAATATCAGAAGATTATAAGGCTAATGCAACCAAAGAAGCCAAAACAACCAAAGGTCTTCGTGCATGCATGCACTGGACGTACAAAGGTAGAAGTGCTTCGGAAGTTTTACACACTACATCAAAAAATACTCTAAGTGTAAAATCTTCCGAAGCCAAAGTCCAAATCTTCCGATGTGACATCCGGTAATTTTCCGTTACCAAACTCCGTTAGTTCCGTTAGGTCTTGCATACACATGTCGTGAGCACACACTAGTTGTTGTTGAATGTTGGTGACTTAATAATAATTAACAATGGTTATCTGATAATAACTTGATTAATAATGTTGATTATTAATTTGTAGTTATGTGATTTCTTAATTTAAATATTATTTGTGAATTTTACCTTGTAATGTGCCAACGTGTTAGATTTGATTCATGTGTTTTATTGCTAGTTGAAACATATGTTTATTATTGTTAATTAGTAATACTTGTATTTTGTAGTTAAAGATTGTTAAAAATTGCTAAAAGATTAACTTTTACAGAATATAATTAAGGAGGGTTTAATGGTAAAAATGATAATTACCAGATATTAACAAAAATCAAACCCTAATCCCCCCACCCTCCCCTTTTCGGCTGCGACTTCCCCACACCCACACACACTTCGATTTTGATCAACAAAAACAATCAAGCATCGATTTTGATTAGTTCCAAGTGATTCCATTGTGTAGCAAGCATCAATTCTTGATTTCTACGTGATTAAAGGTTAGATTTTGATTGGTTTTCATGGGTTATTGATTTTGGCCGAACCCTAGTTCGATTTTCATGGTATAAGTCGAAATTGATGATGATTTGATGATGATATGATGTTAGTTATGTTGTATGAATGTTAATCTATATAGATTATGCAAGAAATCCATGGTTTTTGTCATCTAGTTCATACATTGCCAAAAGTGGAAACTTTTATTCATGAGTATTCATGTTTTGATGAATTGTTGATGTTAAATGGATGATTATGAATGCTATGAACTAGATTAGGTGTAATATTGATGAATCTATGATTGAAATTGAGTGGTTGTTCATACCTTACTATTAATAGTAACTTTTGTGCATGAGATTGATGAATTATGATGAATTGATGATGTTTATGATGTTTAGATGATTGCTATGAACTTGATTAGGAATAAAGTTGATGAAATTTTGAATGAACTGGATGTTAGATTTGGTTTTGGGTGTTACTTTCCCGAAAGGAAAACTTTATTTATGTAGATCATCGGATATTGTTAATTGAGCATGTTTATGATGTTAGGATCATGTTACAATGTTTGTTGATGATGTCTAAGGTGGTAGATTGTGTTATTTGGGTTGTATGAATGCTTGATGCATAACTTTGGAAATTTAGGCTCTTATGAAATATACATGATAATGGATTATGTATGATGAGCTTTATAGCACTTAAGCGTTTGTAATGTGGCATGCGTGAATAAATTGTGTGATAACCATGTATGATGGATTGGTATACTTGATTAAACAAGAATTTAACTTGACATGTCACCAATGGGTCAAATGGGTCAACTTGGTCAAAACTCCAAAGCGTAATAGGCATTAGCTAATTCTACCATATATTTAGATTCCAACGGAGAAGGCATATCACTTAAGAGACTACCAAACTTAGTAGAGATAAAACTTCTATCGACTCCAGTGTCAAACAATACAGTAGCAAAATGACTATTAATAGGAAATTTACCAGTAACACTAGTAGGGTCATTTAGAGCCTCACCTGAACCCATGATGAAGGCTCTCCCTTTAGCTCCACCTTTGTTGCACCGTTATTGTCACCATTGCCACTATTGTTGTTGTTTCCACCATTTCTAGCACCATTCCCGTTCTTCTTCAACTGAGGACAATTCCTCTTGTAGTGTCCTTCCTTTCCATACTCAAAGCAACCTTTTTGTGTTTCTTGGGGTTGTTGAGGCTTCTTCATCAATTCACCACGGCAATCGTTTACCGCATATCCAGCCTTACCACAACGCTGGCATCGAAAATTGTCACACTTGCCGGTGTGATGGTAGTTGCATTGATTGCATTTGGGATACTTCCCCACGTATCCACCTTGTCCCTGAGATGAAGAAGATGAATGATTGAAACTATGGTTGTTGTCAAACCTTCTTTGCTGCTGTAGATGCAGATGCTGCTGAGTGTGCTGTTGTTGCTACTGATCTTGCTGAGATTGGTTGTTTGATGAAGATCTCTTGTTGCCAGAGTTATCCCACTTGCGTTTATTGTCAGGCACGCTTGCCACAGCACCCCGTTTGGGTAGCTTTCTCTGCTCCACCGCTTGGTCAGTAAGCTTGTGAGCCAATCAAATAACCTGCTGAATAGTGGGGAGATTCGCAGTAGTCACCATACTTGGTATCTCTGGAACCAAGCCACGCAGATAAAGCTCAATCCATTTGATCGATGGGTCGATCATGCCTAGGCAAAGTGTCGCCAACTTGTGAGACCTCGTAGTGTATGCCTCGATCTCAGATCCTTCCATCTTCAATTGCCAGAACTCAGCTTCCAACTTCTGGACTTCATTGCAAGGATAATATTCCTCCATCATCATCGCTTTAAACTCATCCCACGGTAAAGCATTTGCCATCGCCTGGCCAAGCATCTGCACTTGTGCATTCCACCATGAGAGCGCTGCACCCTCAAGTGTCCCCGTGGCTTATTTCACTTGGTCCGCCGCCGGACAGTTGCACTTGGCGAAAACCGACTCGGTCTTCTCAAACCACCATACAAGCCCTACCCTCCCTCAGCTCCACTATATGTATGGGGCATACAGTCCATGAACGCCTTATAAGTGCATGCTGGCGGTCCTGTATTCAATGTTTTGGATTGCTTTGTCAAACCAAATGGATTAACCATCTAATAGAAGATTTAGGTAGGTGATGACTAGGGTCATCGGTTACCTCCAAATTGGGCAGCTTGACATGTCACCAATGGGTCAATGGGTCAAATGAGTCTTGTTTTCCAAAACCATGGGTCAATATGGTTATTAAGCACTTAGGGTTGTTAAGTTTTCTGTGTACACGTACTTATGTACTTGTGTGTTCTAAGTAATCTTTGAAGGGTTGTCTTTCCACTCAGCATTAGCTTTTACAATCATTCATTTGCGCACCAGGTGAGTTCAATGCCCCACTTTTACTACTTCTCTTTTTGGGGGAGAAAGCATACTTGTTTTTAAAACGCTTTACTGATATAACATGTGTTTGGTAAGACATAATGGGTTATACCATAGAAAGCCCTCACACTTTCGGATTGTTAATTAAGGAATCTAGAGGGAAATTTTGGGTAGTACTACTGGGTCTGAAAAGCCCCACCTGGGTGACCGGAAGTCAACGGGTGCAATATTGTCCTAAACGACTAACAGCGTCACAACCTGGTATGTCATGGCGGGAGGCAACAGAAAAACATAGTCAGCTTCGATCGTGAAATCACTATTGTTCTTTACTAATGAAATTAGACTAGCCATCGTGTTGACACTTTTAGTATGCTTTTCTCAGGTTGTTTCTAGCAGCTACCCTTAGGAGCACGCACGTGTCAAGCATGCTTTGTTCAAACATTGATAACTTTTAATTTAGCATTAACTTACGTATTTGGGTTTGGGCGCGTGTTTTGCATAGTTTACCTTTAGTACCTTGTGTTTGGGTTATTTACAAAAAGCTTCCACAAATATTTTAAAGTTTTAAACTCTGATTTGTTTAAATGTTGCATATAGAGTCGTTCTGAGTAACTAATGACTGAGATTCTGGTTTGTTCACACGCCTCGCGGTAAAACCCCGCACATGGAATTTAAGGGTGTGACATCCGAAGCCAAAGATGAAGTCTTCCGAAGCTTCAGAGACAAAGTCTTTAGAAGCCATTTTGTTGTGAAGACTGATTTCTTCTGAAGACAGAGAAAGACATGCTTTCTCTGATCTACTTTACATAAAGCTAACACACTTTCTGCTACAACTCTGAAGAGTCACCAATTTGTATGAGTTGGTGAAAAGTCCATGCTTTTGTAAACTGTAGATTAAGGTCTTTGTCTGTAACTTCCTACTTTTGTACCTGTAAACCTTTTGGTAATAGAAAAGGATGTGAGCTATGGAATGTCATAGTCATTAGTCAAAAGGCAATCTGCCTTTTGACTTTAGATTGATCTTGTCATCTAGAGTAGTCAATTCCAACTGTCTTTTTAAGTATTCACGGTTGTAGGATGTAGTATAAAGAGTCTCAGGTTCTTGTAGATTATGGTATGCTTTGTAACACTTGTAATAGAACTTGAGAGCAATATACAACACTCCTTGTAAACCATATTTCTATGTTATTATTGCTTGTTCTGTCTCATTACTTACTTGTGTTCTTAGTATCCTCATAATCAAACCCGGTTCCTTATTTGAACTATTAAGTGTTCCAAGTCTCTCCTCATTGTGAAACTGATTGTGTTAGGCACCCTTACCCGGTCCTGCAATTGGTATCAGAGCATTTCAGGCTCTTGATTGTAAGATCTCACCATCTTTAATCCTGTTAGTTTCACAGTTCACTTACCATCTCAAATGGCAGCTATCACAAAGGCTGATATGGAAATCGGTACAATGACAAAGTCCACACTGATCACTCCTGAAGACTTTGATAGTTGGTGTCAAAGAATGGACGACTTTATCAAGTCTCAAGACACCAAGATGTGGGGGTCTGTTGTCAATGGACCTCATGTACCATCCACCTCTTTAGCTACTGCTGGTGGTGGTATGATACCAAAGGAAGTGGCTGACTATTCTAAAGAAGACTGGAAGAAGATTTATATTGATCAGAAAGCCATGACCGCCCTCCAAACTGCTCTTCCTAACTCTATCTACAGAGGCTTCAAGAAGTGCAAGACTGCCAAGCAACTCTGGGATGCAATGAAGCTGATGTATGAGGGGTCTAATGAAGCAAAAGAAAACAAGAAAGACCTCTTGAAGCAGCAGTTTGAGAACTTCATCTTCAAGACAGGTGAAACCATGACTCAACAATACTTCAGGTATGTTGAGATTGTGGATACTCTGGCGATGTTGGAGTAACAATTGAGAAGAGGGAAATTGTGAGGAAGTTCATGTCCTCTCCTCCCAGAAAATGGACACACTATTGTGTGGTCATCAAGAGGACTGAGAACCTCAAGACCCTTACTCTTACAGAGTTGTATGGTATCCTCAGTGGCTACCAGATGGAGAAGAACATGCAAAATCCATCTGGTAACTCTAACAACCAACAGAGTTTAGCCCTTCATGTGGTTGAAAGGGATTGTAGAGAACCATAGCACTATCTTATCTGCTACCCTGACAAATCATAAAAGGGTCCTTTCATCACCTTTCCGGAGACACCAAGGGAAGGCTACATCCTTGGAAGCCCATTCCAGTAGACAAGCTCTTCACAAGCTTTTGTGTCTTCTGATGAAAGTTCAGGCAACTTTCTCTTCACCCTTGAAGATCTGGACTATATCCATCCAGATGATCTGGAGTATATGGAAATAGTCCAGCAGATGGCTCTTCTCACTGACAGGGCCAACAAGTTCTACAAGAGGACTGGAAGGAAGTTTCCTATCAATGCAGCCAATGGAAAGTTTGGGCTTGATAAAGGCAAAGTGAAGTGTTACAACTGTAACCAAATAGGACACTTTTCCAGAGAGTGCAAGAAACCAAGGTCAAATGGTGGGCAAGCACAAACCAGGCCAAACTACACTGAAGGAGCTCACCAGATGAGAAGCCAGGACAGCAAGCCATAGTTGCTGTTGAAGAAGGAGGTTTTGACTGGAGCTTTCAGGTGGAAGATGCATCTCCAAACCAAGCATTGATGGCAGATCATGATGAAGCCAAGGTATCGGAACAATTCTGTACACCTGAATGTATTGCTAAAGTTAATAGATACAGGTCCTATAACTTAGAGATGAAATCTGATCTTGAGTCCTTAAATATCTTAAAAACTGATTTTAAAAGAGCTGAAAATGATTATAAACTTAAGATAGAAGATCTAGAGAAAACCATTTCAACTCTTAAGCAAGAGCACACTAACTACAGGACTCAAATCAAAGATCTCATCACAAAGTTAACTGAATGTCAGGCTGAGCTTGTGATCAGCAAAGCCAGGGCAGAAAAATGTGTTCTTGAAGAAGAGACCTTTAAGAACATAATATCCTCATCCCTACATGCAAAAGTTTGTTATCAGAATAAGCAGGGATTGGGATCTACTAAGATAGCTCCTCCACACACTCTATTGTCTGTAAGATCTCCAAGGTGTGGAACTTGTGAAGATGAGCTTCCCCTTATAGACCCAATTGTTGAAGAGGATGAAGAGGAGATAATGAAGGATGACTCTGAGAAGAGTAAAGAAGATCATCCTAAGAAGGGTCACTATTCTCCTGAGGAGAGGTAAGAGTTTGGAATGACCAAGTCAAAGAGGAAGAACTAGATCAGAAGAGCTAAGAGAAGATCAAAAAAGGCTCAATAAATCAAGGCCACTTTTGACTCCAAGCAAAAACAAGTGTTCATCTCTGCAGGGTTTGAAGTGGTAAAGGCTGAATACTTAACTATGAACTCTAGTACCAGGAGTTCTAGTTTAGTTCCAAACCATTCCAGCAAGAAGAAGAAGACTGACCAGCTGTGTACCACTGCTACACAGCCTGAACCATCCAGCTCCAAGAGCAAGCCTCTCCCTAAAAAGCTTGTTGCATCATCTGTGAAGATGAAAATGGAGAAGGAAAGTGATCAAACTCAGCCTTGCTCTTAAAAGAAGACTCCCAGAAGGGAGATGTTGGTGGTTACATCACTGGAAGGGGTATGGTCACAAATGGTAAGCTCACCATTGAGAATGTAAATTTTGTTTAGCAGCTTGGATACAATCTACTGAGTGTATCCCAATTTTGTGATCAGAGACACAACATGCTCTTTACTGAGCATGAGTGCATTGTTCTCAAGCCCAGGGTGGTCATTCCTCAAGAGCATATCCTGCTCAGAGCCCCCAGGAAAAGGAACATGTACAAGCTGGACTTGCAGAAAACATCTCCCTCAGGAGAGGTTTCTTGCTTTCCTATGGCATAAAAGAATATGCCATGTAAACTTTAAGAACATGAATAAATTAATTAAGAATGATTTGGTAACTGGAATGCTAAAGAAAGAGTTTACAAGTGATGATCATTCTGTTGCATGCCTGAAAGGGAAGCAACACAAAGTGTCTCACAAGCCAAAGGAAAAGAACTCTATCACTACTCCCCTACACTTATTACACATGGATCTCTTTGGCCCCACCATGGTAATGAGTTTAGGAATGACCTCATATTGTTTAGTGATCACAGATGATTTCACAAGATTCACTTGGGTCTTTTTCCTTAGAACTAAAGATGAGACTCCTGAGATCTTGAAGAACTTCATTCTGAAAATTAAGAATCAATCTGATCGCAAGGTCAAGACCATAAGATGTGATCAAGGAATAGAACTTAAGAACCAAATCCTTGATACATTTTGTGATGAAAACAGTATTACAAGACAATATAGTGCTCCCAGGACTCCTCAGCAAAATAGTGTTGCTGAGAAGAGAAACATGACACTTATTGAAGCTGCAAGAACCATGTTGTCTGACTCTAAACTGCCCATCACCTTCTAGGCAGAGGCAGTTAACACAGCCTGCTATGTGCAGAACAGAGTTTTAGTGGTTAAGACTCATGGCAAGACTCCTTATGAGCTGTGGCACAAAAGGAGACCATTTATTGGTTTCCTCGGGTCATTTGGATGTCCTTGCACCATCTTTAATACCAAAGATCAAGTAGCCTAACTTGATGAGAAGTCAGATGATGGACACTTTATTGGATATTCTTCCCAAGCTAAGGCTTATAGAGTATACAATCTCAGAACTAGAGTAGTTGAGGAGTCAGCCAATGTGACCTTCAATGAGCACACTTCTAGTGTGAAAGGTTCTGGTCCGGATTGGCTATTTGATCTTGACTTAGTTACCAACTGTTTTAACAAGTCTTGTGAGTATGTTTTAGGATCTACAGATAACATATCAATAGGATATCCTGACCCAAGATTTGATCTGAGAAGACCAAGCAAGATTACTACTTCAACTCCTTTGGTGACTAATCCTGCAAATGAAGATCCTATCAGCACAAACATGACAAATTCAGCTGATACATTTGAGATGCCTTCAAATTCCAGCTCAGAGGCTCAAAACTCTGGTGAAGAAGCTTCAAATGTAGGAGGAAATGGAGGTGGTGATAGTGATCAAGAATTTCTTGATGCTGATAACCACTCCATAGAAGACAACATATATGATGTCACACACTCATTGGATCAAGTCTCACTTGATAAGTGTGCTGATGTGGTGGGTGACACTCCATTGGCAGATCTGAATTTCTCTAATCTAGATCTTTCAAATCAACTTACTGTGATCCCTCAACTCAGGATCCACAAGTCACACCCCACTACAAACATCATTGGAAATATTGATACAGGAGTGAGAACAAGAGGACAAACCTATGACAAAAATGTTTGTCTATATTCTTGCTTCTTATCCCAAGTAGAGCTAAAGAAAGTTGATGAGGCTTTGAAAGATGGAAGCTGGGTTGAAGCAATACAAGAGGAGCTGCTTCAATTCAAAAGACAAAAGATTTGGAACCTATGTCCTCTTCCTCATAGGAAGACTATCATAAGAACCAAGTAGGTTTTTAGGAACAAGAAGGATGATAGGGGACTTGTCATCAAGAACAAGGCATGACTAGTTGTTCAAGGGTATACACAAGAAGAGGGAATTAATTACATAGATGTTTTTGCTCCTGAGGCAAGACGTGAAGCTGTAAGAATATTTCTAGCTTTTGCTGCATCCAAGGATTTCAAGGTCTATCAACTTGATGTCAAGTGTGCTTTTCTATATGGGGTGATTGATAAAGAGGTGTTTGTCAATCAACCACCTGGCTTTGAAGACCCAGATCATCCTGATTATGTCTGCAAGCTTGATAAAGCTCTTTATGGGCTGCACCAAGCTCCAAGGAAGTGGTATGAAACACTATCTTAGTATCTCTATCAACATGGTTACAAGAGGGGTACTATAGATGGAACTCTCTTCATCAAAGGAACAGGGAATGACTTAATGCTGGTTCAAGTATATATGGATGACATTATCTTTGGGTCAACTAATCCAAAGTTCTGCAAAGACTTTTAGAGGCTGATGAAGAACAGATTTAAAATGAGTGCTATGGAGGAACTAAATTTCTTTCTGGGAATTCAAGTGAAGTAAGTTGACAATGGCATCTTCATAAGTTAGTCAAATTATGTACAAGACATACTTACAAGATTCAACATGACTGAATGTATGGTTGCTAAGACACCCATAGCTAGAAATCACTCCCTAGGACCTGATCTTGAGGGGGAGTGTGTGGATGAACATCTTTACAGGGCTATGATTGGGTCTCTTATGTACCTAACAGCCAGCAGGTCTGACATCATGTTTGCCACACGCATCTATGCAAGATATCAAAGGTGATCCCAAGCTTGGCCTTTGGTATCCAGAGAGTTCTGACTTCAATCTGTATGCTTATACAAATAGTGACCATGGTGGTTGCAACATAACTGCAAAGTCTACATCTGGGGGATGTCAATTCCTTAGTGGAAGGATTGTCTCATGGCAATGCAAGAAACAATCATGTGTCTCTACATCAACTGCTGAGGCTGAATACATTACTGTTGCAAGTTGCTGTGCTCAAGTGCTTTGGATTCAGAATCAGATGCTGGACTATGGATTCAACTTCAAAGAGACTCCCATCCATATAGACAACAACAGTGCTATCTCCATTACAGAGAATCCTATGCAGCACTCAAGGACCAAACACATCAACATCAGGTATCATTTGATTAGAGATCAATTTGAGAAAAGATTAATCAAATTAGTCAAAGTTAACACAAGTGAACAATATGCTGATCTGTTCACTAAAACTTTTGATGAACAAAGATTCAAATATCTTGTATCAGCTATTAGGATGATTAACTTTGAATAGATTTTCTTAAAACTTAAATCAACTTTATTTCTAAAACCTGTGTGTCCTAAGTTGTCTATTTTATCACCTTCATAAGCCCAATTTATTTTGGAAGAAAATTTTTTTATGATATTCCTTAGGTTTTTGAAAATCTTTCAAACATATTTTCCTTCAAAAGATTGCAAGTTGACTTTGAAAGAAATTTATGTCTTCAAATCAACTAACTACTTATAAGAAATTTAACTTCGGGTGAAATTCTGAGAATATCTTTCGAAGCTTAAATATGCTTCTAAGTACTTACATGTATTTTAAGAACAAATATCTTCCGAAAGCAATTAAGTCTCGAAAGATTTATTCTCTTTAGAATAAAAGTCCCAATTCTTAATATCTTTCGAAACCAAATATGTGTCAGAAGAAAAAATTTCTAAGTATTTTTCTTCCAAAGCCAAATTTTCACAACTCTTAAGAATATCTTCCGAAGCCAAATTGACAACGGAAACCTTTTCTTAGAAACTTCCGAAGCTAAATTACCTTCGGAAGATTTTCAACTTCCAAATAACTACCTTTTTGGGCACTTTTTCAGAGATGGGACCTACTTTCGGATTTTAGAGTTTATCCTTTTGCATTAACTTTGTTTCAAATCCATTTCATATATATTCCCAACTGTTCCCCCTCTTCTCACTCTCCTCTTCATCTATATTGTTCTCTAACCTAATTTCACCCACAAACTGCCTTCGTTCTTATCTTTCTTCACCAAAAAACTACTTCAAATGGCCAACCTTGACCGCAGAAATCAACACGATTTTTCCATGCATCTTCACAGGCAACATAATCAAGTTGCTCTGTTAGACTCTAAGAAAGATCCAGGTTTCTCGGAGGTTTATCGTTACCTTTCTTTGACCAACTACTTCACCTCCTTCACCATTGATCCTCCTCTCTATGAGGATTATTTGTTGGAGTTCTGGCGGACCTGCGAAGAGGTCACCATGGACGGGGAGAAGGCACTGTCTGTCACAGTGCAGGGAGTGCAGGGGAGGACAATCTTCATCACTCCGGCCACCATAAATACACATCTTCAGCTGGATGATATAGAAGGTGACTTGTCCTTCCCCAAAGCTGTAGTCAACCACTCCTTTGCGCAGATGGCCTATGAGGGTGACTTCTCGGTCAAAACCTTCGGGAAGGGGAAGATCTCATCCCAATGGAATTTCCTCCTCCATGTTGTCATACACAGCTTGTCAAACAAGCATGGAGGATGGGATCAGATTCCAAAATACCTCTCCTTCATAGTCAATGGAATGGTTCAGGGGGTCAAGTTCAGGTATTCACAATTTGTATATACCAATTTACTTGCTAACTTAGACTCCCTAGAGTATTATATGTTCCCTAGATATGTCCAGCACATTCTCAACTGTGAACTGGGCTCACAGTTGAGGGGAACATGTAATATTCTTAAATTGGGACAAATGAAGCCCGGTATCTTAAAAATAATAAGGAAGCCAACTGTTGGCTTCTCTAGGGTAGAAACAGCCCTTGCCCTAAAAATGTTTGAGCTCATTGCTCAAGGTGGCAACCTAGCAGCACCAGCTAGTGTTGAACCCACACCTTCTATCTCTCAACCACACATACAGCCCACAATAACCATCACCTACCAGAGAAAAACCAAACGAACCCCTGCACATGCTATTCAGCTTGTGCAGGCCCCCATATCACCAACCTTACAGGAGGAAGTGGACACTCGAGCTCCCACTTCACCTGAGGAGCAAACCACACCTATCTCTCATATGATCAGTGTTGAGGTTTCTCATGCTCAGCCTGATAAGCTCACACCCCAAACAGCCTTAAGCCTTCACTCAGAGTCTCAACACTCTAGTGAACAACCTTCCGAGGACAGTTACCATCCCCAGCCGCTGGATCTAAACCAACCAATTCCCAGCCTTGACTTCTATGATGATGAAGACATGGCATTCAGCGAGTACCATGAGTCTCTCTTCTCCACACCTTCTCAAGGAGAGATGAGTACTCCTGTCTCGCCCAGGTCTATCCCACATCATTCACCTATCACTACGGTGGATCTCCCTGAACCTGTTCAGGAGATCCATATGGAAGAGGCTCTCACTTCAGCAAGTGATTACATCTTTAAGACCTCAACCATGGCAACCCGGCCTTTTGACACTTCTCTTGAAGCTATCATAAGGCAGGGGAAATCCAGCAGCCAAGAACAATATGCTGGTGATAAGGAGGAGGATCTTGGTCCAATTCTCTCATCCCCCTATGATTCTTCTGATGAAGATAAGGGGAGTCTGAAACTAAAGGTGCAAAAACTGACTCAGACATGCACCTATTTAGTCTCAAAGATAAGTCCCCTGGAATCTCGGGTGACTGTCTTAGGAAGAAGGGTCAATGACCAGCAACTAAAGATCATCGATCTCAAAGGCCAACTAGCTGAGAGACCACCAAGACGAACTCAACCAGGTCCATAAGAACCTGAGAATATGAAAGAATCAACCCCCAGTTCACTTATGCAAGAAGGTGATGCTACTAAAAAGGGGGAGAAAGTCCAAACAGTCACAAAACCTGGTAGTTCTTCTCAGAGTATGGACATAGAGGATTCACCACCCTCTCTTGCAATAGTCCATACTCAGCAACCTTCTCAAGTCTACATGGATGTAGACTCTCTCATTCAAAGTCTATTTGAGGAGGGTATCCAGAGCCATGTCTACCCCATCTCCTCACTCTGAGAACCGAATAATGGGATGGAGGTATGACACAGAAAGAGGAGCTCTCATTATCTCTAGAACTCAGGGTCAACAAGAAACTTTCAACTTTTCAAACCTGAGTTTCTATGAGTGCATAAATCTGGTTGATCTTCCATTTATCAACCCAAGCCAAAACAGACAAGCTGGAAGACTAGCAGACTGGATACAAGAAAGGGTACTAGAAGAGTTCAAGATGAGATCAAGATTATATAGACAGAGGATAGCAGGTGAGATCTTTGGTCAACTGGATGTTGAGGTGGACCCTAAGATTAGCTTGAAAAGGAAAACCTTGACTGAAGGCCTAGAGGTTGAGCCTATAAACCTTGAGATAGGATCTCCTTTTGCACCTAATACCCTCAGTGAAGCACCAACTGGTGATGATGCTCCACAACCTCTCTCAGTCCAGAGCTTGACTGTTGAACCAAGCAATGAAGGCCAAAGCTCTCTCCATCCTGAGTCACCAAGGCCTGTGCATGACAAAAGGAAGAGGAAAATGACCTCTGAGGAGTTAGAGGAGGAGGAGAGAGAGAGGAAGAGGAAGCTAAGGGGAGAGAGTTCAGGAGGGTCCTCAGGCTTCATGCAAGCTACTATCCGAGCTACCCCTAGGCCAAACACTCAAGATGATGAGTTGAGGGCAGCCAGGCTAAACACCCTAGGGACCAGGAACTATAATGTTGATGAACTCATATCTCTCCTCTTAGAAGAGTTGAATGAGCTGGCTGACACTGAGCTGTCAAAGGAGAGGAGGGAGGCAGGGGATGCAGCATTGCTCCTTAAGATTAAGGAAGAAAGGAGACTAAAAAGGCTCTACAAACATGCTCCTGTCCTCTCCCCAGATCAAAAAAGTCCTAAGACAGAGACTGTGGCAGATGCACAACCTCAGGTAGATAGGGAAGCTGAAAGAATGAATATGATCAACTACCTGAGTGCCACAGGACCCTATCAGGTAGCGGTACATCTTCCCTTATCCTTTGAGTACATAGAGTTTGAATATCTTAAGATGTTGGAGGAACAAGCCACAAAAGAAAGAAAAGTTGCTAAGAGAAAGTTAAGGGAAGAAGCTACAAGGTCAAGGGCCATCATCCATAAAAGCCAAAAAAAGTCTAAAGATAGACAAATGATGATGAGCTTCTTGAAACTGTACGGATTCTCCGGAAGGAGGCTTGGTCCTATGTCTCTATCCACCATGGATGAGCATATAAGAGTGATCAAGCAGAAGATAAAAAGGGGAGAGCTTGTAGATTTGCATTCTCCATCAAGTCCAGCTCAACCTAAAGTTGAGGTAAAGGTTGAACCCCCTGAGACAACACAACCTGATCCTAGAGCTGCATCTCAGCCAACTTCATCTTTTGATCCGCAACAGGGTTCTCCTCTCTCTCCATCTGAACCTGTGAGAGAAGAGATCCCAATTGAAAGGGACACAACAGAACAATCTGGTGCTGAAGACCAGTCATCTCAGTTGAAAAATTCAAAGAGGAGGAAAAGGATGGCCAGGAAAAGTGTTTCAAAGAAGAAGAAAACCAAGGCATCCACCTCCACACCTCAAGATGAGTCAGAGCATCCTGAGGAAGTGGATGAAGAGGCTGCTCAACCAACTCCAATTCAAGTAGAGCCTCTTGCCATTAGAAGACCCATCTTGTCCTGGAGTTTTGCTGCCAATCCGGACAGATGATATGTAATCAGAGATCAAGGAGGTCAAGATGTCTACTTCTGGCAAGACATGCTTGATCTTCCTCTACATGATCTCTATGACATGAGAAGATACTATGAAAGTCTGAAGGATCCTGGCCAGATGATGAAGAGAGGCTTGGTCTTGATCCTAATGAGGACTATCAATATCTGAAGTACTTCTTTGTTTTGGTAGCATCAGCCTAGGGGGAGTTTGTAAGGTAATATCAGAAGATTATAAGGCTGATGCAACCAAAGAAGCCAAAACAACCAATGGTCTTCCTGCATGCATGCATTGGACGTACAAAGGTAGAGGTGCTTCGGAAGTTTTACACACTACATCAGAAAATACTCTAAGTGTAAAATCTTTCGAAGCCAAAGTCCAAATCTTTCGAAGCCAGAGATGAAGTTTCCAAAGCTTTAGAGACAAAGTCTTTCGAAACTATTTTGTTATGAAGGCTGATTTCTTCCAAAGACAGAGAAAGACATGCTTTCTCTGATCTACTTTACATAAAGATGACACACTTTCGGCTGCAACTCTAAAGACTCACCAACTTGTATGAGTTGGTGAAAAGTCCATGCTTTTGTAAACTGTAAATTAAGGTCTTTCTCTGTAACTTCCTACTTTTGTACCTGTAAACCTTTTTTAATAGAAAAGGATATGAGCTATGGCATGTCATAGTCAAAAGGCAATCTGCCTTTTGACTTTAGATTGATCTTTTTGTCTAGATTAGTCAATTTCAACTATCTTTATAAGTATTGAAGGTTGTAGGATGTAGTATAAAGAGTCTTAGGTTCTTGTAAATTATGGTATGCTTTGTAACACTTGTAATAGAACTTGAGAGCAATATACAGCACTCCTTGAAAACCATATTTCTGTGTTATTGTTGCTTGTTTTTATCTAATTACTTACTTGTGTTCTTAGTATCCTCATAATCAAACCCGGTTCCCTATTTGAACTGTTAAGTGTTCCAAGTCTCTCCTCATTGTGAAACTGATTATGTTAGACACCCTTACCCGGTCCTGCACAGTTACTATTCAAAAATCGATCTGCGATCTGGTTACCATCAGTTGTTAATAGCAGAAGAAGATGTTCCAAAGACAGATTTTAGAACGCGTTATGGTCATTATGAATTTCTAGTGATGTCGTTTGGTTTAACTAATACGATGGATCTCATGAATAGGGTCTGAAAACCCTACTTGGACAAGTTTATGTTAGTATTTATTGATGATATCTTAATATATTCACAGTCCAAGGAGGATCATGAGCGCCATCTTCGACTCATTTTAAACGTATTAAAAAGAGAAAAATTGTATGCTAAATTTCCTAAGTGCGAGTTTTGGCTTCGGCAAGTTCGTTTCGTCGGGCATGTCATTAACGAAAAGGGTATTCATGTGGATCTGGCAAAAATTAAAGAAATCAAGAATTGGGAAGCACCCAAGTCTCCAACAGAATTGCAACAATTCTTAGGATTAGCCGGTTACTATCATAGATTTATTGAAAATTTTTCAAAGATAGCCCAGCCCTTGAACCTATTAACTCGTAAAGATTGAAAATACGAATGGGGCGTTGATCAAGAAGAAGCGTTTCAATTGTTGAAGCAAAAATTATATAGTGCACCCATTCTTTCATTGCCTGACAGAACTGACGGATTTATAGTATATTGTGATGCTTCCCTGTCAGGTCTTGGGAGCCATGTCGATGAAGAAAGATAAAGTGATTGCCTACGCATCCAGGCAATTAAAAGTGCATGAAAATAATTACACTACCCATGACCTAGAACTAGGAGCTGTGGTTTTCGCCCTGAAAATCTGGAGACATTATCTCTATGGAACCAAATGTGTTGTGTACATCGATCACAAGAGCTTGCAACATATTTTTAATCAGAAGGATTTAAATATGAGACAGCGTCGTTGGGTTGAGTTGTTAAACGATTATGATTGTGATATTCGATATCACCCGGGCAAAGCCAACATTGTTGCAGATGCACTCAGTAGAAAAGAAAGAGAAAAATCTCTGCGAGTGCGGGCGTTAGAATTAACCATACACTCGAATCTTATCACTCAGATTTGTGACACTCAACTCGAAGCATTAAAGGATGAAAATTTAGAAAGTGAAGGCCTGCGAGGAATGGTCAAGGAATTAACGCCTAATTCTGATAACTTGATGCATTTTACAAGCCGAATATGAGTTCCAAAGTACGGAGACTTGCTCACAGTAATCCTAGACGAAGCTCATAAGTCGAGATACTCAATTCACCCAAATCAGACAAGATGTACCATGATGTAAGGGAATTTTACCGGTGGCCTAATATGAAAGGTGATATAGCTTCATATGTGAACAAATGTATGACTTGCTCCAAGGTAAAGGCAGAATACCAAAAACCATCCGGACTCTTACAATAACCTGTGATTCCAAAATGGAAATGGGAGTGCATTGCTATGGATTTTGTGACAAAACTACCCCGAACGTCAAGTGGTTACGACATGATTTGGGTAATAGTTGATCGATTGACAAAATCCATGCACTTTCTACCCATGAAAGAGGCGTATAGTATGAATAAGTTGGCCGACTTATACATCAAGGAGGTGATATCTCGCCACGGCGTACCAATCTCAATTATTTCTGACAAAGATAGCCGATTCACCTCGAGGTTCTGGCAATCGTTACGTGAAGCCATGGGTACTCGATTAAACATGAGTACAACATATCATCCATAAAGAGACGGCCAAAGTGAAAGGACTATTTAGAAACTAGAGGATTTGTCGAGAGCATGTGTGATCAATTTTGGTGGAAATTGGGACACTCGTCTGTCATTAGCTGAGTTCTCATATAATAATAGTTATCACACTAGTATTAAAGCTGCTCCATTTGAAGCACTGTATGGAAGAAAGTGTCGTTCACCTTTGTGTTAGGCAGATAATGGTGAAAGACAATTAACAGGACCAGAAATCATCCAAGAGACGACCGATAAGATTGGTCAGATCAGAAAGAGACTCGAAGCTACTAGAAGCAGACAAAAGAGTTATGCTGATATCCGGAGAAAACCATTGGAATTCCAGGTCGGTGATAGAGTATTTCTGAAAGTATCCCCTTGGAAAGGTATTGTGAGATTTGGTAAACGATGGAAGCTTAATCCTCGATTCATTGGGCCATTTGAAATCATAGAACGGATTGGGAAAGTTGCATACCGTCTTAACCTACCAAGTGAACTTGGAAATGTGCACAATGTGTTTCACGTGTCTAATTTAAGAAAATGTATATCAGATGAATCACTAGTTATTCCACCAGACGAAGCTTGTATCGATGATAAACTTAATTTTGTCAAAGAACCTGTAGAAGTGTTAGATTGGAAGGTTCAGAAACTTAGACGAAGTTAGATTAAATTGGTCAAAGTTAGGTGGAATTCCAAGAGAGGACCTGAATTTACGTGGGAACGTCAGGACCAAATGCAACAAACGTATCCCCACCTGTTTAAATCCAGACTTCACACGGATTCAACAACGTAACAATTTCAGGATGAAATTTCTTAATCAAGGGGTGACTGTGGCACTTGGTCAAATCAGGTCAACATCTGTATGAATCTAGCCCAATAACAAATTTATTTTTATTATCTATTACGTTTGACTATTTGAAAACCTAAGTTGACAATTCTAACAAACCTCGAAGTCGGTTAACCGTTTGAGACTAATAATAATAATAATAATAATAATAATAATAATAATAATAATAATAATAATAATAATAATAATAACAATAATAATAATAACAAAATCATGCATAGATGACACCTATCATCCACAAAATCTTATAAACCCACATCTAAACACACACACACACACAACACCACCTTTTCATCTCCTCACCAACACCCTCTCCCTCACTCCACTCCATCGGCCACCTCCCCCCCCCCCCCCCCGCCTAGACCACCGACCGCCACCATCATCCACGACTGCCACCTGCCACTACACCATCACCCGCAACCGCTAACCGCCACCGCAGCCACCCCACTGTCGTTGTACCCTAGCCGCGACCACCAACCCGTCACCCCACCACCATCAATCGCCAAACCCCCACCCCTTTTCGGCCATCGTGAGCACCACCACTACCCCACCTTTGAAATTACACCACCACCACCATAAGAAACCTTCATCTTCTTCCATTCGAGTAAAAAACGAGAGGATTTCTAAGTGAAACTTTGTTAGGAGTTCAAAGGTGTAACCGGGAGTTGGAAATCTTCATGCCGACGTTAAGAGATTGTTGGATTAGGCTCAAGGCATACTCGTTTTGGATTAGATCGTTCTTATTCCTTCATGCATGGATGATCAAGATGAAAATTTTGATGAACCCTAGTTCACCCATTTAAATGTATTATGAAAGTTGATGTTTTGATGAAAATGAGTTATGAAATGGGTATATAACCTGATTTGTATGTTAGAAATAGTGTTAGATTGATAAAATCATGTTATTAGTATGATTAGGGTTTGTATGGAAGCATATATGTATGTATATATGTCACGTATGTATGTATGTATGTATGTATGTGTAGGATGAGAGATTGTTGATTATGGCCTTGTAAGAATGATTAAGTAGGAATGTTGGATGGATGAATGTTGTCAAACATAATGTCATAGGAGGATGATTAAGTTAAATTGTTGGATAAATAATGTCATCGATTATGATCATGTAGGAAGACGAGTAAGTTGAAAAATTGATGAATGTAATATTGATTACAAACCATGAAGGACAAAATAGGATTAAAGAATAAAAAGTGTTGATACAAAACCGATACTAAAACACGTAAGAAAGACTTTAAACTAGAAGATTAGATTGACAAAATAAGTGGAAGACTAGAAACCATGATTAAGACCGTGTATAAGACAAACGGAATGTCGTGACAAGTGAACTCGACTAAAACAACGTTCGAGACTCCAAAACTTTTGTAAAATAAATTTTTATAAAATTGAAAATAATATATTATCCGGGCAAATTTACGACTAATAAAATAAATATATATACTTAAACAACAACTCAAGTTGACGGGTTTAAAAAGCTAGTCGATATATTTCGTAAAATTTACCGTAAAATGATGTCGACTCTATCAAAAGAATATACATTCTATTAATCAAATAATTTTGACAACTTTAACTTATTTTATAAAAGAAAAATAAGGGTTTTTAGAATAAAAATATAAAAATGATTATTTATAAAAAGTTGGTGAATGTCTCGAGTAAATCACTATAACCGATAAATATTCAATTAGGACTTCCCGACATAAATCATTAGGTTGAGAAAATATAATAGTTTTCATAAGAAATAAACGTAGAATTAAGAATGGACTAGTGATATTGTTAGATACCTAGTTAGTTAAGTGTTACATGTTGAAGGTTAATATTTGTTGATAAGATAAATATATTAAGTCTCATTTCCATTAAGAGAGATATTTAGTAAATAATAAACTCTTACAAAATATCAATGAGTTTCTTTAAAACTTTGCGTAATAATTTATAAAAAAACATTTTTACCTTTAAAAATAAATAAGTTGGGTGAACAGCATTCTCATAAACATGCTTTTCGATTATTAATTGAATCTTTGACATTTAGGACCTTGATAGATTGGTGCAAGACGTCTTGATCTATTACTTGATCTTGTACGAAGGTGAGTTCTTCGGCCCCATTTTAAATGTTGTTTTATTTAAACTGTTTTGGGGGAAAAGCATGATTTTATATTATGATGGGTAAACGGGATAAATATATGTTATGAAGGTATAAGTTGGGTCAATGGTATAGGTGTATACTGTTGAGCTCCTAAATCCTCCCATAATCATTAACCTCTGGGAGGCCACAGACTATATTGGTAGATCTATCGGGCTAGAAGGGCTCGCTCTCGCAACCAGTCGCACTGGTCAGGTTGTAACGAGTGAGTTTATATGTTTGGACTGTTGTGGGGCAACGACGTGTTTCTTGGCTTGATTATGGACTTATGACGTAAGTTAATCATAGTACCTAGCTAGTCTATGATAAATATATTATATCTCATGTACATCATATTATTTTCGAAAACCAAGTGTTTGTAAGTTTAAAACCTGAATGCTCACCAACTTTATGTTGACTAGTTGTTTTTCATGCTTTTCAGGGTTGTATGTACGTTCTGTTGGGAAATAATGGAATTGTGTTTTGGAAGGTCAAACGTATTGGTTGACTACTGTTTAAGAACTAATAATGAAACTTGTCGTTTCTATAACTAAACAAGCTTGTTGCAACTATATTTGAATTTCACACTGTTTTAAACTACGATATGAAAAAACATATTTATTCATAGTCAACTTGTTAATTATTAACGTTTGACTATGACTGTTGGAAAAATTCCAACTTCCGTTATCACCAAGTCACGTGACATTCCGCTGCGATTTTCGGGGTGTGACATACAAAAACTATTTTTTTAATAAACTCGGTTTTTAAAAAACTAGATTAATCATCCACCCTTCACGGCAGGCCGTCACTCGCTATCAACGGGGAACAACGTTCGCTGCTATTCGTTATGTATTGTTACCATATCAATGTGATATACTAACAAAATCATTATTTATAAAACATCACTTGTGTTATAAAACATTACTCGTAATAACTTTCTCCAATATTTCTATCTATATAAAATTGGTCAGCATATAAAATTCAAATATTTGATGGTCAAAACATAAATCAAAGAAACTTAGTTGTAGCAACTTTGTCCGATTTTTTTATGTATATAAAAGTGGCAATCATATAAAAACAAATATTTGTGGTAAAGAAATATAAATAAAAAATTTAGCTGTAGCACAATGGTTGCACTTTAATATAAGATATAATATAATAATAATAGTAGCAGTAGTAGTAATAATAATAATAATAATAATAATAATAATTATTATTATTATTATTATTATTATTATTATTATTATTATTATTATTATATAATAATAATAATAATAATAATAATAAGACAAATATTATTTTAATAATCTAAACTATTACTAATTGGCCGGTAACAATCTCAACTTTCATTTTTATTAACAACTAACATAATTATTTAAAATTTATGCTTGATTTTGTTCACAATAATGATTATGATCGAAATGAAAAAAATACAAGCTAAATCGATCCTAAAATAAGTTCAAATTGAGTGTGAATGTATGATAATTATACTACTGTGACTGTTGTTGGTAAAAATAAAAGTTAGGATTATTGCCGGCCAAATCAAAAGTATGGATTATTATCGGTCAATACTAATAGTTTGAATTATTAAAATACAATTTGCCTAATAATAATATGACATTGTGAAGCCATGATAAGTGAAGAAAAAGAAATATGAGAAGAAGCATGTGTTTAATTTGTAAAGCATAAAAGTTTTGTGGTAAAAATTTGAAGAATATTAAACTTAGTTGTAGCTAAAGTTGTTTTATTACATAGAGTATAATTAAACATCTACAAAAAAAAACCTAAATAAAACAACGTATTTAGATTATTTAAAAAATTTAAATATTTCAAATTATAAAATGAAAATGAAAATTAATTATTGTAGATAGAGTAAATTACATTGTTCATCCTTTACGTATATAATAAATTGCATGTTTTGTTTTTAAACTTTATTAATTATTGAAATTTTCATTTATGTTTTGTTAAATTCATTTTAGGGTTTAGGGTTTACCCTCCTTAATTATAAACATATCAGATAACTGCTTTGCTTCATCTTCCACCCCTCTACGACTCCACCCAGCTTTCTATTTATTTTCCTTGCTATGAATATTAAACCTGCAGTTTCAATTATGGATACAATCCCCACATAATTTCAACATTCGATATCAGTAAACCTAAAAAACATGTTTTACACTTTCTTAAGAGATAGTCACTGAATCAAGTTCTTCAAACACCGACACCATCAATTTCTTCATATTCATTTCTAGTACACATTAACAACAACCTCGAAACCAAACAAAGAGTAATCGAGTTCCTCAAACAATAACACCACAAAGAGGAATCATTTCGAATTAGCACCACTATTACCGATCCAATTCATTACAAAGGAAAATTCCCAATCTTTCTAACTGAATCATAATCACCATAAGATTACCATATGGTGGAGATGAAGGCAGTCACATTCCAGGGAAAAAATCAAAGTATGTGTGACAACAAAATTGGCAAAGAAAATTGAGGGATATGTGACGAAAAATCAGTAAACAATGTTGCCTCTAATCCATTGTCTCCGTTGAGGTAGAGAGTAGAGACATTTGTACCGATTGTAATTCTCTTGGACTTTTCATTCTGATATGTTGTCTCCAAAACTTCCTTCACAAATAATTTCAAGGTTTTGGCTTGCTTGTCTATTTTCTAGCAATTAACAATAAATAATTTCTTTAATTACCCACACCACCAATGATCGTCCATAATTTCAGGTTCTGTAGCAGAGATGTTGGGGTGGGATTTTAAACAACTAGCTATCTTCATTGATATCTCAAAGTTCAGAAGAAAAGGCTCTGTGGTTTGGGGTTGTATGTTATTTAATATTTCTTTTTTAAATTTAAATGGTATAATAGTGAGGATAAAATGGGTATTATCTATCTATATAAAACTACATTCTTAGCTACAGTGTACTCTCTTGATTTTATGTTTTGACACTAAGGCTTTACTTTTTACCTAATTGACGCATCTATGCATATTGTAGAAAACTAGAAATGGTGGTATAAGTACAAGTATTTAGGCTTTGTTGACAAATCACTATGCAGAAGAAGATACCCTCAACTAATGCTTTGAAACAAGATTATGACATGTAGCTTTTCTTGATTCCATGTGTTCTCTTTTAGATCTACCCTTTGAATAAAGATCCAGAAAGAAAGAGATAAAGAGACAAAATGAAGGACGGACATGTCCAAAGAAAGAAATATGTAGTGGGAGATGGTAATAGGTAGAAGTGAGGAATAGAGTGGCGTTCCGGCTTACTCACCGACAACCGACGATATGTGACTGATAACTCGTGGCGCAACGCCTGCGGGAACAAACTAGTTTTATTAAAAATTAACAGAAGTTTTGGGTAATAGGTAGAAGTGAGGAAGAGAGTGGCGTTCCGGCTTACTCACCGACAACCGACGATATGTGACTGATAACTCGCGGCGCAACGCCTGCGGGAACAAACTAGTTTTATCAAAAATTAACAGAAGTTTTAACACCAGTTGGTGTAAAGAACATAAATTGTGACAAACCATAAACATAAAGGATGGTTCATGTAATTAATGAAGTTTAAGGCCGAAATATGCAATTTACTATATACATAAAGAATGAAATTTATAATTTACTCTTGAAGATAAAATACAAAAAACAAACCACATCTATAGTTGTTACGGGCATCGTATCCGCTTGTGCAAGTAACAGATCACTTAAAAACAAAATGAGATTTAGAAATCACCTAATAGACATGTAGTTTCCTAAACCAACTTAAAAAAATCGAACTCCGGTCTTGAAAAAGGAGGAATGAAAATGAGTGGGATGCATCCTAAGAATTTAGGGTTTTTGTGTCTTTTTAATTATTTGGTTTTGTTTTCAAATATGCGGTTAAAATGACTAAATTAGCCCCATATGCACTCACATTACTACGCTTAACATCTAAATTAAACGTCTATCTAACCAAAGAATGAAATTCATAATAAAACCTAAACATAAAATATGACTCTTCTAGTTATTGAAAATTAATTACTAAATGTGTAATTTTCTATATACATAAAGCATGTAAAATGTAAATGTCAATATTTGATTTATCCATCCTATAGACATGAATATTGTTTATAACTTTTAATATTATTACATATTTATAATAGATATAAGCCTATTTTTACACACTTACGTGCAGAGATGTTCTAATATCTCATGACTAGTCGTTCACTAGTAACTTCGTGAGTTTATATAAAGTAGCTCGTCAAAAGCTTAAGATCATTTGGCTCAAACTTGCTAAAAGCTAACTCGCTCGTATAAGAATGCGAGTTAATTTGGCCAATGAGCTTGTTTTACTCAAGTAACTTGCTTGTTAGCTCATATAAATCAACTCATTTTCTTGTATATTGATAAACTTGGTACTTTTATAAAATTATACATATAAAATCATTAAAAGAAAAAAAACATGCTGCCTTGTCGGGACAAGCTTGCTTGAACTTAACAAATAAGATTACATGTTTTCTAGCTCGATAGGAAATCTCGAGTTGAGCTAGCTTCGCTCATAGCGTTACAGACTCGACTACAAATTCATAGTGAATGAGCTCAAATGACTAGTTCAACAGCCATACATAGTTGTAAACAACATGACATTTTCATACACTTGAAAAAAAGATGTATCGTAGGATTTTTGTTAAAGCTGTACAATTAGAATGATTATAAATATTCATAGTATTGCTATTAATGGTACAATGGTAAACGAAAATAATCCATATCTAAAATGATCAAAACCAAAACGACAATAATTACTAAAAACAGGATCAAAGGAACAATTCTTCCAAGTATAATTGGACATTTGCCATACAACTTTAATAACGTATCAGAGAAGTAGCATTGATTGGTTTTAAACGACCTCATTTTGATTGGCTTCAGTCTTGTCTCGCATAGAATAACTATGAAGATTTCTAGTAAAACTAGTAGTCGTATCCAAGAAATAAAGCACAAATGACATGATGATGCAACAAACAAACATGGGTATCGGTCCAAAAACCCACAGAAAGAGCGGAAAGGAGAAGTAAAACGCTCTCAGACCAACAGACCAAAACAGGCTTCCACGATTCAAGCTCCTA
Organism: Flaveria sonorensis; assembly: GCA_025506505.1. Lineage (NCBI taxonomy): Eukaryota > Viridiplantae > Streptophyta > Magnoliopsida > Asterales > Asteraceae > Flaveria > Flaveria sonorensis. The sequence continues at coordinate 32,472,811 of CM046430.1, read as the reverse complement.
GCAACATAATTTATGGGTTCTCTTCGGTCTATGAATGAAGGAACCGTCACCAAGAAGCTAACATGAGCATAGTAACGTATTGATTGCACATTGCATAGAAATGCAACAAGGAAACAGAGCAAGATAGCAAAGTATTTTACTGAAGATAAGAGTCGGGTTTTATTTCCATACGCCAACTGTGAAGTGGAATTTGAAGTGCTGCTCACGAAAACACTGATTATTGAACTTAGAGTGATCGCGGTAGTGGCGAGAAGAGTTGACGCCATAATGTTGTTCCGAATAGTTTGCACTGCTAGTACGCCATTCTTTAGTGGGTCCTGTAACGCGAGAAGTGCATTTTCAACATTAGTACATCGTAAATATGGATTGTCCGTTTGGAACACTTATCAAATATTCATTGTAGGTTGGCTCTCGAGTCCAGAGAGATAAGCCTAAAAGAAAGAAAAGTGTGATGGAATTTGAAAGTTCATTTAAGTTTTTAGTATGATAACTTCACCTGTTCAGTGAGGCTCAAATTTAATCATGCTCTCACTCACTCACTGTAAATGGTTTTCAATTAATCCATGATACCTTCACCTTTTAATTTTGAGATTTTTTCTAAGGTTCAACAACTATTTCTAGACACTAGATCTAATAATTTTTGCAGGATCTATGGCATTGCCCATGTAAATATGCATCTATCTTTCTCAAAATTAAGTTATGCTAGGAATCACCTGTTTGTTTCGTATTTGATTGATTATTTGCTAAAGTATATTTTGCTAAGTTGACTTTGAGCTACACGAACCGAAAATCCTGGATCCGTCGCTAATTAGAGCCTTTGTCAATTTCAGTGAACCGGCAAGAAAATTTTCTTTGATAGAAATCAGAAGAGCGAAACAAGCCTTCAATCCATATACACTGTGCTAGGTATCACCTGTACCCCCTTTTCTAAACAAAGGATTAAATTTCTACATATACACTGTGCTAATTCAACTTCAATCCATCAGAAAACAATCACAACCAACCATCCAAAGTACAAATAAATAAATAAATAAATAGATAGATAATAAGAGAAAGAGGAGATGAAGACTAACGGCCATCATAGAGAAGACCCACTGTGATCGAGTCTCGGCATTGAGGCCTATAACAGTTCGCCTTGGGTGTTTGAAAAGGGTGTATACGAGCCAAATATGATACGCAATCATAATCCCTAAGCCCAAAGGCACCAGAATATAATCAACATATTTCTCCTCCATCGCACAACAAACCTTAAAAATTTGCAGCTTCACACTAATCAGCAAGTAATTGAGTTACATGTTCTGTAAGGAAATATGACCATCGGAAGCTTTTAGTTTTGCTCTTTCTTTTCAACTTTTAGATGTCGGATCATTTTAGATGAGTTGTTTTGAGCTAAATTCTTTTCTCTTTCCGGGTTTCGTCTTTTGATTTTTTCTAAAACTTTGGTTTGTATTGTTAAAGCATTGATTGATTTTTAAGTAAATTACAAGGGTGGTTGTATGATTTGGTTAAAATTTTATATTTGATCTCTAAAGTTTAAAATTACAAATATAGTCTTTAATATTATAGTTATCTTTAATCAATGGTTTTTATTTTGTTAGTTCAGTTAGTAATGTTAAATTTTTTAAAATAAATATTTTACTTGCAGGGAACATCAATGTAATTTACATTTTATTTTATTATAATTATGTTCATTATTTAATACACAAATAAAAAATGTTTTAAAAAATGTCTTCTTTTAAATGTTTGGTTTATAATTTTTTTTAAACCAATATGCAGATTTTTTTTGACCTTTATAAAAATGTCTTCTTTTATAAAAACGTTTAAAACTAAATTGTTTTAAAAAACTAAGAATTAGTTTAATAAAAGATGTTTTAAAAATGAATGGTTTAAGAAAAAGAACTTTAGAAAACCAACCAGTTTAAGAAATATTTTAAATAATCAAATAGTTTTAGAATGACGTATAGAAAATGAACGGTTTAATAACCGAACATTTAAAAAAACATTTTTAAAAAGTTTTCTATTTGTGTATTTAAAACGTATTTTATTAAATAATAGTCTTATTAATAATGAAATTATAAAAATAATATAAAAAATAAAAAATTTTGAAAAACAAAAATATAAAATTTTCTTTAATAAAAATAATGCTATGGTTTAAAGGTAAATTAAATAGATGGCTAATACGAGTAAAATGCTAATTTTTACGATATTTAAAATTACTAATTGTTGACTAACAAACCTAGGGACCATATATGAAAGAGAAAGAAATATTAAGGATTATATTCAAAAATTTTAAACTTTAAGAATCAAATTCAAAATTTCAACATAACCGACCATCTATGTAATTTACTATTGATTTTTCTTTTACCAATAATCCTTAGTCCAACTGATTAATTTAAGTTACTCGTGACATGTAAATATTGGGAAGTCATGGGTTTAAGTCTCACTCTGAGCAAAATGCTCAGATTTGAGCCAGGGGGTTTTCTCAGCAATAGATTTCCTCCTGAGGGGGTTGGGGGTGTTGTTCCGGCTGGAAAACAAATAGGTAGGCCCGATTAAGATAACATCTATTCTTCGAAGCAGGGTCGCACATTTGTCGTTAAAAAAAAATTGATTTTTCTTCTATATAATTTTAGAATTATACTTTATACAAATGTCAGTGGCCTTAAGTTTCATTATTGATACTTTTTACCCCTAAATTTTTCTTAAAACTTTAGAAAATATCAATTTAACCCCCTCACGTTTTTAAAATTATGGGTTTACTACTATACACTATAAATTCAAGTCCGTTTACGTTTGGATATAAGCAGAAATGACTCGAGTTAAATATAAAATGTTTGTGTGCTTAACTTTATATACATTTTAAAAATGTCTACGGCTCTGCGCTTCGACAAACGTCTACGTTTTGATGTGAATTCAAATATTAGTTGAGTCAAATACAAATGTTTCGACGTAAGTTTTGTTTAGAAACACGTCGGATTAAATATAATAATTTTTCGTTTAATAATTCAAACACGAGTCAAATATAAATGTTTTGACATAAGTTTTGTTCGGAAGACAGTCAGGTCAAATATAATACGTTTTCATTCAACGGAATAAATCCGAGTCACTCTACGTATGACGAAAATTTAGTTTGGAAACGAGTCGGGTCGATAGTAATTTATACATTATCACGCCGCGTACAATGTCGCGGCAACTTGCGGCGGGTTAGAAAACTAGTTGGAATATTAATACGAAAGTTTTATTATCTAGAACGATGTCGTTTGCAAAACCACGCGTATAACCTCTATATTTATTTTCCAGATTTTAATTATACATGGCGTATGATGTTTGAGCCGTTCACAAAGGTCATTGCTTCGATCCCGCTTGAATATCATTTAAAATCGGTTCTGTTCAAAATGATTTGATTTTATGCCAGAGTTAACTCAACTCTTTGGTTTGTTGAGCCAGCTCGTTCAAATTAACACCAAATTTCAATATTTATGAAAATGAGAATGCTTGAAATATTATTTAACAAAATGCTTTGTTCACACTAGATGAATGTTAAATTTTTATTTCTCATTTTCACTAGTCGGATATGTATATATAATTTTTAAAAAATCAGAAAATTTAAAGGTTGTAGAAAATAAACAAACAACTCGAGTTTTTCATAAGCCAAGATCGAGCTCAACATTTCAGCTTGGTAAGATAAATGAGTAGAGCCGTTTCGTGTAACTTTAAGCTCAAGTTTGACCTTCAGGTGTCACACCCCGTTGACCGGGGCTGGCTATGACTAACTGTTATCAACACAATGCAACAGAAAATAACGTTACTTAAATAATTTTCACCCAATCACTCATTGCCTGCATGGCATTCATAATAATACAAGTACTAGTTAAATATTGTCTAATCTCAAATACATAAGTTTAAGTAAGTTGTCTCAAATGTTAACAATTAGATAGGGTGGTGGCTAAATTTCAAATGTTCAACTAGGTCAACTCCTATCCATGATCACTTGTTTAAATCATTCTTCTCCTGAAATACATACCCAAAATATGTCAACATAATGTTGGCGAGCTCATAAGTTTAAGACACATAACATAACACAATTCATAAATAAGTTAGCAATAGTATTGGCGCACAAAAGAATGTATCACAATTAAACCTGGACCCGGGTGACCCTCCCGAGTGCTAGAACATCCCCTAACCCATACCCATTATTGTTATGGGCTTAAGTGTGCCCTGCTAAACACATATAATCTGCACTACTTTGAGACGCAACGATTATTAAATCTCAATGGGGGGTTTCCCAGTCCTAAGGGCCCATTGTGTGCGAAGGATTCCCCAAATAGTACTATCCACAAACTAAGTGGATCCCAATGGAGTTAATGATTATGCTCATGTTCGGGTACAAGAGCAGTAACCATTACACCATAAAAATGATTTGCAAGAGTGTGTATTCCTCCCTAAAATAGTTTAAGTAAAAAGGGGGTTATGAGACTCATCTTAGCTTGTTCCTGAAGTAAGTGTTCGTGGCCTAGAGAGCTACTGACCGGAAAGGTTTCTAAGTTCATTTTATTGGCATTAGGTTTATTTCAATCAGTAACCTAAGCCCAACCCCTCTAGTTTAGGTTTATCCTACGCGATTAGGTGATTTACATTACATGTGTGTAATTTGGTTTAAATCTTGAAGTTTGAAGTCTTGATTTGGCTTTTGATTATAATTGGGTTATCACATCATGATTTTAGATTATAATAATGTTTATAAGTAATATTTGGTTTCAAAACAGTAAAGTTTGATTTGTTGGCAAGATTGGTCTCTCAACTTTGTTAAATTGACAATTTTAACCCTTATGTTTGGAATTTTTTCATTTTAATTATTTATGATGGATTTTATTGTTTTAAGTTGATTAAGATACTTTATTAAGTTAGTTTTTATGCCATTAGGTCTTTCTTAACGGGTTCAAGAGTTTGTTTCCGGTTTAGGCGTTTTATGGAGATACGTTTAAAGGTTTCAAACTTGGAATCGTTGAGTGGTCCATATGATGGTTTATATTTCAATTTCAACTTATTTGGGTATTATTTAGCTTTTGGAATGCAAATGTTGTGGCCATAAGGTTGGTGCTTTGGTCATTTTATATTTAAACGTGGATCTGGTCGCGTTTCGGGTGCGCTTTATAATGTAGTAGTAAGTTTGATGATTTTATTAACTTTTTAAGTTGACTCTATGCTTTTGGGTCATAATATACTAGAAAATATTAGTTTTATTAGTTTAAAGTTTTTTGGTAAATTTGGTTATTATTTTCTTTCTAGTGAAACTTTAGTTTACTTAAATCAACGGTAAACTTTGTATAAATTCTTAGAAAATTCTATAAATACTATTATTTTAGTTTTAGCTTATTGTTATTATTATTAGGCCATTAGCAACTGGATTTTCAAGCCCTAAGTTGTTTTTGTCAGTTTTAGTGCTTTAACGCTTAAGGTTTGGTGTTTAACGGATTTTTGGGTTTGGGTCCTCTTTGGTCACACTTTGGTCAAATAATACTTTAATATACTTATAATAACTTTTTAGTTCTATATATTTTATGGTTTTAGCTTCTGGACTCATTTTTATGTTTTTTTTACCATTTTAGCATGATTAATTTTTATATTTTTTTTACCAAGCAAACAAACTCTATAAATTATGAAGTTAAATTTTTAGTCATTTATTATCACTATGAGTCTACTAGAATTTTTTACATTTGGATTTTATCCATATTTGGGATTTCCGTTAAATCTACCAGTTAGTTTCGTTATGTGTCCGTTAAGTCCTGGTTTTGGTTTTCTAAGCATTTTAGTCTGATTTTCCCCTTTCTAAATATTTTCACATTATACATAACTTCTAAATAACCCCATAATTTCAGTAACTCAGATCTCCAACCTATTTCTTTAATTTGCCTCAAAATCACATATCTTTAAGTTTTTGTATAATTTATAGAATGTGAAATACATAGGCTTAGATTGTGAAACTTCATTTTTAACTTAAGATAGTCTCAAATAAATTTTAAAAATATTTAGATTAAAATTTTTGGACTTGGATATTACTTTTTTATATTTTGCAAAAACCGGGTTTTCAGGTGAGCTATATTTACTAAAACCATGCTTGTGAGCAAAAGGATTTCGAGAAAGCTGTTGTGTGTCTTTTACTTACTGAAAAATTTAGTGTTTTAAAGTTTCACAAGTGTTGGGGGTGTCATTGAGTTGGTTGTGTCACTAACGTGATGAAACGCGATATTTCGCGAATTTTTTGGTAGTAACGGGTTACCTTGTCGTGTGAGGTGGGTGAGATGAGTGCATGGGCTGCCGAATGAGCTTGGAATGACAGAAGAAGGCCGCCCAAAGTATCAGATTAGTTTAGGTCATAGATTTAAAGAAATAGAAGATAGAAACTTGATGTAGGGAATGTGTGACCTTGTGGTATTAACTTGGTTCAAAGGAGTTGATGGCTATGATTTTGTGGTTGATTCGTGATTCCAAGGGGCCTGGAATTTGTTGTTCTTGAAGGTGAGAGATCAAAAAAGTGAGAAGAAGTGGAGAGAGTGTTTGAGAGAATTTGGAGAGTGTGTAGTAGTAAAATGAGAGGTGAGGGTGGTGTGGGTGATGGTTCTCGACCGAAGGGGGTGTACGGTGGTGGGGTTGGGATTCCAAGTTCTTGTTTAACTCAAGATTTGATGGACTTTATGAAGATTTGGGTAGATATACAAGTTACCAAATGCATGGAAGGCTTTGTGTGGATTGGGTGGTGACTAGACTAGTCATCTAGTTGATTTTTATTAAGTTTAATAAGTAAAATAATATATATATATATATATATATATATATATATATATATATATATATGTGTGTGTGTGTGTGTGTGTGTTCCGTGTTATATATATGCATATATATGTATATATATACGTGTGTGTGTGTGTCGGGTGTGTGTGTGATTGTATACGTACGTATGTATATGCAAATATATATATATATATATATATATATATATATATATATATATATATATATATATATATTATATTGATCATGCATGGGTGTGTGTATATTATTTTATAAAACATGTGTACATATATGTGTATTTGGGTGATCATGTATGTAGGTATATATATAAAGTGTGTGTGTGTGTCATGATGTATGTATATATGTATATGTTATGTATGTATGCCGTGGGTGTGTGTATCTGTGTATATTATGAGTAGAATAAATCTTTTTATCACATTTCATTAGATGTAATGTTATTTTTAATTTTTGTTATTATGATGTAAGTATTAGGTGGATTTATTGTTTAGTTTTATAAATGTTATTATTATTATTTTATATATAGTTTATGTCTTGCAAGAGTTTTTATATTTTCAGTTGGGGTTGAGGCTTAATAAAATATAAGTTTTTATTTATTGATGAATACTTAGTTTTGGTATTACATGTAATTGGGTTCATATATTTTCTTCAAATAATGTTCGGAGTTTGGTTGCGTTTATTTTGTTTACTAATCGTTTTAAATCTAGATTGCTAAGTAATAAGTTCCATCTATGATCGCCTATTGTTTACAAGTCTAATTGGTAAATAATTCCTCTAGGGCACCAGGCCTAAGGCCTACTAGTGTCGGTAGTTCACGAACAATATCATAGCATGACCCAATGGCCTATTAGGGTTTTATGGGTCAAGCTCATTTAGCACCGTGGCCCAACGTCCAGCTTAAGGGCTGATGGGCCTAAGTCCATTATGGTGTGTGTGTATCTACGTTTCGGAGTTTAATCTTGTTGGGTCCATTTCATGGGCATCCGATGTGATCATTGTGTGGTCCATTAAGGTTTCTAAAAATAATTTTTCCGGGCCCAAAATCAGGGTTGTTTTAGCTCAACCTAACTCGACTAGACTCATTCACAACCCTATCTTATTATGTTTTAAAGTTTTTTTAACAATGGTTTGCTCCTTGTACACTTCAATTAAGAGCTTTGATTTTCCAAAGTCTATTGTTTATCGAGAGAGATCTCAATGACACTTGATTTCGCCCAATATATAAGTGAATTCACAGCCATTTTGCAAACAAAAAGGCAACTTCTAAAATTAAATTCAGGGAAGTAAAGTTTGTTATAAGAACTAAGTTCTAAGAAAACAAACTAGGCATTATAATTAACATATATATTCATAAATTCTTACAACAAAATTAATTCACATCCCAAATTACGCAGTAAATATAACTTGCATTGCGAATTACAGTGTATTTCTAGTCTATATTA